>JARWIR010000001.1:146675927-147418842 GCA_029959085.1 Nemophila menziesii
AGCTAGAAGAGGAATCCGAGGAGAAAGTCAAAGATCGTGAATTAGAGTCAAGACTTGAAGATAAATCCCGAAGATATTATTTTTAGAGCTGAAAATCCATTTTCCAGGCCATAGATTGCTGAATTCGAGGAGCTTAAGCGATGATTTAGCCGCTTACCTTTGAAGAGAAATCATTCCTTATCGAGTTACGGAACTTTAGCAACTGGAATGAGGTCAATCGGAGTTGTAAAGCATCGGGAAAAGCCGTTTTAGTGAAGGTGTATCAGCAGTTACGGGATTTTGGGCTTAGAAATTGGGCTTGGACATTTAATTAGTGTTTTATTATTAGGTCCAAGCCCTAATCCGTTTTTGAGCTTATAAAAGGATATTTTGACCTCATTATTTCTGACCTCTCATTTTATTCTTCAAATTAAATCATCATTAGAAGAGAGCGTCCAGAGAGAAAGTCAGAAGCAAGGAAAAGGAGAAAGCTTAGAGCTGGAGAAAGCCATCTTCTCCAAATCACAGCCAAACCCGATTCTTAATTAGGTTCTATCTTTTATTTCTGTAATTGAAGAACATGAATTCTTTCTGTTTTAATTTAGTATTTCGTTTTAATATGAGCTAAACAATTCATAGTGCTTGAGAACAAACAATGGGTGAATCCCAATTTTATGGAATAACGAATGTTGAATTTGGGTTTCTGTTAAATTAAACTAGATTAGGGCTTTTACTCTTTTCAATAAATTGAGATTATTTTACTGTTTTTAGCGTCATGAACTAGGAACAGGTGTTAGTATTTAGGCTATTCCAATTAGTGGCAATTGGATCATCCTGACGGAGGGTTTAAATACAGAACCATTTATTTAATCTAGGATAGAAGCTATTGATTCTGACGAACTTAGCTAATTCTAGGGCCAATGAGGTATTAAATCTTAAACATCCAACGGTGGATCATATTTACCCTGACGGGACTAGTGACACTTTAGGATCGCCTTATAGTCCACCCTGACGGGGGTATAAGGAATTTAGAATCCCGACCATTGTAATTGACTAATTTAGCCCTTAAACAACATAAGTTAGGAAATAGGATTGGGAGGATCCTTGCGTTCTCAAGTACTACTTCTCATATTGCGTTTTAAATCAATTTAATTGCGTCTTAGCTTTATTTGCATTTATAATTTGTCTTTCATTCATTAGCTTTAATAAACAAAACCAAACAAACATTTTATTATCTTTTACTTTCATAAGTGCATCAATCACTATTTGCTAGACATTGTGATCAACCATTCCGTCCTTGGAACGAATCTGATTTATCAGTTATACTACTTGGGACAACCGTACACTTGCGGTTGTGGTTCGATTATCATTTGCATTTATTTTTAGAACACACAAAGGACCACCACTAACCACGTAGCCAAAGAGGTAAAAAAGTATTCATCCGAAGAGGCATATTCGCCCATATAGGGGTTTATAGTACTTTAGGATAGCTCCTAGGTCCACCCGACATGGGGCTAGGAGTTATTTGATTCCCGACTATTGTGAGATTTCCCATTCACCCTTATTCTTAGTAATCATAGATTCAATAGGATAGATTCATACTTGCATATCCTTATCTTACTTGCATAATTAATTATTGTTTATTATCTATTTAATTATTTAGTTAATTAGAAAACAAACACCTTTATAGTTTATCTTTTTAAAGCAATCAAAACTACCTATTCTGATATTGAACGCAAATTTAGAATAACTTCTTAAATCCCTGTGGAGACGATAATCCCGATTTTACTTATCTATTACTTGGTACGACCCGTACACTTGCGGTCTGTGGATCCTTTATCTCTTTACTTTTATTGCATTATTTTATAACACACAAGGACCCATCAGTTGCTCGTGTTATTTTGGACGGGTAAAGAAAGGACAGAAGAAGAGAGAATTAGCCTATTCCTATTTTGTTGAAATCTTCCAAAAGGCTTGTTGCCATGTTGTCCCCTCGTACCTTTGTGATTCCATGTATAATTTCTTTTGCGAGTTGATATGTTTGGCCATTTATGCGTGTTGTATTCACTTTCTGGGATCTCGATATCTCGAATATTCATATCGTGTTCATTACGGTTAGTTGTTGATTCAATATCTCTCCAATCAGTTCCATGTAGTTCCTTCATGAGATTGTTATTGAGAAAATAATGTTATCATCATCTATAAGGTCATTCTTCATGAATAGCTTTCATCTTCGCTTTCCATATGTTCCACATTGTAATCAAAATGTAACCAGACACTTTCCTCTTTTCCCAACCTCCTTATGTGTAATCTTTAATGACTTTAGCAACCAGTTCCCTACATCTGTTTGTTGATTTGGGTCCACTCTAATTTGAAGTGAAAAACCTACCCAGATACCTTGACAAAATTTACAATTGATAAGAAGATGTTCAGTAATATCCACCATGACATTGCACCAAATACACTCATTAGAATCTGTATATTTTTTTATATAAATTTTGTTTAGTTGGTATAGCATTATTACATACTTTCTAATTATGAACACGAATCTTGTTATGAATGTTAGAATTCCAATTTTTTTTTCATAAATCAAGTTTTTGATACACTTGCTGATTGAGAACTTTAAAAGACCTGTTCATCGGTTAAAATTTATGACTTGTTTTCGTATTATAATTTCCATTTTAAAAAAAAAAGTCAGATCAATTTATCAGAAGAGCTTATATCCATGATATAAATTCTTTTAATATCCAGGTATAATGGAGTTGGGGAAAAGATCGTCTAAAATCTTGTATTTTTTAACATATTACGTGTTTTTTTAATAACTTATTAGTGTTTAATTAATATAGATCTTATAAGAGAATAAACTTTTTATGTGGATCTCTTGTGTCAATTAATAGATTATATAGTTGATTTACATTAAAATTTATGTAAAAAATGATTAACATAATTTAAAGTGATATCCGATATTATTATTTATTTTTTGAAAAAGAAAAACTTTTTAAAATTATTACTATAATTGTGCGGATTAGAATAAAGCGTCATAGATTGTGAAAGTCTCAAAAATAAAGATTTGATGCTCAGCTTGTTGCATAATGTTTGTCAGGTTCATACTCTAAGCAGAC
This sequence comes from Nemophila menziesii, assembly GCA_029959085.1. NCBI lineage: Eukaryota > Viridiplantae > Streptophyta > Magnoliopsida > Boraginales > Hydrophyllaceae > Nemophila > Nemophila menziesii. The sequence continues at coordinate 146,679,029 of JARWIR010000001.1, forward strand.
AACCCATGCTTCTTATCTCCATCTACATCATAACACTAATTTTATTTTATTTTTTTCGGAAATTTGTTTGCCAATATAACTCTATGCAAATAAGACACATTATCGCGTCCAAAAAAAAAAAAAAAGACACATTATTACATTGTTTAATAGTCTGTCTATCTCTAGTGGCAATTTAATTGGATTGTTTTCTTATTTTTAAATTTATAGTAGTATGTTTTTATACTATGAAAGTTATAGTTTGATTTTATTTTTTGGTCAATGAGAGAGTTATATTCAGATCCTGAAAAGTTCAAAGTAAAATAAGTCTTTTTATGAACATATGCCATGTTTTGAGGGAAAAATAATAATTATTAGCAATCGATAGCTCATAGTGTTACTATTTTTTTATTCGCAAGACTCTTTTTTTTTTTTTTGGACAAGCAAGACTCATTTTAAAACGGCATAGCTGTCTTATGTTCTCAATTTTCAATGATAAATTGTATGGGTTTTATTACTAGACTAATAGTAGATTAAATTCTGATCACATTAAAGTAAAACTTGATTGGGTGTTTGCGTATTCTGAATGAATTGACAGGTTCCCCAGGCTCAGGTGTTGGTATCCTTGACAATTGGGTCGGAACATTCTCCCTTAATATTACAATATGTTGAATATAAACATTTTTCAAATTCAAGTTATTTTGTCTTGATCACTTGGAGTGTAAAGAGTTAGTTGGAGAGATCCGGGCACAGAGCAGTTTCTTGACAATTTTGTAAAAAAACGAGATGATACGGTTGTGGATCTAAAACTATGGTGCAAGAGAGTATTTCCAAATAGCAAGATTCATATAAGTGAAAGTGAAAGAGAACTAACATCAATTGGTAACCAACCAAGTAGCACACAATCGTAGTTGGGGGGGGGGGGGGGGGGGGGCTCTGAATATCTATGGTCAAACGGGGAGTAGTATTGGACTGGTCGGGCACGCCAAAGTGGATCATGTACGGTGACAGATATAAAAAAAAATCATTCGCCGTCAGTTTAAGGTTGGAATTATAATTGAAAATTTTTAGGATTACAGACGAGATTGGTTGTTGGTGTGAGAATCTCTCTAACATAAGATCGATTTTCTCGCATTTCTATAGAGATTCGTTCACAACGAATGGGTTACCAGATGTCATAGGAGCAACTCAGTACTTTAAGAGGAATGTTACGACCCAAATGAATGAGAAATTGTTTAAGGAGCCTATGATTGACTAAGTATGGAAGGCAGTGTCTGATATGTCACCGTTCAAAACTTCTGGGCTAGATGTCCTGAATGGTTAAATTTATCACAAATTTTAGATATTATTAGATGGGATATCTTTCTCATGGTTCCGAATTTTTTTAATCATAATATTTCTTTGGAATATTTTAAAGAGACTTTGATAACACTTATTCAAAAAGGGTATCTTCAAGAAGGGTTCGCATATTACTACCCTCTCCAGTGTGAACTTTAAATATACTCCCTTTCAAAGATTTTAGTTAATAAATTACACGTCTATATGGATTCATTGGTCTCTCCTGCGCAGACGGCGTTTATTAAAGGGTATGTCATTCAGGATAATATCTTTATTGCACATAAAAAATCTTACTATATGTAGAAGGAATGAATGAATCTGCATCACATGGCGACAGTTAAATTGGATATGACCAAAGCCAATGATCGGGCTTGGTGGAATTTCATTATTGAAGTTTTAAATTCTATTGGACTTCATAACAAGTGGATTCGAATTTCTACAATTTATTTTCAATTAATCGAAATGGGGAACATTTGCCAAGGTTTATACCCGGTATAGGGTTACACCAAGGCAATCTGTTATCCATGTTTCTCTTTTATCACATGATTGAGGCCCTAATTGGGGCAATTGACGATGTTGTACTAATGTCTCATCATTTGTCATGAATTAATATTAGTTAGAGACATCATTTTTAGTGTTTTAGAAGTCTTTCAATTCGATTTTCCCGTGAATTATTACACTTTCCTATTTCTAGTCTTGATTTAATGAATTATTAATTTTAGAGCATATTAGGTTTAATTATTTATATAGTGTGAAGCTTTAAATATAAATATGGAGATTAATTAATTACCAAGTCAAAGTCTAAGAGATAAGAAAATAAGATAAGCATAGAAATTGGAGAAAAGGAAACAAAAGCTAAAGTATGAAAAGGAAAAGCTGCCAAATAAATCTGAATTTCACCACCCACGACCACAAATGGGCTTGTATCTCAAAATCGGTGAGGAATTTGGAAGATTGGTCAACAAAACAGTTAATGATCTTTCCAAGATGATGAATTTCGACTACTCATACGCGTCAAACGAATAAGTATGAAGCTGTTAGGACCAAAACAAAAACGGGGTTGATTCCATATTTTAGGGTTACAAATTTGAGTTGGGCTAGGAGTCCACTATTTTTCTTCTCCTTCAAGAAAACGAATTAGGGCTTCTCTACACCTATAAATACACCCATATATCACTTGTAAATCATCCTTGCCTCATAGTAATTAGTCCTTAGGTTTATTATCATCAGAATTATTGAAGAGTGCAATATGAAGTCTTTTATTATTTCTTTTAGTTTATTTCCTTCAGGTATGAACTAATTTTCCCATATCTTGGGTTTTGCATTATGTATGATCTATGAATTTTATTTTCTTTCTATCTAAGTTTCTTTGAGAATTATATGTTTTAATCTGATATTAGCTGTTTACCCATATATTTGTTTATGTGTTTTGAATTATTGTCTGTCCTAGAACTGATCACTTTAGGCTTTCTTAATAGTAATTAGATGTTCACCTTAACTGGGTGTCTAATTATTGAAACACCACATAACATCTAGTGTCGATATTGGTCTTGACAACACTAATCTAACTAGATAGTCATTAGGGTATGTTTTAATCACTATCACCATGTTTGAAATTGAATTGCTTAGGAACCTAGTAGCGCAGGATAACCCTAAGTTTAGGTTGCCTCGTGGTGTGTCCGTAGCCCCCTTAGTCGCTCTCCAGGTCTAAGAGAGGGAATTTAGAATCCTGACTAAGTATCTAAGAGCTAATTATCTCCCTAATTAACTAGAATTTGATAGAAAGAATTAGAAGGATTAGTGCATACTAGCAAAACCTAAGCTATACTTCTCATCTCATATTTCTTATCTTTAATTTTATTGTCTTTAATTTTCATTAGTTTAATCATTAGTCTCTCAAACTTAGTCTCTTTAATTTTCATTAGTTTAATCATTCTTTAACCGTTTTTATCCGAAGAGTATGAGACTCAAAGACCAAAGCGAGCTTGCAAAGTTTTGTCAAGAGAATGGAGAAGAAGTAGGAGAAGCATGGACAAGGTTTCAACAACAGTTAGCCAGATGTCCCCTCCATGGTTACACCCCATCTCTACAGTTAACTATATTCTATCAGGGTATCAATAGAGAAGGTAGATTGAAGGTAGATAACCTTGGAAAGGGAAATTTCGTGTCCATGGATCCTGCTAAAGCCACTGAAGGTTTAGATAATATAATCGAACAAGAAAGGAGTTGGCCATATTCGCGAACTCCTATTACAAATGCCCGAGGTACGCTTCAATTAGACGCATAAACTGCAAACTCAGCTCATTTGTCCGCACTAGTGAATCAAATCAAAGAACTTAAGCTTGAGATGCAGAGATATTTAGCCGCAGCGAATGTAGTGCAAGAAGCACAAGGTTGTCAACACTGTGGGGTTAATAATCATACATGGGAAGAGTGCGAAGGAAATACACAATTTGGTTTATTTCATATCCAACCGAGGAGGTTATTAATTTGGTAACAGAATAATCCGGGTATGCAGTATTCAAATCCACAGGGGGCCGCTAATCCTGGTCATTATCAACCATGTCCCAAGAATAACTCTTTCCAACCAAGAGTCAGTATCAAAATCAATATCAAACTAGACTTGCTCCCCCACAACAACCTGTTCAAGATGCCTATACCGAAACGTTAGCTCAAAAACTCTACCACAATATCCTCAAGAAGGAGTTGTGGATGATCAACAATTGAAGAAATTTATGGATCTTATGACCACTAATATGCATTCCCAGAGCGAAAAGTTCCGAGAACAAGAAGCTTCAATTCATATTTTAGGTACTCAAGTAGAACAAATGAACAAAGTTCTTACAAACATTATGGAACAAGAAGAATTGAAGGCTATCGAAGGAGGTGATGCCAATATTGGGTTCAAAGCTTGTAAGGCTATTTGACTTGAGATTGAAGAAAATAAGGAAGTACCACATGCTGCCGAAAGTGTTATGGAAGTTCCGAGAACCGAAGAAGAACCAACCAAGTCTAACCCCGTGGACTCTAACTGTTCTGAGGATGATGTAAAGGAAGATTTAGAAAAATCCGAATTTATACAGCTTCTGAAAGATATGCAAGATGAGATTAGATCGGTTATGGAGTTACAAGCTGAGCGAGCTAACGAGAAAGAGGAAGAAGCCTCAAAAGAACCAAGAGTTGAAGTTGCACCTGCTGTGCAAGAACAGAAGGAAGAAGAAAAGGTGGAATCTCCATCAGTTGTTCAAACAGTGTCATCAACCATTCCTGATACAAATCCGAAAGATGACACTGAACTCAAGACATTTGTAGAGACGTACACTCCTGAAAATATCAACGCCCAGATGCTTGAGATTGCGAAGAAAGGGCTTACACCCTATGTTGTAGAACTCCCCGCCTAGGCGCGCTTAGGCGCCGCGTAGGCGTCAACTCCCCCCTCAGGCGCTTACGCCTAGTTAAAAATCTAGGCGTTTTTGCCTAGCGCCTTACTCGCCGTGGAATAGGCGCCTAGCCCGTCTAGGCACCCGATTAATGGCAAAAAATGGTCGCCTAGGCGCCGATTAATGGCAAAACATGCCCGCATAGGCCTTCTTTGTTATTTTTCTTATTCTCGATTTTTTTTAATTGATATTATAACTCAATTTTTAGTATTTTTTATATATACTATAGTGTTGTTAGATGAATTTAATGACTTAAATAGTTAAAATTGATATAATTACTACATATATAACTAAATATATAAAATTACAAAGCGGGATTCAAAACCGTATAATTCCGCCTAGGCCCCGTGTAATCCCGCCTAGGCACTAGGCCCGGGCCGACCGCCTAGGCCTCAAAACCGAGATCTACAGCATTTTACACCGCAACAAGTTTTTACGCAAGTTATTCCAGAGAAAGAAGCGAGTATGGAAGCCAAGAGAGAGACTGTGAGAGTCTCAAGAAGAACAGAAAAAGAGTTACCATTAAAGCTCAAAGATCCTGGAATCTTCCTATTCAAATAAATGGTATGCTCAAGGTGAAAGTTATGTACGATGTAGATTCAGGTGTGAATCTTATGCCAAAGTCTGTGTTCGAGAGACTTGGACTTCAGAAATCAGAGAAAGCTCCAGTGAAGTTGCAGTTTGCTGACAACTCAGTTACCAAGACATGGGGAACAGTGGAGGATGTCTTAGTCCGTGCAGGTAATATCACCATCCCTACTGACTTTGTTATACTTGTTTTTGATGCAGATAAGCAGGTTCTAATCATAATTGGAAGGCCTTTCATGGCCACCAATCAGAGCATAATCAACTTCCAAGAAGGGACCATTACCCTTCATGCTAAGAACGTATCTGAGACATTCTATATCTTGGGTGAGAAACCAAGGAAGTTAGATCCCATCGTTCCTATCATCCACAACCTTTCATATCACAAAGTCCCTAAAGAGAAGATCCATGAAAAGCCTATGGATACTGAGCCAAACATTAAGTTTAGGGTTGGCCATGAAGTTCTATGGAAAGCCCACAAACCAGAGAATAGGCCACGAAGTTACAAAGACTCGTGGATGGGACCATTCATCGTCACTAAGGTTTTTTCAGCTAAGGTGATAGAAATCAGACCCAAGAAGGGGGTCAAGCGCAGATTAGTTGATGTTCATAGCCTTACTCGTTGTTGGGGAGGCTATATTCGCAAATCTTGATAGAAGTAACGCGTCTAACTTTAAAAGACGTTAAATAAAAGTGTTATACAGGAGACAACCCGCAATTTTTTTTATGTTTTTATGTTTTTATGTTTTTAGTTAGTGTTTAGTTTAGTTTTTTTAGTTGATATTGCATATTTGAGAAAGGTATTAGTGTTTTTGATGTTCAGGTGTTAAAGAAATCAAGTTTTGGGAGAAAAACAAAATTTTTGGGAATATTCAGATCAGACCACCGGTATGTCGGTCCTTATGGCCGGTAAGCCGGCGGTCAAAAAACCCGAGGCCACGGGTGTCGTCATGTGTTCAATGCCGAGAGTCAGTTTTTGAAGGATGCCAGCACCGGTATGCCCGTCAAATCCTCCGGTATGCCGGTCAGACCAAAAACCCGTGCCCACGTGTTCACGCCTCGGGTATTTTGCCGTAACTCGAGTTTCAAAGAGCTACAGCACCAGTATGCCGAGCCCTACGGCCGGAAAGCCGGTCAGCGCCGCTGGAGAGAGAAAAAAGTTGTGTTTTTAGGTTATAAAGAAGAGGAAGGTTAGTCTATTGCGAATTTTACAATCCTTAAGCCTCTCTTTCTTCTCCAAACCTCTCCCAACTCCATTGAAGCTTCATCAAACCTTCCCCAAACATCAAAACACTACCCAATCACCATAAAACACATCAAATCTTCTCTCCACATCATTACAAAGAAGATTTAACGACCCAAATCTTACCAAAACACATTGAATTGAAGAATCAAAAGCTTAAATTTTCAAAATTCATCCTACAATTTCATAGATCCATACCAATTCATAGAGAATTCATCTTACCCACATAGAGATTCATCATCAAAACACATTTCCTAACCCAAATAAAGCTTGTTCAACCAATAATCAAGAGTTTCAATTTTCAAGAGTGGTTAAAGTTTTGATTTGGAGGTTAATTGAGATGACTAAGAGAACAGAAACATTATCTAATAAGAGGGAGATGAAGAAGAGCAAGGTATTGGGTTCAATTGAGAAGAAATCAAGTGAGAAAATTCTAGTTCCAATATGATGTCTCCTCATTTGTGATAGTAAAATATACTCATGAGACATCATTTTAGGCTTATTTATTAGTTTATAGGTTGATTTTAGCTTAATTTAATGCACTTTCCTATTTTGGGTCTTGATTTGTAGAATTATTATTTTTAGAGCATATTGGGTTTAATTGTTTATTTAGTGTGAAGCTTTAAAGATAATTATGGAGATTAATTAGAGTCCAAGTCAAAGATTACAACTTATGGAAAGAGATATGCATGGAAATTGGAGATAGAAGGAAACTGAGTTCAAATAGGAAAAGGAAAAGCTGCCTAAATCTGGGATTCTGCAGTACACGTCCAAAGATTGGTGTTTTTACCTAAGAAATAGGCCGAATTTGGTAATTTCCTTCTAAAGGTCCTAGATAATTCTGTTGCGATTCTTTTGGTATCTTGTGGAGCAAAATCCGACCAATAACAAAGAAGTTATGACCAAAACAACGCAGCAGTGTTTATCTTACGAATTTGGGTTGGGCCAGGAGCCCATTACTTGAAGTTATCTCCAAGAAACGAATTAGGTCAACCTCTAACCTATAAATACAGCCTCTTAACACTCTTAAATCATCCTTGGCCAGACCCTAAGGCCAAGAGGAAGCTGCAACACAAGAGAAGAAGTCTGGAGGGAGCTGTGCAACAACTATGTCTCCTTCAACCTCTTATTTTGTAATTCTTTTCTCTTCTCTTCTTAGTATGAATTAATTCTTTATAGTTTGAGTGTTTAGCATATATGTATGAACCCTAGTTTTGATTGACATCTATCTAATTTGGGAACTTAATGTTTTAAATTGAATTATAGTTTTTATTCTCTGTTTATGTGTTTGAATTTATATTCTGTGTTCTTGTGGATGCGCGCCCATATAGAATTACCATCTAGTAATTAGGTCACCATTGACAACGGTGTTTAATTGCATGTTTAGCACATAACGTCTAGTATTAGGTCTGATCTGACAACCCAACCTATCTAGATAATCACTATGGTTGAGTCTTGTGACTCTTTACCAATTACAGGAAAAGTTTGCTTAGGAAGCCTTATTGACACAGGTAAATCTTATTTTAAACTACCGATAGCATATTGGGACCGATTAGGGAAATACTACATAATTTACCCTTACATGTTTAGAACGGCAAAACTAGTGGGGATTGCATGCTAATAACTCAAGCTAGACTTTCATACTATCTTCTTTTCTTTTCTTTTCTTTTATTTGTTTTATTGTCTTTAGTTTATTAGTTTAGTTTATTTATTAGAAAACCAAATAAATATCTATCTTTCTCTTCTTTCTACTAGCGTATTACCTTTTCTATCTGTAATATCTGCACTTGAATAATTTGCATAAGTTCTTCTTAACCTTCGTAGTCCCTGAGGAACGAATCTTATTTATTCATTAAACTTGCATACGATCTGTATACTTGCAGAACCGTGTTAACTTAGGGTGTTTATTTGCACTTATTTTATACATCTTTTTATCACACCTTAGGCCACACCAAGTTTTTGGCGCCGCTGCCGGGGACTACATCGTTAGTCCTTGTGCAATTATCTTGTGCTTTTATTTTAGTTAGTTCTATTTTACGCTTTTCTTTTTAGTTTTTGTTTTACAGATTTTTTTTAGGCAAAAGCAGATTTATTAGGAGATAAGGGTCTCGTGTTATTAGATCCTGAAGACGCTAATTCGTGATGGAAGCTCTAAAACTCAAGGAGTTGAGCCGACAACTTGAGGAATTACGAGAACAATCGCGAGAACTAGCTCGGAGGAATCTAGTACATACATCACCTTCATGTCCTAGTTGTGGAGCAAGAGATCACTCGTGGGGACGTTGCATGAACAATCCAGCCTCAATTTCCTTCATGCCTTATCAAAGAGACCATTATTATAATGGTTATTATCAATCTCAAGGAAATTACGCTGACTATCAACCCCCACAGAGTTACAATTGGGTCGGAGATCAACAGCCGTGTCATTATGATAACCATTATCATGATGATTATTATCAACCACGACCACAAGCTTATTATCCTCCACAACCTATCTATCAAGAAGCGCCGATTTATAATGAAGCTTATCAAGAACCACTTCCTTATTCAATGCAGCAAACCGTACAAAAACAACCTTCGAGTTTGAGTTCAAGTTTGGCTCGACTGATGCAAACACTTGATAATATAGAGAGTCGCCATCAAGAATCCCAAAACTTGCATAATGCGATTATGGAAAATTTGCAGAGAATATCACAATCGATGAATGAAACTCAAATCCCTGCAGAAAGGCAACTCCGAAGTGATACTACTGCTCCAGAAAACAAAGTTTGTCATGCAGTTGAAGTAGAAAGTGGAAAACAACTATCTCCATCAAGACCAGAACCAGAATCAGTCCCTATTCCAGATCAGAGGGGGGAAGAAGCAACAGAAGATAAGGTCGAAGAGGTAGTTGAACAAGAACGTGTCCAAGAGAAGACACCAGAAAAGAAAGAGAGCCCAGTGGTAACCAATACATGTCCTCCTCCACCATTCCCTTCACATGTCAGAAAGGACAATGACCTGGAATTCAAGAAGTTCGTTGACATGATGAACAAATTAAAGAACAGCAGCCCGTTTGTAGAAGCTCTCACAAGAATGTCAAAATACGGTCAATTCATGAAGGACATTCTTTCTAACAAACGAAGATTCAAAGTTAAAGAGATGAATGGATTACTAGAGGAGTGTAATGCTACACTTGGAATTGAGTTACCACCTATTCCCACGAAATCTTGGATGGCACCATCCATGATTATAAAGAATCGAGCTGAAAAGTTCGTGGGAATTAAAGGCAAAGGGTGGAAATTTCGTCATCCTTAATCGAGGTAACACGTCTAACTTTGAAAGACGTTAAACAAAAGTGCTGTACGGGAGACAACCCGTAATTTCTTTTATGTTTTTACGTTTTTAGTTTTTAATTTTTGTTTAGATTAGTTAATTTTAGTTGATATTGCATATTTGAGAAAGGTATTAGTGTTTTTGATGATTAGGTATTGGAGAAATCGAGTTAGGGAAGCGAGCAAAGTTTTCGGAACGGAGAAACTTCAGCAAGCCATATCTTTGCGCTCGGATATCGGAATCAGGTGATTTTTGAGCCTAAACTGCATAACTTTTCGAGATCTATCTGTTGGTGAGGTTTTTGTCACGTGCGGTACACCGGACCTCAGCCGCGGTGCACCGCGCGGTCAAAAACCCGTACTACGGGTTGCTACCGCGGGTTTTATCCAGTAACGAAAAAAAAAAATAGCTGATGGGTCCGGTATACCGGACCCTATACCGCGCCATGCACCGCACAAACACGTGCCACGGGGTCCTACCACGGGTTTTTTGACGTAGGAGGCGCGGTATACCCCGCGGTACACCCCATGGTCCGCAGGGGTAGTCCGCAGCGCCGCAAGAGAGAGAAAAACCTACGGGATTTGATTATAAAGGAGGTATTAAGCTTTTAGTTCCGAATTTTATAAACCCAAACCCTCTTTTTCTTCTCCACAACTCTCCTAACTCCATTGAAGCTCATCAAAACCTTCACCAATCATCAAAACACTACCCAATTACCATGCAAACACATCCAATTCATTCTCCACATCATTACAAGGAAGATTCAACCACCTATATCGTCCCAAAACACCTTGAATCCAAGATCAAAAGCTTAAATTTTCAAAAATTCATCCTACAATTTCTTAAATCCAAGCCAATCCATGAAGAATCCATCTTACCCACATAGAGAATCATCATCAAATCACTTTTCCTAACCCAAATTAAGCTTGTACAACCAATAAGCAAGAGTTCCAAATTTCAAGAGTGGTTAAAGCTTTGAGTTGGGGGTCAATTGAGATGATTAAGAAAACATGAACATTATCTACTGTAAGGGAGATGAAGAAATCAAGGTATTGGATCTAATTGAGAAGAAATCAAGTGAGAAAAGTCCTAGTTCCAATTCAATGGGTAAAACAAGTCAAGAGAAGAGAGGTTAGCTAGCTGTGTTTGATTCAATGAGCAAAAAGATTCTAACTTTGGTGAAGAAGACAACACAACCTCTACAAATCAAAGACCTTACACCCGAAGAAAAAGGGAAAGCTTCAATGGCCATGACAGCTTCTCCGAAGTAACAATTAAAGAAACTACCTTTTTCTTATGAGAAAGTATTTGAAGAAGAAGTTGAAGGTGAATACATGAAGGTTCATGGAGATTTGGAATGCTTTGGGTTGTTTTTGAATTGTATTTTATGAGGAGAAGAAGAAGATGTGGCACAGTTGATCTATGAGGAGGTGATACGAATCTTCGATCTCTCCCATGACGTTATTTAATGCAATACCCTACTATGATCAAGTGTACTGAACGAAAAGCGAATAAGAAGTTGGGTGAAGAAGATACATCAGATTTAATCGGAATATCGATAAGGCGAGGTGAAAGCCTCGAAGAGTATGTTTTCTTTCTTCCCTACCATTTCTTTATGTGCAATATGTATGCTAATTTTAAATTTTATTCCTTCTTGAGTCTTTTTCGAGTCGTGGGGACACGGCTCATTTTTGAGTTGGGGGTGGGGATTCGTTGTCCTCATCTTCCTTTTTGTTTTTCATAAAATTTAAAATTTTTTGGGTTGAATTAGGCATAGAATATCTTTGAATGTACCTATTTGAGCATGATTTTATTAAGTTAATGATAGTAAGTAGTATGTTTTTGAAAGATGTCATAAATATGTTTAGATGCATGTATGAAAACAGGAAATAAAAGATAGAAAAGTTAATGAGCAATGCTAAGAAGTATGTTGAAACTTAGGGAGAGTTATTTGGTGTGTAGAACGTGAGGTTTAAAATTAGTTGAAAACCCACTTGTCTATGAACTAATAATGAAAAAGTAACAAAATCCGGTAGTTAGAAAAATGAATAAGGCAGTTCTTTCATGATTAAAACAGTTGAAGCCTTTATACTTTCTCACCCTTTTATTTGATTATTTGTATTTATCCGTCTTAGCCCCTCTGAGCCTTTCTAAAGCCTTTTCTTGAAACACATTATAATCCTTACCCTAGTTTTAGGACTCATCTATATGACCCGCACTCGAATCGCAAAACCTGAGACACTCGTTTTAGAGCTTGAGTTTGGGGTGGTGGGTTTCATCATTTGGGAACATTGGATTTGGTAATTATAATTGTGAATTTATTGATGATGAATTGTTATTATTGTAACCTTTTGCCGGGGTAATAGTGAATGGAAAAGAAGCTACGAGCTAAATTTGCCAACAAGGGCATTAAAAAGAAAGAATATATATATGAAAAAATAGTGTGATATCTCGAACATCAAAAAGAGAATCATAGCTATACAAAAAGAAAAAAAAAAATTGATATAAAAAGAAAATATATTCGGACCGGCAAAGTGGATTTTAAATCATCAAAGGTTCTACTTGGGATTTATTGGGGATGCATATTAAAAAGCATCAATAAATTGGGTTGAGTGAGAACATCTTCGAGTGAGAACTCAAGCTCTAGGGCGATTCGTTGATGGCTAGTGAGGAGAGAGCCAAAAGCTCACTTTTCATTATCCAAATATACCACTCCCGTCCTTAAGCCAAGTTATAACCAAGACCTTAGGATTTCTAACTACTAGATGGAGAAACAATTGAGCTATTAGGTAGTAGGTAAGTGGACCATTGGATGCTGTATTTGGGACCTATGAACAACCTATAGCCATTAACCTGAACTAAGTTATCATCCTCTCCTTCTGGCATTGCGAAATTAATCTTAACTTGAACTATGGAGTGTTGATTACATGTATATTAAGCATATTTGTGCATTATTTCTTGAGCATTACTACATGAGACTTTTTAGATTTTTGCTCTAGGATCATTCATTATGTTCTGTTCTTATTCTCCTCCTACTTCTTCTTCTTGACTACCTTACTGTTCTTTACTTCTATTGTATCGGGACGATACAACTTTGAGTTGGGGGTCTTGATGTCTCCTCATTTGTGATAGTAAAATATACTCATGAGACATCATTTTAGGCTTATTTATTAGTTTATAGGTTGATTTTAGCTTAATTTAGTGCACTTTCCTATTTTGGGTCTTGATTTGTAGAATTATTATTTTTTGAGCATATTGGGTTTAATTGTTTATTTAGTGTGAAGCTTTAAAGATAATTATGGAGCTTAATTAGAGTCCAAGTCAAAGACAACAACTTATGGAAGGAGATATGCATGGAAATTGGAGATAAGGAAATAATTGCTAAAAAGATGGAAAAGGAAAAGCTGCCTAAATCTGGGATTCTGCAAAGATAGGCGTTTTTACCTAATAAAGAGGCCGAATTTGGTAGTTTACTTCTAAAGGGCCTAGATAATTCTGTTGCGATTCTTTTGGTATCTTGTGGAGCAAAATCGGACCAATAATAAAGAAGTTATGACCAAAACAACGCAGCAGTGTTTATCTTTATTTCCATACGAATTTGAGTTGGGCTAGGAGTCCATTACTTAACTTATCTCTAAAGAAACGAATTAGGTCAACCTCTAACCTATAAATACAGCCTCTTAACAATCTTAAATCATCCTTGGCCAGACCTTAAGGCCAAGAGGAAGCTGCAACACAAGAGAAGAAGTCTGGAGGGAGCTGTGCAACAACTATGTCTCCTTCAACCTCTTATTTTGTAATTCTTTTCTCTTCTCTTCTTAGTATGAATTAATTCTTTATAGTTTGAGTGTTTAGCATATATGTATGAACCCTAGTTTTGATTGACATCTATCTAATTTGGGAACTTAATGTTTTAAATTGAATTATAGTTTTTATTCTCTGTTTATGTGTTTGAATTTATATTCTGTGTTCTTGTGGATGCGCGCCCATATAGAATTACCATCTAGTAATTAGGTCACCATTGACAACGGTGTTTAATTGCATGTTTAGCACATAACGTCTAGTATTAGGTCTGATCTGACGACCCAACCTATCTAGATAATCACTATGGTTGAGTCTTGTGACTCTTTACCAATTACAGGAAAAGTTTGCTTAGGAAGCCTTATTGACACAGGTAAATCCTATTTTAAACTACCGATAGCATATTGGGACCGATTAGGGAAATACTACATAATTTACCCTTACATGTTTAGAACGGCAAAACTAGTGGGGATTGCATGCTAATAACTCAAGCTAGACTTTCATACTATCTTCTTTTCCTTTCTTTTCTTTTATTTGTTTTATTGTCTTTAGTTTATTAGTTTAGTTTATTTATTAGAAAACCAAATAAATATCTATCTTTCTCTTCTTTCTACTAGCGTATTATCTTTTCTATCTGTAATATCTGCACTTGAATAATTTGCATAAGTTCTTCTTAACCTTCGTAGTCCCTGAGGAACGAATCTTACTTATTCATTAAACTTGCATACGATCTGTATACTTGCAGAACCGTGTTAACTTAGGGTGTTTATTTGCACTTATTTTATACATCTTTTTATCACACCTTAGGCCACACCACAATACAAAGGGTAAAATAGACTATGTAAAGAGAGGTGAGCTAGCTTCGTTTAATTCTATGTGCAAAAGGGTTCCACTTTTTACCAAGAAGAAAACACAACCTCTTCCATTCAAAGGTCCTACACCCGAAGACAAAGAGAAAGCTTCAAAGGCCTTGATAGCTTCTGCAGAGAAACAATTAAAGGAACTACCTTTTGCTTATGAGAAAGTATTCAATGAAGAAGTTGGTAAAGGAGAATACAAGAGATTCTTGGAGCTTGGTGAAAGATTGGGTTGATCTACATTCATGGTAAGATGTTCTGATTTATGTCATGAGTTAGTTTTAGATTTATATTTAGGCCTCTTTAGCCGAGATAGTGAAGGTTGTGTTCCAGTTAGAGGAAAGTTAGTTCCTTTCACAGTTACAGAGATTAGAAACCACTTCGAGTTTAAGAAATTGGTTGGACCATGCAAGTATAGTGAAGCGGTGGCTAAACATAGAATATTTGACTGGGATTTACTTTTTGAGCATGTTTTAGACAAGGAGAAAGTGCAATCACATAAGGGAGAATTGAAGGCACCTTGGCCTTACAAATATCTTCAACCGGATGCTAGAATTTGGCACAATTTCCTTATCCTAACGTTTTTGAAACACAAGAATTTCTGATGTAACTAAGAAGAACGCTTTATTTTTGGATTGTATTTTGAGAGGAGAAGAAGTGGATGTGGCACATTTGATATTTGAGGAGGTGATGCGATTTCCGGTCTCTCCTAAAACAGTTTATAATGTTAAATATCCTACTATGATCACGTGTCTTATGCAAAAAGAGAATATAATTTTGGGTGAAGAAGAGTAACTTGAGTTTAAAAAGAGTACTATTGACTTGGATCATGAAAGTCTTGAGAGGAGCAGGTTCTACGCAAGTCTCAAAGAAGAAAAGGAGCAAAGTTGGCAAGAGAAGATGGAAGAGCGTTTAAACAAATTCGAAGAAGCTCAAACTTCCTTAGCCAATGATGTGGCACAAATCAAAGCCAATCAAGTGCACATCATAACACTCCTTGAGAAATTAAAGAAAGATCAAGCAAATCCTATCTTGGATGTTGATAATGCGAGGCAATAGCCCCGAGAGTATGTTCTCTTTCTTCCTTACCATTTCTGTAAATGATTTATCTGCTAATTTTAATTTCTTTTTCGAGTCTTGGGGACACGACTCATTTTTGAGTTGGGGGTGTGGGGATTCATTGTCTCTCATCTCTATTTTTCTGTTTTTAGGTAGAAATTAAAATTTTTGATACATGGTAATTAGATGTAGAGTGTGTTTAATAGCTTGAAAGCATAAGCTCAGTGAGTTGATGATAGTAAGTAGTATGTCTATGAGCTATTTTATTTTGTATGCTGAGTATTTGCAGGAAAACACACGTTGATAGTAAAGAAAATATTAGTTAGCAATGCGATAGAAATTATGTTCGATCTCAGGGAGCCTTGAGTGGTTTGTAGGCCGTGAGATCCAAGCTAGTTGACAAATCCATTTGATGAACGTGCTAAAGGTAAGAGAATAGTGAAATTGCATGGGGTAGAAAATGATTAAGGCAGTTCTTTCATATTGAAGTCACTTGAAGCCTTTTTATACCTTCTCACCATGTTATTTGATTTAATATTGTTATATCCTTCTCAGCCCCTTCTAGCCTTTCTAAAGCCTTTTTATTCAACCACATTATAATCCATATCCCTTTAGATTATAGGACTTTTCCATATGACCCGCACTCGAATCGTGATGCATAGACAATTGTTTTAGAGCTTGAGTTTGGGGTGGTGGGTCCACCATTATGGGAATTGTTATTGGGTTGAGATTTTTGAGCTTATTAATTGTGCTCGTTCTTTATATTGATGATGATTCATAAGTTTATATTGTAACCCTTTGCCGGGGTAATAGTGAATGAAGAAAGCTAAAAAGCATGAAAAGAAAAGAAAAAAATCTATGAGAAAAATAGCGTGATATCTCAAACATTAAAAAGAGAGTCATAACTATATAAAAGAAAAGAATGATTTGAAAAGAACATATATTCGGACCGGCAAAGAGGAATTTTTATGTGAACATCTTTCGCTTTAATTGGGTTATTGGGGATGCTACTTTGTGCATCAAGAATACATTGGGTTGAGTGAGAAACGTTTTATGAGAGTAACTCAAGATCTAGGGCAATTCGTTGATGGCTAGTGAGGAGAGAGCCAAAAGCTCACTCTGAATTATCCAAATGTACTATCATACCGTCCCTAAGCCTACATTACAACCTTAAAGACCTTTTGATTCTTTGCTATGTAATCGTGAAGTGATTGAGCCAATAGAGAGTATTTAAGTGGATCATTGGATACTAGTGAAGTTCGATGAACAATCTATAGCTTCCTTGGTGAACTGAGTAAAGTTCCTCTCCTTCTTACATTGCAAAGCTAATCCTTGAATTCAGATCGTGTTGACTGTGGATATGAGAAGTGTACAGGTACGTAGTTTGTAAATATTATTGCATGAAAGTAGTTGCTTTATGTCTATTCTATATATTCTGCCATCTCCTTTCCCATTGTGTTAAAGTGACCTAGTCGTGTATTTAGAGTCTTCCGTTTGTTTTTATCTTTATTGTATCGGGACGATACAACTTTGAGTTGGGGGTCTTGATGTCTCTTCATTTGTCATGAATTAATATTAGTTAGAGACATCATTTTTAGTGTTTTAAAAGTCTTTCTAGTCGATTTTCCCATGAATTATTACAATTTCCTATTTCTAGTCTTGATTTAATGAATTATTATTTTTAGAGCATATTTGGTTTAATGATTTATTTAGTGTGAAGCTTTAAAGATAAATATAGAGATTAATTAATTACCAAGTTAAAGTCTAAGAGATAAGGAAAGAAGATAAGCATGGAAATTGGAGATAAGGAAACAAAAGCTAAAGTACGAAAAGGAAAGCTGCCAAATAAATGTGAATTTCACCACCCACGACCAAAAATAGGCTTGTATCTCAAAATCGGTGAGTAATTTAGAAGACTGGTCAAGAGAAAAGTTAAATATCTTTCCTAGACGATGAATTTCTACTACTCATACGCATCAAACGGATAAGTATTGAAGCTATTAGGACCAAAACAAAAACGGAGCTGGTTCCATATTTTATGGTTACAGATTTGAGTTGGGCTAGGAGTCCACTATTTACCTTCTCCTTGAAGAAAATGAATTAGGGCTTCTCTACACCTATAAATACACCCATATATCACTTGTAAATCATCCTTGCCTCATAGTAATTAGTACTTAGGTTTATTATCATCAGAATTATTGAAGAGTGCAAGATGAAGTCTTTTATTATTTCTTTTAGTTTATTTCATTCAGGTATGAACTAATTTTCCCATAGCTTGGGTTTTGCATTATGTATAATCTATGAATTCTATTTTCTTTCTAAGTTTCTTTGGGAATTATATGTTTTAATCTGATATTAGCTGCTTACCCATATATTTGTTTATGTGTTTTGAATTATTGCATGTCCTAGAACTGATCACTTTAGGCTTTCTTAATAGTAGTTAGATGTTCACCTTAACTGGGTGTCTAATTATTGAAACACCATATAACGTCTAGTGTCGATATTGGTCTTGACAACACTAATTCTAACTAGATAGTCATTAGGGTATGTTTTAATCACTATCACCATGTTTGAAATTTAAATTGCTTAGGAACCTAGTAGCGCAGGATAAGTTTAGGTTGCCTCGTGGTGTGTCCGTAGCCCCCTTAGTCACTCTCCAGGTCTAAGAGAGGGAATTTAGAATCCTGACTAAGTATCTAAGAGCTAATTATCTCCCTTATTAACTAGAATTTGATAGAAAGAATTAGAAGGATTAGTGCATACTAGCAAAACCTAAGCTATACTTCTCACCTCAAATTTATTATCTTTTATTTTATTGTCTTTAATTATCATTAGTTTAATCATTAGTCTCTCAATCGTTCCTATTTATTTTCTGTCTTTAATTAATTACTCTCTATTCTTGATATTTTATCATTCGTATAACACACTAAGTCTCTAAGAACGAATCTAACTTATCATTAAAACTTGCATACGTCCTGTAATACTTGCACTACCGTGCTTGTCTAGGGTGCTTTAGTGCATTGTTTTCAGCGTTTATTTATCATATATTTATAACACCCTAGGCGACACCATGTACCAAGAAAAACTATAAAATGGGTACAAAAAACTTGAATTAGTCAAATTTTATCACACTTATTATTTGCGAATGACTCATTATTTATCTTAACGCTTGAAGGGCGTAAGATTCATGAGTTTCAGGAATGTATAGAGATATATTGTCAAGGTTCAGGTTAACTAAAAGTTTTAACAAATCTTTGATATATTTTAGTAAGGATACTCCAGATAACATTAAAACAGATACATTTGTAACTCTACATATTCAAGAAAAGAAATATATCGGATATACTTGAGTGTTCCACTTTGTCATAAGCAAATAAAAATAGAGACGTTAACATGTATTACAGATAAAGTATTCGCTTAAGCTCAAGGGTGGAAATATCATATTTTGTTAAAATATGGAAAGGAATTCCTTATCAAGGTAGTCCTTCAGGAGATTCCTTTGTATGCTATGTCAAGTCTTTTCGTTTCCTATTTTATTATGTAAGAAACTGGCATCGATGATTGTCAAATTCTGATGGAATTTAGCATAGCACAAGCAGATCTATTGAGTAGCATGTGAAAGGCTTGTGATCAATATTTTGTTAGGTTGTTTGGGTTTATGGGATTTCAAAAGAATGAATAATACGCAATTGGCATCACAAGCACGTAGGTTTCTAACTAACCCTAAGTCTTCGACGACTAGATTGCTAAAAGGTATTTACTTCCCACATACCGAGTTTATGGATGTAAAACTTTGACATAATAGGCCGTGTTCATGGTCAAGTATTTTGGAAGGTTGTGATGTAATTTGAGGATGATTTCATATGTACTAATTTCATCTCTCTAATTCTTCATAAAAACATTGTCAATTTATAGAAGCCTAGAATCCACTTTATGCGATTTTAGTGAACGAAATCTATCTTTTTAAATTTAACGAAACATTCTAATACATCATATCTTCCTTTCAAGGTCGTGAAGTTGTTTTAGACCCTATTAATTTGTGTAATTTTCATGTGGAACAATCTATGATATCCACTTATTCAACCGGTAAAAGGGATAATAAACATGGTTCCCACAAGGTTAATACAATTCAAGAGTGTTGGCTTATTGCCCCCATCGATTAAGTGTTTTAATGTGACAAATCCTCTATTGCTTAGTGTGCTAATCTCACTTTATTATCTTGCACTCTAATTCATCAAAAAGCACATTTAACATCATTTTGATCATAGCCTTATATTCATATCCTTAGTAGCTAATTTTCTTCCTTTACTTTTAACCATATCTTATGTGTACATTGAGAATTAGCTTTCATGATCAACAACAAAGTTTCTTAAAATGATGTTTACAACAACTCTCGTGAAGAAAACTTTTCCATCCGAGCAACGAATCAAAAAATCATAATTTCCAAGTCAGTAAAAACCGGGTACCCGCATTTGGGAAAACCGGGAACCCGGTTTGGTGAAGCTCAAGTCAACATCAAGTTTACATAGCCGTTTTATAGCCGTTACAATTGAAAACCGGGTACCCGCATTTGGGAAACCGGGAACCCGGTTTTGAACAAGTTCTCCATCAACTCTATATCCATTGGGGACTTTCTTGTGCTATAAATATGAGCTCTTTGAAGGAGAAACTCACCTCTAACACTTCAACTATCATACATATCTTTCTCCTACAAAGTTAGAGGTCACAAGCTATCAAAGTTAATTATCCAAGCTTGATCAAGAGCTTAAACCAATAAGCTTCAAAGTTATCATCTACTCTAGAGGAGTTTACAAGCTTATAGTCATATCTACTCTTTAGGAGATTATCTAGCAAAGTTGTTTGCACCCCTTTAAACACTTTGTATTCATCCTCTTAAGTCTAGGTCTTGTAATAGATAGATTAAGAGAGAATTCAAGTATAGGGAGTATACTTGGTATCCTTGTGTTGAGATAGCATAAGTGTTTAAGTATCGGGAGTATACTTGGTGTCCTTGTGTTGCGATAGCACAAGTGTTTGTCCTTCGTGTTATCGAAGAGGTTGTAAGGGTTATTGTGTTCTCGACCCGGTTAAGAGAGACACGGGAGCTTAGTGAAAAGCTTGAAATCCTAAGGAGGCTTCCTTAGGTAGTGGATGTAGGGAAACCGAACCACTATAAATCGTGTGTATCTTTCTATCCCTACTCTATTTACTTTCCGCACTTTTATATGTTTGATAATATGCTAGTATGAATATTGTGATATTGATTATCTAGGTTATCTAACATATTGCCATCTAGAGTAGTTAGAAGATTAGAAACTCGTTTTACTTGTATCAATTATATATCGAACCTCTTAGCTTATCCATTGCATGATCCCTTAAGAGTTTGATATATTAGTTGACTTAGAAGTTTCTTTCATAAACTTATATTTTATCCAAAAGATTTTTAATTAGGCATTAATCTTATTAGTAATCCTATTCACCCCCCCTCTAGGACTTTCAAAGAGTTTTTTGTCACTAAAATGGATTATATTCATTCACCTCCATACTTCTGCAATTAGGTTTCCTCGAATTCTACGTCGCCCATAAGTTCCTTGTTGATGCAATCATTTGCAAAGATCACCTCAACACCTTTATCTAGGATTATGAGGCATATCTGTTGTATCTCATCTTATAGGAAATAGGCCCAAAAAAATGAAGGTGATTCCCTATACTTTCACATAAAGATATATCTTTCAAAAATTTGTTATAAATATGACTAATACCAAAGTCATCAAGTTCAACTATCAATGGATCACATGCCCAATTGCTTGGTTAGTAGAGATTATATATCCACCCTTTGAGCTTGGAATGACGGAAAATGGATTTTTATATTCATTGGTTTGGAATATGATTGAGATAGGCTCTGGATGAGCGATCTCCTTGATCGGTGATTGTGTTCTTTAAAATATGGCAGGTCATTTTTTTTGTTAGCCGATTGATTGTTGATATTACCTAAGTGATACCAAGTAAATACATTAAATTATAGTTTGATCATTGATTGGTTAAGACCAACTTTGACTTTTCAGATTTCCCAAACTAATCCCAAATATTTTTTTTGGACAAAAAGTAAAGCTACCCATCCTAAACAACGTTCAACAGATCCCAATATCTGAAAAAGCAGTTACCAAGTCAACTTCATACCCATAAACCCCTTCCCTCCGACTAGCTTCCTCTGCAATATGGTCTGCGTGAGTGTTAAATCGCCTCGGGAGGAATGGAAATGGATAAGGTCATACATGTTTGCCCGTCTTGCAATATTCTGTAACACCGGTCGAACAGACCAATTTGTAGTTAAATGTAGCAATACCTCGAATAACCTCAAGATTATCAGAGAAAGTTGTCTTCTCTAAAACACCGAACTTCTGGCACCGCATTGGTGCATCCAAAATGAATATGTTTCACCTTCGGTTGCCGACGAATGGAACAAAGCCTTTGAGTAATCAAACTAAATCTCCATCTCCTTATGAACCTTAATAACACCAATCTCGTAGGCTTCTACTTAGTATTGAATAGAGTGTTGCAACAAAAAGAGATATCATCGACCTGTTGTCAACCTTGGTCTGTCGGTGCCTGAGTATCCTTGTCTGTCCTATGAGATTGTACTTGTAATATCCAATCATCCCCAAATTGTTCTTTCATTGCTTTGAAGTTGTCTAGATTGCCTTGTCAATATTAAAGTTGTATTTTTCATGAATATGCTGCATTTGTTTTCAAAATATACCATATTATAATGAACACGTAGACCTTGAAGATGGTAATCGGCTACCCTCCGTACTGGTAAGCTTTGACAATATTACATATCCATTCTCCTAGAGATTCTTCCATACTAGTATTAATGTGTACATAAAGAGTAGATCCCGCTCAAACCTGCAAGCTAATTGGACAATATAGAGTAAGATGTAAGATTGACTCACAACTGTCTAGACAACAATAACATCCACTATCCTTGATACATCGATGTTTTTTTTTTTTGAGATTTTGAGCCCTCAGTAACAAATTGTTGCATGCTTTCCATGTAAAAATTCTAACATTTGTTGCGAGTTAGATTTCCATATTAAATTCTAAAGTTTAGAAGATGATCCAAAATTTTACACCTAAGCTCGAGGCGAGCCAAGAACATCCCGATTTATAAGAGTTTGATATCCAATTTTAGTCGAGTATTCTACAAACCTAGATAACAAGTTTGATAAGTTTATTGTTTAAATTTTGACAAATTCATTCCTAATGTTTTATATACATATAATGGTGGAGTTGCGTTTAGGTTAAGGGGTGTCATGTTCTCCCTTGATTTCTTCAAAAAAAAAAATCCTTTTATAATAAAAATAAAAATTCATTATAAGATATTTTGCCTCCTAATTTTTTTTAAAATATTCATTTCGCCTCCTAAATTTTCAGAATCTTTATTTGATTCCCCTACCTTTTAAATTTATTATATTAAACTTATAATTATTTTAGTTATGTGATGTTTTATTTTTTTCAATAAATTATATTCTCTTTGTTCTAAAAATAATGTCTATTTCACTTTTCACACAAATTAAGAAAGACAGTTATTACATTCATCATTACTAAAACACCTCTCATAAAGTGTCATAAATTTAAATATTTTAATAAGGGTAATAGTGAAAAAAAATGAAATAAAGTGTTTTAAAATTCTAAGTGGATAATATTTTTGAGACATTATTTTTAGTAATTGGAAATATTTTTGAGCCAATAATCAAGAAATGCCTATTAAAAAACTATTAATAAAAAGTTGTCTATAATAAGACTCTTTATAAAAAACAGTCCCACCCAAGATACCCTTACAAATAGTAATTAAAAAAAGAAAAAGAAATTAGAATCCTAACAAAACAAAATGCTTATTAAAAAAAGGGGGGGAAAAACTAATACACACGCGCGTGTCTGTGAAATATTTTTAAAATCGTCATATCTAATTCTAACAAAATCGAAAAAAAAAATAAAAAATTTACATATTTGGATGAAGCAAATTAATATTTACATCTGTGATTTATTTTTTTGGATTTTTTTTGAATTTTTTTCGCAGTCACGGAATATCATGTTTTGAACAGTAAATTTCATGTTTTAAACAGTGAATTTCATGTTTTAAACAATGAATTTCGTGTCTGCGAAAAATAATTTTTTAAAAAAAGTCAAAAAGTTTCATAGATGTAAATATTAATTTGCTTTATCCAAAAATGCAAATTCTTTATTTTCCTTATTTTTTTAGAATTAGTTATGACGATTTTTTTTTAAAAAATTATGGAAATACGCGTGTGTGATGGAATTAGTAGTAGGTGGTCGTGGTTGTGGTGGTGGAGGTGGTGGTGTTTGTGGTTATGGTGGATGTAGTGGTGGTTAAATACACGATGGTGGTGGTACCATATTATTTGTTTAATATTTATAAATTAATATTGTATTAAAATAAAGTAATATATTTAATAATAAGGATAGTAAATGTATGAAAGATATAAATGAGATATTTTTTATAAATAATTACAGGTATTTTTTATAAAAAAGTTATTGAACTTAATTTAATAATTGAATACTTTTATTAGATTTCTTTTAGCGGATAGCTTTATTTCTTTTGGAAGAAAAAAGTATGTAATTTTATATTAAATAAAATATAATTAATTAAAAAAATATTATATTAAAACTTATAGTATAATAATTACCTTATATAGAAATTTAAAGTGAAGTTTTGTATAATATAATAATTTTTTTTTTTTAATTTTTGCATAATATATGAACTTACAATATAAATAAGTCTTTTTTTTATACGGCGTTACCTCTTTATAGACATTATATATAGTCATGTCGCTGTTGACAAAGGCGGAGTTAGGGTTGTGGGGTCCATGACCCCTGGCTTTTTAAAAAAAATATAACTTAAAAAATAAGAATAAAAATATATAACTAATTCATCTTCAAAATTTTATAACATTATGATTTGGCTCTCTTAACTTATAAGATTTATTTTATTACGTTTTAAATTATTTTATTTATAGAATCTTTTTTTATTTTTTACAACAAAATGTATGTTAGTTTGTATAAAAAAAGAATTTTATCGGATAATTAATTGAAAAATTAATATCCGGACTTATATTACAATTTTTACACAATATAAGGACATCTAATGTATTTTTGCATAATATAATAACCTATTTTGCAATTTTTGCATAATATATCGACTTATCGTGTAAATACGTCGAAAAAAAATTCGAAGGCGTTGCTCCTTTGGCCCCCTAACAAAATTTTTTGACTCTTGCCTCGGATTTTTGGTCTCCAATTTTTTTAATACTAAATCTTTTATTGAACGTTGGATAGAAAAAGAGTAAGATCAGCAATGTAAATTTTCATATAAAAATGTAAATTTGGAGAACTCTTTTACAGAATTTTCTTTTTTGGGTCGATACCAACACTAAAGCCTAAAGGTGATTCTATACTTTACTCACCTTTAAAACTAAAGCTTTGCCCAGTTAAAGTATAGCACGTCATAGCTGTCAATTATAAATTATTGATTCTATCATTGAATGGCTTGATTCCCAATTCCAAGATAATCCATTAGCCCACCTACCTTTTTCTTTTCTTTTGCATGTGTCCTTTTCCTCTTGATCCGTACTTTCTATTTTCTTTTTTTTTCTCAAAAGAATTTTTAATATTACTTCATCAATTAGAACCTTTATACTAGCATTGACAAAAAAAAAAAAAACCTTTATACTACTCAAGAGATAAAAAAATTAGAAAAAATATACTCCCTCCTTCCATTTTTATTTGTCCTACTATTTATGACACAAATTAAAAAAGACATTAAATACACTCTATCTTTACTATATTGTCCTTATTCATTGAGTAGAATGTCATTTAATGCATCATTATTTTTAACTAATTAACTAGAGATGATATTGGAAAAATACGAGAAAAAATATCTTGATAATATAAAAAGGACAAATATTGTTGGACACCTCTTTTTAGAAAAAAGGACAAATAAAAGTGGACGGAGGGAGTAGTATTATTGATAGAATAAAAATGTAGATATTTTGTTTATAGAAAATATATAAACATTAAATCTTAGTATTCGTGGGTCGAACTGTAAGTCATTGGAATAGATTGAATGTTCATAATGTTTCATAAAACTTCCCCTTCGATATTCAGTTTTAAAAAATATGTCTCGTTAAAACCTTATTGGAAAAACCTTTTGAAACAAAATTCAGCGAAGGAAAAAAAGTACAAAATTTTACGCTTCAAATCTGCCTTGTTAAAAATCTTCTCAGAATAATCCTGTGGGGAAAAATATTAATAAAGGGAAAAATAGTGCAGTGCTCTTGTATATCACCATCTGAATCAAATTCAAAATATCTTTGGCGAAACTCAATTCGTCGAGTTCAATCCCTTCTCAGTTGAAGCCAAACGTATTCTAAGCGGGAGGCGAAGAGAACAAAGAGAGCTCAACTCCCCTCCTAACTCACCTACTCCTTATCTATTTAATAGAAATTTCTATTATCTCCCCCTATGAAAGTATAACAATGATGATCTTCAAGTTGCCATCTACTCTCGTTCTCCAAGATCTCAAACAGTATCGTAAGTGCAACCATAATTTAGATTAGGCAATATATTTAGTTACATTAGTACATATCACTGAAATTATACAAAACACAGCTACATGTATATAAAATATAAAAAATAATTACATTCAGTTACAATAACAAGTATTCATTCACATTCATATATGAACACATATTCTATTTACGAAATATGGTACATTACATGGCAACGTCTAAGACAATTAACAACAAATAAGTAAACTCTAATTTATATATCCTAGGATTTATATTTAAGCGCTTTTAGTCTTTTAAGAACTTTCATATGAATGTTTGTATCTCATGAAACATACCGGTAAATTTGTTTACCTTAGACGCGTATGAAGTCATATATGAATTTTTTAGGCCATATGTCATCATACTTTTGTATTTACCATGTGAGTATGAATCCGCCAGAAGCGTCTTTCTATATCTGGCCAACAATTTATTGTCGATATTTTGAATGAAAATTGATTCAAGATCCTCGCTTTTTATATAATAACATTTGAATGATCATTTCCTCATATTGTTTGATCATGATTAAATTATTTTTCGATTGTATATATTTATGTAGTAGTATAACTGAACAAGATATTTGAATTTTAATTTCTCAATAATAAAATTGTTTAGGTACCTGATACTCTAAAAGGAATATTATATTTTTCAGTTATATTATCTACTTTATATCATCATAGTATAAATATGATGTTAAACTTGTAGAAATGTCAACTTGCTCCACTTGCTCAACTTTATAAATTTGAAATCGAAAGGTCAACCACGCTATATGCGTTCAAATTGATTTTTCATCAATAGGAGTAAGAGCCTTTAAAGCTAAATTGTGACTTAGTCACTTTATGAATGCATTTCTTTTTTAACATTAAGCTCATAGTTCATTAGCCAGGATTACGATGCATTTTATAAATAATATTCAGCTATCACTATTGTCATGAAAAATTTACTTTATAAATATTTCTGTTTGATAGTTTTCTCCAAGTTTGCAAGTCTAAGTTGCATATAAATTACTAGAGATCAACAATATATTTCATATTTACTCATGATTTAACTTTGTGTAATTTAGTAGAACAATGATAGTATACATATAACAAGAAATAATACACAAATGAAAAAATTATTGGTCTTTGATCAATGAGGGTATTCATGTTTAATTGTTGGACTTTATTATAATGTTACAATTATGTAAAATTATAAGTCTATGTCATAAAAGACAAATTCACAATCGATTATCTACCAATTCTTTATATATGAATAAACATATATTCTGCTAGATTATACATATCTTCCCCTGAATTTGTCATTTGACTTAAAATATTAGGAGCTATTCGAGTAATATTTTTTTAAGATATAATTAGGATATCAAAACTCACATGATAATTAAAATTTATTATCGATCCGTGCTCATACATTATGTATTCTCATTATCATTGAGTTGTTAATGATTAAAGCGTCCAACTCATTAATAAGTGATGATATAATTATCTATATATTGATTATGAATAATTTACATATACCATTAAATTTAGGTGATAGATTGAGTTACTTGGTCATATGATGAGTATACATCGAAAGAGTAATACCAACTCGAATATCTTGGCGAGATAATATGGATAAAATCATGTCCAAATAATCATAAGGACTGCACAAAAAAATAAACTATAAGTTTAAAAGTATTTTTTTTTCTTGACTATTATATCCCATATTTTATAATAACATGGTTGTATGATATCTCCAGCTATACATGATGTTTTGTTTGTTCCATCCTTTCGTAAAAACATGGTTGTATGATATCTCTTTTACAAAGGAGGTCTCAAACTAGGGATAAAAGAGATCTCCAATTATCTCAAGTCAATTGTGTCGACAAAATCTTGAATAGGATTAACATGGAGGACTATAAGTCTTTTAACACTCCATTGGCAGCTCATTTCAAGTTATCAAGGGAAGAAGAGCATGTAACGTATAAAACAATGAATATATGTCTAAAGTCCCTTATTCTCATATGTAGGAAGTTTGATGTATGTTATGATTTGCACGAGACCAAACATTGCACATGTAGTGGAGTAGGTAGCAGATTTATGAGCAATCTAGGGAAAGCTCATTGGCAAGCTAGTAAAGTGGATATTTATGTACTTGAAACCTACATTAGAATTGACATTGTGCTATGGAGGACTAGAGATTTGTCTTTGTTGGTTATATTGATTCAGATTTAGCCGAGGACTTAGATGGAAGAAAAAGCATTACGAGGTATGTGCTTACCCTTGGTAGTGCAACAATCAACAACTGGATTTCTCAATTACAAAAGGTAGTTTTTCTTTCTACCATAGAGGCAGAGTATATTGCAGCTACGGAAGTAAGCATGGAGATGATTTGGCTCAAAGACTTGATTGAGGAATCATGCATCAATAAAATAGCAAGTGATATAGTGCAATTCAACTTGCAAAAATCCACATTCCACAAAAGGACTAAACATACAAAAAATAATTATCATTTTACCCAGACTCTTCTTGAGGATGGGATATAGAGTCTAGACAAAATTATACAAGTGAGAATCCAACAAACGTGTTCACTAAGGTGGTTAAGATTGAGAAATCGTACTATTGTTCGGTTTCAATTAGCCATCAAGCTAGAAGATGGTATGAAGCCGTACTCTGTATATGTTGGTTAAGCGCCATTAGTTATTGGATAAGTTTTCAAGTGGTAGAATGGATAATTATGAAATTTTACTGAATAAAAACCAATTAACTTTGCCTACAAGAAATTTTATTACCTATTTTAACTTTACTTAGGCTTTAAGTTATCTTGGACAACAAGCTACCAAGTTATCTGTGTATTTATGTAGTATGTAGTATGTGTATAAAAAAATATAGAGAAGTGTAAGATCCAACAAAAAATGCATTAGTGATATATTTATAGGAGAACATATTACTGAATATCGTAGAATATATAAAAGTGGGTTGTTATTTTTTGTTCAAAGTTATACATATCATAATGAAATTGTGATCTTCGAAAACATAACGATCTGTCAAGTAAATTTTCTATCCTTTTCTATTCTTGTCATTATTTTTCTGTATGTTTTATTTTATATACGTTTTTCTCAATCACTAATTTTATTTACCTACTGTGACTTAGTTGTATGGGAAATCTTTTTTTTTTTTTGGACGAGAGTTGTATGGGAAAATTTAAGAATATGTATTTTTGTTTTGGACGGAAAAAATAAATGTGCTAAGAGTCAACTCGTTGGTGTACTGTATCAGCAATTAGTCACCCACACGTTTATACAACTCTGTAATAAGCAATTTGACAAATAAAAAATAGTAAGAGATTGCTGAGTCATGCTGACTATTCCAACTAGTCTTGCCACCACAATAGTAAAAAAAGTAATAACAAGTGTTGTTTTTTTATTACTTTTTAATTATATATTCACATGGATCAAAATTAGTTTCTTTATTCTAATTAATATTTATTTATTTATTATTTTAATAATTAAAACATATGTATAAAAGATTGATAGTTGGCCTAGTGGTTAGGCTACTCCGCAGAGACTGAGAGGTCCTGGGATCGAATCTTATCGGAGTCAAAATGATTCCCGAGTCCAAAGTGGCTCTCATATGTATTCAAAAAAAACATATGTATAAAGCTGTGATAAAAAAAATACTTTTTCTGTCTATAAATGTTTGTCATAATTGTAAATATTCACAAAAAATCGGTCTATTTAAGATATTATCTCTAAGAATTTATTTACTTAATTGATTGAGGGTATTTTAGTGAAAATAAAAAAAATTGATTTATAACTATATGAGAAGTAATAAAAAAATATAACAAATATTGATAGAGGTAAGAAGCAATATGAGAAGTTAATAAAGAAAGAATATAACGTACAAGAATATATTAGAATCCTGTAAATCTATATTACTATATATAACTATATAAGTGATCAACTGATCATTCATCCATATAATGGTACACGAACTAGTGGAACTGAAGAGCGAAAAATCAATCATGGGCGAAGAGTATGTACACAAGGCTAAAGAAGCTGAGATGATGAAGCCACACTTTGTTTTTATACATGGCGTTTCTCATGGAGCTTGGTGCTGGTATAAAATCAAATGTTTATTAGAGAATTTAGGCTACAAAGTTACTTGCATCGATCTCAAATCTGCAGGAATTGATCAAACTGATCCAAATACAATTCTTCACTTTCAAGACTACACAAAACCACTCTTGGATTTCATGTCAGCTTTGCCTGATGATCAACAGGTTCTTCTTCCTTATTTCATATTATTGTTTCACTAACAAAGTTTCACTAACAAAGAAAAGATGATCAATAACCCTATTTTAATGCAGGTTATATTAGTAGGGCATAGTGCTGGAGGTTTAAGCGTTACTGATGCAACTTACAGATTCCCCAAGAAAGTTATGGTGGCAATTTATTTAGCGGCTACCATGTTAAAATCAGGGTTCTGTACTGAACAAGATACCAAAGATGTAAGTATTTTTTTCTTTTCATGTATGGTTTAATTTCTTTGTTTATCATTCTCGTTGTCAGAAAAAGAAAAAAACATTCCAGAAAAAATACTAATCTTTTATTACAACAAATGTTTGAGTTTTAAGCAATCTTGTTTTAACTAAGAGTAATAATATTTACATCCCAATATATCACTACTACCATTATTTTGTTCTATTATAGGTGATATGGAGTATATCATTATAGGAATATTTTTTATTTTTTATTTTTAAAAATAAAAATAAAATAGTTGATTGAATTGTCAAACACTATTTAAATAGTTTGTTTGTAATTGAACCCACAATTTACCCTTTCAATTGGCTAAGTTGGTTTTTGAGAATGCCATACACATAGATATTGATTGACTATTTTTGTAACTTCGGGGTTCTTTTTACTCCATGCTATTTTTATATAAATTCTGTTTGATTTAAAATAAACTAATTTATGGGGCTTGTTAATTAAGATGATAGAAATCCATTACAATTATATAATTGTTGATGAGTGAGTGCGTTTAATTATGTAAAGAAGAAATAAGAATAGGTGGATTTGGAAGATCAGGATAGGATTGGGTTATTACCATTAATGTTTTGTGTCTTCTTAATGGGAAATACGTGCAAAGAGTAGCTGTCAACTTTGGTGAAAGTCATGTTGCTTGGTTGTGGTTAGGTACTTCTAGCTATTGAATGGTCCACCACTTTATTTAAAATTCTAGTGTCGATTCAAGGCTTCTAAAGTCTATAGAGTTTGGGGTATTTTAAGAGGTTTTCTTTTTTCATTTATTTTTGGTTCAAAGAGGTTTTAATTTATGACTTCATCAAATCCTAATAGTCAAATATATCTCCTTGATTTTATAACGGTGCCAAAATTATTAGTTTGTTGAAAGGGATAATAGAAACTATATATTGGATTCTATGATGTCAATTAGTCATATATACGTTTGTGTTAAAAAGTAGCTAAATAATCGTATCCAGAATCACAAAATAGCAAATATTACCCTTATTGAGGTTGATATCTACAACATAAATTTGCAACGCATGGGTATATTAATTGTTGCTTTAATTTTAGAATCTGTAATTTCCTTTTAGTTTTAATAAAAATATTTTCCATCCCAATATATTAAGGAACATTAACATGGCGAGTTCATTTTAAAGATATTTAGTGATAGTATACTTATGATTTTTGTGAGTAATAAATATCAAAATTAACAGTAATATTCTTTTTGGCAGGGGTCACCTGATATATCCGAATATGGTGAATTCGAGGAGTTATATGAGACTGAATACAGTTTAGGATCTCAACAACCTCCAACAAGTGTTGTGGTTAAGAAATCTTTTCAACGCAAACTCATGTATCATATGAGCCCTCAAGAGGTGTGTACATATGATTGATACATTTATAAAATTATTATGGGATCATTTTACATTATAGTGGTCAACGAGTCCACATAGCCAACATTAGGCAGGGATAAGGCTCACAAAAACCAAATGCCCGTCTTTTTCTATATTCGTACTAAATCCATTGCACCTAATTCTCACCAAATTTCTTGCCACTTATAAACCAGACAGAAAAATAAACATTTTCTTCCTAAAAAATCAGCTCTCATTATCTAACTCTTGTGATTTAAAAAAAAGTTGGTTATCTTTTTCATCATAATTTTATTTGTCATACTCTTATTTTAAAAATATAATAATTAGATAGACATGTGGATGTATAAGAAAAAAAATCAAATTATTAGATTTTTATTATTCAAATTCTAGGTAATTTAATTATATATAAAAATTTACGTGTTCCAAAACCAATTGTACGTTTGAAATATTACTATAATCTTATGGTATTATAAAAAAAATAACATAGGATATCATCTCAAATTATATCATTTTTTATTCTAGATTAATTATAAAAAAAATTTAAAAAAATTTAAAAAGAGATTTTGTATAATTGATTTATTTAAAATTTACTTAAAAGAGGTCTTGGGATAGAATCTTATTAGAGTCGAAAGGTCAAAAAGACTCCGAATCTAAAATAGCTCTCTCATGTATTAAAAAAAAATTTACTTAAAAAATAATAAAAAAATGATATAATTTAAAGCTATATTTAACATTACTCTTTTAAAAATAATAAATACTCCCTTGTGGAATGGTACATTTACATGTAGTATATATCACAAAAGTATATTTGTATTTGATTATTTAGCATAACAAAAAAAAATCAATATTCTATTAATCTATTATCTTATTGGTTAAAGTTTCATTATTCTTTTTTCATTTAAAAAGGATGTAAATTGAAAGGTATTCTGGTTTTATTTACCTAAGCATAGGAAGATATTTATATTTTCCAATCGATTTAAATGTACGTGCAATTTAGCCCGAACCAACAACAAAATAAGAAAACCTAATGTAAGAAAAGGTCACTGGTTTGTTTAAGGGGAAGGGTGTTATAGAAAATTTATTGTTTTCATATGACCTACATTAATTTCTTAAATATAAAAAAATCACACGCTATAAGTCATTAATATTGAAAATTACTTAGTTATCATTACTCATTTCTATATGGTCTAACATGAGTATTATTAATCATATGATGATGATGATGATATTTGTAATTTCTTGATGATTCAGGATTCAAGCTTAGCATCATTGCTTTTACGTCCAGGACCAATTCAAGCATTAATGAGTGCTAAATTTGAAGAGGGGGATGATATTCATAAGGATGATGAAATAGACAAAGTACCTCGTATATACATCAAAACAATGAATGATAGAATTTTCGGACAAGAACAACAAGATACAATGATCAAAAGGTGGCCACCTTTGAATGTGTATGCTATGGAAACCGATCATAGCCCATTTTTCTCTGCCCCATTTGCACTTGTTGGTTATCTCATCAAAGCAGCTGTATCAACTATTAATGGATCTGTTTAATAAGTCGAGCCTTGAAGGTGGGAAACTAGCACAAGACAATGTCTTTACTATATATAGTCTTAGTGAATTGGTATTTGAATCACATACTCTTATTTAAGTGTCCATTCTCTTTTTGCTTTGCAATAATATAGTAGAAAAATTACAAAGTTCGTATAATAATCAGTACATATTAGCCTATTCCAACTTATACTTTCATTTGTTGAATAAATTGTAAAATATTACCGACCAGTTTCCCAAAAGATTGTTCCATTTAGAATAATGACCGAATATTTAATGAAAAAATGACACCTAGGGTCTTGAACACACCCCCCTCTTCAAGCTGGGGACCCGGTCCAGAGCCTCTTCTTACTAAAGACCTCAGCAACTTTTTAACACATGAACCCCAAAACCCCAATTACTAGACTACCCCTCTTTTGTTTTCTTTCCCCTTGTATATACCAAATATTACATTTCACAACTCATTATTCTCTCACCTCCCCTCCTCCCCTATTTCTCTCTCCTCCCCCATCTCCCAAACCGCCACCACCACCTCCATAACACAACGCCGCCATCAACCACCACCGACATGAGAACAACCACCACCACCACCATCTCCCTCCTTCCCTATCTATCTATCCTCCCAAACAGCTCTGTGCAGCAACCTCAAACGGAGCAGCCAACAAGTCTTCAAGTGCCGACAGATTCACTTGAACGGGATCGGAGCTTCCAGATCCGCCGTCACCGGAGCTCAAAATAATCCATGGAGGCGCTGTGGTGGTTCGTGAGCTCGCGAAGAAGATGAGAAGCCATGGCTGCGGATCTCAGTGAACTCGCGAAGAAGGAGAAGAGCAACGAAGAGCTCCAGCAGTGTTGTTCGCCGGAGGTGCGAGAAGCTTTGAAGACCATCGGACTGGTGGTGCTAGCCGGAGGCGCGAGAAGCTTGAAGACCATCGGACTGGTTTTCGCTCGAGTGGTGGTGCTAGCCGGAGGCGCGAGGGATACTGCTGCTGTGAAACTGAATCCTTGAAACTGAAGCCGTGAAACTGAATCCTTGAAACTGAAGCTGTGGTGGTTGTGGTGTTATGGTGGTGGTGGTGTTCGTGTGGTTGCCTAGATTTTGGTGGTGTTGGTGGGGTGGCTAGGGACGAGAAGACTGTCATGGTGGCGGTGGTGCTCGTCGTTTTTTTTTTTTTTAATTTCAAATCTAGATCTGGTTTGACCAGATCTGGTCAAACAAGATAGTAATTATTTTTATTTTTTTTATTGTATATCCATTTGTAATTGTTTAAAATTGTGCAATAAAGGTGAATAAAAGTTTTTTTTGACTATTTATGCTTTGTTTTTTTAATAATACTCATCAATTTGACTGAGTACTCATCAAATTTACGGAGTACTCATCATATTTCTCAGAGTACTCATAAAATTATTCGGACTACTCACCAAAATATATAGAGTACTCACTAAATATATAGAGTATTCAGTCAATTTATAGAGTACTCTCAGTTTTTTCCGATACTCTAAGTTTTTTTCCGATACTCTCAGTTTTTTCCGATACTCTCAGTTTTTTCCGATACTCTATGTTTTTTCCGGTGACTGGTGGTCGGTGGTCGGTGGTCGGTGGTCGGAGGTCGGAAGTCGGTGGTCGGTGGCCGGAGGTCGGAGATAGGTGGTAGATGGGTAGGTGGTAGGTGGGTAGTGGTAGAGGAGAGAGAAACAGTGACATCACACTTTTTTGTCTGTTAGTGTTAGTAAGGGTAGGAAAGACTATTGTAAAAAATGAGGTCCCTAAGAATAACAACTATCAAGACACTACTCTATAGAGAAAAAATAGTATCTCTAAGACCCTATATATAATTCACCCATATTTGATATGTATCGCCAGTGAAAGGCCAAGAGAGATTAGTTCTCTATTTTTTAAGATAAACAGTTGGATATCCCATCTAGTTTTAGACGAGTGAGAAAAGTCTGAATAGTTTCAATGCAATCTGATTGTATAATAGTAGAATCGTTAAATATCAATTGAGCCAACCGATATCCATTAAGAAGTGTCACTCCTTTCCCTTCTACAATTAATTATCCCCTCTAGGTCTTGGCAAGTAACAACAATACAATTAAGGAGATCTCATTTTGTATAAAGTAGGCGTCAAATTTAATGGAGAAAGTAACTTGACTTTCACCTGTATGATTTGAAGCACTGACTAATTACCTTTAGGTATTAGATAAACAGTTACTAGAATACTGTTACGATATTTTCAGTTAAAAAGATTTTCTTCAGTGGATAAAAGATTTCTAACTGCTCACCAAATGAAATTCCTAATTTTTTGTGGGGTTTCCATTTTCCAGATTAGTTTCCAACGGCTTTTATATCTGGTAATGGATGTTGGTGGTTTATTTTTATCTTTGAAAGTTGGATTTATAGTTTCTTCATCTTCCAACTTATGATATGCTTCTTTAACGTACTGTATATGTACCATTTTTGCAAAAATCAATACATTACCATTATATCTATTTTTGATTTGATTTCCTTAAAGTAGATTTTAATGGAGAATATCAATATCCCATGATTTGTCATTTTTAACGAGTTGATTGACTCAAATAAGGTTAGATTTATTTGGTTTAATATTATGATTATCATTACATATCCAACTATGTTCATAAATTTTAATGTTAGTACCATTACCTAACTTCCATTTTATATTTTTTTGAAAGGTTTCTCTACCTAGGAGGGTACTTTTTCAACCCTAAGAGGATGAAATTCCAAGTTTAGTTTCAAGGAAACAACAATTATTGAAATATTTTCCTTTTAGAAGTCTTTAAGTTATTTATTAGATTCCAAGCTTGTTTTCCTAATAAATTTTTATTCTTTAGTTGTAGATCCCTAAAACCTAATCCACCTTCAAATTTTGATATAGTAAGTAGGTCCCATTTGGCCTAGTGGATTCTTTTTTTACCTTTATCACCCCACTAGAAATGAGCTATAATGGAGTGGATTTTATTTATTATATTTTTTGGGAGTATGAAGTTAAACTTTAAATAGTTAGGTAAGCTTTCAATAATAGTCTTTATTAAAATTTATTTTCCTCCTTCAGAAAGGAAAATTGTTTTCCAGTTTTCAATCCTTTGTAGAATCCTATCAATTAAAAATTGAAGGTCTTTAGATTTTGTTCTACTCCATTCAGTTGGGAGTCCTAAGTAATTTCCTAGGTTGTTAGTTCTTTTCATATATAATCTTTTAGCCATTATACTTTGGATAAAAGTTCGTATGTTAGGTCTAAAAATGACCCCACATTTATTAAGATTAAGACATAAACCAGTATCATTTTTATATTTATTCATAATATCATTGAATGATTGTATTTCAATGTTGTCTGTATTTAGAAAATAGACTGTCATCAGCAAAAAGGAGATGAGTGATTTTTGGACAGTTATTTCCAATTTTAATTCCTTTTAGAAGTTGTTTCTCTTTTTTATCTCTAATTAAGTCATTTAGAGTTTGTGAAATTAGGCAAAAGATCAAGGGTGAAAGTGGATCTCCTTGTCTTATTCCTCTAGTGGGTTTTTGAATTTGGTGAATCTCCCCATTAATTAGAACTGAGTAGGTGACAGATGTAATACATACCATTAGTTTCCTTACCCAATCCTGATTAAGACCAATTTTAATCATGAGATCTTGTAAAAAGTCTCATTCAATATATTCATATGCTTTTTTTTATGTCTGCTTTATCTGCTACCATATATTTCTTAGTTCTTTTCCTTCTCTTAATATGTGTAACTAATTCATGTGCTATCATAGTATTTTCTTGTATCATTCTATTAGGTATGAATGCATTTTGATTTTCTCCAACAAGGGAGGTCATATAAGGTTGTAATCTATTGACCAAAATTCTTGCTATAATTTTATAAATAAAATTAGAGCAACTAATAGGTCTATAGTGTTTGATATTAGTTGGTTTATTGATTTTTGGTATCAAAGTAATGAGTGTTTGGTTAATATCAGTAAGATCACCTTTATTGTTCCAAAAATTATTTATTACTCTCATAAGGTCAAGTTTAATGATATCCCAATACATTCTAAAGAAATTTCTATTATAGCCATCAGGTCCTGGTGCCTTATTAGGTCCTACTTCCCATGTTTCTTTTTTAACTTCTTCTTCATTATTATGAATATTCAGATTATCTACTGATTTTTTTATCAATTTTACTAGTAATGATATTAATAGTATCGGTGTAATCTCTTTTTCCTATTGTTGTAAGAATTACTATAGACTCGAAAGCATGAGATGGAACAGTTTCTCTACAAGCATCAAAATAGATCTGAAGGTTGTAAACCATTCAATGATCCTACAGAGGGTCTTACAGGAATTTCCACCCAACGGGTTACATTTAGTTACCAATGATCATTGTTCAGAGAAAGCTTTCGAAAAATGTGCTATTACGCTTTGTGGTTGCTAACTGTGATTCAATGTATCATGCAATTATCGGGAGAACTACTTTAAACAAGATATGAGTCGTAGTATCGACGTATACTATTGCACTACATTTCCAACACCATGCGGTGTAGCGGATATCCAAGGAGACTAGCAATGTGAAAGGGAATGTTATTTAAACTCCCTCGGAGAACTGACTTTGACAGAAGAATCAATAAGAGCATGTCAACTCTTTAATAATGCTTTGTTTTAAATTTTGAAATTAACCAATGTGTAACTTGACCCATCGTGGTCTTTGGCACTATCATTTTCCCTCTTGAAAGTTATTTTTATAATGTAAGCAGGTTTAACAAATACAAGTTAAGAGCTTAAAAATGCTACTAAAAGGATTCTCGACCTAAAAAGGTTGATAGAATGTAAATATCTATTCTTGGCTTCTCTAAGATCCTCAGCTGGGGGTTGGACATTGGATTTTGACCTGAAAAGGTCGATAAAATGTAAAAACTTTTCCTAACACACTAAGATCATCAACGAAGGGTTCATCCATTGGATTTTTACCTGAAAAAGTCGCTAAAATGTAAAAAACATTTCCTTAAATACCAATTTCGCATTGACATTTATCAGAATACCAACATATCTGGAAAAAATACCAGCTCGTCTGGCATAAAAGACCAGTGCCCTACAAAAAAGACCAGCTACTCTAGCAACCCATTACCAAAGTCTTGATCAGGCTAAGGGGTCGGTCAAAGGTATAAAAATGAGAACGATATAGCTCTGGTAAAATAAGTCTGATGTAGACTCGGCAATTAGACCGACATAGCTCTTGTAAATAAGTCTGGTGTAGTCTTGGCAATGAGACCAACATAGCTACGGTAAGATAAGTCTAATATAGCCTCGGCAGTGGGACAGACATAACTTTGGTAAATAAGTCTGAAGAAGCCTTGATAGTGAGAATGACACAGCTCTAGCAAATAATTCTAACTCAGCCTTGACAGAAGGACCAGCTATATTGTTGGAAATAAGGTTGTATTTAAATAAAAATTAAACATGTTGCCAGTAAGTATCAACCTGGCGATATAGTCAGCCAAAAGAATCATTTTTCCTTATGTAGTGTATACTAAAAAGCATTGTAAGACAATCGCAGTCTCGATGATCAAACATATTTGTAAAACCGAAGTAGTCTCGTAATATCAAAAATATTTGTAAGACCGATGCATTCTCGGTGATCAATTTTTTTTGTAAGATTGACGTAATCTCGGCAATCAAAAATCTTCGTAAGACCAACGCAGACTCGGCAACCAAAGAAGCTTCGCAAGTCCGACGCAATGCTCAACAATCAGAAACGGTATACAAATAATAATAGTAATAATGCAAAATATACGTATTTCTTTATCTTTGTAGGAGTCGCTCAAAACAAAGACCAACAAAGCTTCTACATTAAAAGCAAAGACCGACGAAGTTTCGACATCTAAAGAAAATTTTGAAAAAGCATTGGCATCGAAAGCAAAGACTGAAGAAGTATCGTTGTTTGAAAACAAAGACCGGCAAAGTTTCGGCATTAGAAGCAAAGACCGATAAAGTTTTGGCATATAAAGAAAATACCAACAAAGCTTCAGCATCAAAGCAAAGACCGACAAAGTATCGGCATGTGAAGCAAAGACCGGCAAAGTTTTTGCATCAAAAAGTAAAGATGGACGAAGTATCGACAGTTAAAAACAAAGACCAACAAAGCTTTGGCATCAAAATAAAAGACTAACGAAGCATCGACGTTCAAAAGTGAAGTCCAACAAAAGACTCGGGATAAGACAAAGACCGACGAAGCCTCGACATCTAAAATAAAAACTGACAAACGCTTGACATATTCTTTAAGTTCTCTGCGGAAAAGGTGTATAAGAACAATAGTAAGCAAACAAGAGATGCCCATAAAGAATAATAACAGAAAGGATAAATAGAGATATTTTTACAAGGATGAATGATCAAGCAAAGGAAATAAAAAACATGGTCTAAGTGACCGTGAAAGAGGCCGAGGACACATAATAGAAGAATAAGTCCTCGGTGCAAAGGTGTAAATGGAGTTGAGCAGTGAAGACACTGATATCTCCCTTTTTGTTCTAACAATATGCCCTTAGGATACATAATTTTAGGTATGAATTGGACTTATTATATAGACTTTTGTGCTTATTTCGTCATATTACACTTTCTCCCCTTGGAATTATGTTATTTGCATTTTTAGAGCTTTTGTGCGTTAATATGCTTGTTTTTAGTATAAAGTTCTTAAGTCCATGGATGCTACGGAGTACCAAGATAAGGAGGAGAATTGAGAATTAAATTCTTAGATCGAGCGGAGGTGTCATAGGTGAGAAAAGATATCCCGAAGAGTTTACTTGAAAAGCTTCAAATCTGGAAGGCTGTTACTAATTGTTTTTTTCGAGCCACTTAGACACTATTCAGCCTTTGGGTCGTGAAATAAGGAAAATGCATCTTTGAGTTAGGAAATTTTTTCAACTGGAATGAGTCAATTTGGAGCTGATATGCAAAATTTAGGCCTGTTTTACTAACAACTGTACATGAGTTACGGAAATTACCAGTTGGACTTGGGCTTTTAATTACTTAATTAAGCCCAAGATTAGACCTAATCCATTTTCACCATCTATATAATCCCTCTTAGACCTCATTATTCAGCACCTCTCATATTTTCTTCAAATTAAATAATCCTTAGAGAGAGCGTCAAGAGGCGGAAGCAAGAGCAGGAGCTGGAGAATCCATTTTTCTTCAACAACAGTTTTTCCATCCCTTCAACTAGATTTTATATTCTATTTATTTAATTTAGGATAATGTCTTTTATTTATTTAATTTTAGTATTTCCTTGAAACATGAGCTAAATTATTAAGTACTTGAGAATTGCAAATAATGGGTTGAAGCCCTAGTTAATCAATTTATGTTTTCGAATTTGGGATTTTACGATTTAATCTGAGTTGAGTATTTATTATTGGATATTATTTTACGCTTGTTTATTATTCCTTTTCTGATCAATTAGGGATAAGTTTTGGTAATTAGGCTATTCACTTTAGTGGCAAAGTAATCACCTTGACGGGGGGTTTAATTACATACCTAGGTAATAGACGCGTTGTATTCGTCAATGATCCTGACGGGCTTGACTAACCATGCAGCCAATTGGATAAGGATCTTCAACATTCGAATGTGGGTATAATCTCCCTGACGGGGTTTATAATACCGCATGATAGCTCCTAAGTCCACCCTCATGGGGGTTAGGAGATTATAGAGTCCCGACTAATAATTAAATGACAACTCTACCCTTAAACAAAACAGCAATTGCATTGACTTAGGTGAATTCCCTTGCGAGACTCAAAGACCATTCTCATCTTGCATCCAACTCTCATTTACTTGCATTCTTTTATTTCAGGTAATCATTTAAGCCCTTTATTTTATTGCGTCATTAGTTCTAAATCAAAACCAAACAAAAATCTTTCATATTTTATTTTCTGTACTTACAATTACTACTACTTATCTATTGAGCACTTGGGTTATACCAGTCCAATAACTGAGAACGAAACCCGATTTATCGGAGTATTACTTGGACAATCGTGCACTTGCGGTATTGTGGTTCCTTTATTTTTATCGCATTATTTTATAACACCCAAGGACCCACCAAGCTTTTTCCCTTTGTAATTGGAAAATAACGTTAACACCAGCTTGTTTCCTCGAGATTTAGCCTAACGTCATTATTTTCAAAATTTTGTGCAAAGATAAATAGTTATATAAGCCGTAATATAAATTAAGACAAGAATAGTAGCATAAAGTAGTATAAAGAAAAGTGAAGAGTCAGAATAAACACTCGGGAAGTCATTTAGGAAAGTCCAAAAAAAAGTCATTTAGGAAGACTCAAGTCTTTCAGAGACATTACACAAGCAGTCTCTTTCAAAAGTATGGTAATAGGAAGAAAAGGAAACCTTTTATAGTATAATACAAAGAAGCTCAATAAAATATCCAAGGAAAATATGAGTAGATGTGGTATTCGCCATCTTCCCCTCCATACATAAAGATATTAACGGATAAGAATGTGCCACATATGGGATGACAGAAAAGCTTCTACACCTTTGAAAAAATCGTCGGTAAGGGGCCAGGTAGCAAAAGTGTGCCCTAAGAAGTAAGTCCTCGGCTATATTTTGGTTAGGAATACATCTATAAAAATCATCGGAAAAGCCATTTTAATTCAAGGTGCCTCTGACTAATCCTCAGGAGAAAAAAAAGGAAAGGGAGAGAAGAATGAAAGCAAAATACAATATACAATACAAATCAATGGTGCTTCCTATCATCTATTACAAAGATATGTTATATCCAAAACTACAATCGAAGAGCAACAATGGGAGAACTTCTCTCTTGCTTCGGATACCAGGTCTGAGGATGGGGGAGTGAAAATATCACAACTCATCTATGAGTAAAAGACATACTTCAGGAGAAAAACACTTGGAAAAACCGTGTATTCAAGAGGGTTGGCACACCTGTCGGTAGCCTCATTGAGCGATAAAGTCTACCAAAATCAACAGCATACATGGTCGGATAAGGGAGTTACCCTAGTATTCTTGCCACCGGAGGATGATGAATAAATCATCTAAGTCTCCATATCAGCACACCTACCTTCAATAGGGATTAGAACTATCACCCAGTATGGTGAAGAGAAGAAGACAAGTTGTTGCTTTACGACTTCCCAATTCCCAAGTGACAAGGAACATATAAAAGTCCTAGGGGGTGAATAGGATTACGAATAAGATTAAGCCTAATTAAAAATATTTTGGACAATCATAAGTTTAAAGAAAAACTTCTAAGTCAATATATATCAAACTTTAAGGGATCATGCAATAGTGCAACTAGGTTTGGTATAACTAAAAGGACGAGCAATCAATAAACGATAAGTAAAGAGATAAGAATAGAAAGTTCACAACGATGTATAGTGGTTCAGTTATCCCTACATCCACTACTTAAGGATGCCACCTTAGGATTTCAAAGCTTATTAACTAAGCTCCTGTGTCTCTCTTAACAGGGGTGAGAACACAATACCCTTACAACCACTTCGATACCACGAAGCAAACTCTTGTGCTATCGCAACACAAGGAAACCGAGCATACTCCCTATACTCTCAAACCCTCTCTTAATCTTTCTATTACAAAGACTAGATCTAAGAGGATAAAAACAAGTGTTTGATTGGTTGTATGATTTTGCTAAACAAACTCCTAAAGATTGGATATGACTTTAAGCTTCAAACTCCTTGAGTGGATTTGACTTGAATACTTCTTTGAATTAAACTCCTTATTTGAGTAAATTAGACAAGTTGAATGATCAAGCTTATATGGATAAACTTTGATAGCTTGAGAGCTCTTTGATTGGTATATAAACTTGTAATAATAGTGTTGGAAAGAGGTGAGAAATTGCACAACATAAAGCTCCATTTTATAGACAATAATTCTGACTCGGTATACTGGTCCGGCTTGTCTTCTAGTCCAACGGTTGAATCCAACGTGGCATGTGACC
This sequence comes from Nemophila menziesii, assembly GCA_029959085.1. Lineage (NCBI taxonomy): Eukaryota > Viridiplantae > Streptophyta > Magnoliopsida > Boraginales > Hydrophyllaceae > Nemophila > Nemophila menziesii. Next base: position 146,722,649 of record JARWIR010000001.1, read on the forward strand.
GTTGGGCAATGACTCTCTCCACCGGTATGCCAGTCCTAGGTCCGGTATGCCGACGCGGTTACTTAATATACCTTGAAAAATAATGTTTAAATCATGGAGAGAAGATATTTAGATATGACAAGTGTAATTCACTATTTCGGGGATGTTTTAAACACGATTTGTCAAATACTAAAACAAGATTAAAAGGACGTTAGGCCAACAATCTTCCCCTATTTTATGTTTGACCAATCAAAATACACAAGTTTGCCGACAAAGAGAAACAAATTTTTCTTTTAAAAATGATTTTAGACAGTTTAACCGAGTAAATGATCGGTAAATGGATCTATGCAAAAAATAACTTTTGAAATAACAAGGGTTTATAGTATTTTCGTAAAAACGTATTTAAATTCAATTAAAAACTCCCCCTTACTCAAGGCATAAGACAGTTGCAAATTTGTGTTCAAAGATACTTTACGAAGGTTTGTAAGAAATATAATTGAATATCTTTGATCTTTCTCCCTCTTTGTCAACAACCCAAAAAACAAGTGACAAAACAAAAGGGTTGAAAGTGAAATTTATAAAGTTGAGAGACTCAGGTGAAAATTTCAATGTTTGTGGGACCAAAGTGAAATTTTATAAAATTCTAGGGACTAAAGTGCAATTTTTCAAAGTGTATGAACTAAAATAAAAAGATTGATTTAGAAAGATTACATAGTCAAATTTTGAGCATAAATGTAATTTTTTAACAAAAATTGAAGGACTAAAGTGTAAATATTTAAAGTGTAGGGACCAAAATGAAATTTTCTTAAAATATGGGAACCAAAGTGAAATTTTGCAAAATAGGAATTTTAAAAGTGCAATTTTGAGACAATATAACCATTCCTAAAACAAAATAGTATGCAATGTTCAAAAGAGTAACTAAAAATGAAAATATTCAAGATAAAAAGGACCAAAAAACAATTATCCAACTAGGGAGGATCAAATTGCAAAGTCACCTATAAGATACAAACGAGATTAGTTACGAGCAATAGCATAACTCATGGTAATAGAAAATATATACTCAATACAAGATAGAAAACAATATAGCACAAAATCTAAACAAGATTATACTAATAAACAACTTTGAATAGAGAATCGAAACAAAATACTCGAAATCTAAAGATTAAACAACGTAGTTTAAACCAAATACAAGCGCAATAAACAAGAGTTCGTAATCCAAACTAAAATAAACACAACTTAAACCATAATTTAAACAGATACGAGATAAGGAAGCATAATAAACGAGATAAGATAAAGACAATCTCAAAAAGAAACAACCGCAACCTAACGATTTTCACGAGGAGACGGCTCACAAAACATCACTTCTTATGCACGAAACTTCATTTGCAAGGCTCTCCATCTTACTTTCAAAAGCATCAAACTTACGTTCCACAAAATTTATAAGCATGTTTATAGTGGCTTCAAGACGAGAAAGATGAGTAGAATTGACATTGGAAAGAGGGTTTTGAATTGGAGAGGCCAGGATAGGTGTACCCTCGGAACGGGAGGTGGAAGATGTGATACGAGAGATAAGGTCCTCATCCCCAAGATTATTATGATGTTTTTCTGGAATATACTCTTTGTTATAGATGAAAAATTTCATTTTACAAACGGATATGTAATCGATAATCCAATTATTATTAAAACTTTTTTATTGTGAAAACCTGAGATTAATACCATTGCTTTCAAAAAAGCGGAGAGGGCTAAACCGTAAGGAAAACTAATAGTATTTGTACGAGCATGATTCATCATTATAAGCATAGCAGTCAGAAAATTAATTTGCTCATTATGATAAATACGATAAAGGATGTAGGCTTCGTAAGGAGAGATATTTGCATCATGTTTATCTTTGCAAAATAGACCATTTAAAACATTTTTATAGTCAATTTGAAAATCGGGAGTAAAATCATATGATCTCCAATGTTTAGACTCGGGAGTGTTCAAAACGGGATTGATTAAATGAGCTTTCATAAACGATTCAACACGGCGAATAAGATCATCATCTAGACTACCCCACCCAACATTCCAAAAACTTTCAAATCCGAAAGTTTTCAAATTAAAACGGATAGAAAGAGAAGACTCATTGATTTTTATGGTTTTTCCATGAACTTTTGATGAAATAGAGTTTGAATCACAATCATAAACCATTCTACGGCAAAACTCTTGAAAAAAATAGCTAAATTGATTTCAATGGAAAGGAAAGTGATTAAAACTTGAAATTCGAGGAGAGTGAAAAAGCTATTACCGCTAGGAAAGGCAGAGAAGACAATCTTTCTACCCGGTTTGACATCGAAGGGCTTGGTACTTCGAGGAGGATTTGTGGGTCCACTTGAGGAGCTTTCGGTCTTCTTCTTCTTAGAGGATGAAGGGGATTCTTTCCTTGGAGCCATGGATTGAGCAAGAGAGAATGAAGAAGATGGGTTTTCGAAGGATTTGGAGATGAGTTTTTGAGAGAGATGATGAGTTTGGGGTGATTTCCAGAGAGAACAAAGAAGATTAAAACGTTTTAGGATTTTAAAATGAGAAGAGATAGGTTATAAAGCTTGAAAATCTGTTTTTTGTTGTTTCTGATACAGCGACCAGTATGCTGCTCATATAGCCGGCATGCTGGTCAGTTAAAACCCTGGAAAAAAATATAGCGCGCTCCAAGCAAAGTAGTAAGTGCATACAAAATGTACCTTCCATAACTATTCTCCATTGATCGGGATCTTCATCTTTTATAAATTCCTCCATTTTCGCTCTCCAAGCAAACTAGTAAGTGCATACAAAATATGGAGGTCGTGTAGAAAACAACTCTTCCAAAAGATTAGATTCCATATCGTTTACTCTACTAACTATTGAGCTATTCACGTAGAGTTAAGGTTTGATACCAATTGAAAGTCCTAGAGGGGGTGAATAGGATTACTAATAAGATTAATGCCTAATTAAAATCATTTGGACAATTATAAGTTTAAATAAAAACTTCTAAGTCAATATATATCAAACTCTAAGGGATCATGAAATAGTGTTACTAGGTTTGATATAATTGAAAGGACGAGCAATCAATAAAAGATAAGTAAAGAGATAAGGGATGGAAAGTACACAACGATGTATAGTGAGAGCATATATGAAAGTAATTCTATGGTTTATCGAATAATTTAGATATAACGTTCTACACACCACTCATGCTACCTAAAATCGAACTCACTTATACGCATTGCTCACTAATCTTTCCTTTACTTTCAGTTTGCACTTCATGTAAATTTTTTAAGCATATAAGAGACAAGTTCATATATTTACTAACTACTATCATTAACTCATTATCTCATTAAAATTCTGCTTGAAGTATACATTAATTAGATTATACATCAACCTTCATACTTACTGAAAGCAATTATAACACATAAAAGTGGGGATGGAAATAACATATTTCCACCCTTAACTCAAAGTTGAGTCGTGACATCCACGAATCTAAAAAGACTCAATATAATTAAATATAAACGCCTAATATAGAAATATAGAAAGGGGTAGAGATGAGATAAATATACCCTTGAGGCTACTGCCTCACGTGATCCCCATCCAAGATGGCTTGTTACTTATCCTTTGCGATGTCGCGTTTTATTTGCTCTAGGAGAGTCATAATGTGCACTTGATTAGCTTTGATTAAAGACACATTATTGGAAAGGAGGTTCTGAGTTGTTTCGATTTGTTTAAGTTGCTCACTCTCCTTCTCTTGCCAAGGAGACCCTTTCGAATGTACTTTCAAAATATTCTTGATCCACTCATCACCTATGATGAATCTTGACTTGCTAACAAGCTTCTCTTTTCCCCCAAGGTTCACATCCACCTTCATCACTAGGCTAGTGATCACTAATGGGTATTTCAAGTTAAAGAAACTCCTTGGTTTGACCATCAATTGCATTACCTCATAAAAGATCACTTGCGACATATCTACTTTTTCCTCTCTAATAATACAATCCAACAAGATGGTGGATTTTTGAAGTACATCCGTGACTCGAGCATTCCCAAGGGTTACCAAATTTGCATCAGGTTGAAGAAACTTGTAAGGACAAGATGTATTCAACTCATCTTTGTCATTAACTAGTACCAACTCCTCACTAAACACCTTTTCATTAATTGGTTCCAATCGATTTTTTTTTTCTTCACAACTCTTTGATACTTGAGTGGTCCCACCAATTTCCTCAACTTGAAATGGCTTTAAATTTCTTCAATTGTGAAAGAATCTAACTTATACTGAATGGGAACTCTTCCATTGATATCTAGGCTAAAGAGGCCATGATAGAAATCTATTACTAGCTCAATATTCAACTTCAAGTGCTTCATCATGAATGTCTTCCAACCTAATCTTTCCCCCTTCCCAAGAAATCTCTTGTACTTGCCTTTTTTCACTTCTTCGTGAAACTTTTGCTTGAGTGTGTGTCAAAGTAGGCCCAAGTTGAACTTTAGTAGTTTCTAGGGCCCTAGAATTACCGTTTTGGTTGGGTAGAGGCATCTTGACTTGGAGAGTTTGTGGAGACTTCTCCTTTGAAATCTCGATCGCTTGTTCTTGAACACTCGACTCCACAACAACCCTTTTCTCTCTAGCCATATGACTCGCATCACATTTTTGCTTCTTTGCCTTACTCACATAAACCTCGAGTTGTTTCCTCTTGTTCTCACCCAAATCCATGCTTTAACTCTTCTTCATCTCTCTCACATGAGCAAGTGTCTCGGTTCTTCGTGACATCTTCATTTACCCTTAACTCAAAATTTTACCAAGCTTTGAAAATTTCCGTTGGGTGGATGAACGAGGTAATATTTAGAGGTGAAAAGGTGTAAGGATGTGCATTGCTATGTGAGTATTAAGGATTTGTGGTGGGCTAAGAAGGAATTGACGGATTCGGAAAAAACAATTTTTTTTGGTTTTATTCTTTATTTCTTGTGTTGTTGGAATGATCTAGGATTGTGATTGTTGTTAGGAATGATGTAGGGATATTTTGGATCTGAAAAATGGGTTATTACGGTGTATTTTGATGGTTGGTGAAGCTTGGGTCGAACTCTAATGGTGGTTGAAAGCTTGGGGAAGAAGAAGATTTGAAGTTAGGTCAAAAGGGAGGCTGAAGTTTTACTCCCATCTTTTCTTCACGTCGCACTGCGGCGCACAACCGGTAGGGCGCGGTGTACCGCACCTCTGGATTACAACTCAATTTTTATGACTTTGAAAAGCCTGGACGACTATGTACACTCTATGGCAGCTTGTGGTATACCGCGGATAGTGCAGTATACCGCACCTCTGACTTCCTTCTTCTTGCGATATATACCGTATCGATCATATATATATATATATATATATATATATTATTTACCCGTAAATACCTAGACGTATCTCCATAGTGCATCAGTTAGACAACTTTTGGTTGGATAATAACTTTATCCAACTATACTGAAAAGGTAAAGGTAAATATGTATTTTGGCCCTTCCTCTGGAAGCTTAGTTAATTTCTAATGCTATAATTTCAATATGGTTTCCATAAATAGATTATAATGAAAAGAAAAATAAAAAGAAGATTTAATTATTATTTTATTGAATTTATGAAAGATAATTGTTTTAATATTATTTCTTATTTTAAATAAATTAATATTAGAAGGAAAAATATATTTTATTGTTATCTTGTTTTGAAAATATTTATTATTAGTATAACAAATAGAAACAAGATAATTATTAATTATTAAAGGAATATCACATTAATATATTCATTAGTCAAAGACTTTAGAGTAATGATGGATATCACCCCAAATCGTATCACCCTTTTATCGCCTCTTAGGTGGACCAATCATAACGAAGAGAGAAAATAATAAATCAGGAAAGAGAAATCATATGATTGGTTAATTTAAAATCCACCTAAGAGGTGATAAAAGGGTGATATCCAGCATTACTCAAGACTTTATTATTCTTGTAAAAAATTAATAGGAAAAGACTTTATTACTCTGATAAATGTTATAGTTGACAACTTCTAAAATCCATATTCAAAAGGCTATATAAGATGAAGTTATCCATATTATTTTCTAAACCCAATAAATTATAATTTCAGTCTTTAACAATAAGTACCATGACAACAAATAAGTTTTCATCTCTTTTCGCACTATTTTGTGTTACTTTCCTTGCACTTATCATGTTACACGAGTGTAAGTCTATTATGTTTACTATGTACTTTCCAATCTCAATTTTCTAAGCTACCTACTTATCGTAGTGAACAACGAATATTTTAAATTTTACATACTAGTTTTTATATTATTAGTTACTTTTATGGTGTGATTAACATTATGGGTTCTTACATCTTGTGATATTTTTATATAGATTTCATATTATTTAATAATGATATCTTAATGATACATTAATAATCTATTTTCTATTTGCAAAAATCCCGAGAATAATATTGAAGTATAAGTAAATTCTCACAAAAATCATTTTAATGTCTTGGACCTAACAATTTTAACAGTTTTTTTTGTTCGTCGCTCGTACAAAATCCATCAAAATGTGGTTGGTATTTGTTAGAGGGATAATTGTGGTAAGAGAAAATGGAAAGTTGTTTTTCTTTTCAATATTCTTGTTATACCTTATGCATCTATAGCTGTGTGAATGATTAGATCATTAACCTAAATGGCTTTTGAGAATTTTTAAAATGATAAAATATTGTCTATTGACATGCTCAGATATATTTTCTACTGATATTTATGCATAGAAAGTTGTGATTTGGCTATATAAATCATGATTGTGGAACATATTATTATGATTTGATGCTTATATTTCGTCATGTAGTAAAAAAATTGACAAAACGACTGGAATTGTGGGAAGATACTAATACATTATCAAGATACTGAGTGACGTTGATGTGTTGTATGTTATTATTAGAATTTATATCAAACTGAATGAATATGAAGAAGGTATTACACGATTTTGGAAGATTATGTAAAATCATAAAGGCATATAATTGAAGATACCAAAAAATAGAATTAAAAGGCTATTATGTGTCTCTTCTTTAACTTATAACATTTCACTAAATGTTTTTGGCAACTTTCAGGCGCGATTAAGACTAAAGAGGGAGAAAATGTTGTTTTACCAAATGTGTACGAGACCAATGCGGACTCCAAATCAAAAGACGGGATCAAGGACTTATGTTTTATGAAAAAAGGGTCGGATGTGTTGACCAATAGATGGTGTTGTACTTATGATCCAGATACTTGTTGGACATATAGAGTCATTTGCTTAGTCCATTGTCCACCAAACCATGTAGCTTAGTGTAGTTAATGAAATTTATTTCCTTTCAACAAAAATAAAATATATTTGATCCAATTATATGGTTTCATGTGAAAATATACTATCAAATAAATTTGAATATGAAATTTCACAATTCATAACAATATGAAATAATAATAAGCATCTGAATATACCAAAAATATAACAATCGTGGGGTGAACATCATAAAACAACAATTTTACATTAAAAAAATGGATAAGAACATAATGTTTTATGCAAATAATAAGAACACAATATATACCTAAAATAATTCATGATAGAAATCTAAATTTGTTGAAAATTAAAGCCTTGAAATTATCTATTTAAGGATATATATATACACACACACACACACACACTTTTAGGGGCTATAAAACTATTTATATAATTATGCTTCGGAAACTTAACTAAAAATTGTCCCAAACCGTTCAATATATTATCACATAGTATCGAACTATCCATCTTGTCTATTAAAAATTTAGTTTTAACATTACATATGCATACCATGTGATTATGTAATGTTATAATAGTCTAAACTTATATTTAATAATAAAAATAAAAATCAAATTATATATTATTATAATTATATTTCCAAAATATTAAAATATTACACACAATCCCTCGCCATATGTTGTTATGTTTGTACGAGTGTGGTGCCGGCTAAGGTGTGATAAAACAAGATATAAATAAAGCAAATAAACACCCTAGCCTAGCACAGTACTCCAAGTATCACAGGACGTATGCAAGTTTTAATGATAAGTGAATTCGTTCCCCAGAGACTAGGAAGTTAGGGAGAACTTATGCAAATATCAAGTGAAAATATGAAAGCTAGAATAATAATACACAAGAAATAAAAGACAATAATTTTTGTTTGTTTTTTGTGAATAGAAAATTAAACTAATAAAGTAAAGACAGGAAAAGTAAATAAGAAAAGAAGATAGTATGAGAGTTTAGCTCGAAAGATAGCAAGTAATCCCCACTAGCCTTGTTTATTCTAATTTTGTAAGGGAGAATTATGTAGAATTGCAATAACCAGGATTCTAAATTCCTCCTAACCCCATTCCGGATGATCTTAGGTTGCGACCTCACAATCACGAGAGGGCTTAACTAAGGTGCTCCTACTCCACTAGGTTCATAGATGAGACTAGCCTTCTAATGATGATCGGTGGTTAAATCACACCCTAATGGTCATCTAGTTAGGCAAGCCCGTCAGGATCACTACCGCACACTAGACGTTTATGTGGTGTTTCAATAATTAGACACCCCTTCCGGGCGACCATCTAACTACTATTAAGGTAATCCTATACGCATGCATTCGCAAGGAAAACAGACAATAAGTCAAATCACATAAAACAGAGAATAAAACGGTCATTCATTTAAATAATTAAAATCCCAAATTAAAATAGATGTAAAACAAGTCTAGGGTTCATACCCATATGTTAAATATCAAGCTAAAATAAATTTAGTTCATACTAGAGAAATAAAAGAAAACAATTACAAATTTGAAGGCTTGTGAAGGCATAATTTGATGTTCAGGTCCTTCTAGACTTCTCTTCTCTTGTTGTAAGCTTCCTCTTGGCTTAAGAATTGGCCAAGGATGTGTTTCTACTGAATAGAGGGTGTATTTATAGGGTTTTTCAAGCCCTAGTTTGGATTCTTGGAGTAGAGGGCAAGTATCCAAATCAAATCTGTAACCCCTAAAATATAGAAAAGATAATAAACTGCTGCTGTCTTAATCTGGCCGTAACTTCTTCAATATTTCTCTTATTGACGCGTTCTTTATATCGAAACTGATCGTACCGGAAAGATCTACATTTTTTTCTTCAGACCATTCTTCCAAATTCCCAATTTTTTTTGAGTTATGATCAATTTAATAGACGTACATGCTGAAATTCAGATTTACTTGACAACTTTATCTTTCCTAATTTATCTTTTACTTCCTTTATCTTCAATTTCCATCATTATCTTCTTTCCTTATCTCTTGGAATTGATTTGACATCTAATTTATTACCATTATCTTTAAAGCTTCACAATTAACAAACAATTAAACCTAATATGCTCTAAAAATAATAAATCATTAAATCAAGACAAGAAATAGGAAAACATAAAAATATGAATAAAAATCGATAATTAAATTCCTAAATACACCTAAAATAATGTCTCCAACCTGGATTAATTCATCACAAATAGGGAGACATCAAGTCCCCCAACTCAAAGTTGTATCGTCCGGATACAATAAAGATAAAGAACATTAGGGTAGTTAAATAATAAACAGAGAAGAAGGAGGAGGAGAAGAAGAAGAAGAAGAAGAATAGAACATAATGAATGATTCTAGAGCAAAATATCTAAAAAGTCTCACGTAGCAATGCTAAAGAAATAATGCACATGTATACTTAATATACGCATAATCAACAATCCATAAATTCAGGTCCATATTATCTTCGCAATGCCAGAAGGAGAGGTCTTCAACTCAGTTCATGTTAATGGCTATAGGTTGTTTATAGGTCCTAATATAGTATCCAATGGTCCACTAACCTACAACCTAATAGCTCCATTGTTTCTCTACCCAGTAGCTAAAAATCCTAAGTTCTTTATGGTTATAACGTGGCTTAGGGACTGTGTGGTATATTTGGATAATGAAAAGTGAGCTTTTGGCTCTCTCCTCACATTTCATCAACGAATCACCCTAGAGTTTGAGTTTTTCACTCGAAGATGCTCTCACTCAACCCAATTTTGATGCCTTGATTTGCATCCCCAATTAATCCAAATAAAACCTTTTCATGATGATTACATAACAATTTCTACTTTGCCGGTCCAAATATTTTCAATCTTTTCATATCAATTTTTTTCTTTTGTAGCAATGACTCTCTTTTTGATGTTAAGATATCACGCTATTTTTTCTCATATATTCTTTATTCATGCTTTTCAGCTTTTTTCATTTACTATTACCCCAACAAAGGGTTAAAATAGTAACTTTCATCATCAATAATATCACAATTACAATTTCCCAAACCCAATGTTCCCTCAATGATAAAACCCACCACCCCAAACTCAAGCTGACTTGTCTCAGGTTTTGCGATTCGAGTGCGGGTCATATGGATAAGTCCTATAAACTAAGGGATATGGCTTATAATATGGTTAATAAAAGGCTCAGAGGGGCTAAGACGAATAATAATAATAATCAAATAAAAGGGTGAGAAAGCTAAAAAGGATTCAAGTGGCTTCAATATGAAAGAACTGCCTTATTCAGTTTTTTAACTACCAGATTTTGTTACTTTTTCACTATTAGTTCATAGATAAATGGGTTTTCAGCTAATTTTAAACCTCACGTTCTACACACCAAATAACTTTCCCTAAGTTCCAACTTGACACTTCATACGCATTGCTCATTAATCTTCCCTATATTTTATTTCCTGATTTCATACATGCTTACTAAACATATTTGTGACACCGTTCAAAAGCATACTACCTATTATCATTGACTTAATTAAAGCATGCTCAATAGGTACATTCACTATATTCTATGCCAGTTCAAACCTAAAAAAATTAAATTTTATGCAAAAAAAAAAGATGAGGACAATGAATCCCCACCCCCAACTCAAAAGTGAGTCGTGTCCCCATGACTCGAAAAGACTCAATAAAGCAATAAAATTTAAACTAACTAAACTAATGCATACAAGCAATTAAGGAGAATAATTAGAACGGGGTACCTGGCTGTAACGATCTAGCATATCCTCTTCTGAAGAACAATCTTCATCCATATCCGAATCTTCTGTTACTTCGTATATTACATGATTAATCCTTGAAATTTCATCCCAGCAGGCGTTGAATTCTCTTTTTAAATTACCAATTTCTTTCGTCAATTTTACTGCCCATGCTGGTGGCGTGGCTATACTTTCTGAACTTTTATTAAGATTTGAAGTTAAACTTTGATCCTGGATTATTGTCTTTGCTTTAGGCCTTGGTGGTACTCTCATTCTAGCTGTTAATTTCCCTCGTAATGGTTGTACTGGTGCCTCTATCTTTGTTTTCTTTTCAATAGGCTCATCAAGGTCAATGGACTTTTCTCTTGTGGCTTTAGGCAAATTCTTGTTCTTCCCTAAGACTGAACACTTCCTCTTGTAAGTCATAGCATCCGTTATGTTTGTCATCTCTGAATAACCCACGACTCAAGTTACACCAAGGATAGAATAAAGTTATGAAAAATTGGTGTGGCTTGAGTTTGTTGCTTGGATGAATGATTATCATTGGTAGAAGAAGGTTTATTTGACTGTTGTTGAAGAACTCGTGAAAGCTTGATGATTTGATGATGTTGTGTGATGGTTTAAATCAAGCTTCAAGGTGATTTTATAGGGTTTGGGTCTGAAATCGTTTTTATTTTACCTCCAAATCAGGTTTTCTCTACTCCATTGGATAGATCTCGAAAAAACGATCTAGACTCTTGAAAAAATGAATTCCGACCTCCGAGCACAAAGTTATGGCCATTTGAAGTTTTTTTTTAAACCGTTTCGTAATTCGCGACCACGGTTTTGATAACGCGCCCTCGGCATTGACCCTAATTTCGGTGACCGTGGCACGGTATTGGTCTGTCTGGTACACCAGTCAACTGACCAGTAAGCCGGTCAACTTTTATTTTCGATTTTTTTTCCAGCGCCGGCATACCGGTTCCAGATCGCGTCGAGGTTTGTTCCCACGGTTATGTCCAATATCTCTCGACATTTTACCTAATTTCCCCTATCGTGTGACGGTTTTTGCCCATCGGTATACCGGGCATTTCGGCCGGTATGCTTGTCCAGTGGTCAGAATTTTCCCATTTTTCCTATATGACCCCAAACTCGTTTCCTGCACATATAACACACTACCTATCTCTCCCATTAGCTTGTAAACACATTAAAAATATACAGTAACTTAATATTATACACTACAAAATATAAAATTAACTAAAAAGCAATTAAAAGAAAGGGTGCCACCCAAGAGCACTTTTGATTAACGTCGTTTAGTTCGACGTGTTACCTCGGTGATTATGTATGAATATCACCTCCCTAGCAATGAGTAAGTTTATAAATATCTGGCACGCAAAATTTGAATCCCTTGCCTTTACTCCCATGAACTTCTCAGATCTATTCTTTGTATCCATTAATGGTCCCATCAGTCATCTTCAATACGACTTCTTCGTGTATTCTAACTCCTCCCTCTCTTTATCTTTCTTGGGTTCGCTTTTGGAGTCTTCGTAACACGTTTTCTGGTTCTCTTCTTAATATTATGTGTTTCTAAAATATTCAAGGTGTGGTTTCTCCTAATTAATGTGAATGAGTGTTGATTTAGATGTGTTTTAATTAGAATTCAGTTTTGTGATGTGCTTGAGATTAAATATTTACTTAAATGAACTATAGACCCCTTAAATAAAAGACATTGCATATGTAGGTCCACGAAATATGCAAAAATATATTATTGGTCCCTATATTATGAAAAATGCTCCATATGTTTCTATCTTATGCAAAAATGCAACTAAATATCCTACTATTCATGCTAAACGTGCAACATGTGTTCCTATCATTAATTTTTAAGTTAATTGCACCATGAGTCTTATTTTATGTAATATAACCAGTTTGCTATAATTTGATATTAGATTTTAAACTTTTTACATTAATGTTTGATATATGTTAATGACCCCTTAAATGAGTTACTCTGGTTTGTTTAAAGGTTATAATAATGTTATTTTGATTATAAATTTTTTAACTTCCTAAATAATAGTATTTCATGTGTGTCTTCTCGCCTTTGTCCTCCAGACTATTTCAATTTCATTATGGTTTATGTTTTCTCCTTATCCTATGTTTATCAGGAATCAAATTTGACAAATATCTAAGTTGTGTTAATAAAATACGTGATTAAATTATTTTCTGATCTAATTGATGATCGGTCTTAGAAGTTTTCAAAAATGATTTTTGTCTTATTACGTGTAGTTGTTGAGATAAGAATATTTTAACAAGACTTATTGATGGTTAAATGATATAATGTGGATGGTATGTCCATAATAATTCATTTAGTCTTGTGATTTAAGTATAAATTGTTGCAAGAAAAGATTTATGAATATGCAATTTATGTCAAATTTTACATTCTTTATCTTTGTTACTCTTCGGGGTTTAATAACTTCTTTGGGGAACAGATGTTATCAAAAAAATTAACTTTGTAAGTTCCCATAACATTTTCATACAACATTTTATATTCCTTTTTAACCATATAATCATAATTCTATTTCAAAATTATCTGAAATTTGAGGTATAAAATTTCAATTAATCACAACTCTCCAAGTAAAGAAGTGATATTTAACATGTGACATATATTTCATTACTCCAATTACATATATGCTAAAACTTATTTAATTATTGTTTAAAATTAATAATAAATAGTAAATATATTTACAAACAGGTAAATTTTGTCTTATAGAAAATCAAAAGCACAAGAATGAAATATGAAGTATTATCATTTCTTCTTATACACCAATATGACAACCTTCCTCAACCATGACATAAAATTAAGCCCCTACCTAGTATAAACCTTTTATTTTTTCAATATCGGCCCCAAGGAAACAATTTTTAATCAAGGCCTCAAAATCATTATTAAGGAGGTCCAAGCCACGGAACCCAACTCCCCAAGGTCTCGTGTATGATGCTTATGCTGAAAGCCTTGCTCAGAAGGCAGTCCCTTCCCATCCACAAGAAGGTATGATCACTACTAACGACTTGGCTATTACTTTAAAAAAGTTTATGATGCCATCTAGTGAAAAGTCTAACAAGATTGAAGAAACGCTGAATTCTCATTCTTCCACATTCGAAATTATTGAAAATCAAGGTCAACTTACTAGCAATATTGAGAATCCGCGAAATTATAAAGATTGTATAGTGGTTGAACTAAGGAGTGGAAAACAACTACCTTATCTTCTTGAGAGTGGATATGACTTTAAGTTTCAAACTCCTTCTTGAGTGGATTTGACTTGAATGCTTCTTTGAATTAAACTCCTTAATTGGGTAGATTAGACAAGTTGAATGACCAAGCTTATATGGATAAACTTTGATAGCTTGAGACCTATTTGATTGGTATATAAACTTGTAATAATTGTGTTGGAAAGAGGTGAGGAATTGCACAACATAAAGGCCCTTTTTATAGACAATAATTCTGACTCGGCCGGTATATGCCGGTCCGGTTTGTCTTTTAGTCCAACGATTGAATCCAACGTGGCATGTGACAGTTGTGCAATGACTCTGTTCACCGGTAATGCCAGTCCTAGCTCCAATATATGCCGGTCCGGCTACTTAATATACCTTGAAAAATCATGTTTAAATCATGGAGAGAAGGTATTTAGATATGACAAGTGTAATGCACTATTTCGGGGATATTTAAAACACGATTTGGAAAATATTAAAAAAACAAGATTAAAAGGACGTTAGGCCGACAACATATACATTGCATACACGGGGTCCCTCGAGGAAGAGTCGGGTTATCTAGTTGGAATAGCCATCCTTAGCATCTGCCCGACGATCCTGAAGGATGAACTCGGCATATACTGTTCTCCCTCGAGCCTTACAAGTATCTGTCTTTGGGCTCACTAAGGAAAAAAATAGTAACCCTCGTCAAAAGGAAGGCTTAAACCCCGAATTAAAATGCCTATATAAGGAAATCATGAAAGGGATAAATATAGAAGAATTGAGTGTCTCAAAAATAATTAAGAAAGCAAAAGCACATTAAGTTTCGGAAATCTCCTCTGATCACCGCCTAAAATACGATTCCCAGAAGGCGAAGGATGAAAAGGGTTAATCCAGTGATCTCCATCTCTGTAAAGTGGAAAAGTCGAGGAAAAATATTAAAATCTCCAGAGAATTGGAAAAGAGGTGTTTGGAGGATAGGCTTTGGAGCTATTATTTATTGCCTTCAGAGGGCGAGAAATAATAACATAAAAAACGAGCCTCTTTCAAAAGAAGCGGTTTTCAAAGAATTTAAATTGTGTACTCATGTCATATTATTATCTTAGTATTTAAATTGTTATTATTTTTAAGTTTCTAGGTTAGATAGGTAACTTCTTATTATATCATGTCCAGTTTCCTTTTTTTTTTCAACCGTTTACCCAACCAAAAAAAAAAAATGCGTAACCCCAACTTAAAAAGCTAGTGGGGCCTTATAATTGCTTGGAAGTTTTGACGTTCTACAACCGTCAACATTCAGCTTCTTCATCTTTATCCGATTTATTTCAAATCTTTTTTTGATACTGGACGGTCTCTATACTTTATGATTGCTTAGCTTTCACTTGGGATTGCTTTCAAATTTTCCTCTTATTAAATGATGTATGCATTGTATCTCTCTTAATAATAAATCATATTAGTCCTATCAGAATGATACATTCTGCACGTCTTCAATGAAAAAGTCAATTAATTCACCAACATTCTTCTCTATTTTTGGTCTAACCATTTATTTAAATCCCTACCTACTCTAAGAAACTCAACATAAACACTATCATAGATATTATCGAAGACTTTTAGCGATGTTCTGCTGTTTGTCTAAAAATGTTGAAGATGATGTTGTACAAAACGCTTCTGAAAGTGGAAAGAATGAAACGTTAGAAGAAACCGAAAAAAATTCATTCGTGTTTTTTGAAGGTTGCACCTATAGATTTGACCTAGAGGATTTACTAAGAGCATTTGCTGAAGTTCTTGGTAAAGGGAGTATTGGAGCAACTTATAAAGTCGTTTTAGATGAAGTAACAATTTTCACTATGAAAAGATTAAATACAATTAGTGTCGGAAAAAAAGAATTTGTACAACAAATGAATATGATTGTTAAAGTGGGTCAACATCATAATATTGTTCCTTTACGTGCTTATTACTATTCTAATAATGAAAAGCTTCTTGTTTATGAATACATGGAAGCTGGAAGTTTAGCATCAATCTTGCATGGTATGTTTTAATTTTTATGTTTTTGTTCATTTCTCATTAAATTGTGTGTATTAAATTAGGTACTAAAGATATGAGAAGAAGAACACTAGATTGGGATACAAGAATGAAGGTCTTACTTGGAGTAGCAAAAGGAATAGCACATATACATTCCAATAGATTAATTCATGGTAATATCAAGTCTTCAAATATACTCCTTACAAAAAACCAAGACGGTTTTATTTCAGAGTTTGGTTTGACAACTTTAATGAATGATAAAAACTCGGGAAAAGTGGGTTATCTTGCTCCAGAAGTGATTAAAACGAGTAAAATGAATCGAAAATCCGATGTTTATAGCTTTGGTGTAGTGATACTCGAAATACTTACTGGTAAATCACCTAATCAAGAAGATGTACCACCGGTTAATTTACCGAAATGGGTTAATTCTGTGGTTCAAGAAGAATGGTCAGTTGAGGTTTTTGACGTTGAGTTAGCTAACTACGGTAATGTTGGTGAAGAAATGGTGGAGATGCTTCAAATTGCACTTGCGTGTGTTACTAAGTTACCGGATAATCGACCTAAAATGGATGAAGTATTAAGAATGATCGAAGAAAGTGTGCATTTTCGAGGACACCCTGTTTGAAGATTATGATGTTCACATTAAGTTTTAGTTGTTTGATTGTAGCAAAAAGTTTAGTAAATTCAAATCTATCTTGATATCTATTTTGTCTATTTTTCTTCTTCCTTATAATTTTTTGCTTTTGATTATCTAGTGAATAGCAATAGAGTAATGTGGGATATTACAGTCACTAAAAAGTTCATCATCAGCTCGAGAAATTTTTTTGCAATTCTTTTTTTAAGTGGTACTTTCTTTAAGAGATAATATCTTACTCAGTTGGAATTAGCTCAACTAATTAGAGTCTTTGGTTAACTTTCTAAACGATATAGATTCAAATCGTGTCAATGACACCAAATTCGACGAAGGTAGATCTCCCATATAACAAAAAAAAACAATATCTTAATCAATTTAATTAATTAAATTCACTAAAATCTTAAAAAACCTAACAGTTAAGTACTCATTTGGAATTTGGAAGTGGTTTTTTAAAAACATTCAAAAATGCTTTCAGATTTTTAAAAATGTTTAAATCCTAAAAATTACTTTTAAAAAAACACAAACATAAAATAATTTTAGATAAATATTTATTACTCTCATATATACACTTCATCCTCAAAATCCAAATATGTCAAAAAAAAAATTATAAATCTAATAGGGAAAATGACCCAAAAAATCAAAATAATATTATTTTCAACCCAATAACATCATTGACAAAATTTCTGCCCAATAAAATCATCAATTGAATTACTTTATACATTATTTGACTATACTATCCCTACTTACTTTATAAATTACAAAGTAATAAATATATATTCCTTAATTATTAAAGGGTCAATGACCCAAAAAATCAAAATAATATTATACTTGACCCAAAGAATCATCCATTAACTTACTATTATAAGATTACATGTTTACCCTTACACCATAAGAACTATTCCCGTCAAGGACTATTCCCGTCAAGGACTATTCCCGTCAAGGACGATTCCCGTCAAGGACGATTCCCGTCAAGGACGATTCCCGACACGGACGATTCCCGTCAAGGACGATTCCCGTCAAGGACGATTCCCGTCAAGGACGATTCCCGTCAAGGACGATTCCCGTCACGGACGATTCCCGTCAAGGACGATTCCCGTCACCGACGATTCCCGTCACCGACGAATCCCGTCATTACGCATATAAATCCCATCACTAGTTGTATTGAATTCCACCAATATTTTGACAAAAAAAAATCCCACCAATACAACTATATCTCATCAATTAACGTATAAAATCCCATGACGCATATAAATCCCATCAAAGTTGTATTGAATTCCACCAATATTTTGACAAAAAAAAAATTCCCACCAGTACAAACTATATCCCATCAACTAACGTATAAAATCCCATGACAAATATAAATCCCATCAACTAAATAAACTTTTCTCAGTTCACAGTCATTAACAATGTGGCATTTCCAGAAATGGGTACGAATGGGATTTTGTCTGGGTTGTATCCAACTTTCTTCAAGTAAGAAGATACTTCCTTCACAATTTCTTCATACCTAGCCTTTAAGTACTTAGGAGTAGTAGCATCCATCTACACAAGAACACACACAATAAGCAACAATTAACAAACAATAAGAAAAAAGAACATATCACATTCCCTCATTCTCACCTTGTTACAACAGCAAATCATCTGTTTCACACTAAGGGTGAAAGCAAGTAAAGCATGCTCACGAGTCTGACCATCCTTGGAAATACCAGCTTCAAAACCTCCAGTAGTGGAATAACAGACCCTTTAGTTTCTGTAACATATTCTTACTTAGTATCTAGTATTTCTTATGAATAACAGAATTTAACAAATGAAAAAACTATGTATTAACCTCTTCAGATCCTTGATTATTACGCTCCATCTCTTTCTGATAAAGAATTATCTTCTTTTTCGTTGCTACACAAGTCTCGATTAATTGCATTAGCTGTCTTTCTAATGAATTGATCTCTGTTTCATCAATCTCCCTGAAACAATTAAACATATAATTATTTCCATGTGACCATTTAATCATTTCAATTTATTAATCTAATACCATTCTTCTTACCGAATGAAGAGAGAAAATAAAAACTAAATAGAAAATATAACCTTTATCGGATGAAGGCATGGGGAAGTGAATTCCCAGGCGCCAAAAAACATAAAGAAAAGCTCCTAAAAATAAGATAGCACCAAGTGCAGCTCTTTGCTTTCTCACACCTGAAAATAAAATTCAAAATTCGGCAAAATATATTTCTTTATTTTCAATGATATTTGAGTAGAATTAATGATGTTTGAGTAGAATTAATGTTTGAGGGTAGAAGAAATTAATAAAATGAACAATAATGATTTTCTGGAAAAAAGAAAGTGCAAAACTTAAGAGAGTGAACTTAGCAGTGTTGTAAATCATCAGATAACAATGATAATTAGTCAACATGAAGACCAGTAATACTATTAAACAAAATCATCACTGTGTTTACAATTATATATGAGACATAAAAGTAAAGCCCCATTCCATTATAACCGTACACAATTCTAATTGCATTATGTAATTAATCTCAATATATATTTTTTAGCATAAACTCACCGTATAATATTCCAAGCACTAATGCACATACAATAGCAGTAGTTCCTACCCATAGCAACACGCTTTTAATCCTTTTCCCAACACTCCTACAAAACAATACATTTAAGTTTAATCGTAATTAGCATAATAATCAATTAACATATAATATTGATTACGGACTTGTCCTGGTCGCCTTCATAGAAGAACATAGCAAAAGGAATGACGAAAAACACGAGAATAGCATCGACAATGTAGACGGCGAGCCAAAGATCTTTCATAGGAAGCGTGAGATTACACGCTCCGTTATAAATCGCGTGTCGACAAGCTTGCCGATTAGCCACGTCAGCTGGTAACATGAGAATGGAAATTGTGGCGACGGAGAGAACCAGAACGACGACAAATTTGGGAAAATAAGCCTGGTTAGCGTCAATGGGCCAATTTGCAGGAGAGCAGCTGGGTAATCATCACAGCCTCAAAGCACTACTATACCACCACCACAACCTTCACGGCCAACGCCATCAGTTTCGCCTTATTTTTCTTCTTCACATCGGATTTACAAGTGTGTCGATCATCGGCGGTAGAGAGGGAGAGAGAGAGAGAGAGAGAGAGAAAGTGAGTTAAATTGGGAAGTCTTTTAATTAGGCGAAACTCACTTTCCTTAATTATTAAAAGACTTCCCAATTTAACTCACTTTCTCTCTCTCTCTCTCTCTCTCTCTCTCCCTCTCTACCGCCGATGATCGACACACTTGTAAATCCGATGTGAAGAAGAAAAATAAGGCGAAACTGATGGCGTTGGCCGTGAAGGTTGTGGTGGTGGTATAGTAGTGCTTTGAGGCTGTGATGATTACCCAGCTGCTCTCCTGCAAATTGGCCCATTGACGCTAACCAGGCTTATTTTCCCAAATTTGTCGTCGTTCTGGTTCTCTCCGTCGCCACAATTTCCATTCTCATGTTACCAGCTGACGTGGCTAATCGGCAAGCTTGTCGACACGCGATTTATAACGGAGCGTGTAATCTCACGCTTCCTATGAAAGATCTTTGGCTCGCCGTCTACATTGTCGATGCTATTCTCGTGTTTTTCGTCATTCCTTTTGCTATGTTCTTCTATGAAGGCGACCAGGACAAGTCCGTAATCAATATTATATGTTAATTGATTATTATGCTAATTACGATTAAACTTAAATGTATTGTTTTGTAGGAGTGTTGGGAAAAGGATTAAAAGCGTGTTGCTATGGGTAGGAACTACTGCTATTGTATGTGCATTAGTGCTTGGAATATTATACGGTGAGTTTATGCTAAAAAATATATATTGAGATTAATTACATAATGCAATTAGAATTGTGTACGGTTATAATGGAATGGGGCTTTACTTTTATGTCTCATATATAATTGTAAACACAGTGATGATTTTGTTTAATAGTATTACTGGTCTTCATGTTGACTAATTATCATTGTTATCTGATGATTTACAACACTGCTAAGTTCACTCTCTTAAGTTTTGCACTTTCTTTTTTCCAGAAAATCATTATTGTTCATTTTATTAATTTCTTCTACCCTCAAACATTAATTCTACTCAAACATCATTAATTCTACTCAAATATCATTGAAAATAAAGAAATATATTTTGCCGAATTTTGAATTTTATTTTCAGGTGTGAGAAAGCAAAGAGCTGCACTTGGTGCTATCTTATTTTTAGGAGCTTTTCTTTATGTTTTTTGGCGCCTGGGAATTCACTTCCCCATGCCTTCATCCGATAAAGGTTATATTTTCTATTTAGTTTTTATTTTCTCTCTTCATTCGGTAAGAAGAATGGTATTAGATTAATAAATTGAAATGATTAAATGGTCACATGGAAATAATTATATGTTTAATTGTTTCAGGGAGATTGATGAAACAGAGATCAATTCATTAGAAAGACAGCTAATGCAATTAATCGAGACTTGTGTAGCAACGAAAAAGAAGATAATTCTTTATCAGAAAGAGATGGAGCGTAATAATCAAGGATCTGAAGAGGTTAATACATAGTTTTTTCATTTGTTAAATTCTGTTATTCATAAGAAATACTAGATACTAAGTAAGAATATGTTACAGAAACTAAAGGGTCTGTTATTCCACTACTGGAGGTTTTGAAGCTGGTATTTCCAAGGATGGTCAGACTCGTGAGCATGCTTTACTTGCTTTCACCCTTAGTGTGAAACAGATGATTTGCTGTTGTAACAAGGTGAGAATGAGGGAATGTGATATGTTCTTTTTTCTTATTGTTTGTTAATTGTTGCTTATTGTGTGTGTTCTTGTGTAGATGGATGCTACTACTCCTAAGTACTTAAAGGCTAGGTATGAAGAAATTGTGAAGGAAGTATCTTCTTACTTGAAGAAAGTTGGATACAACCCAGACAAAATCCCATTCGTACCCATTTCTGGAAATGCCACATTGTTAATGACTGTGAACTGAGAAAAGTTTATTTAGTTGATGGGATTTATATTTGTCATGGGATTTTATACGTTAGTTGATGGGATATAGTTTGTACTGGTGGGAATTTTTTTTTTGTCAAAATATTGGTGGAATTCAATACAACTTTGATGGGATTTATATGCGTCATGGGATTTTATACGTTAATTGATGAGATATAGTTGTATTGGTGGGATTTTTTTTTGTCAAAATATTGGTGGAATTCAATACAACTAGTGATGGGATTTATATGCGTAATGACGGGATTCGTCGGTGACGGGAATCGTCGGTGACGGGAATCGTCCTTGACGGGAATCGTCCGTGACGGGAATCGTCCTTGACGGGAATCGTCGGTGACGGGAATCGTCCGTGACGGGAATCGTCCTTGACGGGAATCGTCCTTGACGGGAATCGTCCGTGTCGGGAATCGTCCTTGACGGGAATCGTCCTTGACGGGAATCGTCCGTGTCGGGAATCGTCCTTGACGGGAATCGTCCTTGACGGGAATAGTCCTTGACGGGAATAGTTCTTATGGTGTAAGGGTAAACATGTAATCTTATAATAGTAAGTTAATGGATGATTCTTTGGGTCAAGTATAATATTATTTTGATTTTTTGGGTCATTGACCCCAATCTAATATCGTACTTTTTTTTTTTTGTCAACAATCTAATATCGTACTGAATTAGATTATATACCCCATTATATGTGTGATTAAATACCCCATTATATGTGTCTTTAATAAAACATAATCAGAAAAATCTATATATCACACAATAACTAGTTGAGATTAGCTTAATTGAAGAGATCCTTCATTATCCTTCTAAGCGGTACAAGTTCAAACTGTATCAATAACACACCAGAGTCCAAAAAGTTGCTCTCTGATGTAACAAAAAAAAAATATCAGAGAAGAGTAATACTGGATATCACCCCAAATCTCATCACCTTTTTATCGCCTTCTACGTGGACCAATCATAATAGAAAGAGAAAATAATAAATCAGGAAAGAGGAAAGAGAAATTATATGATTGGTTCATTTGAAATCCACGTAGGAGACGATGAAAAGATGATGAAATTTGGAATGATATTCAACATTACTCATCAGAGAAAAACAATTTTATTGGTCAAATATCTTTACTGAATCAGATTAAAACTACATTAAGTAGAAACAAACAGGATAAGAAATTAAATTAAAAATAATTTATCAATTATCAAAACAGTTATAAGTTATAACAAACCCAAAGCAGCATCAAATAACAGAATCAATACATAAAATAACATAACATAAAACAAAACACATATAATCAACTACCCTGTAAAAACGAAGAACAAGGTTTAACATAAGAAAACCCTTTAAAAGGATTCTCATTAAATTTAGGACTAGCAGCTGGGGAATCAAGTAATGACATATTTGTACAACTTTCTTCAAAATTCGCAATACAATGTGTTCCCGCCACTTCTGGTTTAAAACTTGGTATAATTTCTCGATCTTCAAGTTTTTTCCAATTAATACTTTTAAACCATTTATGTTCTTTTATTTCATCACTTCCTTTTTCACCACTTCCTAGTCTTTTATTCACCTCCTTTTGTAGCAACTAAAAAAAATTAAAAAAGTAGCATAGTGAGTATACATATACATATACATATAGATGTAATTAATTAATTACTTAAATTACCCCTTTTAATAGAGAATGTGCTTCACTTGATAAAAAAGAAGGGAGCTTCATCTTGTCTTTTACTATCTTTTGCTGAATTTTTTGCCTGTTTCCCCCAGTAAACGGCGGCTAAAAAACGTCACCAAAAGGTGAAAATTAGTAACCATAAATAAATGAAAGTAGAAACTCAAAATTGACCCTAATTTTTTTTTGAAAAACTCTTAAAAAAATATTGATAAGCTTATGCTCCCCCCCCCCCCCCCCCAAATTACACTATAGGTCCTTTTATTATGCAAAATTTGCACTATAGGTCCCTCTATTATGCAAAAATTGCACTATATGTCCCTATATTATGCAAAAATTGTACTATAGGTCCCTATATTATGCAAAAATTGCAATATAGGTCCCTATATTATGCAAAAATTGCACTATAGGTCCCTATATTATGCAAAAATTGTACTATATGTCCCTATATTATGCAAAAATTGCAATATAGGTCCCTATATCAATTTTTGGTAATTATTTTATATAGATAGTAGGAGACTTATAGTGTAATTAATTCAAAAAAAAGATATCAGGACATATGGGGCAAATTTTATATAATATAGGGACCTATAGTGCAATTTTTGCATAATATAGGGAAGGGTGATTAACCATAAAAGGTCTGATTCTAATGGTTAAAAACCTATATCTAGATTCCAGACCATTAGGCATTAATTTAATTTTAGACCTTTTTTTGTAATTATTTTATCTAGATAGTAGGAGATTTATAGTGTAATTAATTCAAAAAATATATATATCAAGACACACCGGGCAATTTCTATATAATATAGGGACCTATAGTGCAATTATTGCATAATATAGGACATATAGTGCAATTAACTTAAAAAAAATCCCTGCTATAAAAATTGGACCTATATTGCAATTCTTGCATAATATAAGGGCATATATTGCAATTTTTGCATTATATAGGGACATATAATGCAACTAACTCGACAAAAAAAATCCTGCAACAAAATTTGGACCTTATTGCAATTTCTGCTTAGTATATGGACCTACATTGCAATTTTTACACTATAGGTCCCTATATTATGCAAAAATTGCACTATATGTCCCTATATTATTCAAAAATTGCATTATAGGTCCCTATATTTTGCAAAAATGTCACTATATGTCCCTATATTATTAAAAAATTGCACTATAGGTTCCTATATTATTTTTGGTATCATTTTATATAGATAGTAGGAGATTTATAGTGTAATTATTTTGAAACATATATATATATATATATATATATATATATATATATATATCAGGACCCATGGGGAATTTTTTACATAATATATAGACCGAAAGTGCAATTATTGCATAATATAGGGGACCTATAGTGGAAATATATACCTTTCCAGTTAACATTTCATATAATAAAATGCCAACACTCCACCAATCAGCAGCTTTATCATGACCTTTCCCTTGAATAATCTCAGGAGCCATATATTCAAGGGTCCCACACATTGAATTAGATCTTGAATTTTCAGAAAATTCTTTAGCTAATCCAAAATCAGTAACCATTGCCTATAAATAAAATCAAATAAATAATATTAAAAACCAATTTAATAATATAATAATAATAATTAATATCTTCTTACATGTCCTTGAGCATCTAAAAGAATATTCTCAGGTTTAAGATCTCTATGCATTATGCCATTAGCATGGAGATGAGATACAGCAGATACTATCTCTGCTGTATAAATACGTGCTAAATCTTCCCTGAAATAAGATTTTATTATTAAAAAAATAGTAAATTTTACATACATGAAGAGTACTTGGTGATATAAAAAATTTGAGTTAATTGTACTATAGGTCCCTATATTATGTGACTATTGCAATAATAGGGCCTTTTTTTGAGTTAATTGCACTGTATGTCTCTATATTATGTAAGAATTGCAATACAGGTCCAATTTTTGTAGGAGGGGTTTTTTTTCGAGTTAATTGCACTATATGTCCCTATATTATGCAAAAATTGCACCATATGGCCTGATATTATACAAAAAATGCAATTTAGGTCCCTATATTATGCAAAAATAGCAATATATGTCCAATTTTCGTAGTAGAAACTTTTTTTGAGTTATTTGCACTACATGTCCCTATATTTTGCAAAAATTGCACTACATCTCCCTATATTATGCAAAAATTACTATATGTTCCAATATTATACATAAAATTTCCCTATATTATGCAACAATAGCGATATAGGTCCAACTTTCGATTAGTAGAAATCTTTTTCAAGTTAATTGCACTATATGTCCCTATATTATGCAAAATTGCACTATAGGTCCCTATATTATACAAAAATTGCACTATAGGTCCCTGTATTATACAAAAATTGCACTATAATTCCATATATTATGCAAAAAATGCACTATAATTCCATATATTATGCAAAAAATGCACTATAATTCCATATATTATGCAAAAAATGCACTATAGGGCCCTATATTATGCAAAAATTGTATTATAGGTCACTATATTATGCAAAAAGTGCACTATAGGTCCATATATTATACAAAAATTGTACTATAGGTCACTAAATTATGCAAAAATTACACTATAGGTCCCTATATATGCAAAAAAAAAATCACAAACCTAAAGAGTCCTTGGCGATATAGCTGAAAGAAAAGGTGGCCCCCATTTACAAAATCAAGCACTAAATACAATCGATATTTAGTCTGCAAACCACAAATAAGTCAAATTTTTAGTATTTAAATCTTAAAAAAAAATCAAAAATAAATTAATTAATTACCTGAAAAGAGTATCTAAGCTGAACAATAAAAGGATGATCTATTTTTGTTAATATTTCCTTCTCAGCTTTCATATACTCAGCATGATTTTTCTCCATTATTTTATCTTTTCTCATAACTTTCATAGCAAATATTTCAGATGAACCGATTTTTTTAACTTGATATACTTTTGCAAAGGCACCTTGTCCTACAACTTTAAGTATCTCGAAGTTTCCTAGTCCTACATGTCCTAAAACTTCGATAGTTAAATCTTCTTCTTCATGAGTTTCTTCGTTTAATGAATCGTTTAATGAATCGTTTAATGAATCGTCACTTTCGCATATTGTAAGCTTGTTGAGTTTTAGTGACTGACTTAATATTGTTGTGGGACCCACTAAGGAATGTGATCGAGTGTATAGTACAGGTGGCTCATCGTATGTTAACTCGTTTGAATCAATTGGATCACCGAATAAATCGGAAAAGTCTAACTCAACTTGATCTAATTGAAGAACGTCTTGGGGTTGGATTGGAAGAAGTGCGTTGTTCTGGGGGCTTTTTTGCAAAATATTCCAACCCATTTTGATAAAGAGGCAGAAGAGTTTAAACTTTGAAGATTTTAAACAATATTTAGAATGCAAATTGATGAAGGAGATCTTGCAATAGCTTTGAATAATAAAAAGTTGATAAATAAAATGTGTAAACCAAGAAAACGTGGGAAAATGCAAACTAAAATAGTGTTTCCCGCAATACAGGAAACAGTGGGTCCCGCAGTTCTCTTTGTATTCATGTAGTTCAGACAACAAATCTGCGCAGTTAAAAGAAAAGAAAAGATTAAGAGATTTTTCAAATTAACGATCCAGATCTCACATACTCATATATGATACAGCTAATTCGATTTAGAAATGAAATTCAAGGCAAAGATATACCCAAATTTTTTGGAGTTCAATTATTAAGTTCATACAACATTTTATCAGATTCATTACAAATTATACGAAAGAAGGAGAAATAAAGAGACCCAGAAGTTAAAATTTATGTGTACCTAAATTAAACATATACCCACCAAAAAAAAACCAAAAATTTAACTGAATAAAACACTAATCGACAATTTACCACCGGAAATTGAAATTTTAAGATTTAACTAATTCTACAGCTGATTAAATCAAATTAAAACCCTAGCGTGGAATTACAAATCTAAACCATTATAGCGTATAGTTTGAAGAGTAATACCTTGAGAAGATTGCAGAAGATAATAGACAGGAAGGAGATGTGAATGAAACAGTTGGCTTCGCGTGGCTGCTTATATTTCTTATTTAAAGGTCGGATTTAGTAGAGTTATTATTTTTTATTTGACCAAAAAAAAAAAGAATTAAATGTTAGATGGTTACGTGGCGTGTTGGTATTGGTTTATGCGAAGTACATGGATCTACGATTTTAAGTCAAAAATTGTATGGTAATCAAGGCTTAAAGCGTGCGAAAATTTAAAGCATATTCGGATATTCTATTTGCGCGAAGTTTAATTCTATTTTCCCTCCTAAAGTTACGTTTATTTGTTTTAGAATTTGAAATATGATTGTCCGAATTTCATCCAATATTAAGGGCCAGTTTGGAAGTGCTTATTTTAGAGTAAAAATGCATTTTTAGAATATAATTCAAAATTTAAAAAAATTATTAAAAATAATCTTGAAATCTAAAATTATTTTAAGTGTTTTTTTTAAGAAGCACCAAATCTTCTCAAAAAAGTGCTTTTTAAAGTTAAAAAAACTCTTAAAATGCTAAAAACACTTTTAAGTGCTTCTCCAAAAAAGCACTTCCAAACGGGCACTAAGTTGTCCAATTATGTTAGATAAGGTTGATGGAAATTGAGAATCTCCTTTCCTTGCTAAAAAACAAGCTAAATATGAAATTCCCTCTTCTCCCTTTCCCTTCAAACAAACACAAACACAAAATCTAAACACAAACATCTACGTTCACTCAAATCACATAATTTTTTGAGTGAAATTCCTAGATTCTAGCTTAAATTCCTACCAAATTTCTACATTAAGCTAGAACTCCCCTCCCTCTTCTCATTCACAACCCTTTCTTCTTTCTTCTCTTCTCACTTTCTTTACCCTCGCATAACTGCTCACCATGAACTTTTATGCTTCTTCTCATCCTCTTGCTAAGAACAATCAACTGGTTGTTACACCAGATGAATCTTCCAAATATAGAGTGGCATGTGGCATATGAACATAAGCTGCTAGTCAAATTGCTACACAAAGAAAAATTTAACCATATCTTTATCAAAAATCACATTAACAAATACTGGGAATTAAAAAAACAAGCTGAAGTCGAAAGGTGTGGAGATAATACCTTCATCATCAAATTTGGAGCACCTGAAGACAAAGAAAAAGTTTGGAATCAGAGACCCTGGACAGTTCAAGGCAAACATTTAGCAATAAATGAATATGAAAATGGAGATAAGAATGAAGTTCACAACACTACACTGTGGCTTCAACTCACAGGTATACCAGCAAACCTACTCACTACTAAATGCATAGATAATATGTTCAGCTACTTCGGTCATGTACATGAAATTGAACTCTCGGCTTCACTTGAGATAGATGAGAACTCGGTTACAAGAATTAGGGTGGATTGGAATATCAAAAACCCCCTAATTGCGGGGATTAATTACTGGGAAAATGAGTTCAAATCATCACGGATTAAGTTTAAATACGAAAATATTGGTCAGGTTTGTTATGGGTGTGGTATCTTTGGACATGAGGAGCTAAATTGTAAGAACCCTAAAGTTTTCCCCAAAATCGGGGCTTGGATTAAAATCTCAAATCGGGGTCCTACCCAAAAATTTGTACTCAAACCAGTTGTGGAACAGAAAGAAAGCTTCAAAATCAATGAGAAAACCCAAGTTTATGAACAAAGGAGACAAGAATCATTACCTCAACTCAACAATGGTGGTGACTCGGTCTCGATGGAAATGAGTGAACCCAGTAACGGTCCAATCAACGGCGTCAAACAAAACGACGTTATCTTTGAATTTGGTACGAAAAAAGGTACCCACAAGGGACAAGCAAATGGTAATGGTGCGGATACGAAAAAGGACGATGGCTCGAGTGGGAGTGGTGTTGGGAAGAAAGAGAAAGGTAAAGTTGTGGCTTTGGCGGTTAGCAGTGAGAAAGAAGACAGACTAGCCAAGCTGGCAAGTCATATGCTGAGTCAACTTAAAACCCCACCAGCCCATCAACCATATATCCAGTTTGGATCATACAAAAGCCCATCAAATATTATTAAAAGCCCAAATGTTTTAATCTCTTCAAAAATAATTAATAAGAGCCCAAACCAAACAACCCAAAGTGTAAAACAAAAGTCGGATTATCAAAACAACATCATATCACCTGAAATTCCCCAATCTCTCTCGAACCCTAAATCGCCTTCTACACCTGCCCCCAATGGAAACCAATCAATCAAAGCTTCATCTTCAAACCCTATCAACCATAACACTACGGAACCTCACAAAATACAAAACCGATTTCCGATTTGTATCAACCTATTCCAAAACTGTAGCAATGAGAAACAATTGATTAAGAAAAGAGTGGCGAAGAGAGTATACGAAGAATCAACTGGCAGACTCTCAGTCAAACATAGAGCGAGCAAATTGAAGAACTATCTCAGCACTCAAGTCAATCAGAAAAGACAGAAAACACTATGGAGCTTTCGACTGGAAAAAAGAGAAGAAAATTATGAGGAAATTGAAAAAGAAGAAGATAACAAGAAGAATGAAGAAATGGAGGTTATAGCTGATTTCTCAGGAGGAGAAGAGCTTGGTAATCAATCGGATGGAGATAATGATCAGGAGAAGCTCGAAAATGCATCAAATGAAGTGGTTTGCGGGGTTGACCCAAATCAACCCCAAGAAGACCAATGACACAAACAGCCTGGAACTGTCAAGGAATTGGCACATCCTTGACAGTCCAGACCCTTACTGGTATTGTTAGAAAATACCAGTCTCAGGTACTGTTCCTATCTGAAACTATCTTTACTGTTAAAAAATTAGAGAAGTTACTAAATATGAAACTGATAGATACTGTGGAACCCATTGGACTTAGTGGGGGGTTGGCAATTTTTGCTAAAAGTGATATTAATATCAATGTTATCTCTAAAACTAGCAATCATATGCATTGTAAAATAAAAGATGATAATGATAATGAATACTTCACAACCTTTGTATATGGTGCCCCTACTGAGCAGTATAAAGAAGCTTGTTTGGACCTTCTTAGTAGCTGTAGGCCTAAAAATAATGAACCTTGGAATCTTATAGGAGATTTTAATAATATTAGGAATCTATCTGATAAAAAAGGAGGTGATACTAGATTTAATAAAAATATGAAACAATTCAATGGATTTATAAAACACAATAGACTTGAGGAAATTGTTCAAAAAGGTTGCAAATACTCCTGGTCAAATAAGAGAAATGAAGATGAGATGATTAAGACTTTGATTGATAGGGTTTTTGCAATGAACAATGGGGTAATCTCTACCCTACAGCTTGAATTGCACTACTACCAGCTGTAGGATCTGATTACTCCCCTCAAATATTAGAGTAATGATATTTGTCACCCTTTTTGTATCACTCTTTTATCACCTCCTACGTGTATGTCTACATGTACCAATGAATGGATTTCTCTATCCTATTTAATTTTTCTCTATCTTCTATTCAAGGAAATCAAAACATATATATAGAAGGGTGATAAAAAGGTGACATGAAAAGGGGTGACATATATCATTACTCCAAATATTATTTATGAAAGATACTTATATTAATAAAGACAGGAGATTCTACTTTGAAAATCAATGGACAGAAGAAAATGAATGTTTGGAAATTATTAAAAAGGTATGTAATACTAAAAATTACAGTGTTGGAATGTTTAGGAATGTACTCAACAATAGATTAAAAAAATGTAGTAGACTCCTTATTCATTGGAGTAAAAAGAAGTTCAAAAACAGTAGGAAAAAAATAGATAAGAAGATGGAAAAACTAGAAAATATATATAATGACCCAAATACTAAGAATTGGGATGAATATCATAGTATTATAAAAGAAATAGAAAATTTGTGGTGCAAGGAGGAGGATTTTTGGGCCAATAGATCACGTGTCATATGGCTAAAAAAAAGGGGATAAAAATACCTCTTACTTTCATGCAGCTACAAAAGAAAGAAGAAAGATTAACAAAATAAAAAACATTACTAAAGAATATGGAGTATGGGTAGACAATTTTATAGAGATACAAAACGAAATAAACACTTATTTCAATAATATTTTCAAAACAATTGGAACTAGGGACTATACCTTTATATCCAACCTTATTAAACAAAGAATTAATAAAAATATGAATGAATCTTTGGATAAACCTCTACTGATTGAGGAAATTACAATAGCTATTGATGGTCTTGGGCTTAATAAAGCCCCGGGACCCGATGGTTACTCGGGTATATTTTACAAAAAATATTGGGAATTTATTAAAGGTGATGTGATTAAACTGATTAATGAATTTTGGTATAATGGAGGTAGTTTGGAAGAAATTAACCATACGTATATTTCTCTTATACCTAAAATCCCTATACCTATCACTATAAAACACTTTCGCCCTATTAGTTGCTCAAACTTTATTTACAAAATAATAGCAAAAATCCTGGTTAATAGAATGCAACCGGTAATGGATGCAATAATTGATGAAAATCAATCCGCATTTGTACCTGGAAGGCATATACATGATAATACTATGGTGGCCCATGAAGTTATTACATATATAAAAGAACAAAAGAGAACTAAAACCCATTATCTTACCATTAAAGCTGATATTCAAAAGGCTTACGAGAATGTTGAGTGGGACTTTTTAAAAACAATAATAGAAAGAATGGGTTTTAGTGAGAAATGGGTTAGTAAAGTAATGAGATGTGTTACTACTGTAACATACTCCTATTTATTAAATGGTACCCCAATAAAAATAGATAACCCCCAAAGAGGATTACGACAAGGAGACCCCTTATCGCCTTTCCTCTTTTGTATAGTTACTCAAATGTTATCTATTCTTATTGCTAAAAAAAATGAAGAACACATACTAAATGGGATAAAAATTGCGAGATTGGCCCCTAGTGTTACTCACCTACTTTTCGCAGATGATAGTATATTATTTATGAAAGCTAATATGGAAGAGATTGAGGGTTTTAATGATGTAATTAATAAGTATAGTTACTCCACTGGAATGAAACTAAACTTAAATAAGTGTGGGGTGAAATTTAGTCCCAACACTCCTGATTATATTCAAAAAATTATGGCTAAAAAACTTAATATGCCTATTACTAATGATTTGGGAAATTACTTAGGTTTACCCACGGAATGGGGGAGATCTAAAATAAAAGATCTCAATATGTTGGTAGAAAAAACTTTAAAAAGAATAGAAAATTAGAAAAACCTCTATCTATCTTTAGCTGGTAAAGAAATTCTAATAAAAGCCGTTTTACAAAGTCTACCAAACTACTTCTTATCATCCTACCTTATACCTAAGAGAATTTGCGATTTAATCTCATCACAAATTGCAAATTTTTGGTGGGGTAGTAATGGAAAGAATAAATGCCACTGAGGAGCTTTCGAGACCTCAATCTCATGAATGTTGCACTTCTTAGTAAACAGGACTGGAATTTGATTAATAACAATACCACATTACTCTATAAACTACTTAAAGGTAAATATTTCCCAATTACATCATTTTTGGATGCACAATTACGAAGTAAACCATCATGGGGATGGAAGAGTTTAATTTGTGGGAGAAATGCTATAAAAGATGATATAAAATGGAAGTTAGGAAATGGTTATACTATAAATTTGCATACTGACAAATGGATAAATGGAATTAATGAGATTATTAAACCTAATAGAAATGATCTACAAGAAGTAAATGATCTAATGGTTAATAATGATAGGAAATGGAATATGGACATTATACTTCAAGCTTACCCTAATGAGGTAGCAACATCTATTTTTAATACTTTTATCCCTCTATCTGGGGGAAGAGTGGTGGTCCTTTGTGTGTTCTAAAATAAATGCAAAATTAATCGAACCACAACCGCAAGTGTACGGTTGTCCCAAGTAGTAATAAGTGATTCTAGGATCGTTCGCAGGGACGGTTTGGTTAACTACGATGCTTATCAAATAGTAAATGGTTGCACTTAGGAAAGCAAGTAAAGAAATAATGATTGATTTGATTGTTGTATTAATTCTACTGAATGAAAGACTAATGATAAAATGCAAGTAAGAGGTAAAACGCAAGTAAAAAGAGTAAAATGCAGTATGAGAAGATAGCACTTGAGAACGCAAGGGATCCTCCGAATTCTATTTCATAGCCTATTCTGTTTAAGGGTCAAATTGGTCAATTGACATTGGTCGGGATTCAATAATCCTTGTACCCCCGTCAGGGTGGACTACAAGGCTGTTCTAGAGTGTCACTAGTCCCGTCAGGGTAAATATGATCCACTTTCGAATGATTAAGCTAAATGACCTCATTGGCCATAAAATTAACTACGCTCGTCAAAGTCAAATAGTTTATATTTTATATTCTGTAATTATTTCTGTACCTAGACCCCCCGTCAAGGTGATCCAATCGCCACTAATTGGAATAGCCTAGATACTAAGTCCTATTATCAATTGATCAGGTCAATAATAGTAAATACACACAAATTAAAGAAAAATACGAATTACCCAATGTGATTTAAATAATAAATATCCCAAATTCAAACATATGAAACAAAATCAAATTGGGATTAACCCATAATGCGTTCTCAAGCACTAAATTAAATTAGCTCATAATAATGCGGAAAACTAAATTAAAACAGAAATAATTCATGTTCTTCAATTACAGAAATAAAAGATAGAACCTAATTAGGAATTGGGTTTGGCTGTGATTTGGAGATATAGACCGTCTCCAGCTCTGTAGCTTTCTCCTTTTCCTTGCTGCTGACTTTCTTTTTGGACACTCTCTTCTAAGGATGAATTAAATTGAAGAATAAAAATGAGAGGTAAGAAATAATGAGGTCAAAAGCTCCTTTTATAAGCTCAAATTCGGAATGGGATTTTAATTAGGGTTTAAATGAATAATAAAAAGTCCAAGTCCACTAATCAAGCCCAAATCCCGTAACTGCTGCACCACCTCCACTAAAACGGCTTTTCCCGCTTCGTTACAACTCCGATTGACCTGAAATCAGTTGCTAAATTTCCGTAACTCGATAAGGAATGTTTTCTCTTCAAAGGTCAGCGGCTAAATCAGCTCTTAAGCACCTCGAAATCAGCAATCTTTGGCCTGGAAAACAGATTTGCATCTCTAAAAACAACTTCTTCGGGATTTCTCTTCAAGTCTTGACTCTATCTCTTGATCTTTGACTCTTCTCTCGGATTCCATTCCTAGCTAATATTCAAAACCTACAAACTTTTCACTAAAATACACAAGATTACGCGCAAAAGTTTAATAAATCAAAAATACTAGAAATAAAATAGGAATTCCGGATTATTGCATTTTTAACTCAAAAGTCTATCAAAATATTCAATTAAACATCAAAAATGATGACTCCTAAGGGTCGAAAATAAGAACAATTAACGAGACATCAAAGAGATATTCCTTTTTGGATACATGATAAAGAAGGTAACTTCTCGGTTAAAAAATGTTACTACATTATGAAAAACAAAAAAGAATGTGAGGAGAAGAATAGCTGTTCCAATAAAGCTACCTCCTCACATCAAGTTGACAACTCGGTTTGGAAAATGATTTGGGGTTTAAAGACAGCACCAAAAATAAAAAACTTTATATGGAAAGTAGTGAAACATTTATTACCTACAAATTAGGGCTGCACACGGGTAGGTTATCCGACCCGAAGTGCTAAACCCTTCATCCAATCCGAGGTGTGCGGGTTTGGAAAATTGAGACCCTAACCCTATTTTAATTCTCTAAATCTGAACGGGTTGGGTACCCGCGGGTTGGGTGCGGTTTGGCTCGGGTGCGGGTCTGGTCAACACAAAGTCAAAGTACTTAAAAAAATTGAAAATTTCCAAATCATTCCATATATAGAAACTTAACAAAATAAGAAAGTTACTATATATATAGTAACTTTCCTAATAGGAGTTACAACTTAGATTACAAATTAACATTACAGCTTAGATATTACACCAAATGACCAAACCATTACAAGTTACACAAAACCATTAGAGAAGTTAGACAAGTTACAAATTACACAAAACCAAATCAAAATTATAATACTTATACAAATTTTACAGTCAAATAAGTTTAAATGCAACCTCTATTGTGCAAAATAGAGAAGATGTACAAAATTGGTTGCATTTTCTTCCTTGCTTCCAAAAACCTTGCTACTTCTTCCAATTTTCAATCCAGCTGCAATTTTCCTGATTTTTTCAACAAAATGGAAATGGAATTTGTTATATTTAAGCCTCAGATTATAAGTTCATCATTGGCCTTAGGGATCACCTCGGGACAAAGGGACAAGGACTACTTTTAAATATCACAAGTTACTAGCAATTCCAACTAAAATTGTTGCCAACTCAACCTTGTTTTCCTTAATTACCATAGCCTCATAAATATATAGTTTAAAACATAATCATAGGCCTCTAATGAAAGGAAGTAGGGAGATGCAAAACAATAGAAGTTGAAAACTGGAATTCCTTGAGATAATATAAAAGAGTCAGTGATTTATACCTTAAGGTTATTGGTTACAGATGGGTTATAGTGGACTCAGTGGTGGTCTAACTCAACTCATCAGGTTGTTTTGCACCTACTGGAGGTGTATGTTTAGTTGAAGTAGTAGCATCATCCGGAGTTGATTTAACTCCCTCAGTTTGTGTTGAAGAGCTAAGTTTAGTTGATGCCTCATTTACAATAACCATCACACAATTTATATCTGCAATTAACACATAAACACTTAGTCAAAAACTAGTGATATACATTCGACAATAGATAAAAAATATGTTAGAATAAAATCTTGAAGTCTAATTACCTTATCTGACATTGACAAAACACACAGAGGATTAATAATCCAAAAGCCAATCCAAACTTGCGAGAGTAGTACATGCAAAAATAATGTATGAAGACATTAGAAATTATACAACATCATCTATTATTCCATTAAACTTTTCATTGAAGAACAATGAAGCTTCTATTAAACTGTATTCTACATTTCTCAATACATAATCAATTACAATATCAGAGAATGAAGAGTTATTGTATAATTACCTTATCTGACATTGGAAAAACAATCAAAGCATTAAGCATCCAAAACCCAAGCATTTGCGAGAGTAGTACATGAAAATATACAACAGAAAAACATCATAAATCATCATCATAACTTAAAACATCATAAATCATCATCATCAGAAAGCTATAACAATTACAAAACCAATTTAAAACCCAGTTCCTTTTCAAATCAGATAATTTCCTTTTCAATTTCTCAAAATCAATTAGGGTTTTTCATTTCAAAGCCAACAATACTACTCAATCACTTCATTAACAACACAGATGAATAAAGAGAAACACGGATTAGATATAAGCGCGTAATACCTGATTTAATCGGCAATAGATTTAAGAAATCCCAAATCGAGCCTTTAAAGCTTTTATAGGATTCAACTAATCTGTTATCCTCTAGTAACCAAGCATATAAACTCTCAAACACCTTAACCATGGTCAGAAAACACAACCAAGGTAGCAACTGACGGAAATCATTCAAGCAATTAATGCGACCCATTAATTTAGGTGGAAATGTTTAATGCGGTGTACTAGACCCCCTTTTAACCGGCGGGATTTGACGGGATGGGGAAGATGAGCTGAGAAAAAGCTGGCTACGATTTAGGGTTAGGGTGAAGAACAGAGAAAATGGGGACTTCGAGAGAGCGGTGAGAAGACAAAGTGGGTAAGGTATTAGAGAGAGAGAGATAAAGGTGTAATACGCGTGAGTGACCTTTCGAGTGTGGAAGGGTTTTTGTTTTTTAGTTTTATAATATATTTTATATACATATTATATAAAAAAAAAGGAAATTCGGATCGGGTTGGGTACTCGCGGATCTGGGGTACCCCAGCCCGCAGTCCGACCCAAAGTAAAAAATAAATAAAAAAAAACCCTAACGGATGGGCGGGTGGGCGGGTTTGGTTAATTTAGGGTCGGGTGGGGTCGGTTTTTTCGGTTTTGCGGGTTTTCGGATCCGCTTGTGCAGCCCTACTACAAATGATAATGTGTACAAAAGGAAAATCACCTCTAGCCCAATTTGTGATATTTGTAATAAAGAATC
Organism: Nemophila menziesii; assembly: GCA_029959085.1. Lineage (NCBI taxonomy): Eukaryota > Viridiplantae > Streptophyta > Magnoliopsida > Boraginales > Hydrophyllaceae > Nemophila > Nemophila menziesii. The sequence goes on from JARWIR010000001.1 coordinate 146,760,268, forward strand.
TGAAACTGTTGAACATATGTTATTAAACTGTGAATGGACTAGAGCCATTTGGTTTGCCTCCCTTTTTAACTTGATTACTTGCAACCAATCTACCTCTAAAGTAGATGTTTGGATGGCAAGTATAAGAGAGAATAGGAAGGAGGCAGGAATGGATACTAACTTCATGATGGAACAAATATGTACCATTCTATGGCACATATGGAAAAGAAGATGCGCATTTAAATATAAGGGTATAAAGCTTGACCCTTTAAGAAGCTTGAACAATGCTAAAAAAGAGTGGGAAGAGTACCAAAACACAATTTATCCTAATGATGTTAAATTCAAACTGAAGGATAATAAAAACAAAAATATTATGCATAAGAAAAAAAGAAGTGAAATTCAAGAAACTGAGGTAAGTTTAGAAGTAGAAAATAATATACAAACACTTAAATGGATTCCTCATCCTATAAACTTTACAAAAATTAATTATGATGCATCTACTAAAGAAAATAATGGAGCTATATCTTGTGTTGCTAGGGATTTTACAGGAAAAGTGCTATTTTGCAAAGCATGGAAGATTAAGGTGGAAAGCGCTAAAGAGGCAGAAGCTTTGGGTGTGTTAAAAGCTTGTCTTCTCGCTAAAGAGTTCCCTCCTCAAAGCGTGATTATAGAGAATGATTGCCTCCAAGTTATGCAACCTTTAGAGCTTAGGAACCATTTTAATTCTCCATTAATTTTTAATATTATTAAAAGTATTTATTATGTGTTCGAGGAATGTAAACCTATTTTTCGATGGATTAATCGTGATAGGAATAGACTAGCCGATGGGGTAGCTAAGTATAAGCTAAGTGGCAAAATGCAAGGCTCGTGTTTAGACACGTACCCATCTAGGTTAGAAGAAATAATCAAAACTGAAACCGTTCCTATGGGAATTGGTTAATTTTGTAATAATTTTAGATATTTAATGAGAAGGATTTGGAACAAAAAAAAAAGTTGTCCAATTTGAAATAGGTAATTACTTTGAACTCTTGGTGGAGAACAAAATCTAAAGACCTGCAATTTTTGGATAGGATGATAAGATATTACAAAAAATTGAAAATTTGGAAAATATTTTTTCTATCAGATAGTGGCAAAAGAAATACTTATAAATACAATACTAATATAAAGCCCGTAGATAACTCAGAATAGTGCGAATATGACAGAGAACCGGAATCCTCTCTACCCACCACTACCAAAAAACCCAATCACCACCATCACCACCACAAAAACACCAAAATTCTTAAAATAATCCTCTTCCCCTCTTTAGTTTCAGTCAAATCAGGTTAGTTTACTCTCTCCTTTGCTTCTCTATTCGCTACTCCCAACTCATTTCTTCCAACCCCCCTTCTTCTCCTCCTTTCTGCAAAGATCTGTTTCACTGAAAAATGGAAAAACAAAACAATCAACTGAAACACAAAATATAACACACCAAAATCATCCTAAAACCAGTACAAAATTCCATCTATGCTACCATAGAAAAGCCCAAACTACTTGCGAAAATCGTCAGCAACAAACCCATAAGTTACAACTTCTTGAGGAAAACCATGAATAAATCATGGGGTCTTAAAGAGGAAGTTTCCACTGAAAAAATGGGATTCAATTCATGTTTGATAAACTATAACTCGGAAGAAGACTACCAAACAATTCTCAACAAAAGGTTATGGAATTTGGATGGTAAACATGTGCTAATCAAAGATTGGAAAGAAAACGAAAACTACTCCATTGAAGAAATGAACACAACAACCTTCTGGGTACAAATTCATGGTCTTCCAGGAAGCTTCATCTCAGAGGATAACGTGAGGGTTATAGCGGAAAGCTTTGGTAAAGTAAACGAAATTCAACTTCCACCGGTAAAAACCTTTAAAGACTTGAGTTACTGTAGAGCAAGGATTGAATGGAATATAAACCAACCACTAAGCTCTAATTACTCTTTCAACATATCAGAATTTCGAAGCCTCTCTGGTTTGATCAAATTTGAAAGATTGGGGGAATTTTGCAATGCTTGTGGTCTTCTGGATCATACAGAAGAAGAATGTAGCAACAAAATTAAACTGAGAAGAAGGTTAGGAAAATGGATTCATGGTAATGAAAAAGACTTCAAGAAATTGGAAGAACAACAACCCATCTTCATCTTTACAGTAGAAAAGGAACTCACGAGTCAAAATCCTGACTCAATGAATAAAAATCTGATCGAAATCAATGAGTCAAAAAACGAGTTAAAAAAGGACACAAGAACTCAACTCGGTACTACAAAGGACAAGATAAAGGCAGGGAAGAATACATCCAAAACAATGGCGTACGAGGTAAAACGAAGGACAACTAGTACTATAGTGGGAATGAATTTAGCTGAGGTGTTAAACCCGACAAAAAATATGTTTGGAAAGTTTATGGATCCAATAATAAATGCTGAGGAGCCCAAAACCCCTAATGGGCCAACTACTAATGAGGAAACAAAAAATATAGCTGGGCCTACTGAACTTTCATTTGGATCAATTTAGAAAAGTGAAATTGAACAAGCTTTATCCGCGGAACCAAAAGTGGGCTTCATAAGTCAAATAAGTAGCCCAAACAAACAAGCCCAAACCACACAAAACAAAACACCAAATGAAATTACCCAAACACAAACCGACAACAATCAAAACACTTCTTACAAAAACAAAGAAGAATCAAAACCTAACCCTACCCAAATAAATTCAGTTCTGATTTACGAAGATGATGAAGACGAAAGGATGGAAGAAGTTAAGAGCAATTATGGTAATGAAAAATTACGAGAAGATAATAGAGAAAGAAGGCTAAACGAATACTATCAAATGGGGGGAAATCAAAGAGCGAGAAAATATGGAAGGCAAGGTGGACACCAGCTATGGGTACCAGCACAATGAACCTTCAGATGGAGGAGGACAACTACAATGTAAGTGAGATAGGGGCAGAATCGGAAAAAGATATTAACAACAAGGAGGCTAATGTGTTTTGCGGGGTTGAACCAGATCAACTCCACCCTCAACAATGACACAAATCAGTTGGAACTGTCAAGGTTTGGGCTCGGACCTGACAGTTCTAACACTTAAAGATACTGTAAGTCAGTATCATCCCGAGGTAATATTCCTATCTGAAACAAAAAATAAATCTGCTTATGTGAAAAAAATCGCTGAACAAATGAAATATGATACTGCTATTCTTATTGACCCTAAATCGACTAGTGGGGGGCTGGCCTTATTAAATTTACCCAAAATAAAAATAGAAATACTGGAAGCTACAGACTATTATATTCATTGTATAAATTACACTGAGGAAAAACAAAAACATTGCTCAACTTATTTTTATATACCATCTGAGGATAATTTAAAAGATGATGTACTGAAAGCTATAACTGAGTGTCAAAGATTCTACCCTAATCTCCCTTGGAACATAATAGGAGACTTTAATATGTATAGATGGTCCTCGAAAAAATTGGGTGGAAATGGTCCAAATAAAATAAACACTGAGAGACTAAATACTTGGCTTAAATCAATAAAAATGAATGATTTACAATCACAAGGTTGTAAATTTACATGGTCAAACAAAAGAAGTTCTGATGAACTCATAAAACAGGTAATAGACAAATGCACTGTCAATAAAGAAGGGGATAATATCTATCCAAATGCTTGGGTAGCTATCCTACCCCCAATAGGATATGACCATGCTATGCAAATCTTGATTCAAAAAGAAAAGAACATTCCTTTTATTAAAAGATTTCTTTTTTGTAAAACTTGGCTTGATAATAAGGAATGTATAGACCTTATTATCAAAAAATGGATTGACATGGCCCTTATGAGAGGGAAAGGAATACATAAGTTAGGGAAAAAACTAAACATTCTAGCTGGAAAACTAACTGAATGGGCAAAAAACCTTGCAAAAGAAAAAAAAGAATCTCTGAAAAAAGATAATGCTAAACTAAAGGAAATGTTAAATTCCACTGAAACCATAAATTGGGATGAATATAACTCAATTATTGGAAGAATGGAAAAAAGATGGAAAAATGAGGAAATATATTGGAAGTTAAAATCTAGAATAAAATGGTTAACACTTGGAGATAGGAATACCTCCTACTTCCATGCTATAACCAAGGGAAGAAGAAAGAGAAATAAAATAAAAAGAATTCTCACCGAAGAAGATAAATGGGTAGAAAATGAAAGTGAAATGGAAAAAGAAATAAAATCTTATTTTAGAAACATTTTTAGCTCAAAAGGCCCTAGAGACTTCTCTCCAGTGATTAACACTATCAAAGTTAGTATAAATGAGGAAATGAACTCTGAATTAACCAAACCAGTAAGTATTAATGAAATAAAAAAAGCTTTATGGGAAATGGGAAATGAAAAATCTCCTGGACCTGATGGATATCCAGTGTACTTTTTCAAAAAACACTAGGAAATTCTTAAATATGATATAATAAGGTTTATCTCAGATTACCTATGGAATGAAGGTAACTTATATGAGATTAACAAAACTCTCATAACTCTTATCCCAAAAATAGACTCCCCAGCTAAAATATCACATTATAGACCAATAAGTTGTGCTAATGTGATATATAAAATCCTCGCAAAAATCCTTGTTAAAAGACTACAAAAGCACATGAGTAATATTGTAAGTGAAACTCAATGTGCCTTTGTACCTGGAAGAGAAATAACTGAGAATATTCTTATAGCACATGAAGTGAGTCATTTTTTAAAAAAGAAGAAAAAAACTGATAAGCATTACATGGCAATCAAAGCTGATATAGGGAAAGCTTATGAAAATGTGGAATGGGACTTTTTAGAAGCTACTTTAAAAAAATGAATTTTAGTGAATTATGGATAAAATGGATAATGGGCTGTGTAACATCTGTTTCTTACTCTGTTCTCTTTAATGGACAACAAGTACAACTTGATAGACTTGCTAAAGGGCTAAGGCAGGGTGACCCATTATCACCCTTCCTATTCTGCCTTATTACACAAGGGTTAACATCTTTAATAAATGAGAAAATTGACAACAATCTGATAAGAGGACTAAAAATGAAAAAAAAATTGTCCCCTCCTTAGCCACATGCTATTCGCAGATTACAATTTATTATTCATTTTAGCTGAAATGGAGGATGTGGAACAGTTTAATAATGTCTTAAATGAATATAGCCATGCCTCAGGGCAAAATATAAACTTGAACAAAAGTGGTATAGTATTTTGCAAAAACACCCCTGTAGAAAAAAGCCAAATCATTCTAAACTACCTAAGAATGAATAAGCTTCCAAATTTGGGAAAATATCTTGGTCTACCTGCAGATTGGGAAAGATCAAAGATAAAAGCCCTGAATTGGATAACTGATATAATTAATAAAAGAGTAGAGAACTGGAACACAATATATCTATCAGAGGCTAGAAAAGAGACATTAGTTAAGTCAGTTATGAGTGATATCCCTTCATATACAATGGCAGCCTTCATGCTACCAATAAAGATATGTGATAAAATAGATTCAGCTATAGCTGAGTTTTGGTGGAATAATAACAAGAAAAAAAGACAACATTGGATAAAATGGAGTAACATGACTATAAATAAATGTAATGGTGGTATGGGGTTTAAAAGTATTAGAATAAAAAACCTTTCTTTACTATCTAGAAATGCTTGGAAAATTATTAAAAACCCAAACTCACTACTTGCGAGAACACTTAAAGGATTATATCATAAAAACTCCCATTTTATTGAGGCAAAAGTAGGTTACAATCCATCCTGGGGATGGAGAAGCCTATTAGAAGGCAAAAATAACATTAAAAAAGAACTAGAGTGGAAAATTGGAAATGGAAATATGATAAATATGTGGGAACAAAGTTGGATTCCGGGAATAAAAAAGATTAAAAAACCAAAAAATTGCCCCTTAGAAAAGGTTGCAGAACTGTTTTATGCTAACTCGAATATATGGGATCCTGAGATTATTAATAAGTGGTTTAGTAATAACATGAAACAAAAAATACTAAGTATAAATACGCCTATAACAAAATGTGAGGACAGTTTATATTGGGGAGTATCAAAAAATGGTGAAGTAACCTCGAAAGAGGTCTATGCACACTTAAAAGAACTGGAAATGAAAAAAGAGGCTGAGAAAAAAGGTGAGCAACCTGGAGGATCCTATTCAACCCCAAATCTAATTTGGAAGGATGTTTGGAACCTCAAGGTACCACCAAAAATACGAAATTTTATATGGAAACTAGTAAAAGGAAAAATACTAACTGAGGAATTTAAATACAAAAGAAATTGCGCTAAAGACCCTATATGCAAAGTTTGTGGGATGGAAAAAGAAACAATAGAACACATGATGTTTAATTGTATATGGGTTAAAGCTCTATGGCTTGTATCCCCATTACAAATGTTAATAGAATCAAACTATACAGCGAGAATGGAACAATGGTTCATGGATATAAAAATATTACAGAAACAAAAAGATATAAGAGGTAGAAATCTCTATGAGATGGGAATGTTCTTATTATGGCAGATATGGAAATCAAGTAATAAATATATCAATGAAGGTGTAGTCCCTGACCCTATACAAATCCTTAAACAAGGTATAAATGCCTATTATGAATATATATTATGTACAACACAAAATTCTGAGGCAAAACAAGAACAAGATCAAAGCTTAATACAAAATCCATTGGAATTAAGTACAACACTGTCTCTTGAACAATAGGTAAACAAAAAGGAAAAGCAAAACAAGAATACAGGTAAAATAAAGAGTGATGTATGGAATAAGGAAATGACTAATGGTACAATAGTTGTTTTTTCAGATGCATCTTTTAAAGAAGATTTTAATGCATCATCTGCTTGTCTAATTCATGATAAAAATGGAAAACTAATTCATGGCCATGCTCAAACATTTTCTTGTAACAGTCCAGAAGAAGCTAAAATAGAAGGAGTGCGCAATGGATTGAATTCGGCAGTTAACTTTCATCGTAGAGACATTCGAGTGCTATGCGATAACAAGAAGGTGGTGGAACTGCTCAAGGATACCAAAGCTCCCCTAAATGCTAGGCTAAAGAATTTTGTACTTGATATTAAACACTTCTGTTGTAATAGATTAGTATCTTTCTATTTTATTCGTAGAGTAGAAAATACGAGTGCGGATTGGGTCGCAAGGCAACAGCTGAATGGTTTATTGCCTTGGGATTGGGTGCACAACCCTCCTAACCAACTCGCTAAGTTCTTGGTGAACTCCCCATTTCCTAGCGGAATTGGGTGAGATTTGATTTCTGTTTTGTAAGACATTATAACTATTTTAGTTTAAGTATTTTGACAAAAAAAAACTTAATTATATAATGTTTAATTTTATATTTTCTAAAAATATTATCAATAAAATACACTCCATCATTGCTAGTTTTTGGTGGAGTGATAATGAAAAAAATTCGTTAGGCAAAATTCAACCTACTAAGTATATCAAAATATGAAGGTAATTTGGGTTTAGAGACCTTCACTTGATGAACAAAACTTTATTTGGTAAACAAGCCTACAATATAGCTAATAAAAAAGAATACCTCATGTACAAATTGCTTAAAGGGAAATACTTTTATATCACTAGTTTCTTGGAAGCTAAATTAGGAAGCTCCCCTTCTTGGGGATGGAGAAGTATCCTTATATGTAGAGAAATTTTTGATAAAAATATAAGATAAAAATTAGGTAATGAAAATGATATAAAAATCCATAATCATAAATGGATCTCTAATAACACTCATAATATTAAACCTAGAACAACTAATATTGTTTTAATTTATCAACTCATCCAAGAGGATAGGAATTGGAAAATTGACTTATTAAATAATCTATACCCTTATGATATTAAAGAGAAAATAGTAAAAATGATAATACTAAAATTTAATTGTGTCGATCAAATTTGTATTGATTTATGTAAGAATGGAAACTACATAGTAAAAGAGATATATCATAAGCTAAAAAATGAGGGAATCAATAATCAAATCATTAAAAACCAAACCTTACCAACGATATCAACTACTAGGGATAATCACCTCTAGAAGTTAATGTGGAAAATAGAATCTCCCCCAAAAATTAGAAATTTTATGTGGAGAGCAGTTAAGACTTACTACCTACTAAGGAAAACCTGGTCAATCGCAAACGTAGTAGTAATATATGCAAAATTTGTAATAATAATGTTGAAACAGTTGAGCATATGTTTTTTAGATGTCCTTGAGCTAAAAGTGTGTGGTTTGCTAGCCCTCTTAATATTAAATTTGACAACGAGTCTACCTTAAGATTAGATCAATGGATACTAGAACACGTACAACAAATGATTAAAATCTTCACAAAATAAGATAAAATACTTGAATTTATTTGTACAATTACTTGGCAAATATGGAAAGATAGCAATAATTTTGTTTATAACGGTAAAAAGTGTGAACCTATGATAACTATTAAAAAGACAATAGAAGCTTGGAAAGAGTACTACAAAGTAACAAACCCTAATAACCTTACCTTTTAAGATAAATAGATTAGGGATAATGAAACAAATGAAACTGGAGTTATTATTAATAAGACGATAATACATAATAGCACCATAATAATCAAATCAAATTTATATATAAATGGAAAAAACAACCTTCAAAAATATTCAAAATTAATTGTGATGCAACTTTCTCGGATAAAGGAGCGGCTATCGCATGTTTAGTAAGGAATTCTAATAGTGAATTTGTATCAGGTAAAAGTTGGTTAATTAAAGCAAATTCAGCGTTAAAAGCAGAGGCCACCGGTATCTTAAGAGCTACAGAGATGGCTTTAGATTATTCTTTTTGGAGCGTTATTATTGAGAATGACGCCGAGAAGATCATGAAGCGCCTTTCTCCAGGACATCACATCTCGAGTCATTCAATTATAAATGTTGTTTGTAATATTTATTATTTTGCTGAACTATCACACCCTACTTTTACTCTTATTACTAGGGGTAGAAACGAGACAGCCGTCTAGGTTGCCAAACAGGAGCTTCATAGCACATTGTTTGGCGACTGGGATACTTGTATCCCCCCAGTTGGCTACTATTTTACTTTGCGATGCAGAACCTATAGGGATATGTTAATCTTTGTAATCATTTTGGAACTCTATCTATCTATATATTATGCTTTGGAAAAAAATTGTCTAAAATTAGCATGTTATTAGAATAATTAGATAATTATTTTTATAAATTTAATGTATTATTTAGATGGGATAAAGAAAAGGAAGTTAGAAATAAAAAAATAATAATAAAGAAAAACAAATTAATTTAAAAATTAACTATTATTTTGTTTGAATTGCTAAAAAATATTAAAAGAAAAGAAAGTAAATAATTATATTATTTTTTATTTTAATCAAAAATAGAAAAAAGTTGATAATATTTAATATATATTTATTTTTATATTTTTAATAAGATTTTTTTAATTTATTTTATTACGGTATGCAAAGATATTTTAATTTTGTTTATATATAAACCTTTTCTTTTCTTGATACCAAAATAGAAGGATTAAAACATTCGGAATTCAAATACTTCTTCAATCCTTTTATTCTTTCATTAATATTAAAGAATAAATCCAAACTAATAAAAAGATTGAGTAATCTTTAATAATTATTTGTATTTTTTTTTATAATTTTGAATTCAAACATAGCATAAAACATAAAGATAATAACAAACTCTGGACTTCGGTAGTGAAAAAAAAAATGAGTTATGAATTTCTCTCTACCCTCTCTCCTCTCAAACAAACACAAATCCTAAATTTCCAAACCACCCTAACACCTAAAATCCCTACATTTTAGGTGATTCCTCCCTTGATCTAGTGTTATTCCTTATTACAACAATCCATACACTAAATCTTCCTTCCTCTCTTCATAATTTTCAATCTTCCGTACCTTTTTTCTCCCCCTGTCTTGCATTTCAAATCCTCTTGCCATGGATTTCTATGCTCCTTCACACCCCTTATCAAAAAACAAAGCTCTTGTTATCACACCAGATAATAACTCAGTGTACAAAAATGCTAAATAATTCAAAATTACTACTAAGGTACTAACAATGGAAAAGGCAAACCACATTTTTATCAAAAATCACATCAACAAGTACTGGGCTCTTACTGGACATGTTGAAACTAAGAGATGTGCTGCTAATGTCTTCACCATCAAATTCAAAAATGAGGAAGATATACGGAAAGTATGGAATCAGAGGCCCTTTGACAATACAAGGAAAACATTTTGCAATCAAAGAATGCAACAGTCTCAAAAAAACGAGGTCAATCAAACTACTGTATGGATTCAACTAATGGGAATCCCAGCAAATCTATTAACAAAACACTGTATCGAAAAAATGATGAGCTATTTTGGAAAAGTTCACTCTATCACTTTACCAGAAGATCTCAACATTGATGAAAAATCTATTACAAAAGTCCAAATTGACTGGTACCTATCAAATCCACTACCTAGTATTTTCATATAGTATAGTATTAGTTGCATCTACTTCATCTATTAATCTGATTCTCTCTAGGGAAGACTCTAAGTCAATTGGGTTCTTGATTTTTCGATACTCTTGTATATTTTGTAGCTCAGTTAGCACTTTCCTTACTCTCCATATTTGGGGAATATTTAGCTCTTTTAGACAATGAAGCGCTTCTTACCAATTCTTGATACAAAATAACCCACATGCAAAAGCACCCAAATTGACAGAAATGTTAAAAATGACGAATTGTGCAATAAATCCACTCAAATCTACAAAACATGTAGAAGATTTAATTTTTCTTACGACTATATTTTTGACACTGATCAAAAGGACAATTGTATAAAATTTAATATGAAAATGTCTCGTGCCTGAACCAAACTGCCCCTTAACCCAAATCGATAGCCAAACAAATGAGAAATTACCTCGCAAAAGTAGTTTATGTCGTGAATCTTTCTTAGTTTGATCACACCTTGCATGTGCTGCAGTCATTGTGTATTCTATAAATGGATTTCTTGGATCAATGAAATTAAGCTAGTAGAGTATGATTATTTGATGTCCTAGTGAAGAAAAAACTATTTATTACTCAAAATTTACAATTCACGGGCTTACACCAGAAAAAACGGTTTGTATAAAAATACAACGTACAACATAAAATTAAATTAAAATATAAATCAATTCCTGCATAAGTTACATTGGTATATCCAATAACAATTTCATAAATACATTCCTTTTACAACGCCTATTTTCCAGACTCACGTTTTCCACTTCGTTATGTGAACCTGCAATAAGAAAATACCATTTTAGTAAGTGACTCAACTATTAATGGTGTCATAATTAAAAGGGGCGTTTTTCAAGTTATTGACGTACAAAAACATCTAAGTAAAAGATGAAGTAGATTAGTATTCAGAATGGCACATTAAAGAAACAAACACTAATATTGTTTAATAGCTACTTTCAAATCCCTGAATCACAACTTCCATTTCTTTCTTTTCCAACTTCCAATCCTGCAATACTTTGATCTAAAATACAAAGTCAATCGAGAGAAAATGGATTGAATAGTGTTTACTGTATCAAAGCTTTGTTACGGATTTGTTCACACAAAGTCTCAACGTGGTCATGTAAATGAATATCAAGCATAAGTTTGATTTCAAATTTCCTAAATACTCTAAACATGATGCATAGTTGTTGCAACAAAAACAAACAGAGATTTTATTAGTTAACACTAAAAAATAAAAGAAATTTTCCTCGTATAGTTGCTTGAGGAATTGTTAGTAATTGCGTTTGCTGATAGTTAATACTGTCATCGATAAGGGTGGGTGGTTGTGTTCACATTAGTCCCGATTCAAGTGTATCTCTAAAACCTGTCAGGGTAGACTTAGAGCAAAATCCTACATACCAGTGGGCTATCAGATGACCTAATATCTAACCCTATGTGACTACCTAGTGGACAAGACCGTCAGGTTCAATGCCTCGCACCAGGCGTTTATACGTTATTTGCGTAATTAAGCGCCCTACTTCGGGGGTTAGCCAATTACTACAGCCACCCACTACTTGGCCAGAGCATAGGTGGTATTAACACAAACATATAAAACAATGGAATAATATTCAAACCAAACTCAGTTACATACCCTCATATTCCAAATACAATAAAACCATTAAAAAATAAGCATAATGTCTTACAATAACATCCTCAAGCAATGAGGGTTTAGTTCATATGAGACAAGAAAAACTTATTAAAACTAATGACATAATCATGTTTAAAAGCAAAGCTAAATAAATTTTACTTCTAATGACGAATAGAATTGGTGAATAGTTGAATTACAATAGCTGGGTTCTTAGACAAGTCTGTCTCTTCTTCTCTTCCTTTCTTCTATTTTGCTCCCGTACGAATGAATTTATTTCTAAAATGATGGATAATTAAATGGAGGTAGAAATATAGTTTATATATGAGCTAAAAACCAGTGTTCTAAAAATCGGCTTAGGCAGCCGCCTAGGCGCTAAAAGGTAGTGTAACTTCCAGAAATGGCCCAGGCGGGTTTAGGCGGCGCCTAGGCGGACTCAAGCGGCCGGCTAGGCGGTCTGGAAGCTAAAAACATAAATAATAAACATTTTTTAATACAAAATATTAAAAATTTCTATTTTTTAACACAAAAAATTATATAAACCCAAACAAATATTTAAATAAAAATCAAAACCGCCTAGCAACAAAACGCCTAGGCTCCGCCTAGGCGCTCGAACCGCCCGCCTAGCGTCCATCGCCTTTTAGAACACTTTTAAAAACATTTGGTCCTCCTTTAATCTTGCTTAATTAGTTTTGGAAGGGGCCCAACCCGTTTTACTAACCAGAATTCTGGTTCGTGCCAAGATGGAAGCAAATGACACAACTTCTTAATCTTAACTCCGAATTATATTTTGTCACTCGCCAAACGACCATGACTTCAAGATCTCTATAAATCAAAATAAATCAGGTACAAAGCTCTCACTAATATGTCTTAGTAATTGAAACACTTAGGCATAAAGATTTCTCAGACAAACACTAAAACTTACCAAAGTGACTCGAAGCTCAAATTACGCTTTGACTTGGGGTTTATCTTTATGTTTGACTTCTTCTTCTTATCTTGAAACATTGTATCAACCATGTACCTAAAATCTACAAACTTAACACATAATTAAGGTATATAAACAGTAATATGTCCAAAACTAGAAGCAAAAGTATAATATAACAATTATTAGGGAAAATCTCTCACTTAGGCCAAATAACCAAGATAATGTCTCATTAATGTATTAATCCATCACAAAAAGAGATATATAATTATGCCTAACTCAAGGTTGCGTTGTCCCGAAAAAATAGAAAAAGGAAATAGAGTTTATGAGGGTCTAAGTCAAATAAGCCAAAGAAAAGAGAAATAATAGAAAAGTAATGAATGGCTCTAAAGAACAAATTATATCAAGTTTCATATAGTACAATTTACAAACTAAACAATATATACAATCCATACATATTAAATTCAAGATCAAATTAGTTTTTCGATTCTCGAAGTGAGGTTATTTCTTAGTTCACAATGGTGGCTATAGGTTGTCCCTCGATCCTCACTTAGTTTCTAAGGTCCATTTAACTACTCTCTACAATGTAAAATCTCTTTAAGTGTATTGTTAAACTCCTAAGGTCTTTAAGGATGTTATGTAGGCTTAGGGTAGGTGTGGTACGTATATTTGGATAATTTAGAGTGAGTTTTTGTCTCTCTCCTCACTAGCTATCAACAAGTCTCCCTAGAGTTTGAGTTACTCTTAAAGATGCTCTCACTAAACCCAATTGATGCACTTATTCACATCTCCAATAATACCAATTAAACCCTTCCATGATCACCTAAAGAAATCTCACCTTGCATGTCCAAAATGTAAATACTTTTCCTTTGTAAGTGGAAATTATTCTCTTTTTGATGTGAGAAGTCATGCCACTATGCTTCTTTTTCTTTTGCAATATGTTTTTATTTTTTATTTTTACCCCGAGAATGGGTTACAATATATATATATATATATATATATATATATATATATATATATATATATATATATATATATATATATAACAATTGATCCCGAAGCTCAATTACATAGCACAAACCCATGAAATTATAATTCTCATAAAACCAGCACCCCAAGCTCAAGGTCTAGACAAGTGCCAAAGCATTGCAATTCGAGTGCAGGTCAATATGAAAAAGTCCTATAAAAATCTAAGGGATAAGGCTTGTAATGTGGCTAAATAAGAATACTTAGAAAGGAAAGGAGGGGGGATGAGACGGATAATATATCAATAAACATGGAAAGCAAGCTAAAAGGCACATGGGGCTAACAAAGAACTGCCTTAATTATGTCTTAAACTATACAAATTAGTTACTTTCTCACTTCTAGCACGTTCATTAAGTGGTTTATCAACTCATTTACAATCTACACATCACTTATGCTACTAAAGATCGAACTCACTTATACGAAAGTGTCATATAGTAAATATTACAAACTAAACAAAATATAAACCTATCAAATATACAATCCATACAAATTCAATTCAAGATCAAATTAGTTTTGCAATGCTCGAAGTGAGGTTATTTCTTAGTTCACAATGGTGGCTATAGGGTGTCCCTCGATCCTCACTTGTTTCTAAGGTCCATTTAACTACTCTCTACAACGCAAAAGGTCTTTAAGTGTATTGTTAAACTCCTAAGGTCTTATGTAGGCTTAGGGTATGTGTGGTACGTATATTTGGATGATTTAGAGTGAGATTTTGGCTCTTTCCTCACTAGCCATTGACAAGTCTCCCTAGAGTTTGAGTTACTCTCAAAGATGCTCTCACTAAACCTAATTGATGCACTTGTTCGCATCTCCAATAATCCCAAATGAAACCCTTTAATGATCACCTAAATAAATCTCACTTTGCATGTCCAAAATGTAAATACTTTTCCTTTGTAAGTGGAAATTATTCTCTTTTTGATGTGAGAAGTCATGCCACTATGCTTCTTTATCTTTTGAAATATATTTTCCTTTTTTAATTTTATCCCGAGAATGAGTTACAATATATATATATATATATATATATATATATATATATATAAAGTGATCCGAAAGCTCAATTACATAGCACAAACCCATGAAATGATAATTCTCATAAAACCACCACCCCAAACTCAAGGTCTAGACAAGTGCCAAAGTATCGCGATTCGAGTGCAGGTCAATATGGAAAAGTCCTATAAAAATCTAAGGGATAAGGCTTGTAATGTAGCTAATAAGAAGACTTAGAAAGGAAAGGAGGGGGATGAGACAGATAATATATCAATAAACATGGAAAGAAAGCTAAAATGCACAAGGGGCTCACGAAGAACAACCTTAATCATGTCCTAACTTATACAAATTAGTTACTTTCTCACTTCTAGCACGTTCATTAAATGGGTTATCAACTAATTTAGAATCTACACACCACTCATTCTACTAAAGATCGAACTCACTTATACGCATTTGCTAACTAATCTCTCCTTTACTTTCAGTTTGCACTTCATATAAATTCTTTAAGAATATACAATATAAGTTCATAAATCTAATATATACTATCATTAACTCATTAAAATTCCGCAATACATTCATTAGATAATAAATAACCTTCATATTAATTGAAATAAATTATAACACATAAAAGTGGGGATAAAAACAACAGATTTCCACCCTCAACTCAAAGTCGAGTCGTGACATCCACGACTCTAAACTGATGCAATAAAATTAAAGACAAACACCTAACATACAAATAGGAACATGGTAGAGAGGAGAGAAACATACCCTGGAGGGTACTGCCTCGCATGATCCCCATCCAAGATGGCTTGTTGTGTATCATTTGAGATGTCACGTTTTATTTGCTCTAAGAGCGTCATAATGTGCACTTGATTAGCTTTGATTAGTGCCACATTATTGGCAATGAGGTTTTGAGTTGTTTCGATTTGTTTAAGTTGCTCACTCACCTTCTCCTGCCAAGGAGACCCTTTCGACCATACTCCTCTCAAAATATTCTTGATCCACTCATCATCTAGGATGGATCTTGACTTTTTAATAAGCTTCTCTTTTTTTCCAAGGTCCATATCCACTTTTTCCTCTTTAATAGTACAACCCAACAAGATGGCGAATTTTTGAGATACATCCACGACTCGAGTATTCTCAAGGCTGAGGGTGCAAGAAAATGGTACCAAATTTTTATCAGGTTGAAGAAACTTGTAAGTACAAGATGTCTTCGACTCAGATTTGTCATTAACTAGTACCAACTCCTCACTAAACACCTCTCCATGTAATTGGTTCCAATTGAAAGTTTTTAGTTTCTTCATAGCTCTTTGATACTTGCATGGTCCCACCAATTTCCTCAACTTGAAATGGCTTTAAATTTCTTCAAACGTGAAAGTAACTGACTTACCTTGAATAGGAACTCTTCCATTGCTATCTCGGCTAAAGAGGCAAAAATAGAACTCTATTAATATCTCAATATTCAACTTTGAGTGCTTCATCATGAATGTATTCCAACCTAATCTTTCCCCCTTCCTAAGAAATCTCTTATACTTGTCTTTTTCCACTTTTTCGTGAAACTTTTGCTTGTGTGTGTGTGTGTCAAAGTAGGTACAAGTTTAATTGAAATAGTTTCCAGGGCCCTAGAAATTACCACTTTTGTTGGGTGAAGGCATCTTGACTTGGAGAGGTTGTGGAGTCTTCTCCTTCAAAATCTCGACCGCTTGTTCTTGAACACTCGACTCCACAACAACTGTTTTCTATCTAGCCATATGTATCGCAACATCCTTTTGCTTCTGCATTACTCACATAAACCTCGAATTGCTTCCTCTTGTTCTCACCCAAATCTATGCATGAAATCTTCTTCATCTCTCTCACATGAGAAAGTGTCTTGGTTCTTCGTGACATCTTCCTTTACACTCAACTCAAAAATTTATCAAGCTTTTAAAATATCCCTTGGGTGGATGAACGAGGTAATATTTAGAGGTGAAAAGGTGTAGGGAATGTGTATTGCTATGTGGGTATGAAGGATTTGCGGTGGGCTAAGAAGGAATTGAAGGATTAGGAAAAACAATTTTTTTTTGGTTTGATTCTTTATTTCTTGTGATGTTGGAATGATCTAGGATTGTGATTGTTGTTAGGAATGATGTAGAGATATTTTGGGTGTGAAAAATGGGTTATGTGGGTGTATTTTGATGGTTGGTGAAACTTGGGTCGAACTCTAATGGTGGTTGAAAGCTTGGAGAAGAAGAAGATTTGAAGTTATGTCAAAAGGGAGGCTGAAGATTTACTCCCATCTTTTCTTCACGTCGTGGTGCGGCGCACAACAGGTTGGGCGCGGTGTACCGCGCCTCTGTATTACAACTCAATTTTTCTGACCTTGAAAAACTTGGACGACCATGTACATTCTATGACAGCTTTTGTTACACCGCGGATAGTGCGGTATACCGCACCTCTGGCTTCCTTCTTTTTGCGATATATACTGTATCGATCATATATATATTATTTACCTGTAGAGACGTATTTCCATAGTGCATCTGTTAGACGACTATTGGTTGAATAATAACTTTTACTAAGTATACTGAAAAGGTACATATGTATTTTGGCCCTTTCTTTGGAGGCTGAGTCAATCTAATGCTATAATTGTATATGGTTTTCATAAATAGATTATAATGAAAAGAAAAATAGAAAAAAGATTTAATTATTATATTAATAGATATATGACAAATAAATGTTTTAATATTATTTCTTATTTTAAGTAAAGTAATATTAGAAGGAAAATAATATTTTATTGTTATCTTGTTTTGAAAATATTTATTATTAATATAACAAATAAAACAGAATAATTATTTATTATTAAAGGAATATCACATTAATATATTTATTAGTCAAAGACTTTACTATTGTTGTAAAAAATAATTAGGGAATAACTTTATTACTATGATAAATGTTATAGTTGACAAATTTTAAAAAGCATATTAAAAAGGCTATATAAGATGAAGTTATCCATATTATTTTCTAAACCCAGTAAATTATAATTCCAATCTTTAACCATAAGTACCATGGAAACAAATAAGTTTTCATCTCTTTTCGCACTACTTTGTGTTACTTTCCTTGCACTTATCATGTTTCACGAGTGTAAGTCTATTATGTTTAATACAACTTTCCGATCTCAACTTTCTAAGCTACCTACTTATCGTAGTGAACAACAAAGATTTTAAATTTTACATACTAGTTTTTAATTATTTGTCACTTTTTATTTTTATATAGATTTATACTTTTCATATTACTAAATAATGATATCTTAATGATGCATTAATAATCAATTTTCTATATGTTAAAATCCCGATAATAATCTTGAAGTATAAGTAATTTCTCACAAAAGTCATTTTAATGCCTTGGATCTAACAATTTTAATAGTTTTCTTTGTTAGTCACTCTTACAAAATCCATCAAAATGTGGTTGAATTTTGTTAGAGGGATAATTATTCTAAGAGAAAATGGAAAGTTGTTTTTCTTTTCAATATATTTGTTATACCTTATGCATCTATAGCTATATGTGAATGATTAGATCAATTTTTTTTAGCTTAAATGGCTTTCGAGAATTTTTAAAATGAAAAAATGTTGTCTATTGATATGTTCAGATATATTGTTTACTGGTATTTATGCATAGAAAGTTAATTTAGCTATATTAATCATGATCGTGGAACATTTAATTGTCATTTGATGCTTATATTTTTTCATGTAATAAAGTTTTTGAGAATATGACTGGAATTGTGGGAAGATCCAATACATTATCAATATACTGAGTGACGTTGACATGTTGTATGTTATTATTAGAATTTATATCAAAATGAATGAATATAAAGAAAGTATTTAAAGAATTTGGAAGATTATGTAAAATCATAAAGGCATATAATTGAAAATACCAAATATATAACTAAAAAGGCTATATTCTGTCTCTTCTTTAACTTATAACATTTCACTAAATGTTTTTGGCACTCTTCAGGCGCGATTAAGACTAAAGAGGGAGACAATGCTGTTTTACCAAACGTGTACGAGACTAATGCGGACTCCAAATCAAAAGACAGGATCAATGGGTTATGTTCTAAAAAACTTGGGCCGGATGATCTCCGCAATAGATGGTGTTGTTCTGATGAACTAGGTGATTGTTGGACAAGTGAATTCCTTTGCGTATTACATTGTCAAACAAACCATGTAGCTTAGTGTATTTAATGACATTTATTTCCTTTCAACAAAAATAAATATATTTGATCCAGTTATATAGTTTCTTGTGAAAATATACTATCAAATAATTTTGAATATGAAATTTCACAATATATAACAATATGAAATAATAATAAGTATGTGAATGCACCAAAAATATAATAATCGTGGGGTGAACATCATAAAACAACAATTTTACATTAAAAAATGGATAAGAACATAATGTTTTATGCAAATAATAAGAACACATTTATAGCTTAAATAATTCATGATAGAAATCTAAATTCGTTGAAATTAAAGCCTTGAAATTATTTATTTAAGGACATATAAATATTTATATGTATATATGTGTGTGTGTAGGGGCTATAAAACTATCTGAAAAATTATGCTTCAGAAACTTAACTAAAAATTGTCGCAAACTGGTCAATATATTATTACATAGTATCGAACTATCCATTTTGTCTATTAAAAATTTAGTTTTAACATTACATGTGCACACCATGTGATTATGTAATGTTATAATAGACTTTACTTATATTTAATAATAAAAATAAAATTAAAATTATATATTATTATAATTATATTTCCAAAACATTGACATATTACACGCAATCCCACCCCACAACTTGTTATGTTTGTACGAGTGGTTCATCATTTTCTATATTTTTGTAAAATCGAATTCAACTTGGTTTGAATTATAAATCAGGAAACATAAGTAATCAAACAGAAAACACAATCATTTAATATTTCTATTACTCATTTACAACCATGTAAAGACATACTTTACAATTACCTTTGCCTTAAATTTATAGTAGAGACACATATGATGTGGAAAAAATTAACTTTAAACAATTACTACGTGCTTCACTTCAACAACATTTTTTGACATTGGACCTAATCAATTCTTAACTACGGGAGTCTGGTGGTATATGGTTTTCACCCCCCAGATGAAGCTATGATTAAAACTCTTATTGATAGAGGCCTATGCAATAAAAAATGGGGTGATCTTTACCTTACTGCATGGATAGCCTTACTCCCAGCCATTGGCTCAGACCACTCACCCCAAATACTTCATATGGATGATAACCATATTAAAAAAGATAGGAGATTTTATTTTGAGAATATTTGGACAGAAGAAAAAGAATGTCTTGAAATCATTAAAAAAGTTTGGAAATTAAAAAATTATAGTACTGGAAGATTTAGAAATGCCCTCACATACAAATTGGGAAAATGTAAAATACTTCTTACCAAATGGAGTAAAATAAAATTTAAGAACAATAAGAAAATGATAGATTTGCATATTAGTAAACTGGAAACCATTTACAATGATTCTAATACTAAAGACTGGAATGATTATAACCAAACTATTAAGAAAATTGAGGAGCTTTGGAAAAATGAAGAGGATTTTTAGGCCTCCAGATCTCGCAATTTGTGCCTTAAAAGAGGAGACAAAAATACCTCATATTTCCATGCTTCTACAAAAGAAAGAAGAAAGATAAATAAAATTACTAGACTTATAAAAGATGATGGTGAATGGGTAGAAAAATATATAGATATCAATGAAGAAATTAAATACTATTTTGATAATATTTACAAAACTATACGACAGAGGGATTATGCTCCTATATTAGCCTCCATCAAACCCTCGGTTTCAAAATTTATGAATGAAAATCAAAAAAAATTTAGAGATTAGTGAAATAGAAAAAGTTGTTGATGAATTAGGAGCCAATAAGGCCCCGGGACCTGATGGCTATCCAGGTCTTTTTTATAAGAAATATTGGGAAATAATAAAGCTTGATGTTATTAAAGTGATTAATGACTTCTGGTACAATAATTCCTCAATTGAGGAGATTAATAAGACCTTCATATCTTTCATCCCCAAGATTAACAAACCTACTAGTATAAAACATTTTCGCCCAATAAGTTGCTCAAACTTTATTTATAAAATTATCGCAAAAATTCTTGTGAATAGGATGCAACCAGTGATGAATGTTATTATTGACGAAAGTCAATCAGCATTCATGCCTGGAAGGCACATTCAAGAAAATACTATGGTGGCCCATGAAATTATCAATTTTATTAAAAATAGGAAAAATACAAAAAAGTCTTATATGACAATTAAAACGGACATTCAAAAGGCCTACGAAAATGTAGAATGGGATTGTTTACAAGATATTATGTTACAAATGGGTTTTGATGAACTTTGGGTGAATAAAATAATGAGATGTGTTAACACAGTCTCTTATGCAATACTAGTAAATGGGAATCCTGTTAATATAGATAAACCCCAAAGGGGTTTGCGCCAAGGAGACCCATTATCTCCCCTACTATTTTGTATTACTACACAACTATTATCAAGTCTTATAAATAGTAAAAAAGAATTGGAAAATATGAAAGGTATAAAAATTGCGAAGTTAGCCCCTACAGTGACACATTTACTCTTTGCTGATGATAGTATCTTCTTTATGGAGGCTAATAATATGGAAATAGAATGCTTTAAAGATGTTATGAATAAGTATAGTTATGCTTTAGGTATGAAAGTAAACTTGAACAAATCAATTATTAAATTTAGCCCCAATACACCTACTTATTTACAAAACTCTATGGCTAGAAGATTAAATATGCCTATCACAAATAACTTGGGAAATTACCTAGGTCTCCCCACTGAATGGGGAAGATCTAAAGTGAAAGACTTTAATTTATTAGTTGAAAAGACCCTACAGAAAACTGAGAACTGGAAAAACCTATACCTATCAACAACTGGTAAGGAAATTTTAATAAAATCAGTTATTCAAAGCCTTCCTAGCTATTACATGTCTTCCTATCTGATTCCACAAAAGATATGTGATCTTATTACATCCCAAATCTTCAATTTTCGGTGGGGGAGTAATGGTAAGAAAAAGATCCACTGGAATAAATGGGAGGACTTAACAAGTAGTAAATTCTCTGGAGGCTTAGGTTTTAGAGATTTACATCTCATGAACCTAGCTTTATTAGGAAACAAGCATGGAATATTTTAAATAAAAATGAGTCACTTCTATACAAAATACTTAAAGGAAAATATTTTCCACTTTGTGACTTTCTTGATGCTCAATTAGGAAGCTCACCCTCATGGGGTTGGAGGAGCCTTTTGAGTAGCAGAAATGTTATAAAGGATGGGATAAAATGGAAGATAGGTAATGGCTATACTATTAACCTATCTACTGATGTATGGATTCATGGTCAAAACAAAGTTATAAAACCGAAAAAAGGCAATGTAAGTAAGGTTTTTAACCTTATGGAACATAATAGTAGAAAATGGAATGAAAGTATCATTAGAGATGAATTTGAACCTGATATCTCAAATACTATTCTAAACACCTTCATTCCATACTCAGGTGGGAAAGACACTCATTTTTGGGACTTTGACCCTAAAGGAATATATACAGTTAAAAAAGGGTACCAAATTCTTAAAGATAAGAAAAATAAAGAGATGAATAATAAGAGTACTTGTAAACCCTCCTCCTCGCATATCATTAACCAAGATATATGGAAAATGATTTGGAATTTAAAAATAGCACCAAAAATTAAAAAATTTATGTGGAGAGTGTTAAAAAATTTACTACCCACAAATGAAAATATATACAAAAGAAAAGTCATAAAAACTCCTCTTTGTAGTATTTGTAACAGTGAGATTGAAACACCTGAGCATTTGTTACTTAACTGTGAATGGGCTAAAGTAACTTGGTTTGCTTCACCTTTTAACCTACAAACTGGCAACCAAGAATCCACTAGAATGGATGATTGGATGGTAAGTTTACTAGGTAAGGTAAAAAACCAAAAGATGGAAAATCCTTTTATTATGGAAAGAATTTGTACACTTTTATGGTGTATTTGGAAAGCTCGAAATGATAATAAGTATAACTTTATGAAATTGGAGCCTTTAAAGGTAATTGAAAAAGCTAACAAAGAATGGAATGAGTATAAAGAGGCTAATTATCTTAAGGATGTAAATACTATACTGAAGGATAAAAATATATGCGCAAATCAATTGAATGGAATTGATAATACAACAAACATAGAGGGTAATACAGGTTTGAAAAATTGGATCCCACCTCCTAAAAACTTTATAAAAACTAATTGTGATGCGGCATATAAAGATAACAAATCTGCAATTTCATGTGTAAACAGGGATTATCTAGGTAAAGTAGTGGATTACAATGCTTGGGAAATAAAGGCAGATTCTCCATTGGAAGCGGAAGCACTTGGGATACTCAAAGCATGCGTGATTGCTCGAGATTTGAAGGAGTCAAGAGTGATCATAGAGAGTGATTGTCAAGATGTAATGCTTCCTTTAGAGAAAAACATTTTAATTACTATTCCTAAGCTTTGTAATATTATTAAAAGTATTTACTTTATTGCGGAAAATTGTAACCCTATCTTTAGATGGATCAATAGAGATAGAAATAGATTAGCTGATGAGTTAGCTAAGCATAAGCTTTATAGCAATATGTTAGGCTCGCAAAATCTTGCGCTCTCAAGTAGGCTAATTGAGATTATTAGAAACGAATCTGTTCCTTCGGGGATAGGGTAACTTTGTAATTTTCTACCGGTTTTAATATATATTGATTGGAACAAAAAAAAAGAACTATTACGTAAACCGGTTAGAGAATCGTTCTAGAACCGGTTTCGATAAGGGTGAGACTGTCATACCGAAGCGAGAAAACCGTTAAAAACCGGACCGACCCTGTTAGCTCTGACTGCAAGGTTGAGGCAAGAGAACAATTGGATATTTTATAGGCGAATTTGTAAATATATAATCTAACGGGGCAAAAATGGATATTCCTAAATTAGTCATATATGACAAATAAATAAGTCCAAATTTTTTAAAGCTCAGAAGAGCTTCGCTTTTTCTCCTTTTCCATCCAATGGCTCTCTTCACTTCAAGTCCACCATTATTATCCTTCAAAACCTCGACATCAAATTGCGTCTTATTTACACTCTCTACCCCCAGCTTGATACGGCGTCGTTCAGCTCCATCTTATCACTGTCTAAAACTCAAAGCAACTGCCACCGTCGAGTCTCCGGTGTCCTCCGCCACCAACCACGGCGATGAGCCCCAGAAACTCCTCCTTGAAGTCAAAGGTCTCTCCGCCGTCATATCCGAATCCAAACAACAGATATTAAAAGGCGTTAATCTCACTGTCTATGAAGGCGAGGTAATAATAAGAAATCTATTAAAAGAGGGGTTTGGTTTAAGTTCACAATTGATTGCTAAAGCTATAATCTTTCTTTAATTTGATCAGATTCATGCTGTAATGGGGAAAAATGGTTCTGGTAAAAGCACTTTTGCGAAAGTTCTTGTAGGACATCCAGATTATGAAATCACTGAAGGAAGTATTACATATAAAGGTGAAAACTTACTTGATATGGAACCAGAAGAAAGATCAGTAGCTGGTTTATTCATGAGCTTTCAATCACCAGTAGCAATACCTGGAGTAAGTAACATTGACTTTCTAAACATGGCTTATAATGCTCGAAGAAGAAAACTTGGTCTTCCAGAACTTGGACCAATTGAGGTAAATATCAACATAATTTTATTACATTATTTTTTATTTTTAATACAAACTCTTTCTTCTTTCATCTTTCAGTTCTATGGTTATATAGCACCAAAACTTGAAGTAGTGAATATGAAAACAGATTTCTTAAACAGAAACGTGAATGAAGGATTTAGTGGAGGTGAAAGAAAGCGTAATGAGATTTTACAACTTGCGGTATAACTTATAAGCTTCTTATTTTGCTCATTATCACAAAGATGTTTGATAAAATGTGTGTGTGAAATTAACAGGTACTTGGAGCAGATTTAGCTATATTAGACGAAATTGATTCAGGTTTAGATGTAGATGCACTTCAAGATGTTGCAAAAGCAGTTAATGGACTTTTAACCCCTAAGAATTCAGTTTTAATGATCACACATTACTTAAGACTTTTGGAATTTATTAAGCCTACATTTATTCATATTATGGTAAGTCATTTTACTATTTTTGTGGAGGGTTTTTTGGTAATTAATTATGTTTTTTTGTAGGAGAATGGAAAGATTGTGAAAACTGGAGATATATCCTTAGCTAAGCTTCTTGAAAAAGAAGGGTATAAAGCAATTTCTGGTCCATAAAAGTTGAGGGTTTTTTGGTAATTTATTTACGTGTTTGAAGCTGGTTTATGCTAAAAAAAACTTTAGTTGATAGTTTTTATTGTTGTAGAATCTTCCAAGTATTCATTCGGCAAATAATTTTATATTTATATTGATAGTTTTTGGTGAATTTCTGAACATTTTAGACAAACAAGGGTCAAATATTGTTGTATTCTCTTATGTTAAAGATAGTGTGTTAACTACAAATGGTTCTGATTTATTGCAAATGTAGATATACATTATATAAGCTCAATGCTAATTTTTTGTCACCGATTTAAATCATTTTTCCAATGCGGATTTTCATTATTGAGGCAAAAGTTTACATTCCAACAATAGCTTCTCAAATAAAAATGCAATATTCAATTTTTTTCTTGGACGAAAAAAACTTGTTTGAAAACCTTTCCTTTATTCGATCCCAAGTTTGTTGAAAGCCTCTGTAAACAATGTTTTCTTTCACCGTCCGCTAATGGCTCCATGCTTAGCGATTTTTGCAAGTCTAGTTAGTTGTACCTTCTAGATATATGTCTATAGGTGATCATGTTATATTCACCATCCATTCGATTAATAGATCTAATAATTGGTTGGATTGTCTAGTTTGTTGTTGACACTTGTGTGATACTTTGAACTAAATCAAGGTTATCTCAAAAAATTGTCTTCCTGACATTGTTATGTAGCTATAACTGCAATCGCTTCCCCTTCTAGAATGGAGTCGTATCTTGTTGTTTCTTTAATCTCGATCTTACTTTTCGAGACTTTATGTATACCAATCTCTATGTCTTCGTAGAACTTATCAAAAGAAGCGTCACAAAACAACGATACTTCATTTGAGTCATCTTGTATTCCTTGTCCCATTTGATTTGTTGTAGAAGATATGCTATCTTTGTTTTGTACTTCCATGTAACTCTTGTAATAGTTTGTTAGTTGTCCGGATAACTTGATCGCTATCAATTTGAATATCTTCGTCTACAACTTTCATTTTTGCCTTTCAAATGTTCTACAAATTAATCATGAGATAATCTGTAATTTTATTTTGCTCTCATCCCCCTTCCGCGTATGTCGCTATAATGCCCAGTATCTAATTGCCAACTATTGTCTGGTTAAACTCTTATCTGGAATATTGATCTTGCCCAAATTCTTGAGTAACCTTACATTGAAAAAGAAGATGTTCAACCGTTTCTATTTCATTTTGATACCATGGACATTCTTTCGCGTCCACACTTTTCTTTTTTTCAGGTTTTGTTTTGTACGAATCACATTATTGCATGTTTACCAAATAAAAATTCTGAACTTGTTTGGTATGTTTGATTTTCACACTTTCCTCCATAGAATTGTCCTCGTAAGTGATGTTGTTGTTTAGGGTTCTTAAAAATGACCGCATATGTAAATATTTTGTATCCCGTTTTTGTAGCATATAGGTCGTCCTTCAAATGTAACCATACTAATATTTAAAAGTTGAAGTTTTGAAATCTCAAAAATTATTGATTGTGGAAACAAATCGTTAAGTATTTCTATATCCCATTTGTTTGAATCCTCTTTCCATAATTGTTGAACTTTTACCAATTGGCATAACTACGGTTTTTCAGTCTTCCATATTGTATTTATTCATTTATCATTTCATATGTTGATATTTTTCGTCATTCCTAATTTGATATACCCTATGCTTTTTAATAAAATTCCTTCCTTCTAGTAAACTACTCTAACTTCAAATCCTGCTCTGTCTTAATTTCAGATTAGTAAAATCATTTTTAGGATAGTATTTTGTCACAAGCAATATTCAACACTTATCACTTAAATAAAAAAACTAAGGGATCAATTTACTTCAATTATCTCAGATGCTATATAATCCACATAACCCATCCCAGAAAAATTAAACTCAACCAATCATCCATGATACAAGTATAATTGTTTCTTTCAAGAATGGCTTACACATATAACCGAGAATCACACAAACAAACACATCAAAATCATACGGTTATATACGCACATTGTGTATCATATTATTACCAAACTTGAGTAAACAAACAACTTGCTACAACATTATCTTGAATCAGTTTTTTCAAGATTTTCACGTTCTTCACGATCTTTTCTTTCAGCTTCTAGAAGCTCCTTTTCTTCATCTTCTTCATCTTCTATATCATCTCTATCTTCAAACTCTTTAGTAGCCGCCATAGCTTTTATTACAGGATCTCTTAGTTCAGATATTAATCCACCTCCTACTCTATACTCTTCTTCATCCCCTATTAAAAATAATCTTTGATCCGGCCCACTTGCCATTGGTGTATCCACTGCTAATAACTTCATATCATACTATACAATAAAAAATTAAATAAAAAACGTAACCAAATTTTAAAAAAAAAAAAAAAACTAACCTGGCCTTTTTTATTTTTAACTTCAACACTAACTAAACCTTTTCTTTCAGAACCTTTAATAGGGAAAATTAAAAAACATCTTTTACCCCTAAAACGTGGTTTAAAGTCTTTTAGTGTAATTCCACCTCCAGACATAACATAAGCTCGTAAATCTGTTCCTGTTAATGGAGCACCCATGATTTCTAATATTCCAGCTGATGTATTAAGTCTTCTCATAGCCATTCTATAAACTTTATCTGGGTTTATTGTGAATCGTGAACGAAGATATAAACCCTACACAAATTACTCAATTTAAATTCTAATTTTGGATTAATGAGTATGAATTACTTACAGCAAAGGAAACTATAGCAGTTGAAAGAGCTAAAAAGCCATATTTAGCCATGCCTTCAGATAATCCAACGAAAGTATTAGCAATACCAAATAAAACCCTCCAAAGCAAAATGCAAATTAATACCCCTCCTGCACCAAAAAGTACTAAATAATTCCTCTTCCAAAACGCTTCAATTTGTAATCCTACAGCTTGCTTATACCCAGAAACAACGGTTTTCACAGCATCTACAGGCTTTTTCACCACGGTTTTAGCGAAATTACCACTCGCTTTAGCACCCAGATCGTTGTTTTTTAACGAAAAGTACCTGAATCCTAGAAAATTCCTGTTTCTTATGAGATTAACTTGTGGGTCTAGAGCTTTTGAAAATGGGTGTGATGGTGATGATGAGAAATGGGGTTTTTGTGAATTTCCAAGCCATGTAGAGTAATTGGGGGTTTGTGTGAATTTTGAGGCTGTGTATGAAGAGGGTTTAGCTGTAATGTAGTGGTGGTAAAGGAATTTACTGATGAACCTTGATTGAGAGGGTTTTGACATTTTTTTCTAATTACTGAGAAGAGGTTCTTCGCTAATTAAGAAGAAGCTGTGTTATGTTGTTTCTTGTTCAGGGGTTTACCTTTGATGGGGTTTAAAACGGTGGACTAAAGTTGCAAAAACAGAAATGACCCAAAAGATTGTAAAAGAATTTGATGAGTGAAATTATTTCAAGGTTTTTCTATCTCATTTGACCGAGAATTCCTTCAATTTCAAATCAAAATGGCTACATTCCCAAACTTTTTTTATTAGTACTAATATTCTTAATGATGGTAGTAATGTCATTGACTTAAATAATTGGGAAATGTAAAATCTCTCTAATAACTTGGAGGAAAAGAAGTGCTTATCAAAATAATACTACAAGCTATACCGATATATGTGATGTCAATTTTTCCTTTTCTTATCACTTTTTGTAATAAACTAATCTCAGTAATCTCGAACTTTTGGTAGAATTTAGGTGAAAAATCTCGAACACATTGGATGGCATGGGAGAAATTGGCGATTAGCAAAATGATAGTAGGTATGAGTTTTAAAGATTTTAAACGCAAGAACACGACATTACTTGCAGCATAAGCATGGAGGATTCTCAATAATCCGAATACTTTAGCGACTAAACTTCTTAAAGGTATAAATTTCCCGAATAGTAACTTTCTCGATGTTAAATTAAGACAATCTTGAACATGGTCATGGGCAAGTTTATTAGAAAGACGAGATATGTTGAAAAAATATGGACGATATCAAATTGGTAATGGAGAATCTACTAATATTTGGACTGATAAATGGTTAGATACTCAAGAGAAATTAGAGAAACCTAATGATTGTGAGATTTATAAAATCAAAGATTTTTGGAAGAAAGATTCCAACGGAATGGAACACGGAGCTGTTAGACGATATTTCCCCAGAGCCAATTGTTCCAATCATTTTGAGAGAAAGGTGTTCTCAAGAGACTCACCAGATAGATTTGTTTGGCCACATGCTAATAGTGGAGAGTACGTTACTGATGTCTCCTTAATTGTTCTTATTTTCATCATTTTGGGTGTTTATTTAATTAATTTGATAGACTTTTGGACTTAATTTGCAATAATCCGGAATTTACTTTTTATTTCTAGCATTTTTAATTTATTAAACTTTTGCGCGTAATATTGGTATTTTTAGTGAAAAGTTTACAGGTTTTAGATGTTAGCCAGGAGAGGAATCCGAGGAGAAAGTCAAAGATCGTGAATTAGAGTCAAGACTTGAAGATAAATCCCGAAGATATTATTTTTAGAGCTGAAAATCCATTTTCCAGGCCATAGAGTGCTGATTTCGAGGTGCTTAAGCGATGATTTAGCCGCTGACCTTTGAAGAGAAAACATTCCTTATCGAGTTACGGAACTTTAGCAACTGGAATGAGGTCAATCGGAGTTATAACGCATCCGGAAAAGCCGTTTTAGTGAAGGTGTATCAGCAGTTACGGGATTTTGGGCTTAGAAATTGGGCTTGGACATTTAATTAGTGTTTTATTTTCTGGTCCAAGCCCTAGTCCGAATTTATGCTTATAAAAGGAGGTCTGGACTTCTATTTTTCACACAATTCACATTCCACAAGATTAAACACCAGAGAGAAGCAACAGAAGGAAGACTGAAGAAGCTACAAGAGCTGGAGTGGGTCTATAGCTCCGTTCGTAGTCATTCCAATTCCGGAAATTAGGTTCTTTTTATATTTTAATTTTGTAAACAATATGAATTCCATTTCTTTTAATTTAGTTTTTAATTTTAATATGAGCTAAGCTTTTCATAGTGCTTGAGAACAAACAATTGGTGAATCTTAATTTTATGAAATAACGAATGTTGAATTTGGGTTTATATTAAATTAAATTAGATTGGGTTTATTAATCTTTTCGATAATTTGTGATTATTTACTGATTTTAGAGTCGCGAACTAAGAACAGGTATTAGTATCTAAACTATTTCACATATGTGGCGTGTGGATCATCCTGACGGAGGGTTTAGGTATAGAATTAATTATTCAATCTAGGATAAAAGCTATTGATTCTGACGAACTTAGCTAATTCTAGGGCCAATGAGGTAAAACACTTAATTATCCAACGGTGGATCATATTTACCCTGACGGGACTAGTGACACTTTAGGATTGCCTTATAGTCCACCCTGACGGGGGTATAAGGAATTTAGAATCCCTACCATTGTAATTGACCAATTTAGCCCTTAAACAGCATAAGTTATGAATTAAGATTAGGAGGATCCTTGCGTTCTCAAGTACTACATCTCATATTGCGTTTTCACTCATTTTACTTGCGTCTCAGCTTTTACTTGCATTTATAATTTGTCTTTCATTTAGTAGTTTTAATAAACAAAACCAAACAAATATATTATTATCTTTTATTTTCATAAGTGCATCAATCACTATTTGCTAAACATTGTGATCAACCATCCGTCCTTGGAACGAATCTGATTTATCAGTTATACTACTTGGGACAACCGTACACTTGCGGTTGTGGTTCGATTAGCATTTGCATTTATTTTTAGAACACACAAAGGACCACTAGTTACCAAGACAGGATACAAGGTTCTCACAGATGCAGAAATCTTTGAAGTACCTCGGCAATCAACTACAGTTCCATCTAGGAGTAAGATCTAGAGAACCATTTGGCACTCAAACCTTCCCACTAGGGTACGAATTTTCAACTGGAAAACGTGTAATAATGCTATACCGACTGGTAAAAACCTTGCGACAAGGAAGTGTGAAGTTGAAATCGAATGCCAGTGGTGTAAGATGGAACAAGAAATAGTGGAACATTTGCTACTTACATGTGGAATAGCGAAATTGGTTTGGGCTGGTTCGACACTCCAAATCAATACTGGCCATGAAATCGAAGAATTGGGACAATGGGTTCTTAATATTATTGAGACTTTTGTTATTGGCAGATGGAGACGAGAAGTGATTGCCTCTTATGTATTACTAGTCATACGGAACCTTTGGAAATAAAAAATGAGGAGCAGGCATAGTAATTACATGATTGATCCCGATGAAATTATTCGGACTACAACCAAAAATATGGATGAACGTTTTGGCAAAGAATGGGATAGAAGTGAACAGAGACAGATTTCTAGTACAGATAATGGGAGCAGTATAAATGTTGATCTAGACTTTCAAACAAATATCGCATTCACATGTGATGCATCTTTTGATCATCCGCACAAACACACAGGGATAAGAGTGGTTCAGATTGATAAAGAAACATGATATCAAACCGATCTCTCAACGGTCACCATGCACGGTTTGCGTTAAGAGAGGATGAAACAAGACACACAAGGGGGGATAACTATCTTCTCGGACAACCTTGAAATAATTCAGGGTATCAAGCAGGTGTCGGCAGCTAGATGGAGGCTCAGACCAAGGCCTATCAAGAAACTGGAAAGAAAGGTTAGTCCAGTTTTCTTCAAGCATATTCTGCGAAGGTTTAATGGTCGAGCAGACACGTTAGCTAAAGTAGCCAGACACAGGGCATCAAAATAACATGAATCCGCGACAAATTTATTACATCGACTCTATAGACTAGGTATCGGTTTGTTCCCGATGTAACTCTCTGAAATTTCTTCCGCGTTCCAAAAAAAACTCTATAATAATATTTTACCTGTGACTAATAATAGATATTTAGAGTTTATATTTCTTTATTTGAACGATAAAAAAGGTGGCTACCTGGGTAGACAAACATTATTTCAATGACATGTTGTTTGCTATTTCCTCCGTTTTTAAAAGGCTGTCACACTTGCTTTTGCATACAAAATAAGAAATGTCATTTATTGTCTATGTAATTACTAGATACGTGTCTTGATATCTTAAATGTTCATTGGAAATATAAACTATAATATTTAATTAGGGGTAAAAGTGGTATAAAGAATGAAAAAGTGTCTTGATTTTATAAAGTGACAACCTTTTAGAAACAACTAGTTTTAGTATAAGTGACAACCTTTTAGGAACGGAGGGAGTAATTGGATGCACTGCGTCCCATCTCAAGATGGCTATCGGTCCGTTTCGGATCTGGGCCTTACCGGTCCGGTTTGGCTTATCGGCTCCTTTCTTACCGGACCGGTTCAGTCCGGTTCTTGGTTATCAAAGCGTAGGTTACGAACCGGTAAGGATAACCGGTTCAACCGGTTCCAACCGATTTTTTTAAAATGATTTAATATATAGATAGAGTTTTTTAATACTTTTTTATTTTTTAAAATTGAATTACTAGAGAGATTTTTTAAAGATAGTTTATAAAACATGTCCTTTATTCAATTATGAGTTATATTTAATTTTTTTTTTTGTTTAAAATCATAATTTTTTTTTCTTTACCTACTAAAAGTATTTTGTTCAAACTTAAGTTGTTATTTTTTTCATATTGTTATCTGGTAGACTGTTATTGATAAAATGTGCATATTATATTTAGTCATACAATAACAATTCACAACATATAAAATTTACTAATTAAATAAATTACAAGTTATAATAAAAGAACTTGTTACAATTATAATTGAGATGATACATAACAGAGTGCATTGCAACAACACCAAAAGAATGACTTGTGAGAAAAAAGGGAGGGGGGTTGGTGGTTGTGCCCATGGAATTTAGGCTGCTTACGTACCTTTTCTGTAAATAGTGTGAAATGCATACTCAAAAAATTATCAAGCCTCCACGTAGTTCTGTTAACCCCCTTGGTAAAATTGTTAGTATATTTTTTGATAAATAACTTTAAGTATATAAATCTACGAGAAAGAACTCACCACTCGTCTTCATCGGCCTGGTATGATTCTGAAGGGCCTGAACCGTCACTTGAGCTAGACAAGTTGAATGCTAAATCCTCGTCTTCAGAAAAAGCATCTAATTGGTCATGTGTACGGTGTCTGCCTTCATCCAGTCTTGTAGCTCCACCACCCTTTCTAATGTAGACCTGATCATACTCTGCCGCTGATCAGAAAGTTGTTTCTTACCCTCCCTGAAAGCGGACTCTGATGGAACCGAGAAGCTTGTATTGTGAGCAGGTCACGTGCCATGAGAGACAAAACAAACCCACTAGTATATTTTCTCCAATAACCCAGAATATCGAAGTCTTCCACATGCGGCTCATGGGCAGACTTAAGGTAAAAGGTTAGATCACTAATTGTGTCTTGGTTAGGGCTTGGTGTCGCTGCGTTAGATGTATCTATCATATTTCTAGCTATGGATCTCACAATACCCGCCTGTACAGGTTGTGGGATATGGGGTGGTCTACCGTTGAGACATAACTTAGCCATATAACTCTTGTACAAGTCACACATTATCTCCTCTACTTTATTCATGTAGGCATCGGTCTCAACGACCGAGTAACTCATAGATAAATAAATTGTTAAGGTAAATTCCTTGTATACGACAACTTGCATCGCGGATCAAAGACACAACATACCGCAAAAACATATGGTAAATGGTCGTAGTACTTCAAGAACTTTTCCATCATCGGTATAATTATATCTTGGATTCCATTAGTTAAAGTATACTCCTTCATATGTAAAGCCATGTCATAAACCATTTCTAATACCCTGTGACTCGTAGGAGTGTATGTTGCCGATAATACTGTCGCTGTGTAGGTACAAAAGTGGAAAAACCCGACTAATTGGCTAATAATTTCCCAATCCCTACTTTCAATAAAGTTGTCGCTAAAGTTTTCGTTGTTATTGCTCGTTAAAATATCCTTATACTCCAACGCATGTTCCAACATCAAGTGTGTTGAATTCCATATGGTAGGACAAACTAACCGCAATCTCTTATATTTAACACCTGTAGACTTACATTTACTTTTAAAGGCCCTCATTAATGTTGGAGTGTTTCTAATACACGTGGACTCTTTTTTAATCTTCTTTACTATATTCGGTCCCACGGTCTTCTTACCTTACACGACGTGATAAGTTACACCAACACCCTCAATACCGTCGCTTACGATCAAGTTAATTATGTGACAGTTACTCTGGATATGAAAAAGCTCGTGGTAATACGTTGATCTATCGCCAGTGTTCTAAAAGGCGCTAGGCGCTAGGCGGGCGGTCGACCACCTTCGAGCGCCCAGGGTACTTGGCGGGCGCCTAGGCGGAGCCTAGGCGTTTTTGATATTTATTTAAATATTTTTTTAAATTTATATAATTTTTAAAATAAATTTATATAATTTTTTGTGTTAAAAAATAATTTTTTTAATTTTTTTGTATTAAAAAATAGATTTTTTTAATTTTTTTTAGCTTCTGACCGCCTAGGCGCCGCCTGGGTCCGCCTGGGTCCGCCTAGGCGCCGCCTAAACCCGCCTAGGCCCGCCTAGGACCTTCTGGGACCGCCTGGAGGCCGCCTGGGCCATTTCTGGAAGTTTAGCTACCTTCTAGCGCCTAGGCGGCCGCCTAGGCCGATTTTTAGAACACTGTCTATCGCTGAAGTGTTTAATGAGGTCAGGAATAGTGGCAACCATATTTGTGTTGTTGTCAAATGTACACGAAAGCACACGATCAGAAATATTATAGGTCAACGCGTAGCAATTATTAAATCGTTGATGTTATTACTAGTCGGACATTCAGTCACTACACAAAAATAGATTATCCGTTTCCAGAGTAACCACTTTGGATCAATCCAACGACAGGTTATTCCTAGTATTTTCAAGCCATTTTTTGGCTTCCCGCATGTCGTATGTTAAGCAACACCTGTTGCTTAGATTTTTAAGGTCGTCCGCAAGACTTAACTTAAGGTCCATAATATTTTTTTCATAACCGTCATTAGAGTAGTCCTAGGGATTGGCTTGTAACAAGGGTTTTGTGAGTTTCTTATGAATCTGGCTAGATGTGGACTCTCTACGTGACTAAAAGACTTAGCATCGCAACACATGTATCTTACCATTTCTTGACGAGTAAGTTCTATGTTAGGTGTAAAGGCTTTTCCGGTATGGGGTTCAATACTAGTCTGTGTTAGGTTGTTGTTGCCCGTATTATGGGAAGTTTTTGAATATTTAATAAACTTAGCAGTAGATTTATCAGCAACTTAGTTGTAAGATTCTTTGCATACCTTACATTCCTCCATCCCCAACACGTGGTTTGTCCTTCACAAAGTATTTCAACGCTAATGATCTTGGAGCTCTACTCCTTGGTGTTGATTGTTGTGCGTCAATAAAATCGGATGCATCCCCAGGTGGAGAATGTTTTCCGATGTTAGGTTTCTATCGGGTTCAGTGTCCAGCGTCGTCGTTTCGAGTTGAGAGTCCATCTCGTGTCTTGTTCCGTCTAGAGATGTCTCGGCATCCAAATCTACGATTAAACGATATTTTCATTTGTCAAGCTTTAATTTTAAAACATATTTGTGTAGTAGGTTTATACCTTCAGATTCGTCAAAAACACTATTTTCGCTTAGCAACCGGCATTGTGCCTTCATAAATTCTATTTCGGCTTGTATTTGGGCAACTCGTAGTGGGTCTGCACGTCCTCTACCCCGACGACCACCATTTCGCCCACTAGATCGTGACGAAGACAAGGTATTTAAAAACACGAGGTTGATTTTATAGTGAGTTTATTTTCCATAGTTTATTTATAAGTATATCGTTTAATTATACTTATAAAAAATAAGTATAAGATTATTTTAAAAATAAATACAAGTTTTAAAAAAAAAAATACTATACTTTATTTTTAAAATACTATACTTTATTTTATAAATACTATACTTTATTTTAAAAATACTATACTTTTTTAAAAAAATACTATACTTTATTTTAAAAATACTATAATTTTATTTATAAAGAATAAGTTTAAGTATAGTTTTATAAATATAAGTATAAGTATATGCTAAAAAAAGTAGTTAAGTATAGTTTAAAAATAAGTAGTTAAGTTTATTTTTCAAAAACAGTAGTTAAGTTATATTTTAAAAATTATAGTTAAGTTTATTTCTAAAAAACTATAGTTAAGTTATATTTTAAAAATTATAGTTAAGTTTATAAATAAATGTAGAATAGAGTTTATTTTTAAGAAACAGATTATTAAATAGATTAAATGCAATGTTGCAAATATGGGTTGGTTTGGTTTGGATGAATTGTTAACTTGAGTTTATTAATATTTTGATAGATTTTTTTGGTTTGTTTGGTTGAATTGTTTAGTTGAGTTTATTTTAAAAAAACAGAATTATTAACTAGATTAAATGCAATGTTGCAAAGATAGTTTGGTTGAATTGTTAACTTGAGTTTATTAATATTTTGATAGATTTTTTGGTTTGTTTTGGTTAAATTGTTTAGTTGAGTTTATTTAAAAAAAAACAGAATTATTCACTAGGTTAAATGCAATTTTGCAAAATAGTTTGGTTTGGTTTGGGTTGGTTGAATTGTTTAGCTGAGTTTATTTTGTTTAACTTGAGTTTATTTTGCAAATTATACATTCAAATTAGGTTTGAAGACATACAAATAAAACAAACCATAAAAGTAAAATACAAAAATAAAAAATTTAACAAACAATTTTTTTTTATTACAAACCGTTTAAATGAATTAAAATAACACAAAATATAAAATAATTGTAATAAATAAAGTTATACCTGTTTTAGAGTGTAGTGTAAGCCTTTGAAGTATCCTTTGTAGTAGATGATATGCCTAGTAATCCAAGAAGTTGATAGGCTTCAAAAAAAGATGGATAGAATTAGGATATTTAAAACTTAGGGGTCTTTTTATCAATTTCTAAACTTAGTTTTCATTAATATATAAAAAGTTTAGGGTATAAAATAATATTTTCAAAACTTAGGGATCTTTTTAGCATTTTCTAATCTTATTTTTTATTCTTTACAAACAATTTAGGGTGTAAATTAAAAATTTCGAGACTTAGGGGTATTTTTGTCATTTTCGAAACTTTAGGGGTTCATTAATAAGCTACATTTCCATATTGTTTAAGCTAAAAAGAATTTTAGGGCCTAATAATAATTTTTGAAACTCGATGACAATTTCATAGTTGTTATAAATTTAACCTCTATTTGCATAAAAAATTTGGAGGATTTTTTAGCATTTTCGAAACTTAAGGTCAATTTCAAACTTGTTTTAAGACTTATATTTCATTCTTTACAAAGAGTAAGGGGTATTTTTACATATTTTCAAAAGTAAAGGGTTAATATTTATACTCTTTTTCATATATTGTAACAAATAAAATGCATTTAGGGCCTAATAATTTATTTTCTCAAATAAGTGGTTATATCAAAGTCCAAAGTTAAGAAAAACTTGTTTTGTGTTAAGAAAACTTGTTAGAAACAGTTTACAAACAAAGTAAAGAAACATTTCTAAAATTTTCTCTTAACACCAATAAATACACAGAGTTAAATACACAAAGTTTAGTAGATGAAAGAAATTACCTTCTTGTGTTGTTTGTAATACAATTGCGGGTTTGAATAAGTTGTAAAAGAAAATTGAAAGTTGAAATTATAAACTAGAATGTGAACACTTTTGTTTCGTAAGTCAATATTGTTTGCAATGTGAGTATTACAATGAAAGAGACACACTTATATAGGCCAAAAGGAAGGTGTTTAAAGATGGTAGTTGAATTTAATATAGTAGATGAGATGTGACTTTTTTTAAGAGAGTATATACAATGCTGAAAACAGGACTTCAAATTTCTATTAAAACCATGATCACAAAAGATTTTTACTCATTTTGAAGTGACAAGAATCAACCCCATTTAATAGCATTTCAGAAATTTCAAACAACCCCTACTTTAATGTACAAATCAGAAAATTTAAACCCCATTTATATTTTTCAAATGCTACAAATACAACAACTTGGCAATTTCATGTTACGTTGCAAATCCTCTAAACTTAAAAATTCAATTTAGTAATGCAAAGTCATCAACAAAACCGCCCAATTGATAAGTTGGTCCAAAAAAGGAAAATCAAAATCGTGTAGGGACTAAAATGCTAAAATTCAGATTTGCAATCATCATTTTTTAAGGTAGATATGCTTTAGCGAAATTCCATTTTGTCCAAATCCAAGATTAATGAAATATAAGGGGTCATTTTGTCATCAAATATGGTTTTTGTTAAATTTGATCATCATTTTTGTTTAAAGTATGGGATGTAAAGATATCTTTTATATATGTATTTTCATCATTTTTGTAAATAGGGGTTGATTTGCATTTTCAAGAACATAAAACCCGTCAATTCTAAAAAACACGCAACTATTTCTGTCAATTCAAACCAAATATTGACTACTTGATCTTGACCAATTCCATCAATTCGCAAATTAGGATTTCATAGGGATCAATTTTGCAAATTAGGATTTCATAGGGATCAATTTTGGAAGTTCAACTAATCAAAGGGAATCCACATTGCCAAATTGAAAGATATACATTCTCCACTAGCTATCACAAATTAGTACTTCATAGTGATCAATTTTGCAAATTCAACTAATCAAAGGGACTGCCCATATATTTTTCAAGAAACATAGGGCCTAAAAGTGAAATTTTCGAAAAATAGTTGTACAAATGTAAACAACATCACCCAAAACAGTACAATTTAGCACAAAACAATCATTTTCGTATAACTTAACGGACTAAAACAACAAATTTAATAAAAAACAGAGAATTGATTTCCAAAACCGAGTGTAACATATTGCAGAAAATCCAAAAACTCTAAAAAAACAGATCAATTAAACCAGGGTTCAAAGCCTTCTACTTATCATAGTAGTCAATACATAAACCATTAACAATAGATCCAATCTTCATCAACAGTACACCATTAGAACATGCAACATGAAAAACCAAACAAATCATTAGAGAAAACAGATAAAAGACATAAAAGAAGTAAATTTAAACCTTTAATTCATAACTTACGTGATGATTTACGAATTGAGAATTAAAAGAAAGAACAATTCCATAAACCCTCACAAAAACAGAAAATCAAAGATCATCAAGAAGCCATTAAGTGAATAATTGAAGATTAGAGAATTAAAAAACCCACCATAGGAAAGAATTAGACAAACCACCCTCCACCACCACCATATCCATGCATAATACGAACCTAAACCACCACCAAAGCCATCGATTTATCAAGCCACCAACAATAAATCAAACCACCACCATTTAATTTCTACAGATTATAGATAAGAGATGTATATCATATGGGAATTGAATTGGGGAGGTGGTTTGGTGAGAGGAATTAACGCGGTGCAGAGAAGATAGGGGTGGAGTAAATAGGGTCGGTGGGTCTGGGTTCGCAAGAGTGAGGGGGTATTATTGAATGGGGTTGGATGGGTTTTGTTATTAATTTTTTTAATAATAAATAATAATAATATAAAATCCTTATCGATCTGGTTCGTTCCGGACCGGTTCAAAACCAGTTTTTTTTTATAAAAGAACCGAACCGATAATGGAACAACCGGTTCGGAGCGGTCCAGAACCGTTCTATGGCAACCATTGGGTCCAGTGCCAGGACTGAGCGATTCGGTCCAGTAGATTGGAGAACCGGAACCGATAGCCACCCTGAGTCCCACCTCAATTAGGTATTTTGATTTATGTGGATTGTAAACCTATGGGTATGGGATAATTTTTACCTCGTTTTGGTTTTAATGATAAAATTTTGTTTGACTCAAAGAAAGGCGCAATGGAATACATATGTAGGAAATCGATCCTAATATGGGAGAGCGCCAACCCCCAACTCTTATTCCATCGATAAAAAATGGCCGCGAACCTAATATCAACACGACTACAAAAGGTTGGAACAAGAATAGGGTCAAAGAAAACATGGATATGATAAGTGTTAAGACACTGTTAATATAACTTCCAATATCATGCCCGTTCAACTTGGTTTGGTTTCTCACTGGAAATATATTATATCCAGTCAAATCAGGTTCCCACCAAACCCTTGTGTTCAACACACATAGATCACTTGACCCATTTCTAACTTCCTAAAATTAGGAACTCGGAAATTGATATAGAAATGTCTCAACCCGCTTAATTGAGCGTGATATGCCTGAACAATAAAGATATGTTAACTATGGTGCTTTAACGCTGGTTGCCAAGACTCTATGAAATGGATATTTGTTTGGTTGAGTGTGGTAACCTGAAATCATGAAAAGGCCAAGACCACAAGGTGGTGTGACAAGGCACTCTGATGGTCAAGTTAGTAATGGAACCAAAAATCGAGGGAAATATATGAAATTCGATTCGACTAATTTAATAAACAGTACATATAGTAAATATATGTGTGTTACCCTTTTCAGTATGTCGTGGGTATTTATAGATAGCAAAACCCCAATATACCGTGTTAGGATTTTGTCGTATTTTGCTTGCATGACACTTGAGAGTTGAAACTCAATAAACAATCCTAGATGGGGGGGAGGGTGAATGGAACCAATTTATAATTAAACATCCAACTCAAATCGGATACTTCGATTCTTTTGATAATTACACTCTTTAAGAATTTTAGATAGAATGACTAGAGTTACACAAGAGTTGTGATACAATAGTAAAACACTCAATTAAACTCTTAGTGTATATACTCAATGATTGAATACTAGCCAAAGATCAAAAGAAACGATGCAATAAATACTAAACATGTGAAATTATAAACATTAAGATAGAATCAATTATGGAGGCATATATATCAAACATATGGAATGTAGGGATGTCAATGGAGCGGGTTTGGGGTGGGTTTATCTATCCCCGCACCCCGCCCCACAAAAACATAGAAGCCTCCCGCCCAGCCCCTCCGTCGCGTTGTTCTTTCCTACGCCCCGCTCTTTAAATCCCCGCGGGGTGTGGAGTCTACCGTGGGTTTCAATTTAAACTTTCAATTTTTTTATTACTAAATCTTTTTATTATTTTTAAACTCTCAAATATTCCATTCTTCAGAATTTTCATTTGTATTTTGATGTTTAGACAGATTCCCCCCTTGGAGTTTCACTTTGATTTGAATAATTTAAACTTTGTGTGTTATAATAGACACACACAAACTTTAATTTGAATAATTATTGAGATTAAAATATATATTATATATTCCCCGCATTGTGCGGGTTCTTGAAAATTCATCCCTTTAATCCACCCCAAACCCTATTTAGTACCTTAAAACTCGCCCCGTTTAAAGTAAGGTGGGCGGGTACCCGCAAACACGCCCCCCCATTAACATCCCTAATGTCATGCAAACAAGTAAAGAGTTAAGGAGAGAAGACAAACAATGATTTTAGGGTGTAGCGGATGTAGTAGGCTTAGTCCACCACCTAAGTACTATGCACCCTTTAAATTTCAAACCCTTCCACTAGAAATACTCGTGTCTCTTAAAGATGAGAGAATAATACTTTACAACCTCTTCAAAATTACCTTTTAAGAAAACCCCTACTGTAATTACCAACACTATTAAACCAAGTGGACAATATCCACTCACGATATACCACTTCACAAGTCCATGGAACCTTCACTTATGTATCATCACACAAGCACGAGGAGACAACCTCTACTCACGACCTACCACTTTACTCTCCAAGAAGGGTTCAAGATTTGTGTCTACACCACACAAGTTCTAACCACTCTTGTCTAAGTTATGAAAGATCATATTTTTTCACTAGACCAAAATTAAACCCTAGATTTTACAATTAATCTTAATATACCTAGTCTAGCCTCTTTACTTTATGATGAGTAGATAAATATAAGTGTTCAGGTTAAAATACAAAGAAATATAGATAGGTCCACAACTGCTTGCTTTGGAACTCTCTTTAAAGATAAATATAAGAAGTTCTCAAGTTTTGTGTAGATAAGAGTCATTTTTGGAAGTTCTCAATGCTTATATTTATAAGCAAAATCTTCCAAACATATTTATCTACGAGTCAGCTCCTAGTTGGCTGATTTTCAACTTTCTGGACATTTAGAATCTTTATGTCAAATAACTGGTGACGTGGCTCTAACGACTCTAGATAAATAATACACTAACGACTCTTTTTCTAGCCGTTAGATCTTATTTTCGGATCCCCACCGTCTTCGTCAATTTATATCCGCTTGGACTCGGGTCTACAAATCTAAATAAAGCATATTAGGTATCGTATCCCAATGTGTGATAAAATAAGCTACTAATTCAACACCCCGAGGGAGTTTAACTAATCGCAAGTGCACGGGTCGTTGACAAGTCATGAAGGAAGTATAAGAGTTATCGTCTCCACGTGGACTATGTTTGTTAATCTTAATACCGTGTTTTTAAGCAAT
Organism: Nemophila menziesii; assembly: GCA_029959085.1. Classification (NCBI taxonomy): domain Eukaryota; kingdom Viridiplantae; phylum Streptophyta; class Magnoliopsida; order Boraginales; family Hydrophyllaceae; genus Nemophila; species Nemophila menziesii. Next base: position 146,803,110 of record JARWIR010000001.1, read on the forward strand.
GTATATGATTTAGTTGAATACTACTAAAAAGACTGAAAGTAAAATAGAATATTTGTTTGGTTTTAGATTAAAACTAAGATGCAAATATTAAACTAATTATGATTTAAACTACTAGAGCAAATTAACTAACAAAGAATAAGAGATGATAGATATATCTCAAATTGCAAATAATCCCCTACCGTGACAATGATTGATCTGATTATGAGAGTGAATATGGACAATTCTCGTTGATCGGGATTCTAACTTCCTTCTAACTCCCACCAAGGTAGCTTAGAAGTCTTCCTAACAATTACTATAGTACCCGGGTGAGGTGGTCAAATCCATCGGAATCACTAACACACACCGGACGAATATGAATTATTTTTGTTCCCAAAAACCCCCGCCAGGGTGACACTCTAGGGCATTAAATGGTTGACTATATTTGATCAAGATATAAACAACGAATAAACTCCATTCATATGCAATAGAATATAAAGACACAAAAAATATCCCAAATGGCATTAAAATAATTAATCGACATATTAACGTTCATACATAAAAACAAATCAAACTAATGGGATTTAGTTCATAGTCAAAGCGATAAAACTAAAGAGTTAAAGTACAAAAATCATATTTATGACAAGAAACGAATACTAATTACCCTATAAATGATGGTGGAATGGTGGAGTAGGGCACCAACTTCTATTTCTTATCCTTCCCAAGTGTTCTCATTTTCTCTGCTTCTTCTAATTATTTAAAAACTGAATGGAACCCTTTCCTAATGTTAAACCTTATATATATGGTCCATCACAATTTGGTGTTGTGGGCCCCTTTTAAATGACCCAAATCAACCCAAAAACGTGTTACTAAAAGAGGATATTGATTTGAGCAATCGAAAAACCGCAACTTTAATAACTTCTTCATCCTAACTATAAATTACAAACCATCAACTCTCACGCTCTTTTGAATTCAATTACTATCCAACAATCAAATGGCTACTCCATATTCTTCCTAAATTGCATGTGGTTACACTATCTTGTCGATTTTTAAAAGTGGATTTTTGGTCCTTTAATGTCTTGAATTGGGTTCAAACTTCCTTTCTAGACTTTTGAAAATCATCTTGGTATCTAATTTCGTCCAAGTACCTCAGAGATGCACACTTATTAGACAAATTACTCACAAAAAGCTCTAAAAGAACCAATTATCGAAAACTAGTCAAGAAATGAGAATCTGTCTAAATATAGGGAATAATCCATCAAATAAGTACAACTAATCCTAATAAGATGTTTCGTGAGACATCAAGACCCCCAACTCAAAGTTTTGTCGTTTGGACAAAATAAGAACTAAACTAGGGAATCTAAATCGTCTAAGTATGTGAGAGAAGAATGTAAAGAATGATCCCAAAGAAACCACCTATCAAGTTTCATGTAATAATATCTATAATAGATCACACATACAATTATAATACAAACGATCAACATGATATAATTTAAGATTAGAATAGGTTCGCAATGTAAGAAGGATAGGTTTTTTGCTTAGTATGGTATGGTGGTTATAGGTTGTTTCTCGATCCTAACATAGTATCCAATAGTCCACTTAATTACTCTCAATTGGATCAATCGTTTCTAGATCACGTAAATAAGAATTATAAGGTCTTAAGGTTATAACTTGGATTCGGGAATGTATGATAAGTATTTTGGATAGTTTAAAGTTAGCTTTTGGCTCTCTCTCTACTTACTAGATGTCAACAAATAGCCCTAAAGCTTGAGTTTACACTCAAAATGATGTTCTCACTCAACCCATTTGATGCACTTAATTAGGATCCCCAGTCATTCCAACAGATATTCACGATGATTACATAACATTCCCACCTTTCTGATTGTTTTATTTTAATTCTTTTTTGTTCATTTTTTGTGTAAGTTAGAGATGACGGTCTTTTTTATGTGAGATGTCATGCTACTTATTTTCCTTGTTTCTATTTCTTTTTCTTTTACTTATCTAAATATTTTTTCCAATGGACCCTGATAGAGGGTTACAACAAAAAGGCACATCATCAACATAACACATATACATACAAGCTCATCCCACCCAAAGTGTTTCCCATAATCTAACCCACTACCCCAAACTCAATCTCAAAGGACACATGTCTTAAAGTTGCGATTCAAGTGCGTGTCATATGGGAAAATCCTATAATCTAAGGGGTGTGTCATATAATATGGCCACAAAGAAAGGGCTACAAGCTAAAAGTGGCTAAGAATAGTATAACAATTAATATTTGGTTAGCGAGCTAAAAGGCATCAAGGAACTTATGAAAGAAATGCTTTAATCCTCTTCCTAACTACGTGATTTGTTACTTTTTCACCTCTAGTTCATTCATTAAATGGGTTTTCAACTAACTCGGATCCCACGTTCTCCACCACTTATTTTTCCTAAGTTCAAACTTATTTCTACCACGTTACTTACTAATCCTATACTTTTATTGTGTGTTTCATGTCCATATTCATACGCACACATTAAGACTAGTTCAAAGATATATCTCGCTAGGGTTATGCTTCTGAGGGACATTTTACACATTCTACACCAAATTCCTTATAATATACACAATTCTTTTTAATTTTTTCCTAATAAAGCAATAAAACACATAAAATGGAAATGAGGGACACCAAATCCACACACCCCCCAAATCTACACCAATCATTTGTTATTTTTTCTCTTACACTCAAACCGATCGGTTTGTGTGTTCATGTGATACACAAAATCACAGACTGGAAAGGGCATGACTAAAACGGAATACATGATTTTGTGTGTTGATGTAATACGCAAATGATTGTTTTGTGTATTATATCAACACACAAAATAACAAAAAATGGTTGGACAAAAAGATACATCAAGAAAGTAAAAAAGGCAAGTAAAAATAGGGTATATACAATTAATAAAGAGAAAAATGATTTTGTTAAAGAAGTGAATGTTTTAGATTGATTCTATGATTTTATGTGTTACATGAATACATAAATATATTTTGTGTATTGTAGGAACACATAGAACTGAATATCGAAAGTTAAAATTAAAAAAAATTGAACAAATTCGGTGATGTAGATATGAACTTAAAAATACAATTTGTAGACGTAAATAAATAAATAAATAGATTCAAAATAAATCAAAATTTTTTATAGACGTAATATTAATTAGTCTCGTCCGAAAATACAAATTTTTTATTATTGTGATTTTTGTAGAATTAGTTATGATTTTTTTTTTAAAATTACAGATGCGCGCGTGTGATGAAATTAGTTGGTGGTGATTGGTGGTGACAGAACTAGTCGGTGGTGGTTATAGGCGAAGGTGGTGGTCGACATAAAATAATGTTGGTGATGGTGGTAGGTGGGGGTGGTGGTGGGGGGGAATGGTGGTAGGGTTGTTGGGGTGGTTGGGGTGGAGGGTGGTGATGGTTGGGGTGGATGGTGGGAGTGGTGGGGGTAGGGGTGGTGAGGTGGTGGTGGTCGGTTGAGAATGTATGAGGTGGTGGTAGTGGTGGTGGCCGGATTCTATAATAAAAAAAAATATTATGATATTTATATAATAAAAATAAAGAAATAATTAAAATGACATTAAAATCAATAGTGGAGGGTAAATATGAAAAAATGTTTAATTAGAAATTAATCCTTTAAACTATGAGTAAATAGAAACGATTTTCCTCCTTTTTTTTTTTAGAAATGGAATTAGAAGATTTGTAATTTATTGTAAATTATCTTTGATTTTATAATTATTAGTATATATTATATATTATATACACTTTACTATATGTGATTTTTGTTACTTTATAAACAAAGAGGAAAAATTACAATTTTATGTGCAATCTTACAAAATAGATTAAATAATTTTTTTTTATCGTATGACAAGTTTTGTGTATGGTGAAATTTCTTTACATTAACATGAGAAGATCGTTGTTCATGACATTTAAAGTAAAGTAAGTTTTTATCTTTAAAATAATATATTCAACGTAGTTAACTATTTCTGTTATTTTTATCATGACGTTGACCCTTCAGAATATGTAGGCAATGATGAGCTTTTTGTTTGGCCTTGCATGGCTGTAGTTGTAGACATTTCAGCTATGAATAATCAGTATGAGATTGGTAGTACTTTGAAAGCACAATTTACAAGCCAAGGGAACAATATTGTCAAGGTAGATACTTTGCAACACTTTGGATGTTTTACTGGCTATGCTATAGTCAGGTTCGCCAAGAAATGGGAGGGTTTTGAGAACGCAATGAGATTCGAGAGGGCTTTTGAATCTGATAATCAAGGAAAGAATAATTGAAACTTTCGGAGATAAAAGGGGGGAAAATGTATGCCTGGATTGCTCGTGGTGGAGATTTAAAATCAAAGGATTTCATCGTCAAATACCTTAGTACAAAAGGAGATTTAAAGACTATTTCTGATGTTCAAGATGGTTAAACAGTCCACTATTTCATTTTCAACATCAGAAATAGTCTTTAAATCTCATTTTGTACTAAGGTATTTGACAATGTAAGCCTTTTATTTTAAATCTTCACCACGAGCAATCCAGGCATACATTTCCTCCCCTTTTGTCTCCTAAAGTTCCAATCTTCTCCCCTTGATTATCAGATTCAAATACACTCTCGAATCTCATTGCATTCTTAAAACCCTCCCATTTCTTGGCGAACCTAACTATAGCATAGCCAGTAATACGTCCAAAGTGCCGCAAAGTATCTACCTTTACAATATTGTGCCCTTGGCTTGTAAATTGTGCTTTAAAAGTATTTAAAAGTACTACTAATCTCATACTAATTATTCATAGCTTAAATGTTGTCACTACAACCATGCAAGACCAAACAATAAGCTCATCATTGCCTACATATTCTGAAGGATCAACGTCATGATAAAAACATCATAAATAGTTTATCTAAGTTGAATATATTATTTTAAAGATAAGAACTTACTTCACTATAAATGTCATGATCAACGATCTTCTCATGTTAATGATTAACGAATTTCACCATAGACAAATCTGTCATACAATAAAAAAATTATTTAATCCATTTTGTACGATTGCACATGATATTGAAATTTTTCCTCTTTGTTTTTAAAGTAACAAAAATCACATATAGTAAATTATATATAATATATATTAAAAAATAATTAAATTTTATATTTACATATATAAATCATTTTAATTATTTCTAATTTTAAAATTTTAATTACTTGAATCATACTGAAAAAATGTCCAGCCTTTAGTGGTAAGCTTGGATCATATAACCAACACAAACCATAAAAAATTCAAACAGAATAATGGTTTGACCAAAAGAAAGTGATCCCTAAATAAGCTAAAATAAGAATACTTTTGTAACTATTTTTTGGTTGGATTTTGGGTTATTCAGAATAACTCAAAAATATAAATTATTATAAATCTTAATTTAGATCAATAGTAACTTTTCTACGAATGTTCAACAAATATAAAAATCATAGATCTAAAATCTCTATTAGTGATTTACGAATTTGTATCATTGAAATCACAAATTGAACAAGAAAGTCTCATAAAAATCATAGATCTAAAATCTCTATTAGTGATTTACGAATTTGTATCATTGAAATCACAAATTGAACAAGAAAATCTCATAAAAATCATAGATCTAAAATCTCTATTAGTGATTTACGAATTTGTATCATTGAAATCACAAATTGAACAAGAAAATTTCATATGTAGAATATATAACATAATGAAAATATATTTTTAAACAAACTATAATACAATACAAAATATTTCACAAGTGTTTAATATATCATTACTAACCAGACAATTATATAACTTCTTGTTTGTTTTCTTCATCTTCAACAAAATTTTATGGTTCATATTTATGACGGTGTGTCGTTTCTTACTGCATAAAATTGGACTTGTATAATAACTTTGCTCTTAATTTTTAGAGAGAAGGGTGAAGAGAGAGATAGAGAGCGAGAGAGCGGGAGAGAGCTTAAATAGAAGATTATACAATTGAGATAGGTTAGAAAGATAAGAGGTAAGTGAATGTTTGGGCCGACCAAAAAATATATGGCCCATAAGATTGATAGTATGCTTTGCTGGAAAAAAACATAGAAATAATGGGCTGGTTGATTAGGCTGAGCTGGTCGATTCTGAATCGAGTAGGTTGCTCGCCGCTAATTTATATAATTTATCAATCATCTAATTGAATATATTATGTAAATCAAAAATAAAAAATTGTCTAATATACAAGGAAAGAAATTGATATATCCAACCAAATATGAGATCAAATGCTTTGTACCAATTAGAAAACAATATTACTTATTTTACTTCAAAATTACTCATTATATGATATATGTTGATTGCTCAAATGGAAATGACCCTTGCTTTATCTTCGACACTTAAAGTGAGGTACATGGTTCGAATCCTCTCACTAACAGGTTTTAAGTAAGAGGTACAAGGTTCAAATCTCTCCCTAAACATGGGTAATCTAATTCTTATTTACTTGAAATTATGCACGTTGAGGCTTGCATATTCCCATAGAATTAGTCGTGGTGAGCACAAACTGGCCAGAACCACCCACGTACCCCAAAAAAATATGTTGATTGCACACAAACTGGAATTTGTCCATTAAAATCTTAACAATTTTTCGTATATAAATATCTACCATTTAGACTATTAAAAGCTTTACAATTATCACTATTAAAGATGAAAACATAATTAATTGTTAGAATATACATAAAACATAGATAAGGTATATATCCTAAAAAGGAGCTCATTTTTTGTGTGTTTCCTTAATTATGGTCTAATCTTTCAATTTCCTGCTCAAAATTAGTAATTAAATAATATATTTAGAAAAATTAGCACGTATTTGTGTTTATAAAGGCATGATTGTGTTTTGCATATGTTAATTTCATCAAATATAAGGGCTTTATCATATCTCACACATGCTAATTTAGTAATATAATTATCAGATTAATAATATCGGACAAAAAATAGAAAGATATGCCTAAAATGAAATACCCGGTCATGTTCACGAAGATACACGAAAGATGACGGCCTTTTGGGGGTAATTTACCCAACAAAATAATTTTATAATAAATTGAGTAGATGATATAATGTTATTGGTAATATTAAGGTATAACAAATATAATAGATTAAAAAGAGAATATAAAATATAGTAGATTCGCTATTTTCCTACTATATTATGAAGTAATTGTCAACTTACCCCTAAAATTTAAAACTTGCGATTTTAACCCTCTACTAAAATTCGTGCAATTACTTTTTATTCATTTTTAATTTATTTATATCATTTTGAATCATTATTTTAACCATAAGTTGGAGAAAAATAAATTGACCTCCCATACTTTTTAAATTTTTCATACACTCTTCAAATTATTATTTATTAGAAAAATAGAAACCCCACTCCTACACCATCACTCTTGCCCCCATCTTATTCTTTTTTTTTCTTCTTCTTTATATTTATGGATTTTTTTTAAGGTATTTTTGGTAAAACACCAAGAACACCTAATAAAATTGCAAAATAATTCATAAAAAAAAAAGATAAATAACCAAAAACAAAAACATATAAAGTAGAATTATTAAATCAACCATTAACTAATCAACCCCAATTATCAAATTAACAATATTTACAACAGTAATCATCAAATTAACAACACTTACAATAACACTAATCATCAAATTAACAGCCACACTAATTAATAAAAGCTCAACACTAACTAACAACATAAAACCATTAGAGATGGATAAAGATTCTTTTTCAAGATAAGCAAGATTTCTTCGTGCAATTGTTGCATATTTGCACTCATGTAATCTATCTACGAATCACTATCTTAAGATAGAGACACTAATTTATTTAATTTGAGTTTCAAATTATTTTATGACATGAATTTGAGTTTTGATATACAAAATAAAAACGAACGGATTAAAATAAAGTTTTGTATTTAAACTTTAAATAACATATATTTAATTTATGGGATATTCGTTAAAAAAATCCTAATAAAAGTACATAATTGTTAAATTAAGCCTTCAATAATTTATTTTTAAAAAAAAATCTAATAAAATAATTATTTATAGAAAATTTCCCCTTTATATTTTTCATACTTTTACTATCTTTATTATTATATATATTATTTTATTTTTGATACAATATTAATTTTTAGATATTAAACAAATAATAAGGTACTTCCATCACCACCACCACTACCATGTATTTAACCACCACTACAGCCACCATAACCACAACCACCACCACCACTTACTACTAATTCCCATCACACACGCGCGTGTCCGTTAATTTTTATTTAAAATCATCATAACTAATTTCAAAAAAATAGAAAAATAAAAAAATTGCATTTTTGAATAAAGCAAATTAATATTTATGTCATAATTTTTTTAATTTTTTTTTTTAATTTGATTTTTTGTTTTCTTTTTAAATTTTTTTTCGCATATACAAAATTCACTGTTTAAAACATGAAATTCACTGTTTGAAATTCCAGGGGAAAAAATTTCAAAAAACAAAATTCGGGAAAATTTTTTTGAATTTTTTTTAAAAAAAAAAAAAAGAAATAACTATTATTATAATTAAAGTAATTAATTAATTGCCTATGAGTATTTTTGTAATCTTTTATTTTTTTGTGCTTAAGTAGGAATTAAGTTGAAGTTGTAATTAATTGAGAATTTTTACACTCTACGTGTAATTAATTGGGCATTGCCCCTTAAATATTTAATCTATTATTAAAATAGATATATATAAAATCATTATATTATAAAGTTATACTTCAATAAATAAAAGAATTGATTTGATAAATTGAGGTATAATACTTTTAACACATTTACCTAATAATAATAATAATAAAATTATAAAATGAAGTAAAAAATAGTTTTAGAGACCATATTTGTGGTGATTCTTATCATGTACCTTTTAAGAAAGAGTAATGATATATACCATCCAAAACTATACTGCCCAAATACCACTTAATGACGTGGCATGAATTAGTTGGTTATAAATCGTTAATTAGATCAAGAAAATAAATAGATTAACGATCTATAGTCAACCAATTCACAACACGTTATTATGTAATATTCAGGTAATATAATTTCGAGTGGTATATATTATTACTCTTTAAGAAAAAATAACAACAGCTAGCCAGTTGAATTAATTCAACTAGTTAACTCAAATGATTTTTTTAACCACATAGTTTTTTAAGTATATAATAGAGTAGACAATTTTTATATTTAAATATTAAATACTAGATATCTTATTTATTAAAATAACATTATTTAATTATATGATATGTTTCTCTCAATTAATTTAAAACTGATCATAATTGAAAAAAAATATCATAAAATAAAGGTAAAATAATTTTAAAGACACCAATTAAGGGGGTCTTTGCTCGAGGGTATTGGTCTTTTTGGGTCCCTGGTCAAGAAAACTAATTATGGAATTTGTTGAAGGTGTTCACTTCACCGTTGGCATAAAGCTTGGGTTTCAAGTGTTACCTTTTTATTTTTATTTTACTACATAGGTGTAATATTATGAGATATTAACGTATGGTGCATAAATTTCACTCGTCAAAATTACAACTATAGACTCTCAATACCAATCAAAACCTATAAATACAAGAACTTACACTTCTTTTTCTCCACAATTAGCTCTCACCGACCCAAAGAGAAAAATTTACAACACTCATCTTCTTTACTCACAACAAATATTAAGGTAAACATATACCTTTCTTTCAGTTTAGAACCCTAAAAAATCTAAGAAATTATTTTGCTTTGATGAACTTTTACTGGAATATTACTTTCATCATTGATTATCTTTCACTTTCCTATTTTTTCAGTTTTTTCCTACAGTTTTGTTTTTTCTTTGATTTTTTTTGTGTTTAAAACTTCACGGTATATTAAATCTCTGTGATGAGAGTAGCTTCTTGAAAACCCATATGCAGTGATCGCGTTCAATTTGGTCTATCTGGTGATTCTTGTTTCTTGATGTGCTTAATTTGCAGTAATATTGGACTCTTTTTGTTCTTTTTTATGTGAAATAGCCAGATATAAATCTGTGTTTCCAAAAGTATTAAATTTAACCCTAGACAACACAATTTCTATTGCTTTGTGATTTTATTTATTTATTGCAATGTTTATATAACTAATTACAAGTCTTTGTTGATTGATAATCAGATCTTTGTTTCACTTGAAGATGGGTCGTTTACGAAGATCAGTACGTTTGGAGCTCATACAAGATCGAAGATCACGTAACCTAACTTACGAAAAAAGAAAGCAAGGTTTAAAGAAGAAAGCTTATGAGTTGTCCACTTTATGTGACGTCAGAACTTGTATGATTATATATGGACCTGATGGTACATCAATGGAGCCAACAATATGGCCAGAAGAATCAGAAAAAGTTCTTAGCTTAATTAACTCCTTCAAGAACACTCCAAAAAAATGTGTTCCAAAAAGAATTATTAATAATGATTTATCTAAGTTTTACGAAGAAAAAACCAAACAGGTTGAAGAAGAAGTAATGAAATTATCCAAAGTGAAGTATCAAACATGCGATGAACAACGTAATTATCTTCATATGTCTTTTCCAGAGTTGGTACAGTATCATAATGAGTTAGGTACTTTGCTTGAAAAAGTAAATAGTCAAATTGATTTGATGAAGAGCATGCAAACTTATAATGGTGAAGAATCGAGTGTGTTTAATCACATAGAGGCTTCAGAAACTTCTACACAAATGAACATGATTGAAGCAAGCTTTCATAATTTCTCTGATGATTGTCCATTGTCTGTTGATAATTCTGATTATGCCATTGGAGAGGACCCGTTTAACTATTGTCTCGAGATTGCTCCTCAGATCACACATGGTGAAACTCATGATATGGAAGAGAATTGCGAGAATGATTATTTCGACTTATCTTATCTATTGGAATCCCCCATTAACGAGGATTTAACTAGTTTGGATCCCTCCTTTATCGAGTCTTCAACTAGTTATGGTGATTATATTTTGTAATTGTATTTAGTGAGGTTGTTTTAGTAAGTTAAAAAATATATTATGTAGAGAATTTCCTTTTCCGTATCTAAAAGCATTTTATTATTTTATTTTATGAGATGAATCGATAAATTACCTGTGCACAAGATCCATAAGTACAAGTACAATCAAACCAAGCTCATGAGCTTTATATATCAAAGGTTTAAGAAAACCAGGACTCCAAAACGGCTACTTGATGCGAAGAAATTTGTAACATGGTAACTACAGCATGTAGGAGTGAGCAAAAAATGGGTAAAGGGTACCCTTGACCCGTTGGGTAAGGTAACCCGGCCTAATTTTGGGTAAAAAATACCCAACCCATTAATTACCCTTACCTTACCCTAATCAGTTTTACCCCAGAATATTTATACCACAGTTTAACCTTTGCCTACTTACCTGACGGGTCCAACCCGATGGACCCGTCCACTATTCATAAAAAAAGTTATATTTTATTATACGTATATAAAGGATCATTCTTGACCTTCTTATTAAATCAGATTCTAATTTCTACGATGTTCTCCTCTCTTACTCCTGCCACTCTCCTCTTTTATCTTATGAAACCCTAACTTTCTATTCATGAACAAATCGAGATCATTGTTATGTTTTCTTAGGGTTTTCTGTTTGATTCGGTCTCTTCTATTTGTGTAGGCTAGGAATCTGATTATTTGCTTTGATGAGGCTATAAATGCCAAAGCTTCTACAAAGTGATGTAAATCACCATTTTTACAGGTTTAACTTTTATTTCTTTTGTTATAAATTCTGATAACTATGTGATATTAATTTAATTTTTTATTATGTTGCTCTTGCTAATGAAATCGATTAATTAATTATAATTTTCCTAAGTTTCTTATGTGTTTGGCAATCGATCTCTGTATTGAAATGATTGGCACCATGGACTTATGAATTTTTAAGGTATTCGCTTGAAACTAAATGATTCACTTTTCCAATTTCCGTTACTTATTGAAAATTTCTAATCTTGCTAATATTTTCCAGGAGCTCTTGTGGCACTTGGGTATTATGCACACCTTGCAGCAAAACAAATGAGCCAATTCATAAACTTAGAAGATTTGTCTAAAACCAGTATTTTGTTTTGTTTTGCCGGCAATTATGGTTACAGAATAAGCACTCCTTCATATAACATTGTGTTGGTAGCAAATTTTAAGTTACCCCATTGTTCCAAACACTGATGAGGTTGAGTTGGCTTACCAGTTATCACATGATTAGTTGCAATCAACTCTGAGGCCAATGATGATTTATAATGATGTGAGGCTGGTGATGATAACCCAAATAATTTTGAATGATTTTATCTGCTTTCTTTCCAACTGTATGATGGTACGAGTTGCAGGAGTTTATCAAAAGTGTATTACTTGTAACTGTACCTTAAATATGTGTAGTCTAAGTAAATTTATTCTCATTATCTTATTTCAGTTAATGTTTATTGCAGATTAAACCTAGCATATCTTTTTTCACAGTTATGTATTATGGAGAATACAACAAAGTTCAAGCTAAAGAGGTTTTAATATTCTTAAAGCTGAATTAGATCATAATTTGTTTCACTAGGAATGGGAATTTGTCCAATACTATAAGCCTACAGTCAATTTTGACCAGTTTGTAATATTAATTTCTTTGATTGTACTAACTTTTTGGCTATAATTTTGAATTCATAGATAAATTTTGTGTGACAGTGTAATAAATTTTACCAAGGGTTGACCCGTGGTAACCCGTTGGTTAACCCGATTTAACCCGTGGTAATTTTTATTTTACCATTAACACGGGTTTACCCTGCATGTTTTACCATTTTCCAATATTACCCTACCCTTACCCTAGACCCCAACCCGGGGTAAACCCGACCCGTGCTCACCCCTAACAGCATGCCAAAGAAGTTAGTTACAACTTACATGCTATTTCACCAATATATTGGGAAGTATATATATATATGGATGAAGGGTGTTTCCGAGCAAGTTTGAAAGGAAAAATCGTCAAAGACCTAAAAAAAAAAGTATATGGTGTTAGAAGAAAAAAATTATGGCAAAATCTTTGTTGTTTTTCAAGAAAACTACACAAATACTAAAATATTAAAATACAATAAATAATAATTAAAAAAATAACAAATAAATATAAAAATTATATAAATACAAAAAACAAGTGAACTATAAATAAGTTTCACGGAGAAAAGCACGCCAATTATGGAAAAATATTGATTATTTGGAAAAATTCTAATTTTATGGTAAAGAGTAATTCCTCCAATAAGTCAATGCCCTACCCCCCTTAAAAAAATGTCTCGTAACCCTATAAATCTATCACAAAACACGAGACATCAATGTCTCTCTTTTTTTGGATTTGTAGATAGACGAGACATCATTTAAATGGGTTTTTTAAATTTAATTCGGGGTTTATCCCTTAATTTGACATGTTTTGAGTTGTTAGCTAGTTCAAATATAAGTGTATTTTTGGAGAAATTTGAGATGTTTTATGCGATAAGTGTGCAGATTCTAAGAACATGGATGATACGAGACCCTGAGATGAAACTAGAAAGTCAAAATGTCAAGGAAAACCCCAAGTCAAGACGCAAAATGAGCCAAAAAACCCATGGGAAGCTCAACAATAATTGTCGGCATAACACTTCCACCAACTTTAAAAATTCGCGACAAATAATTGGTGAGAATTTCGTTCATGAAACTTACAAACACGATATCCCTTGTAGTGTCGATTGTGTGAGAAGAGATGGTTCACAAATCGTATTTGAATTTGACGTTATGAATATATTGCTATGAAGACAAAGGTTGTCCAGAATTTGTAAAGAATCCATTAGACCACTTTTAACTCACTTAAGTTAGTCAAATTGAAGGGAAATATTTTTGTGGTCTATATATGCCAACTTTTAGCCTCAAAACATAAAAATTATCATGGAGTAGATTCTAGGATCCCTAGGAGAAATGAGAAGCAAATTATCTACACCTATTTCATCAATTTTTCCTAATTTTTTCATGTAAACGTTAATTTCTTCCTATCTTTTAATTATGTCTCCTTTATCTTTTACTTTCCTTTATTCCATTATGAACTTAACTCACTAGTAGCTTGATATGCTAGGGTATGAACCCTGATTTATGATTTATTTTTCATTGTATAATTTGGGATTGATTATTTAAATAAAGCGTGGAATTATTGTTGTTGTTTATATTCTTACAATCTATTCTTAAATTCATGTATGATAGCCACATATTGTGGGATTGTTAGCTATTCAACAACGCCCAGGAGGGGGGGTTTAGTAGTTGGTCTAGGATATTTAACGTCTAGTTGAGTTTGAGAATAAAAAGATCTAAACAATAGATAGCCACACAATGTTAGAACCACGTGATGAATCGTTATTGATGTCACGTTATCGTTGTATTGAACACAATGTTTTACGAATCCCTCCGCTATCCACAATCTTTTCAGTTTCGAGACTAAAACACCTTCATGTAAAAATACCATGTAGAAAAGGCATGATCTTAAATGGTCAGGTACATAGATGCAAGTCAAATCTAGTATGTGACTTATCTGTGAACCCCTAAGACCAAATACGCGTGACCCTAAAGTTTGTGCTACTTCTTCCCACTTATTCACTGTTTTCCGAATGGTCCAAAGAAGATGAATACAAAATTTCTTATCTTTTTTGTAATATCTTCTTAGCTGATTTCTTCTTCTTCTTCTTCTTCTTCTTCTTCTTCTTCTTCTTCTTCTTCTTCTTCTTCTTCTTCTTCTTCTTCTTCTTCTTCTTCTTCTTCTTCTTCTTCTTCTTTATTTGCGTTATCTCCTTTTCCTCATCATCATCTTTCTTGTTTCCCTCCTCATCGACTAGTTTATGTTTCTTACATTTTTCTTTCTCCTAATCAATTTATCTTCCTCATCTACCTCAGTCTCCTCTACTTTTTTTCCGTCCTCCTCCTCCTCTTCCTTCTTTTCTTTCTCTTCTTCTTCGTCACTTTCATTTTCTTTCTCAAAACCAAGTTCGATAACTTCTTTATCGAATATTCAAGTTGTAGTATGACCTGCAATTTGTACAAAATTACAATATTTAGATACATTATATTTTTTATACAAATCAAAGGTACAAATATCTCGTTCCCTACAACTACAATATTGTAGTTGCAGAACTTCAAGTATATTATTTCATTTTTTCATACATTTTATACCTCGTCACTTTTTAGCTTGTCGATGACTTTTGCCTTGTATTCGTTTTCTTTTATCATTGCCCCCCACTTCAAGCATATAGGAGATACATTAGGCTATTTCTTATCACCGATCGTTGTGTGCTCGTAAATCCGTCCCTGGTACACAATAAAATATTCTTTTAGTCGATTCAACAAAAAACATACACATTTAGGATTTAACGCAAGCGCAGTGACACATTCTGAAAAACTTGCTTAGGGTTGGTGTGTTTTCCCCCAACGAATCAATCAAGAAGTGTGAATGATTCTTGACCAGTTGAACTTTATTATATTCTCCAAGTCTTCAACATGCCTGACATACTTCCCGTTGAGAACATCAATCCTAATGATGAAGAAGAGTGTATTGAAAGCCAACATCACCGGAAGCTTAAGGAAGTCATCTTCGATGCTCATGTCATTGTTCGAAGTGGAGACCTTGTATATCGCTGTCTCTATCTTCTTCTTCATGATCTCTTTATCTTTTATTTTTGTTCCGAACTACTCCTTCTCCTGATCGAATATCAAAGCTAAAATGTCTTGTTTAAGTCTGGAAACTGTTAAACATTCCTTAATAGCAAACAAGACTTGTATTTCTCTTTCTGTAATTTCAACGATCTTCTTACCGAGCTTAAAATTTTTATTAGAGCTTTGGTCGCATTTTATTATCTCACACGGTAAGATGTCAGCTACTATCCTACCGTCTTGTTTATCGCCTGATTTCTTGTAATCAAATAATTGTCTGAATAAGAAGTAGAACGACGTTTTTCGACACACCTCTATATGTCGTGAAGTCACCCTACCATTTATCACGATCCTGTTAATAGCCTGAAGAGTTGATTTGTATCCCTTCTTGTTGGATGATGATTCTGCCATATCCGCATTTACACAAAGTCAGAAAAATAAAGTCAGATAGTAGTAAATAAAGCATAAATCATATGTGTTTCTATCTTTGTATTTGTCAATGAAAAAAAGCAACTTCTCGACCCTACAACTGCAATATTGTAGTTGAATTACAATATTGTAGTTGCAGGGTCAAACTGCACAAATTTTGTTTCCAACTTCTGAGACTACTCTAATACATGTTAAGCTGAATTTTAGTACTATGAAATTGTAGTTTTGCAACTACAAGACCTTAGAATTCACAAACAACACAACATAACAGTATAAATAATAAAAAAAAAATACAAAATCAAGTTTTAATTACATAGAACAGTAGCATTTGTACTTATTTTCTAGTGTTCATAGCAACAAAATGCGTGTTTAACATATAAATGAAACAATTAGAGCAGTTCAACCTAAAAAACCAGTTCAATCTAGAAATTAGATAGTTCAAGCACTTTTACATTCATACAAGTCACATATAAACACTGAAATTCAAGTACATTAATAGAATTTATGATTTAATATGGCTAGAAAACCTTTCAAAGCATTAACAATTTGATATACATAGTGTTCAAAACATATAACACAAAAAAGTAACCCCAAAATCATAGAAAAACATAGAAAAACATAGAAATTAAAAAGCAATAGAGTTTTCCTTGAAAATCACATAATACCCGTTGATATCAGACATTATTTTGCCAAGAAATTTCAAAAGTACATTATTTAATTCTCGAAAAAATGCAAAAATCGTTAAAAAAATGGTCTGTTCTTGACTGGACACTGATTTTCTACGGTTTTTGACTTTTAACTTGCTTATTTTAGTGTATTTTCCAGAGATTTGTTTGGATACTTTTTTGCAAAGAATAAGAAGGGTTTTAGGGGATTAGAGTAGAGAGAGAAGACATAATAGGAAATTAACATTTATTCTTTTTTTGTCTGTTAATGAAGTTAGTGGAAGCATATGTTTTCTGTTACTCTCTCCATCCCAAAAATAATGTCCACTTAGTTTTTCACACAGATTAAATAGTTAATAATTGCATACACTATTACAAATTACCCCTTATAAAGTGTGTTAATTTTTTAAATATAATTGAAAGTATGAATTTTAATTTTCTAATAAAGGTATCAATAGAAAAAGTTGGAAAAAAGTTTCTTGATATCCTAAATGAACAATATTTTTAAGACACCATAATAAGTAAGTTGCCATTATTTTTATGGCTTAATGGACAATATTTTTGAGACACCATAATAAGTAAGTGTACATTATTTTTGGGACGGATGGAGTAATTGTTATTTAGGATAGTAATGTTATGTGGCCTAAAAATGAATTAGTAATTTAGGCGTCTATTTTTAGAAGACTAATCACCTCTAAACCTATACATAGAAAAGTAATACTTCCATTATATATTGAATTATCCAATATTCACATCATAACCATTAATTATATTAATAAAACACATGTCGTTAGATTAATTAGGTAGTTAACATAATTACTTTTTACATGTTTAAAACATAAGATATATATCATACTCATTCCTTCCACTTTTTACTTGTCTTTCTTTCTAAAAAGAGGTGTCCAACAATATTTGTCCTTTTATATTATCAAGACATTTTCCCCTAATATTTTTGAATAATACCCTTAATTAAGTACTAATGGTACAATAAATGACATTATACTTGATGAATATGGCTAATATAATAAAAAAATGATGTATTTAATATCTTTTTTAATTTTTTGTGTCACAAAATATAAGATAAATAAAAATAGACTTAGAAAATAATATGTTTAGTATTCACCATCCAATATTGGAGGAAAGTATTTTCCTAAATAAAATTATCTTAATAAAACAATGAAACTTTATGTAATTTTAAATCTAGAAGGTCACAACTACCAGGTACAAAAGTGTAGTTTTCCATATTACAAAGGATCAATTCATCATATACATAAGAGTACATATTCCGTGTCTCGCAATATACCGCCATACAAAATATTTCAAAACTTTCCCGCGCTTCCCACCTAAAGCTATTAAGCACCGCGCCATTTTCACACAAATAATAATAATAAATAAACATTTCTTTCTTCTTTATCTTCTCTTCTCTTCTCTTCTCTTCTCTCTGTGCTAAGATCTGAGCTAATAACAAAAATGGCGACTTCTAATTCTCAATCATTTTTCCAAGATATCAACTCACGAGAGCTTAATGGCTTCAGAGGTATATACTAAATCTCAAATCTCAAAAACTATTTTGTATTTAATTAATTTAATTTTGAGTAATTAATTTAATTTTGTCTTCAGTCAAAAAAAGGCCGTACGTTAGCGAAGATAGACCAGCTTACAACTCAATCGGAGGCTTCGCCGTTGAACATAACGGCAATACAACGCCTCCAATGGCTATTTCTTTCTGCAAGGTAAAACTCCGTCGTTTAGCTATAAAGTTAATCCTTCAGCTATTAATTTGTCTGTTTTTACATTTATTTAACAATAATTTACTAGATTTGCGAGTTTTTAATTAGCGATTGTTGCTAATTTGAAGTAATCGCTCATTTTTATACATGAACTTTACAAATCTACCCCTCCACGGTGTTATATTTACTATATTTGGACTCACAGATCGTGTAATAGCTTTTTTAATTAATTAATTTTTTTTTTGAAAATTGTGTTTACAGACAAATAAATATTCTCTACTAGCTGTTACTGGTGAGGATGGTTATATTAGCTTACATAATTCACGCTCAAAAATATCTTCTAGATCAACTCATCAACAAAATACAGGTAAATTTAATCAAATGATTTTCACAGTACAATTTTGATAATATTTGGGCTTTAATTATTAATACATATTAATTTACAGAAAGCTCTAGAGTTTCTGGATGGATTGCACATGAAAATGCAATTTTTGATATATGTTGGATCAAGGTATATACATATTTCCCCAATTAATTAAACTTTATTTAATTAATTTAATTTTCCGATTCTGTTATTTGTAGGAAGATACTACTTTATTATCTGCATCAGGAGATCAAAGTGTGAGTAATAATGATTTAAATAAAAATTAAGTTTTTTTAATTAAATTTATAGTAATTTTTTTTAATATATAAACAGATAGGAGTATGGGATGTACATGAAGAGAAATGTACTAGAGCATTATTAGGTCATACAGGAAGTGTAAAATCAGTTTCTCCTCATCCTATAAATCATGGTATGATAAATTACATAATAGTCCTTGAACTTTGATTAAATTTTATGTTATTGCTAAACAAAATTATTTAATAATTTTCTGTAGATATTATTTTATCTGGTTCAAGAGATGGTTCTTTTGCTCTTTGGGACTTGAGATGCAATAGTAATAGTCATCAGAAAATTTGTAAAACGTGAGTTTTTACTTCTCTTTTGTTGGTATTTTTTTGGGGTTCATTTTTGTATGTACGTTACTTTATAGGGACTTAAAAGTAAAAACTATAAAATACAAATTATCATGACTAATTTTTGTAAAATATAGGGACCTCTAGTGCATTTTTTGTAAAGTATAGGGATCTCTAGTGCAATTTTTGTATAATATAGGGATCTCTAGTGCAATTTTTGTATAATATAGGGACCTCTAGTGCAATTTTTGTATAATATAGGGACCTCTAGTGCAATTTTTGTATAATATAGGGACCTCTAGTGCAATTTTTGTATAATATAGGGAACTATAGTGCAATTTTAGTATAATATAGGGACCTTTGGTGCAATTTTTGTATAATATAGGGACCTATATTGCAATTTTTGTATAATATAGGGACATTTAGGGTAATTTTTGTATAATATAGGGACTTATAGTGCAATTTTAGTATATAATATAGGGACCTATAATGCAATTAAGTTTTTTTTTTTTTTTTCAGGACAATTGCTACAATTCATGCAGCACATACACATCCTTCCCAAAGACAAGTGAGGCGTCCAAAGGTACATGATAAGATCTTATAGTGCAATTTTTTCATAATATAGGGACTTATAGTGCAATTTTTGCTTATTATATTCTAAAAAAAGAAATATTCATATTGTTTAGGCTGCTTCAATGAGTATTACATCAGTTCTTTATTTAAAAGATGAGATTTCAATTGCTACTGCTGGAGCAGTTGATAGGTATGTATATAAATATTTTTTTTTTTTTTTTGTCTTTTGGTAAAAGTATATATTTATATATTCTAAATCTTATTTATTTGAATTTCAGTGTGATTAAATTTTGGGATACAAGGAATTTAAAAAGTCCTGTTATTCAAGCAAGTCCTCAACCTGAATCTTCAAACAAGAAGGTATTGATTTTAGAGTTGTTAGTTTTGATTCCCATAATATAGGGACTTATAATGCAATTTTGGTATAATATAGGTCCCTATAGTGTAATTAACTCAAAAAAATTGGACATAGTGAATTTTTGTATAGTATGGTTACTTGTAGTGCAATGTTTGTATTTAATAGGGACCTATATTGCAATTAACTTATAGCATAGTGCATTTTTTGCACAGAATAGGGACTTATTGTGCGAATTTTGTATATTATAGGGATCTTTAGTCCCATTAACCCGAAAAAAACAAAATCCTTGCTCTACCCTTGACCAAATTGCACTACCCCATGTTTTCAGAATCTTCACTTGGCCCCCCAACTTATAAAATCAATTATTAGGCTTTGATTTATTTTTTTTGTATAAATATTTTATTTTTCTCTATTATAAAATGAAGGTTATTTTGTATAATATAAGGACTTATAGTAATTTTTTTTGCATAATATAGGGACTTATAGTGCAATGTTTGTATAATATTGGTACCTATAGTGCAACTAAATTATAAAAAAAACAGGTATATTGCATTTTTTTGCATAATATAGGGACTTAAGTGCAATTTTTGTATAATATAGGGACGTATAGTGCAATTAACTTGATTTGTTTTGTAACAGAGAGCTGCACATGGCATATCTTGGTTATCTCAAGATATGAATGGAGTCTTTATTTCAGCCTCATGCATGGACAGTAGGTATGTATATATAAATATACATACATATATATATATATATATAAATTTACCGTTCTAATACATATCTTTTTTTTTCAGAATTTACCTATACAATGTACTTCAACTAGATAAAGGTCCAGTAAAAACATTTACAGGATCTCAAACCGAATCATTCTTTGTAAAGGTAAGTACTAGTTTCACAGTTTTACGGTTTTACCCTCAACATTCTTGTTCTATATATGAATTGACATGGGGGTATATATGTAATTTTGTACAGTCAGCAATAAGTCCAGATGCAGCTCATATATTGAGTGGTTCAAGTGATGGAAATGCGTATATTTGGCAAGTACAAAAACCTTATGAAGATCCAATTATGCTTAAAGGTCATGAAGGAGAAGTTACAGCTGTTGATTGGTATGTTTTTTGAAAAAAGACTTTTTTACCCCTACTATATTATATGAATATACATTATAGTCCCCCTAGTTTTTAATACTGATCTTTTTAGGCTTTGATTGAATTAGTATGTATATTATATGTTGTTTACATGATGAAATATAGGAAATTATAGTGCAATTAAATAGGGACCTATGGTGCAATTATAGTGTAATATATGGACCTATGGTGCAAGTATAGTGTAATATAGGGACCTTTGGTGCAATTATTGTGTAATATAGGGACATATGGTGCAATTATAATGCAATATAGGGACCTATGGTGCAATTATTGGTAATATAGGGACCTATGGTGCAATTATAGTGTAATATAAGGACCTATGTTACAATTTTTGCATAATACATGGATTTATAATGCAATCCTATAAAAGAATTATATAGGGACCTATGGTACAATTATTGCATACTATAGGGACCTATGGTGCAATTTTTGTATAATATAGGGACATATGGTCTCAACATCTTTAGTTAAACCTACATACTACACGGACCTACATAGCAAATATTGCATACTAAAGGGACCTAATTGCAATTTTGCATACTAAATAGCCTATAGGGACTGACACTACAAATTTTGCATATTAAATGGACTTACATTGCAATTTTTGTATATTACAGGGCTGTATATTGCATACTA
The DNA here is from genome assembly GCA_029959085.1 of Nemophila menziesii. NCBI lineage: Eukaryota > Viridiplantae > Streptophyta > Magnoliopsida > Boraginales > Hydrophyllaceae > Nemophila > Nemophila menziesii. Next base: position 146,825,282 of record JARWIR010000001.1, read on the forward strand.
TATTGACCTACATTGCAATTTTTGCATAATACAGGGACCTTTAGTGCAAATAACTAAAGAAAATTAAACTTTTTCAGGTGCCCATCAGATTTCGGAAAAGTAGCAACTTCTTCAGATGATTACACAGTAAGTTTACTTCCAAAGTTCTTAATAAAAAAAAAACATTAATTTATTCATAATACTAACTCTTTTGACAAATACCCAAAATACCCTTAGGTACGTTTATGGAATATCGAGAGTAGCTGTTACTCAAACATCAGATCACCTTCTTCAATTCGAAAAAGAGTCAAAGCTCTTCCAAGAATGCAACAAAGAAAGCTATTTAATGATGAAAATGTAACAACAACTGATTCTCCAAAAGTTACATACAACCTTAATTCTCCAATTCCATGTCCAATCCGTGAATTTAAAACACCGGAAAATCAAAAGAAATTATTTTCACCGATTTTTCAAATGATTGAGGAGTTAGAGAAAAGTCCTGAGTGTTCCAATAATAGCCCTTCTTCTGTTTTAAGTCCACCTTCGTCTATAAAAAGAAAAACAATTCGAGATTATTTCACAAGTGCGTGATTTATGTTGTAATAATTCAAGAAAATGCATTTGAGAAATAACAATAAGGAATGTGAGATAATTGGTAAGTTTTGATCTCTCTTTATCTCTTACACACACACACAAACGTACGAATTTGCAAAAAGTTTTAAATTTGTATTGAATGGTTTTTTATTTTGTTTTTGTAGGATTGATATTTGTATTGAAGAGCTTGTGGAAGATGTAAAACATTGTTTAGTAGTTTTCATGACATGCAATGTAACTAGTAATATTTAGTATAGGAGTGTATTTGCATGGGATGATGAGTTGTATTTTGTGTTATACAAATTAATTTATAATCTTTGTTGAGATGAAGAATTTTAATTTTTGAAACAAATCAGAGATTAAGAATTTTTAAGTTTCTGAAACAACAAAAATTGAGGAGTTTTGTGGAATTTGTTATTGGAAAAAAAAGGCAAAATGTTTGGAGGGTAATTTCTAAAAGTAGATATCCACGAAAGGTTGTCCATTTAAAATATTAATTTTTTTTATATGTTTTACTAATTTTATCTTTATTTAATATTCAAAAGCTTATTATCATTGAATTATTTATTTAGTTAGTTGAGGGTAGTTTAGTAAAAATAGAGCTAATCCGCCATTTTGGTTAAGTTATTAACATATTCTATAGTTTTTTTTTGTGATACGATATAGATATTTGGATTGTTGAATTTTGTTTTAGACAATTTTAAATAATTTGAAAGATATTACAACCACAATCATCTTGTATAGAAACTTGATATTTTTTATAAATAATACATAGAAAGTAAAGATAAGTGGTATGCATAAAAATATAAACTTGAAGTGAATAATATTATTAGATTGACAAATATGTCTATGAGTGAATTTTTTGGAATAGACTGGCGCAACTAAGATACATCAATATCAGAAAACCATTACTTGGAGTAGTAGTTGGATTGCCGACATTGCCTTTATGTGTGATACATCTTTTAATTAGTGATATAAACTAACAAAGATAGACATTGTACAAACACACAAGCGAATTGAAAGTAGAAGGCCTGATCACCATCTCTCTATTGTATTTGATTTCTTTTCTTCCTTTCCTTTGTCGTTTTGGAGACTGCTTGCTTATTTACATTACGACTGCTCTGTCTTAAGATAGATTGTTGAGGTGAACAAATGAATTAGAAGCTCATTATATACGCTTAAAACAACTTTTTTACTTGATAAGTGTAGAGCATAGAGTATATCAAGTAAACTAATATGGATCGAATTAGGACCGCTTGGGGGCGGAGTTCCGTCTGTCTCCTCTTACGGTGTAACCGAACTAAGTAAATAATTCTCTTTGACTCAATCATTGAGGATGAAACTCACGAAGTAATGGAAGCAATCAAATGTGCAAAGATTTTTTTTAATGAATAAAAGACTATCTTCTCCTATTACTTTAAGGTAGTGATTGGTATGCTGTAATGGATTTAGTCAGTAATGTAATGAGTCCAGTAATGTAATGAGATTGGGAATGTAATGAACTTTGTAATCATTATACAATGCTTGGTATGCTATCTGAACAGGGATGTAATGACCTGTTTGTTTCAATCTTGTGCTAATAACTAGTTTAATTAAATAAGATTGTAAATAAATTATTTAAGATATAAAATAATCATTTTATTATTATAAAGTATAAATAATTTTAATAAAATAGAATATGAAAAATAAATTATTTTAATAATTTTAAATAATTTGTATATATAGTGCGATAAATTTTAGATTTATACATTTCGGTTTTAAATTTTATTGAGAATGTATGATAGTAGTATTGGTTAGGTAACTTGTTTAACTGTTATAGAGAAGTAAAATTTTAATTTCATGTTAATATTTTAATAAATATATTGATTCATGATTTATGGGTATATGAGAAATAATAAAAAATTATTATAATTCAGTATATTATGGTGAAATATATCACCAATATATAAAGTTTTTATATAATTATATACGATTTATGTATGTACGTAGTAAATATAATATTTTTTTTTTAGTTTTTTAAAAAAATAATATGAATTTTTACATATTTGATTTAATGAAAAAAAAAAGATATGATAAAAAACGTGTAATATATTAAGTTTAATAAAATTATTTTAGTTTGTTAAAAGAAAATATCCATTACGATTACGATTGTAATGGGTCATTCATGGGTAGTAGCTATGTAATGAAAAACCCGATTTTCATTGTAATGTGATTACGGAAGGAATGGTATTACGGAGTTGATTACGACGTACCAATCACAGTAATCATGTCTAAATCAATAATGCCATTACATTACTGATCTCATTACAGCATACCAATCACACCCTAAGTTCATTCAAGGTATTAAACGATTACAAATTGGAAGATCCATCTAATATTAAGGAAGATCGGAAAAATAAAAAATAGTAGAGTAGTTCGGTCTGTCACCTTCAAATACATTCTAAGACAATTAAACGGATGGGATAATAAACTTGTAAAAAATACTAGGCAGAGAGACGACCACACAACACAATTAAGACATGCCTATCGACGAACAACTTGTTTGATAAAATAAGGAATCGGTTAACAATACTTAGGATCGGTTTTGTGTTTTGTCTCTACAATAAAAAAAAGAATAATCTTGGAAATTTTTTGAGTAGATAAGATATTCAATTTTTATAACGTGTCTATCTCTTTCTATGATACGTAGAATTTTGAAGGACACGTCCTATTCAATATACAATTAATGGCGTCAACCCATAGTTACGGACTAACGGTACAAAAATTCAAGAACATACCAGATTTTAATAAATATTTTATTTTTGGGTTATATTTATTGCTTTTGTAATCTCTTTTGTTCTTATGTTGTTTTTTGTTGTACCAAAATGATCTAATATCGCCTCAAAAAATAAATAGGTGTCAATAAATGTGCATTCCTTGCTGACAAAACTTTTGCTACATGTTACTCATGCAAAGCCTCTAACACATGCAAGTCAACACGTATCACTTCCTATCCCCATTAAAACCACATCAAATCCTTCACAACTCCACACACAATATTCCCATTTCTCAATCAATTCAACAAACTAATGGCAGGTACAATGACTGATCGTGAGCTCCGTGACCGTCTCCAAGGTGGCGGAACCACCAACTATCAAGGCGTTAAATCTCTCCTCCCTCAAAGCAGTCCTTCAACCACTCAAATCCTAGCATTAATTACCCTTTTACCCATCGGAGGGTTTCTTCTCGCTATTGCAGGTTTAACTCTCATCGGAACCTTAATTGGTCTCGCTATAACTATCCCTTTGTTTGTTCTCTTCAGCCCAGTTCTTATACCTGCAACTCTTCTATTTGGGCTTGCTCTTACTGGGTTTCTTACTTCTGGTGCTTTTGGGTTAACTGGTTTATCATCTATTTCATGGGTTTTTAACTATTTAAGAGAAAAAGCAGGTATTCCAGAGAGTATTCCGGACCAGATGGAGTTTGCGAAGAGGCGTATTCAAGATGCGACGGTGCAGGTTGGACAGAAAACTAAAGATCTTGGTCAAGGTATTCAGAATAAAGCAGCTCCGGCACCGGAAAAAAGAGATGTGGTGTTGTAAATATGAATGAATAAAAGGTTCATTAAATCGATGGTGGAGTTAAATAATGTTGTAGAGGTTGCTTTTGTGAGTGGCTGTTTACGTTGATGTCTATGTTTTTTTTTACTTTTTTTTTTGTTTCCTTGATTTATTAATGTATGTTAATGTTTATGTTTTTTACCCTTAATTTGTTTAATGTATGTTATGTTTATGTTTTTTCCCATGATTTATAAGTTCAATTTCTTACCAAGGGTGTGTTTAGCTCGGGTACGTTTGAAACCTTTCCGACTAATTCTGGGGGTGGGGGTATGTATTCTGTGGGATCACAACAATTATTCCCTTTGCAACCATCACTCTTTTTTTTTAATACATAGGAGAGCCACTTTGGATTCGGGGTCCTTTTAATTCAAATGAGATTCAAATGAGATTCGATCCCGGATTTTTTAGTCTCGCGGAGTAACCTAACCACTAGGCCAACTATAACCTAACCATTAGGCCAACTATCGATCTCATACATCACTCTTTTATAAGCTCCTACAACTCTTTTACAAATAGGAGTGGACAAAAAAATTAATATTCAATTTCTCAAAAGTATATAAAGCTTAAAAATATTTATAACCAAATCAATTTATAAATTATAAATTATATTGTAACATCAAATATAAGCCGCCGAGACTAAGAGGTCTTGGGATCGAATTTTACTGGAGTCAAAATGATTTCGAGTTCAAAATAGCTCATATGTATTAAAAAAATATTAACACGTAGTTACTATTTAAATTAAACAAAAATTCAAACATAATATTAACACCTAATTATTATTTAATTAAATTATAATAATACATTTTAAGTGTGTGAGAATTATATATTATAAATTAATGTAAATATTTATAATAATTATAACAATGTTTAACATTATTTGGAATTGGAAGGTAAGAATGAGAATCGGTAAGGGAAACCGAAATTTACAATCCAAAATATAATTCGGAAAGATCAGATCAAAAATCAGAAAATTGTTAAAATATAATTCGGAAAGATCAGATCAAAAATCAGAAAATTGTTTTAGTTATCCATTCCATTTCTTCGGAAGTTTCGGATAGGAAATCAAATTGGACTTAGATTTCCACCCCTATACCCTTCGTCGTTCTTCTTAAATTATGCCCTCCTCGGTTTCTCCGACTCTCGCAATTAACTCTTAAATTATGCCCTCCCCGGTTTCTCTGACTCTTGCAATTAACTCTTTAATTATTCCCTCCCTGGTTTCTCCGACTCTCACAATTACTTCCTCCATTTCAAAATATTTGTTTACTTTGCTTTTTACATATATTAACAAATGCAATTATTATATTTCCTATTACAAAAGTATGATATTTTAAATGTTTCTGAAAATATAAATTTTAATTTTTTAATGAGGGTAATAGTGGGAAAAAGAGAAAAAAAAATGTCTTTCATATTTTAAATGGATAAACATTTTTAGTAAGTAGACGAATATTTTGAAACGAGGAGAGGGTATAGTTGTAAGTATTAGATTTTCACCCATATCTATAACTATGCCCTCTTCTGTTCTTTTAACTCTTAAATTATGCCCTCCCCGTCTCTCTTAACTATTACAACAATGCCCTCACCTGTCAACAGAACTTTTACAATTACACCAACAAGTTATTGATCTCAAGATCTATCACAACTATTATATACTATCTTTCTTGATTCATAAAGTTTGTACACATAGTTCTAAAATGTTTTTCCAGTTATGTATCAATTTTTTATTTTTTTACTACTATTTCTATTAAAGTATTATAATTTATGTTTCTAGTAAAATTTACATTATCAAAACACTTAATGAATTTGTAATAGAAAATATACAAATTAATTCTCTTAAAATGTGAAGTTGAAACAGAGAAAATATATCTTACCTACATTTGAGGGTCACCTCTAATTTAAACATTATGTCATGGTTCAATTTTCCCAAAATGTCATTGAGTATCACCATTTGTCCATCTTACAAGTTTTTATCTACATACAATTTGTTTCTTAATTTTGTAAATATGTTTGTGTTGGTTTGAATACAATTTTCTCTTATTTTGGACGGATATTATATACAAGAATATAAAAAACCTATCAATTCACGAGTGTGCTGTGCACAACAAATTGACATTAGACCGGATATAGCCACTGGAACCGATCTATTGCTAAAGATATACTATAGATTTTTCCATAATTCATATATCTTTAACAAATTCACACAACGCGAAAAATCATCTAACACCCGAAATTTCACAATTACCATCATAAGAGAAAAAGCAAAACATAATTTCTTCTAAGTCTAATACGAAAACAAAAATAATAATAATAATAATAATAAACGATAAAAATAATAATAATAATAATAATATAACTAATCCACAACATTAACAAAGCCAAAAATATACATAGACCTAACACATTACACCTTAAAATGCAGCTCGAGCTTTTCCTTTAGTATGATCAGGTATCCAAAAAGTAAGCACATCTGATGCAGCAACAAACATGAGTTTCCGTGGGGCCCACTTTAAACAAGTCGCGACACCTATGTTACTGTCCCAGCAAGCCACCTAGTACGTACAATTAGTTAAGGTTAATTGTGTAAATCTTATGTAGAAAAATCAAACTAAAAAACAATAAATGTGTAATAATTCAGTATATTAGTGTACCTTGTTACGTGTGTGGATGTTCCATGCATGCAAATTTCCATCTCCAGAACCTATGACCACACATTGTAGTTTAGGTCAGTATATTTTCAAAAATTGCACTATAGGTCCCTATTATATATGATGCAAAAATTGCACTATACATTCCAATTATAATTTTTATGATATATATTACAAAATAACCTATATGTTAGTAGAGAAAAAAACAAATTATTAATACAAATAAATAAATATATGTCTAATAGGATAAATTTGAAAAAAGATGGGGTTAGATGAGCACACAGTGTAGTTTAGGTCACTATGTTATGCAAATATTGCACTATAGGTCTCAATTTTATTTACTATAAGTCCCTATATTATACAAAATAACTTATATTTTATCACAGGAAAAACAAAATATTGATACAATTATATAGATATAAGCCTAATAAAAATTAATTTGAAAAAGTTGGGGGGCAAAAAATTGAGAGGGGGAATAATTTTTTTTTTTTTGAAGTCAAGGGCCATGGCTAAATATAGATATCTCAAAAATATAGAAAGAAAATTTCCCAAATAGTCCCTGAGCTATAGGCCATTCGCAAATCCAAAAGTTACCCAAATGGTCCACCAGTAATGCTTTTTCCTTATTAGTCCCCGTTTCTAACTCCGTCAGATTTTGACTGTGGCAAAGGCGTTCGAGGACCCAAAGGGTAAAAGGGGTATAGTTCAGGGACTATTTGGGGAATTATTTGTCCAATATTAATAATTATGTAACTACCTGATGCCACGGTCAAAATCTGACGGAGTTAGACAAGGTGACTAAAGGGAGGAAATAACAAATTTCAAGGACTATTCAAGTAACTTTTGAAGTTAGAGGACCACCCCGGTAAATGGGGTATAGTTGAGGGACCATTTGGGGAATATTTTCTCTTAATAATTACAAAAATACTGCTGCCACGCGAACTTAATGGTCAAAATCTGATGGAATTAGACAAGGAGAGGAAATAATGAAGTTCAAGGACTATTTAGGTGATTTTTGAAGTTGAAGGACCAAAATGGTAAAAGGGGTATAGTTCAGGGACTATTTGGGGAAATATATCTCCGATATTAAAAATTATGTAAAATAGCTGGTGCCACCTGGACTCAATGGTCAAAATCTGACAGAGTGAGACAAGGGAACTATTTTAGTAACTTTTGAAGTTGGAGGACCAAACCGGTAAATAGGGCACGGTTAAGGGACCATTTGGGGAATATTTTCTATTAATAATTATGAAAATACCTACTATCACGTGAACTAAACGGTCAAAATCTGATGGAATTAGACAAGGAAAGGAAATACTATAGTTCAGGGACTATTCAGATAACTTTGGAAGTTGGAGGACCAACCCGGTAAAAAGGGTATAGTTCAGGGACCATTTATGGAATTTTCCCATAATAATACAATTTTAAAAAATGTGAATAAAGTCTAACTTTTTTAGTCGAATAAAGTCTAATTTAAATTTAAAGAAAATTAATAAGAATTGATACCTGATACCACATATTGTCCATCTGGTGTAAAAGTTGCTTCTATATTTTTACCAGGGGTAGGATCCAAAGAAAATGTACAGCGCTACAATAAACAAAGAATAAAAAAGTCGTCAAATGATTTTTGTATTTTCAATAATAAAGGGAGGTATAAAAATGTAATTTTTGCATATAATATATAGGGACCTAAAGTGCAATTAATATGAAAAGATTGAAACCTTTTCTCCAGTGTATGCATCAAGAACATAAACAGTGTTGTTTTTAGTAGTGAGAAGCATTGATCTTCCATCATTACTGAATTTAATATCAATAACTTCAGCTGTGTCCCCACCAACAAAAAACGTATCAAATGGGCCCTACATTGCAAAAGTAAAGAAAAAGATTAAATTATAGTTTTTAATTATAAAATGTATCAAATGGGCCCTATATTTGGAAAAAGATAAAAATCATATTCGTGATCATCAGGCCTATAGTGCAACTTTTGGATGATATAAACACCTATAGTGCAATTGTTGCATAATATAGGGACCTATAGTGCAATTGTTGCATAATATAGGGACCTATAGTGCAATTGTTGCATAATATAGAGACCTATAGTGCAATTGTTGCATAATATAGGGACCTATGGTGCAAGTAACTCAAGAAAAATGTATCAAATGGGCCCTACATTGAGAAAAAGATAAATCATATTCGTGATCATCAGGCTTATAGTGCAATTTATGTATAATATAGGGACCTATAATGCGATTTTTGCATAATATACGGACCTATTGTGCAGTTTTACTCGAGAAAAACGTATCAAAATGGGCCCTACATTGCGAAAAAAGATAAATCATATCCGTGATAATAGGCCTATAGTGCAATTTATGTATAATATAGGGAACTATAGTGCAATTTCACCCGAGATATCAAACGGGCTTTACATTGCAAAAAAAAGATTATATTCATGATCGTCAGGCCAATAGTGTAAGTTTTGCACAATATAGGGACCTATAGTGCAATTAACTCAAGAAAATAAAAGGTCCAAACCTTATCATATATTTTGAACTGAAACAATTCGAAAAAGATAAATCATATTCGTGATCGTCAGGCCTATAGTGCAACTTTTGCATAATATAGGGATCTGTAATGCAATTAACTCAAAAAAAAAGAGGTCCAAACTTTATCACCTATACTACAATTTTTGCATAATGTAGGGACCTATAGTGCAATTAACTAGAGAAAAACATATCAAAAGGGCCCTACCATGGCGAAAAAGATCAGGCCTAAAGTGCTGACATTTGCATAATATATAGGGACCTATAGTGCAATTACCTACCTTATCATAGTTTTTGGCATCAAATAATTTTATAGCACCTCCTTCAATTGCAACTGCAAAGACAAGACCTTGCTGATCATAAGCAACTGTAGGTCTGCCTCTTAGATTTAGTTTTCCCTAAAAAAATCACCAAACAACAAATTACCGAAATACCCTCTTTTAATATCCATTACAGTTCTTTTTAATTGCTTAGTACTTATTAATAACGACACAATTTGAAATAATTTTAAATAAAATGTTTCTAAGTGCACTAATACATTATTTTAGGACATCTCTTAAGAATGATAAAGAGTGAATTTCATTTTTGGTCCTTGAACTTTTAAAGTTTATGCGAATGGTCCTTGACTGTTAAGTGCCACGTGGAAAAGATGTTCGAGGATCAAATTAGTAAAAGTGGGATATTTCAGGGACTATTTTGGGAAATTTTAAAAGTGTGAGGACTGTTGGGTAAAAGTCAACGTGTGTAACTCTGTCAGATATTGGCTGTTAAGTGACACGTGGCAAAGATGTTCAAGGACCATATCTGTAAAATGGGATATTTCAGGGGAATTTAAAAATGCGAGGACTATTTGGTAAAATTCCAAGTAAGTGCCACGTGGCAAAGATGTTCGAGGACCAAATCGGTAAAAGGGGGATATTTCAGGGACTATTTTGAGAAATTGCAAAAGTTTGAGGACTTTGAGGATTGTTTAGGTAAGTTTAAAAGTTCGAGGACCAAAAAGGAAATTTACTCAATAATAAATAATCATCACTAAAAAAATGTGAAAACAAACCTGGCAAGCATTTACACGAAGGTCCCATATTCTAACAGTTCGATCAAGTGAACCAGACATAAAGGTGTCATTAACTGGAGACATACCTAGGGAAACAACCCTACAATGCGCCCAAAAAAAAAAAATAAGAATTCTAAAAAATTAAGAGGGTAAAACACAAAATTACAAATAACCCCCTGTGGTTTGACAAAAGGTAAAAAATGCCCCTATGGTTTTAAAAGTGACAAATCCCCCCATGTGGTATTCTTAGGGGCGGAGGTAGGATTTCCTTTGAAAAAAATATGGACTTAATTGCACTATAGGTCCCTATATTATACAAAAATTGCACTATTGGTCCTGATTAATTTTTTTCAAAAGTTAGTTACATCATAAGTCCCTATATTATATAAAATAACCTTTATTTTACTAAACAAATATAACAAATTGAAGTTTAATGAGACAAATTTTAAAAATTTGGGGGCTAAGTGAAGATTCTGACAAACTTATGGGGGGCATACAGTTTAAAAAAAATTAAAGGGTAAGAAGAATAGCACTATAGGTCCTTATATTATACGAAAATTGCACTATTGGTCCTGATATTAATTTTTTTTTTAATTAGTTAACACTATAAGTCCCTATATTATATAAAATAACCTATATTTTATCAAACAAATATAATAATTTAAAGTTTAATGAGACAAATTTTAAATATTTGGGGGCTAAGTGAAGATTCTGAAAAACTTAGGGGGTGCATACAGTTAAAAAAAATTGAAAAGGGTAAATAGAGATGACTTGTCACGAGTTGATAAACCACAAGGGGGGGGGGGGGGGGGGGGGGGGGGGGGGTATTTGTCACTTTCGAAACCATAGGGGGTATTTGGTAATTTACCCAACAATTAATTGAAAAGGAAGTAAAGCTGAAGGGCTTTACCTCTCTCTATGCCCTTTGAAATAGCGAAGAACACGATTATCATACATAGATAGATATCTCAAAGTTTCTGGTCAAGATTTAAGGGTAAAAATGTCAGAAATTAATTAATATTATATCACTAATTAAATATATATATATTACCTCCTTTGGGACCAAAATTGAAAGTTGAAGAGCAAATAACAGAAGATGGATGGTGAGTAAAGCATATTCGATCAGCACCATGCTTTTTGTGATAAGTAGTTTTAAGTAATCTGAATTTACAATAAAATTATTAGAATCGAATATTTTTTAAATTATTATATGAGCATTTTATTAATTTTTGTCAAAATATTACTCCATTATAGCAACAAAATCCCAAAATAAGAAGATAAAAAAGAACATCATTTAGTCAAAGTGTGGGAGTAAATATTAACTAGTTTATTTTATCGGGAAATCGATTTTTCCATCAAAGTTAACATAACCTGAATTTATTTACAATCTCAAGAGCATTTCATATAAGTGGGTATCTCGAAACAATAAAAAGAAGTAAAGAAAAGTTGCTTTTTGGTCCTCGAACTTCTAAAGTTACCCAAACAATCCTCGGACTTTGTTTTTTTACCACTGATTAAATTCCATCCATTTTCATCCACGGTATTTTACCAATTTGGTCCTCGAAAGTCTTTGCCACGTAGCACTTAACAGTCATAATCTAACAGAGTTACACGTAGGGACTAACCAGGGAACAAAAATGAAGTTCGAGGAACAAAAATGAAGTTCGAGAACCAAAAAGCAAATTTGCTTAAAAAACTATACAAAACTAGAGGGACTAGTATGTAAAATAGTAACTAGTTATCTTGCACTTACTTAGCATTTGCAATGTCATAAATTCGCACTGAATCATCAGCACTTGTTGTTACTAATAAATCAGCTGATCGGTGAAAATCGATTGCATTTATTTTTCCACCCTGGAATAATCACAAAACTCAAAAATTAATAATCAAAGCATTTAATTATTGATTATTCTCATTTACAAGTGATTAGTAAGCGATAAAAGAAAAAATCACGTGTTGTCTCACGAGATGATGTCAGCATTTCCTTTGCTAACATCATCGAGCATTTCCTTTACACATGTGCGCAAACACGTGAATTTTACGTAAATAGCTATATTTTTATTCATTGATATGTTAAATGTTACATATTTTTTTGTAATATCGAAACGAAATTTCTTACTAACTGCAATAAGAAATAATAAATTGCTAATGAAATCTCAGAATTGAATTTGATATCAAATTCTCTTTGATTGTTCTGTTTTAAAGTAAGATTTAGCTTGATTTTGATGCCTTGTGATTTTAATTACTTCACGAGAGTTTAATTATACAATCAGAAGCACCTTTCAAGTGCAATTTCGGAAATTAATTTTGAAATAATTCATATTACCATCATTCTTCGCCCAAATTCACCTACTACTCACATGATTAATCATTTTCTTCGAAATTTCTTAGAATTTGTAACATCGATGCATCATATAATTAAGTTATATAAACGAACGTTTACTAAAACTAATGATTTCAAATAGGATTTAATCATCGCGTATAATTCAACCTAATTTTAGTATATCATGATAGTATACATACATAATAATTGTTTGTACAATTGTACTTATGAGTAGATATATAAAGCAGAATGAAAATACTCACGAAATCTGAAAACAATGCTCCGATCGCCATATTACTAACGACGTCAGCTTTTAGTTCCCGTACTGACGTCATTCTGTCGGAACTTGTGCTGATTTAGGGTTTATGCAAGCGAGGTTAGTGTAGTGAGTTTGAGTAAGCACGATTATCTGGCCGTGGCGCGTAGTTTTTTTGTTATTTTATAGCTACGAATTTTTCATTCTTACCCCCAAGAGCAAGATCAATGGGATCTTCAAATTTTAAATTTGTTAAAATAGATTAAAAAGCAACACCAATGGTGTTTTTTAAGACTCTCCACATATAGAGATAGAGAATCAATATGTATAAATTTTGTCAAATATAACTAGAGGTAATATTTGACATTTTGTCAAATTACACGTAAATTTAATATAAAAAAGGTAAAATAAAAAATAAAAATAGATTTATTTATAGGTCATCAAAAGAAAGAAAAATCAATATATAGTAAATTAGAAAAATTTATTAATTTTGAATTAAGAAAATTAAATAGTTAATTAATTGATTAAAAAATAAATTAAATTAGAGTGATTAAATAAATTAAAATAGTATAGATTTAAGTGATTAATGAATTATCTTATATCTTTTATTTATTTATATAGGTAATATAATTTATTCATTTGATGAGATTTTTAAAAAATTTAGTTTTAAAATTATATAAATAATAAATGATATAAAATAAATATGACGTCAAATATATTAAATTAAATATCATATTTGAATTTAAAATATGATTTTTAAATTAAATTTAACTTTTTAGCCAATTTTTAAATTTAATTTTTAAATATATATCCAAATTTATTTATTTCACATCTGAATATTAATAAAAAAATTATTACCTATACAAAATTAGTTAATATTAAATTAATTTATTAATATAAATTATGAAATTAAAATAATGTACATAATTATTAGTATTTTTTATATAAAAACTCATATTTAAAACCAAACCTTTGGTGTTGACAATAATTTAAAGACCCGATTTTAACCATGGGTCTTTAAATTGGGTCTTCAAATCTAGATTTAAAGACCTAAAATAAAGACCCCATTGGTCATGCTCTAAAGGAAGTAGGAATAGTTACAATGGTGACTCAATTTTCCAAAAGTTGAAGTAGGGTCCTTATATTATCAAAGTTCTATACAAAAGCCCATTACAAAGGTAGGTCATGGTTTTTTTATAAAAATTACATAAAAGAGAAATTACTTTCAAGGTTTTCTTCATTGAAAATGACTAACAACTAATGTTTACGTTGACAATCAAATTTCACATATAGTTGGGTTTTTGTATTTATTCGAGATTTCTAGTCAGTTAACTAAAATGACGACTCCTTAAATCCAATATAAGATAATGATTGTCTAATTTTTTGTCGTGATATATACTGCAATAAATGATTGTCCGATCTCACTTGTATATGTTCGAGATCTCTAGTTGTTTATCCAAACTAAAGAACTAAAATTCAAGATGATATAATATATGTTCGGTTTCAAAAAGCACAGTAGATATGCTAACTTATCCCACTAAACATAATTAAAATGCATATTAGCAGTTAAATGTCTTAGACACGATTTCTTAAAAAGAAAATTCTAATCAACGTTGGTACTCTAGCAAACAATCATCTTGTGATCTCATTCTCCGACAATATAGTGCATTACAAAGTAGATACGTAAGGAAAACATATGAAGAATTGACTTAATATCAAGTAATTACATATCTCACTTAATGTTGTCAGGTGTTAAACATCATGAGTTATGGTTTAGTTGTGATTAAAGTCAACGAGTCTCTCATTAGCGCATCATACTAGAAAGCTTTGTCGGTCTTGGAAAGTATTGGAATATTGTCTAGTGTAATCCCTCATTTTATGGTTAGTCGAGCTAGGAGATCATCATATTCTGTTAATAGATGGGTTGTAAAACGGATTGTTGCATCTAGCTTATATGTTGATTGGTTTACTTTCACTATTTTTAATTTACGCACTACTTTAGCATTAAAATCTTGTCTATTTGAGTTGGGATATATCCTTTGTTATTTATTATATTTGTTGCCACGTGTTTTGAACCAAACAAAAAAACAAAAAAATATGGGAAATTTAATTTTTATCCCCTTATTCGTGTATATTATTTCCCATTAATAAAAGTAGAATATAGATACCACGTGTGGATTTTGATGATTTTTGTTGTCTTTGTGTATCATTCGCAAAAAATAGATATGTGCCAATTCACGAATGGTTTAACAACTACAAGTATTTATCTTCACTTTAGAATGGGCATTGCAATTCATCTTTGTAAGTTGAGATTTACCTTTGTCTCTATAATCATTGTTAAATTAGGCGTTCATGATAGTTTAGACCAATTAATACTCTCGTTTTCTATTTTAATTTACCTAAGTTAGTGCCTTTTATAACTTATTGCACTTATTACCCTGTTTCTCAATAAACCTAATTGTCATAATTCCTATTTGGTGTTTTTTTTCTATTGGCACTTGATGTCCTTCGAAGAATCTTCACCTCACTGATACTTGGATAACATATTTATTAGTGAATCGTTCTTTTTGTTTTATCTATGTGGTAACTTCCATTGCTCAAATTTCTTTCTTGGTTATTTGTTTCTTCTCCTTGTCTCTCTTTATTTGTCTTTAATGTATTGTTTTCTCTCTCTATAAATGCCGTCATTACTTGTTTAGTTCTAGTTTACACATTATAATCTATGAACTTTGTGTTGTCTATCTCGAAAGCTTCTAGACGTGGCTCTCAAATTAGAAGTTTTAGTTAACTACACATCTAAAAAATCATGAGTACTTCCAGAGTTCTATTAATATAAATACCACTCAACCATTTGTTATCCACCATATGTTTAACATACTCTTTAACTTATTTATTCATAGTTGCGATGAACCCAGATAAACTCGTTAAACCAACTAAGCATATCCCTACGCATCTATCTACTATGCTAAGATATAATTCATTTTCCTTATTACACTATCCATCCAACCTCCAATTTTAGACATGTTCACCATATGTTTAACATATTCATTAGGTTATTTATTCATAGTTTCGATGAACCCATATAAACCCGTTAAACCAACTAAACATATCCCTACACATCTATCTACTATGGTAAGATAAAATTCATTTTCCTTATTCCACCATCCATCCAACCTACAATTAAAGACATGTCCCAGTTATCCTTATTATTAAAGAAAGTAATCAACATAAAGGGGATGTTGTTGGCCCTTGAAGATCTATAATACAAAGAAATTGTTTTAGATTATCTTTTCCATCTTGAAAATATCTTTGATGACATCTTAGATTATCTCAAGGAAGTGTTGATAAGGTTAAAGTAAGCCAACCTTGTATTAAAATTGAAAAGAATGTGTGTAAATGTCCCGTAAAGGGGTCTTCTTTGGACATAACATTTTAGATCTCGGCATGGACGGGGACCAAGCTAAAATTGAGGTTATAAAATCATATCCACCTCTGGTTGGGTAAAAGGAGTAAGTTGTTTTCTCAGGAATAAAGGATTATATCGACGGTTTATTAAAGGCTTCTTTAATATTTGGATTTCGTTATGTGATGTTTTTGAGAAGGGATCACCCTTTGTCTTTGATATAGCTTGCATAAAGACATTTTTAGCACTTAAGGAAATTAGTCATGAAATTTGAGAACATAACTTCGATCGCCATATTACTAACGAAGTTAGCTTTTAGTTCCCATACTAACGTCATTTTGTCGAAACTTGTGTTGTTATAGGGTTTATGCAAGCAATATTAATGTAATGTATTTGAGTAAGCACGTCCATCTGGTCGTGGCGCGCATGTTTTTATATTTTATAGCTACGAATTTTTCATTTTTACCCCTAAAGAAGTAGAAATAGTTACAATGATGGCTCTCATTTTCTTAAAAGTTGAAGTATTGGTCCTTATTTTATCAAAGTTCCATACAAAAGCCCACTACAGATGTAGGTTATGGTCTTTCTTTAAAAAATTACATAAAAGAGAGATAATTTTCAAGGGTTTCTTCATTGAAAAAGACTAACAACTTTATAAACTATTTTCAACCGCTCCCGTATTGAGAATATCAATAAAGTTTTTCGCTGGCAATCCAATTTCACATATAACTGTATTTCTGTGTTTATTTGAGATTCTTAGTCACTTAACTAAAATTATGACTCCTTAAATCCAAGATAATATAATTGATTTATTTTGTCATGATTTATACTGCAATAAATGATAATCTGAAGTCACTTGTATTTGTTCGAGACCTCTGGTTGTTGATCCAAACTAATGTCCTAAAATCTAAGATGATAAAATAAATGTTAGGTTTCAAAAAGCACCACTAGATATGCTAACTTATCCCACTGAACATAATTATAAATGCATATTAATGGTCGTTAAATGTCTAAATCACGATTTCATAAAAAGAAAAGTCTAATCAACATGGATACTTTAGCAAATAATCATCTCGTGATCTCATTCTGGACAATATAGTGTATTACAGAGTAGACACATAAGGAAAACATATAAAGAATTAACTTAATATTTAAACAATTAAATGTCTCATTTAATGTTTCGAGGTGTTAAACATTATAAGTGATGGTTAAGTTGTGATCCAAGTCACCGAGTCTCTCATCAACGCACCGTACTAGAAAGCTTTGTCGGACTCGGAAAGTACTAGATTATTGGCTAGTGGGATCCCTCTTGTTATGATTAGTTGAGCTAGGATATCATCAAATTGTGTTATTAGATAGGTTGTAAAGCAGATTGTTGCATCTATCTTATATGTTTATTAGCTTACTTTCACTATATTTTTATTTACGCACTATTTTTAGCATTAAAATCTTATCTCTTAGAGCTAGGGTATCTCTTTTGTTATTTAATATATTTGTTGTCAAGTGTTTTGAACCAAACAACAAACCAAGAAAATATGGAAAACTAATTTGTTTCCCTTATACGTGGACATTATTTCCAATTAATTAAAGTAAAATATAGTTGCCACATGTGAATTTTGATGGCTTTTGTTGTCTATGGGTATCATTCGTAAAAGTAGATATGTATCAATTCAAAAATATTTCACAACTATACGTATATATCTTCACTTGTGAACGGGCAATGCAATCCGTCTTTGTAAGTTGATATTTACCTTTGTCTCCATAACCATTGGTAAATTAGGCATTCATTATAGTTTAGACCAATTAATACTCTCGTTTTCTTATATTAATTACATAAGCTAGTGTTTTTTATATAACCTATTCCACTTATCACCTTGTTTCTCAGTAAACCAAATTGTCTTTGTTATTCCAATTTGGTGTTTTTACTTTCTATTTGCATATGATGTCCTTCGAAGAATCATCACCTCACTGATATTTGGATAACATGTTTATTAGTGAACCGTTCTTTGTGTTCTATTTATGTGGTTACCTTCTATTGCTCAAATATTTGTTTCTTCTCCTTCTCTCTCCTCATCTATTTTTAATGTATTGTTTTCTCTCTATAATGCAACCATTTCTTGTGTTGGTTATAGTTTGCACGTTTTAACCTAGGAACTTTGTGCTGTCTATCTCGGAAGCTTCTAGACACGGCCATCAAATTAGATTTTTTTAGTTTACTGCACATCCAAAAAATCATGAGTACTTCCAAAGTTCCACTTGTATAAATACCCCTCAACCATTCGTTATCCATCATATGTTCAACATATTCTTTCACTTATTTATTCATAGTTCTGATGAACCTAGATGAACCCGTTAAACCAACTAAACATATCCCCAACACATCTATCTATTATCGCTAAGATATAGATCATTTATCTTATTCTACCATTCATCCAACCTCCAATTAAAGACATGTCCCATTTATCCTTATTTTTAAGAAAGTAGTCTACATTATGATGATGTTGTTGTCCCTTGAAGATCCATAATACTAAGAAATTATTTTAGATTATCTCTAGGGTCTTGGAAATATCTTCGATGACATTTCAAATTATCTTGAGGAAGCGTTGATAAGGTTAAAGTTAGCCAACCTTGAATGAAATTGGAAAAATATATGTTAATGTCCTATGAAGGGATCTTCTCAGGACATAAATTTTCAGATCTGGGCATGGAGGTGGATCAAGCTAAAATTGAGGTTATGAAACCATCACCACCTCTGGATTGGGTGAGAGGAGTAAGGCGTTTCCTCAAGAATGAAGTATTATATTGACGGTCCAGTAAAGAGTTCTTCAATATTTAGAAGTCGTTATGTGACCTTCTTGAGAGGGGCACACCCTTTGTCTTTGATATAGCTTGCATAAAGGCTTTTTTAGCACTTACGGAGAAGTTTATTTCTACAATGATAGTATTCCTACATGATATATCTATTTTATTTGAATTAATGTGTGATGTTATTGTTCTAGCAATATGGGTTGTACTTGTCCAAAAGCAAGATAATATCTTTTGTACAATTTATTATGCTAGCAAGACCTTCTTGGTGACTCAACTAAATTACAACGTGACTGAGAAGGAATTGTTAGTGGTGGTCTTTGTCTTCCACAAGTTTCATTTCTATTTGATTGGCAATAAATATAGTCTGTACATAGACCACTCAACAATTAAATATTTTGATTACAAATAAATACGTCAAGACAAGATTGATATGATAGGATTTGCTCCTTCAAGAATTCGATAGTAAAGTTCTAGATAGGAAGGGAATAGTTTGTCAAGTATCGATCACCTATCTCAACTCAAAGGATCACATCCTAATATGGTTTCGAAATTATAAAGAATGGGTTCATAGATGAACAATATTTTATTTTAAATATGTGAATAGAAATTCCAACCTAGGTATGTCATGGTATATAGAAATTTGTAACTTCATAACGAGTGGACTATTTATGATCTCGTACCAGTTACAACAAAGGAAACGGTCGCAATACTTGTCGAGGTATTATTATTAGGAATATCCATTCATATTCAAAGTTGTGGAGATCAACTAGTATGAAGGTGTCCGACGACTATATCAAAGGTATTATTTACCCATGAAGGTCACTTTCAAGGTGATAGAAACGTTCTAAAATTTTATAAATCTGGGTATAGTTGGCCAACTATTTACAAGGACTATCATAAATTCAAATTAAAATAATAAGAAAGTGAAGATGTAAGATGAAAAAGCTGTTTGAGTCGAGCTAGTAATCCCCTGTGTAATAATTTCTATGTTTCCATGAATAAGGACGAAGTTGTAATTTTACATTAGTCGGGCAAGGGATGGTGGCGGTGCATGCTGTGGACTATCACTCATCCTTTTCAATGTTGAGTTGCTTGAGGTACACATGGAGAAAATAATATAAACCATTATTTTCCCCTTCCAAAAACTGATGTAGGGCTTTTCATAAATTTGTTTATCTATCTTCATCTTCAAGTGTATGAAGTTAAATAAAAATCATCGAGTTTCTTTATTTTTCATTATGACCGAATCTTATAATCACTTGGTAGTTGCTTAGACTTACGAGGACTAAAATTCTACATCTAGGAGTCGTTACTTACCCGAGAGGTATCTAGTGAATACTTGGGTCATGAAATCATGGTCTTAGATTTAATCCTCCCTTATAAACATGAAAAGGACAATGCATATTAGTGTAGTAAACTTTAATAATCCAAACTACCTTCTTTATTGTTTTTTTTTGCATACGTTTGAGGCTTAAAAGCCGATATTTGAACTAACTAGTACAACTAAGACCTCATAGAGGTTCTATCACTAACATAGGAGCCATGCACTCGCTCTTATCCCGAGTGATATAAGTCCATAAGTAGTCAGGAGGATCCACCATTATACAAGTTTCTTCGTTCATCTCTGAGCCTTTCTTAGCTAACCCATCCGCACACGTGTTTGCTTCCCGATAAATGCACCTTATCTCGAACCCCGGATGAAGTCTCAACAGCTCTCTACAATCACGTCCTATATGGCAATTCCAACTCGTAGATCTACCACCGCCCTTCACTAGCGCGTGAAGACCTCTGGAGTCAGTTTCGACATATAATGCAGTGACACCTCGACTCACAACCCATTTTAAACCGTAATGTAATGCTAAAAAAACTTCCAAAAAAGCCGAGGATTCCATAAGACAAGGACTGGAAAAACCCGCGACAAAAGTGCCTTCCTCATCCCTTAATAAACCTCCAATCCCCGCTCGTGCTCTCGCAATATCGTAACAACCGTCTACGTTTAGTTTAAGCTTATTTTTAGGCTTTTCCCATTTGACTAATTCGCTCCTTGCTGTTCTTATAATCCATCCATCGCATTCATTCCCCCACGCGGATACAAAACCGCTTGCCAATCGTATTATATCACGTTTAAGCCCAATAATTTTGGGTGTTGTGCCTGGATTTTCGAATAAGGCTTCATTGCGCCTAGTCCAAATGATCTCCACCGTTGCGCTAAAAACCAGCTTCCATTCGATACTTCCGTATTTCTGACTTGAGCTCAAATTGTTCTCAACCCATTTCTTCATGTTACTTCTGATAGACCCACTCGCCTGGAGCTGCTCGGTGGTGTTTAAAATCCCATCTGCTGAGAATTGCAGGTCCATAGCGCGCGTATAGGGGCTGGAGTTCAGGTAATTTCTAGCAGCTGCTGGAGCTCGATTCTGTCCTAGAGCTTCAGGGACCGAAGTGCACCTTCTTTATTGTTTTAACCCCTATTAACTTTGTCTTTTTTAATGGTTCATTTTTTATTAGTCACGGTCTTTATTTTCCTCTAACAATCAATTTATATTATACTTTAGATTTACTCTTACACTAACTTCCCAATATCCTTGTACTAATTGAGTGACCGTGGCATCTTGGAGATCGAAGGTAAGGTGGGTAAATTATCTCACACCTCATCTTGGCTATCGTTCGTTTCAGACTAGTTCGGACCGGTCCTTATCGGACTTGGGCCTTACCGGTCCTTCACTAACGGTTCGGTCCCGGTCCGGAATGTTAGAATTACAACCGGTAAAAAGAACTGGTTTACCGGACCGGCGTACCGGTCCGACGAACCGGACCGGACCGGTCGGTTCCAAGGACGAAGAAAGAGGTAGAGTCAAAGACGCCATACATTTATAGAGTACTTTAACTAGAGATCGGACCGACTATTCCGCGACAAAAAAATATTTGTAAATACTTGATAAGGTTGTTGTAGATTAATGACTTTTTTGTTTTCCTCCTATGTATGGAAAAAAAATTGTTCTATTTTTGTTTTTTAAGTAAAATTTATTTACCACCCATTTCCCTTCTGTCCTTACGTTAAGAAATTATTGAATAAAACTAGCCATGAATTATAGATCATACAACTTTTAATATGCTAGTTATTTTTTTTGTTATTTTTTTTGTAATTGACTTGGACAAAATAAATAACTAACCACCATAAAATTTGGAAGGAAGAACTTCCTGCAAACTATCTCATCATCTTCTTATACATGAGTTACATATCATAAACTTTATGTGATTTCCTTTCCATATATCTGCATATCAAAATACACTTGTATTTATCTATCTATCACAATTCAGAGGTACTAACACTAATTATATTCCCAAATATATTATTTTCCCATCTATTATTAATTGTTTAGCATCTTCATTAATTTAGTTACATTGCCTTCTTATCCCTCACCAATGCATATTTAAATTAATTGATTGATTGCACGATCGTGTTTTTTCTTTTTATATTTATGTATAATTTTGTGTCTTCTATAGCTAAAATGGATGCATCAAGAGGACAAGGAGGCATCCAAATGCTTTTAACCGCAGAACAAGAAGCTCAGCGAATTGTATCTGCAGCTAGAAACTGTAAGATGCAAAATAATTGAATATATTAGAATTTAGTAATGTTACAAAATTAATGATCCACATATGAATATATATATTGGCTGTTTTTGAGAAATCAAAGGGATACATTTTTGTTATATTTTGAATAACACATGAATATATTGCAGTGAAAACAACAAGATTGAGGCAAGCTAAAGAAGAAGCTGAAAAGGAAATGATAAACTATCGTGCCCAATTAGAGGCCGAATATCAAAAGAAACTAGCAGAGGTAGTCCTGGCTCATAAATTACATGAATATATCCAAAATAAAATGTTTTTAGTATAATATTTCAATAAAGAAATTAGTATTTGCTTTTACAATTAATTGAGACTTACCACATCAATTAAAATCTCATCATATTTTGACAGACAAGTGGAAATTCGGATTCAACTGTTAAACAATTGGAGAAAGAAACTGAAATTAAAACTCAAAATTTGAAGAAAGCTGCATCTCAAGTATCTCCGGACATTGTCGCTATGCTTACTAAATTCATCACAAACATTAAAGGTTGATGATGTAGTTAAATAGATCAAGTGATCCGATTATGTTTAGTAAGAACTCTTGATAATTAAATTATAATTTTTATTTTGTAAGATGGTTGTGAGCTTGAAAGTGTTTGAAATTTTGTAATTTTAATCCAAATATAGGATCTTATAGTGAGAAATATAAACTTAATGCAACGGTGAAGTTGATCGCCGCAAAAACCCATGCTATCGAGTAATAGTTTTTACGTTTTTTATGGCTCCTTATTGAGTACTATTAATAGAGTTATTTGTCTTTTACGCTTTTCATATAGTTTATGGACCTTTTATCATATTCGTGTATTTTTTACACGTTTTATTGTGTCAATTCATAAGCTATGAAGTCCAAGAAGCGAGTATAGAGATATCCAACAAGACGCCTAAATTAGGCCCAAACTCAAATTGAAAACTTAAATTAAGAAGTGAGAAAATGGCATAATCTACACACATCATCGCAATGAGGTGCAAAATACTGTGGTGAAATCATGTATATATGAGTCAAAACACGATTTAAAAGTCCATTGTAAAGCATAAGTTGTAATGAAAATGATAAACTGAGGCTTTAAACTTAATATAGATGGTAGTTGTAATAAATGGCGTAAGAAAGGTGGGGTAGGAGGCGTAATTAGGGATGCCGAGGGTAACTTGATCCGTAGTCTTCAATGGAAGTCAATTCCCACTCGCATGTGATTGTAAAATCAATAGTGGTGTGTGAGAGGTTGAAAATGGCGGAAGAATTAAGGATATGTGAGTTGTGCGTGGAAGTAAATTCTCATGAGGTTATTAAGGTGGTTGATCAAGCGGTAAGGAGGACAGGGCCTTGGGTGAAATGGGTTCAGAAGATTTGGAGTATTTTGGCAAGGAATAGTTCCTTTACGGCCAGGAATATCTACATGGAACTTAATACATGCGTAGATTGGTTGGTTCACTTGGGTCTGGTTCAGACACATGCATTTTACAAGTATACTAATCCCCCTAATAAGATTCGGAACAGACTCACGCTGGATAGGGTCGGATGGAAGACACCAATGTTGATTTATAACCCAGGGTTATTCGATAATATGTTAGTTTATGAAAATGACAATATTGATGTATGATAAAGAAAAAGTTGAGAAGGAAATGAAAAACGATCGTGTATTTTTTTTATACATGGGTGGTCCAGGTTAGGTTACACACACAACAACTAATTCCACGGGGAATATGCATGCCTCACCATGCATATACCCAAGTAAATCAAAACTAGGTTACCCATATTCAGGGAGGGGATTCGAATCCTGGTTAGTCGAGCTATCCCAATTGGTTACGATCATGTATTGTTAGGTAAGATAATATGTACAACCTTTTCCTATCTTTTATACATTTCCTTAATAATTTACAAGACTAGTTAGCATACAATTCCTTAATAATTTACAATACTATTTACCATACAATGCCCGAAAGTTAAAATATTTGTATAATTTTTTTTTTTTAAAATGTAGAATTACTTTATGTGCTTTTCTATGAAGTACATAAATGATATTTTTTTCTAAATGTAGTTTATGAGTCTATATCATTTTTTAAAATTTAGAATCACTTTAAATGCTTTTCAAAAAAATATTTCCAAACATGTGTATTTCTAACATACTCAGAGATTTCTGAACATACGTATAAATATTACGTGTATACTTAGAGCTTTATTGAGTATACTTAGATATTTTTGAATATACTCAGAGAATTTATGAGCATATTCAAATACTTTTCTAAGTATACTCAGGGACTTCCTTAGTATACTTAGAGATTTCTAATCTCGTACTTAAATATGTGTAGAAGAATAAACATAACTTATCCAAAATTATTGTGATTTCTCAACCATCTTATCCTAATAAACATGTAATCATAAACCAAACGCCTTATGTTTTCTATAATCAGATATGTGTAAAAGTATAAAGAGCTAGTTATCGTGTTTTTTTGGGATAGTAATTTGTGTTAGTCTCTATATAGAAGAATAATGTTATAAATCACAATCTTTTTTGCTTTACTCTTATGTTATATATCGTACTATTCATGTAGAAGTTCATCTGTTAATAAATATATTTTTCATCAATAAACGTGGTATATATTAAAAAATTAAAAGAAAGTTACCAAACTCCCAAATGAGAAATGTTAGACAGTAAAATATTAGACAGTAAAATATTAGACAAAACTAGTAAAAGGGGCAATAACCCAATGAAAAGGTAAAACATGAGATACAATGAGTCTAACAACCCAACCTTATTAGCCTATCTCCTAATCCAATATGAAGATGAAAGTACTTCGATAGGCATCACACATATGTCCTTTATGTTTGTTAAAACTCCAGTCAGTTACCGTGATGGGTGACAAAATAACTCAGACCACAGTTAAAGTATCCTTCTCAACAATAACACAATCATCGATTAACGCGTAAATAAAACTGTACTCTTGATAAAATATCGATAGTGTTGGTTAAACATTCCATATAAAATTTGAAATGAAAGTAAAATTTTGAAGAATAAATAAATTATTGGACCACTTAGAAATCTACAAATACAAAACTTTAGGGGTTACATATAAAAGAAAAACTAAACGAAGGATAGTCTTGCAATTTGATTCCTTGTTCACCTGAGAAATAAAAAGCTCGCCGCGAAGGAGAAACTCACACATAAGCTCCACTCAACACTCAATACTTCAACAATGGACTCCTACACTCCTTTACTGGAGAAAACTCGGGTCCCACAGCCATCACTACAAAAGTATGCCGTGATATCAATCTTCGAGAAGCTTCGTTCAGCACCGCCACATATGAGCGTCGACACCGCACCGGGTACAGACGCCATCACACAGTGCCTCCACTCTGCTTCCTCAGCCGTCGTTGATCAATCGGTCCGTGAACTTTGCCGCCTCGTCACCGACTCTAAATTAGACATTTCTCGCGCCTTACTGGAGCTCCAATCTGCTCTCGAAGCCTCACATTCTCGCTTCGTTAATGTCTTCGTTAAAGGCATAGGGTTTCTCGTTCGGTTAGGGTTTCAGAAAGACCATGTTTCGTTTCGGTTCAATTCATCTGAAACTCACCCTTTCGTCAAGGTAATGGTTAATCCTTCATATTTTGATAATCTCAATTAACTTGTTGTTTTTCTGTAATTTATATTAATGCTTAATCTACTGTATGTAATAGTTAATCCTTATCGTAATAATGATGATCATACATTGTTAATCACAATTAACTTGTGAGTTGTGACTAATGTATATGCTTAATTTACCGTCAATGTATTAGTTAGTCCTTATCATAATTCGTTAATCACAATTAACTTGTTGTTTTGATGTAATTCATATGTATGCATAATCTACGTGAGTATTTAGTTAATTTAAGCTAATAAGTATGTTTGGTTAAGCTCACAAGCTAGTGAAATACAGCTAAGTGCCCGTTTGGAAGTGCTTTTTTGAGAAGCACTTAAAAATGCTTTTAGCATTTTAAAAGTTATTTTGACTCTGAAAAACACTTTTTTGAGAAGCACCAAATAGGTGCTTCTTAAAAAAAAGCACTTAAAATATTTTTAGATTTCAAAATTATTTTTAATAATTTTTTAAAATTTTGAATTTTATTCTAAAAGCGCTTTTTTAGTCTAAAATAAGCACTTCCAAACGGGCCCTAAGTAGGATCGAAGATGTAATATATTTAAATTTACTTGTTAGTGATCTATATGTATGCTTAATATATGTGACAATGGTCTTCTATTGAATCTGAGTATTTTGTTAGTGAATTTATATGCTAATGAGTATAATTAGTTAATCTCACAAGTTACTAAGATATAGTTATACGTAAGCAAAGTGCTATTAATCAAATCGGATATATATATATATATATATAATTTGTTAATCACACTATATTCATATTTAACAAGGGGCACTAATTTTTTCAGATTTTGTCTTGCCGAAGGGAGGTACAATCTGAGCTTATACAACAAGTGCTTATATTCATGGTGCAGAATAAACATGTTAAAATGGAGGATATTTGTGAATTCTTAAGGCCGTTTTTAAATTACTCAATTATACAAATGTCTGTTTCAGTTTCATTTTCTTCGTTTGTGAGAAGGTTAATATCGTCAATTGCATCATTGTGTTGTTCATTTCCTCGAGAGGCTATTCCTGTAATTAAGCTGTTGATGGAATGTCTCAAATTTTTCCCATGTAAGAATGCAGAAGTAAGTTAAATCATTGGGAAAACATATTTAAACTAATTTATATAGGGGAGAGAGAATGAGCAGTTTATTTTAATGATATTTAGAGCAAATTTCCTTTTTGGTCCTCGAACTTTGTTTTTTTACTGCCATTAGTCTGTGCATCAAATTCCATCCATTTTCACTGTTAAGTCTATGTGGCAACGGTATCTTTGTTACCCAAAATTTTAAAATTCCCCAAATGGTCCCTGAACTATCCCCTTTTACCGATTAGTCCTCGAACTTCTTTGCCACGTGGCACTTAACAGTCATAATCTGACAGAGTTATATGCGGGGACTAACCATGGGAAAAAAGGAAGTTCTAGGACCATTTGGGTAATTTTAGAAGTTCGAGGACCATTTGGGAGGGCTATAGTTTGAGGACCAATAAGGAAATTTGCTCTGATATTTATGTTTTTTCATAAGTTGTTTTGCTCCACGGTCCACATACTTATATTTGATTGATTCTTTACAGGATATTACAAATATATGTTATTCTTTTGAATGCCTAATTGATGCATATGTGGTGGTTCTAAGACATTTGATCGAAGATGGACTGGTATGACATTTTTTGTTTTGTCTTATTACTTTTGTGTTGTTTAATTTTAGGGTTAATTGCACTGTTAGTCCCTGTGGTCTAGCTCCTGGGGGTCAAGAGGTTCGGGAGCAAGCCCTATTTCTTTTTGGCTTAATTGCATTTGTGTCCCTATATTATGCAAAATTGCACTATAGGTCCCTATATTATGCAAAAATTGCACTGTAGGTCCTATATTATGTGCAAATACACTATAAGTCCTGATATTAATTTTTTTGAATTAAATCTCTATATTATACAAAATAACCTATATTTTACTATAGAAAAAACAAGATATTCATACAAGTGTTTTTTTTTTGCTTAATTGCATTTATGTCCGTATATTATTCAAATATCTCACTATAGGTCCTTATAATATGTAAAAATGCACTATAGGTCCCGATATTAATATTTTTGAATTAAATACACTATAAATCTCTATAATATACAAAATAACCTATATTTTTCTATAAACAATTTTTAGAGCAGGACTCCTATTTCGGAGACCACAGGGACTAACGGTGCAATTAACCCTTAATTTTATTATATTTAGATCAAGCATTCACAAATTTGTTCTTTTCTCATTTCTGGTTCTATTATCAGCTAATTCATGAGATCCAATTATGTGGAGTAAAACTATTGGACACCATTTTTTCACGCCACATTGATTTTCGCAAATTATCAATTGGAATCGAGAATATTTTGGAAATAGCAAAACACTTGTTAGTTGTTCAAAAGAACCTGGGATTGAGTTATCTTCATGAATATAAATCGATAATATTATCCTTATTTATAATCCTCACTGAAGCGGAACTTGAGCATGAACAGTATTCTATTGCAAAATTCCTTATCTTTCTATTGAAGTGGAAAAGTGAGAAAGGTACAGCTTTTATTCATTCATATAATAAAACTTTTTCACTTCTGTTCAGGACTTAAATCTATTGAATATGTGTTTTATACTTGATTTAATTTAGTCATAACTACTTTTATTAGTCTTGATGTAGTAATCTGTTTATTAAGTAATATAACAAATACCCTGTGGACTGACAAAAGGTCAAAACCCCCCCAACTTACCTTATGACCCCTCAAGTTTTTTCAATCTTCATTTGGCCCCTCAAGTTTTTTCAGAATCTTCATTTGCCCCCCAACTTTTAAAATTTGTCTAATTAAGTTTTAGTTTATAATATTTGTATACATATTTGTTATTTGTTTTATAAAAATGTAGGTTATTTTATATAGTATAGGGTCTTATAGTGACATTAATTAGATGAAAATTAGTATCGGGCCCAATAGTGTAACCTTTCTATAATATAGTTACCTTTTTAGTGCAATTTTTGCATAATATAAGGACCTATAGTGCAATTAAGTCTAAAATATAGGTTATTTTATATATTATAGGGACTTATAGTGACATGAATTAAACAAAATAAACAAATATCAGGCCCAATAGTGTAATCTTTCTATAATATAGGTACATTTAGTGCATTTTTTGCATAATATAAGGACGTATAGTGCAATTAAGTCTAAAATATAGGTTATTTTATATAGAGGGACTTATAGTGACATGAATTAAAAAAAAAAAATCGAGCCGAATAGTATAATCTTTTTATAAATAGGTACCTTTAGTGCAATTTTTGCATAATATAAGGACCTCTAGGGCAATTAAGTCTAAATTTGTTTTTGGACTCGTTGCCCCCGAACCTCCTTGGCATAATATAGGGGCCTATAGTGCAATTAACAAATGTGGTATGCTGGAAAATGACCTCTATGTTTTATTATAGTCTTTTTATGTATCCACTAATTAAATACCGCTTCTATTAATTTTTTTCAGAATTTAATATAGATGAAGAGCAAAGTGTGTTAAATGAAGAGTTACTTCTCATATTTCCTATTATTAATCTTCAATCTTCTCCATCTAAATATGTTAAACGAGCAGCAACTGATTTGTTATCTATTTTGGGGAAGCTTTCAATGAATTTGTTAGTTACACCAAGGAAAAAATTGGTAGTAGAAGAAAAAATTGGGTCTATTAGCACATCTCAGTGCATTATCTTCAGATTTTTGAAGCATTTATGGTTTCAGGTTTGCTTTCAGTATCTTTGTTCTTTTTATAACTTTAATGGTGTTAGTGAGAGTATTTGATTAAGAGTGAGTTGAAAGAATTAAGGAGAAATTGATAGAATGTAGGGACATTAGTGCAATTATTTAAAAAATATAGTTTTTTCTCGTTAGATAAGGACATGTAGTGCAACTAAAGTTAATAATGTATGTTAGTTTGTAAAATGTATGGACTTATAATGCAATTTTTGCGGAATATAGAGACATATAGTGCATTTTTTTGCAAAATATAGGGGCGTATAGTGCAATTGATCCAAAAAAAAAAATTCTAATTAAATGTGGTTCAATGTTTACTTACAATATCTTATACCTCAAAGTTACTTTGTTCTTCTTATTGTAACTTTAATGGTGTTAATGAAGTATTTGACTGAGAGTGAGTTGAAAGAATTGAAATAAAAAGTGAGAATTAAGCGTTAATATGAGTGAATTAAGGATAAATTGACTGAATGTAGGGACATTAGTGCAATTATAAAAAATTATAGTTTTATTCTCGTTAGATAAGGACATATAGTGCAACTAAGTTAATAATGTATGTTATTGTGCAAAATTTATGGATTTAGAGTGCAATTATTGCAGAATATAGGGACCTATAGTGCAATTATGTAAAAAATATAGTTTTTTCTCGTAAATAGGGACATATAGTGTAACTAAGTTAATAATATATGTTATTATGCAAAATGTATGGACTTAAGAGTTCAATTTTTGATGAATATAGTGACCTATAGTGTTTTTTTTTTTGTAAAATATAAGGACCTATAGTGCAATTGATTAACATAGTGTTCGCTTTGACTATTTGAATCTTTAGACAATTAACCAGTTTGCATCAGTTCTCTTGTGTCTTCTGATATTACAATCATGCCCCTAATTACTTATCTAGTTATTATAGCGTACATATATATATGTTCTTTGTTTTTTGACCAAGTTATAGAATCAAAACTCATAAATAACACACTTGTACGTAACTATGTCTTAAAACTTGTAATTTTCAGGATCAGGCTTCACTATCTTTTACTTCTTACTTGAATTTTGCTTCTATGAGTGAGGGGCCCACTGTAAATGATCATAATAAACAGAAGTCTTGGATGTCATTACTGGGAGAATATTCTATGCAAATTGTGGATAAAAAGAAATCCTCTTTACCTATTACTCAGAGTCAGGAGATGATTTTGAATGGTATATATACTCTTTTGAGTATTCTATATTGCATAGTTACATCTGATAATATTTAATTCTCTTTTTGTTCCTTAAAAAACTGTCCACTTAGCTTTTTACACAGTTTAATAAAGAGTAAAGTCCCACAACATGCTAGTATCGTATACTGGTTTTCCCAATTTTGACGGAATTGAAGGGCCAATTAGTCAATTTAATGTGTTATCTTTGCTACGTACCAGATTTAGATATGGACTGAATCAGGGACATTGCAAAGACAACGCGTTAAATGACTAATTTGCCCTTAAATTATGTCAATTTTGCAACATAGTTGTGAATTTGGCCAAAATTGGCACAAAAATTTATCGATCAGTCCAAAAGTTGGATAGATATGAAATAAACGTGTACAAGATAGTAGTGAGCGGGACTTTACTCTTTAATAAATGTAAAAATTGAATTCTCTATTACTAAAATACTCTTCATGAAGTGTTTTGATATCTTAAATGTTAATTGGAAACATGATTCTAATATTTTAATAGGGGTAATAGTGAAAAAAATTGTGGAGAAAAATTATTATCAAGGCATATAGTGCAATTTTTGCGTAGTATAAAGGACCTGTAGTGCAATTTCTGAAAATTAGGGACTCGTGATGCAATTTTGCATAATATAGTAACACGTAGTGTAACTAATTAAAAAATAATAATATCAGGGCAAATGTGCATTTTTGCATGCATGTTAAATTTTTCATAATACAGAGACCTGCAGTTAAATTTTGCATTGGCATAATATAGGGACTTATAGTGCGCTTTTTACATATATAGGACATGTAGTGAAATTCTGCCTAATGTAGGGACCTATAGTGCAATTAACCCCCAACAAAAAAACCAGACTTTATACAATATAGGGACCTGTCGTGCAATCAAATAAATAAACAAGGGCTATAATACAATTTTGCATAATATAAGGACCTATTGTTCAATTAACTAGAGTTATTTTTCCGGGACCGTTGCACCCTTCCCCCCTCCCCAACAAAAAACCAGGCTCCACACATTTTAGGGACCTGTGTGCAACTTTCCATAATATAGGGACCTTTCGTGCAACTTTGCACTATATAGGGACCTGTTGTGCTACTATGCATAATATAGGAATCTGTCATGCAATTTTGCATAATATAGGGACTTGTAATGCAGTATAATATAGGAACTTACTTTGTGGTTAATTTAAAAATAGTTTTGCATAATATAGGGACCTCTAGTACAATTTTGCATAATATAGTAAGTGGACAATCTATTAGGAACCGAGGGAGTACTACTTTTCTCCTTCCTAATAACTCCTTTCAATTTTTGGTATTTGCAGAATTGCCACTGATACTCGGTTCAGTTTCATGTGTCTTTCTCATGAAACCAACATTACAAAGCTCCGCAGTAGATTTATTGACTATCTGTAACACTATGGACCGTAAATTTGGTGTCTCCTTATTTCTAGTTATTCTATTCTACAATCACATGTTTACTAATAAACAAACAAATGGTGATTTTCATAACATTCTGGTGAGTTTTCTTTATAAATATGTCACTTCTTCAGAAATGCTATATACCAGTATACCCTCTTTTCATAAAATGGTTTCATTGGAAATGAATTATTAATTAATTAGTTTATTTTATATTCTCAATCTAGCTTTATGTCATTTCTAATCAAATTACGCCACATTATGGGTGATATGAACAGTGACAAGGGTATTGTAATTTTTTCTAAAGACTTAATTGCACTTGACTCCCTATATTATGCAAAAATTGCACTTTAGGTCCCTATATTATATAAAAATTGCACTATAAGTCCCGATTGTTTTGAATTAATTACACTATATCTCAATACTATACAAAACAACCTATATTCTACTACAAATAAGATAAATCTATGCCTAATAAAATCATTTTTTAAAGTTGGGTGGGCTTAGAGAAGATTCTGAAAATTTTGGGGGGCCATAAGCTCATTAAATTTTATTTAATTTTTGATTTTTGGGGGATCCTGGCCACAAAAACTAATACATATAGATCCGTCCTTGGGTATGAAGACTGGTATATAGTATTACTTTTCTTTTTATTGTTGTTCATCAGATTTATAGTATAAGAGATATAATATTATCTTGTTGTTTCAGCTAAAACTCTTGGGTATGCTCCCTTCTTTGGCTTCAGATCCTTCAATGGTTCCGTTAATAGTTCAGACTATTCTACCCATGCTTCAGGCTGATACAAAACCGTATGTTCTCTTCTTAAATCAATTTAGCATAAAATACCGAATATACCCCCTATGGTTTTAAATAGGACAAATACCCCCCCTGTGGGTTTCCAACTTGTGACAACTTGTCATTAATTGTTACAACCTAGTTAAATTTTGAGTTTTATGGTTTCAATAGATGTTTAAGACATTAAGACGGTTTATGAAGGGTATTTTAGTAATCGTGGTGT
This sequence comes from Nemophila menziesii, assembly GCA_029959085.1. NCBI lineage: Eukaryota > Viridiplantae > Streptophyta > Magnoliopsida > Boraginales > Hydrophyllaceae > Nemophila > Nemophila menziesii. Next base: position 146,859,149 of record JARWIR010000001.1, read on the forward strand.
TAATAAATGACTTTACTTAGATTATGTGCAAAAGCAAAGTGGATAGATATAATGGGTCGGAGGAAGTATGTTATTATAGGGATCTGTATGGGGACCTTTAGTGCAATTTATGCATAATATAGGGACCTGTAGAAAACCATCTAAGTTCAAAGCTTCCGGATGTAAATTCTTAGTTTCTGAATGTAAGTTTCGTGCTTCAACAAATCCAGACTTGGTTATATACTTTTGTGTAGTTCATGAGCATCTTATTCTTCTTTTCTATCTGTTAATATACTAAAATATACTTTTAAGCTACGTGAATATTGATATTGTTATCTGATTTTTCTCAGTGTTCTGTATGCTACTGCTACACGTTTGATTTGTAAGACCTGGGAGATCAATGATCGTGTCTTTGGGAGTCTACAGGTAAGATTATGGCCAACTAACTAACACACATCTATTTACAGCTGTACAATTAGTTTGACTAACTAACTAACTAACTAACTAACTATGAGTCTTCTCCTTAACAATTATTAGGGAGTGTTATTACCAAACGATTCAACTCAGTTCTCATCTGAGAGAGATATTTGTATCAGTAAAGCTCTTTCCATTCTTGATGTTTGTAAAAAGAATGCTGATAGGGGCGTTGACGTCATTTTGGCTGTTGCGGTACGATTTTTTTTTAATGGATTTGCTGTGTATGCTGTTATAAGTTTCTGATATCTACATTGGTAAATTTATTAACAGGGTTGTATTGAGAATAAAGATCCACTTATTCAGTCTTTGGGTCTACAAAGCCTTGCTCATCTTTGTGAAGCAGATGTTATAGGTAAAAAGACGCTTTATACAGTTTGTATTTTTTAACTGGCTTGTCTCATTTATATAGCTTCTATGATGAACCATATGACTTGCATTTTTTTCTATAGAACTTATATACACTACCTTCTTTAGTGAAAATGAGAATGATTAACATCTTGCTCAATTTTTAAGGGTAAAATACCAAATACCCCTTGTAGTTTGACTAAAGTTCAAAAAAACCCTATGGTTACAAAAGATTCTTAAGCCATTCATAATTTTAACTATAAGAATTGATTTACTAGTGTTCCAACATTTGTTGCACGAATGAAGGGCAAATTGGTTAGTTAATTGCTCATTGTATTTTGGTTGTGCGTTTTGATTGGGTGAAAGTAGAAGATTTGTTTTTCAAAGTGATAATTATGTGCTTGAAATGGAGAGACATAGCTATTGACTTGCTTTTCATGATCATTAATGTAATATTCATATTCACTTATAAATGCTCTCTATAAAATTAACTATTTTATATATGCACTTAAATCAGATTTTTATACTGCTTGGAGTGTGATAGCAAAGCATGTACTGAACTATTCATCAGATGCCACTGTTGCGCATGGGTAAGTAATGTACTTAGTATGTTTTATGATATAGGAGTATTATACTTCACAGAATTTTGGCTTACACATGGAAATTTTAAAAGATAAATAATAGTATCCTGGTTTAATCTTCAGCCATATTTATATTATTCTTTTTCTTTTTTTTTCTGGATAGCTTATGTGTACTCTTAAAATGGGGTGCAATGGATGCTGAAGCATACCCTGAAGCTTCTACTAATGTTGTGCAAATATTATGGGAAATTGGAAGCTTTAGAGATGTTGAGTCTACATCATGGACAAAAGCTCGAGCCTCTGCTTTTGAGGCATTAATGTCATACGAGGTGGGTTAATTATTTTATTTGTATGAATATTTTGTTTTTTCTATAGTAAAATATAAGTTATTTTGTGTAATATAGAGATTTATAGTGTAATTAATTTTAAAAAATTAATATCGGGAGCTATAGTACAATATTTGCATAATATCGGGACCTATAGTGCAATATATGCATAACATAGGGACCTATAACGCAATTAAATGTTAGCATATTTTAAATCTGTGCAGAATCTAAAAAACAACACCCTGTCTTCTGTTATATTCTTACAGGTAATTCATATTGAAAGAAGCATTCCTGAATTTAAGGATAAGAATATAAACTTGCTTACTTCTGAGACTAAAGCTGAAGTATTGAAAGCTTTAGAGGGATTTGAAGTCAAAATCATTAATTATGAGCACAGGTTAGTAACAAATGTTTTTCTTTTTTCTTTTTCAACTTCTTAAATTTAAAGAAAGTGTTATAGTTTTCTAAATTGTAATGTTATTGCTTATTTTTGTGTAGTACAAGAAGAAGATTAGTGAAGCAGAAAATAGTCCCTGGCAATAAAATAGAGAAGTTACTAGATGTTTTTCCTCAGGTTATCTTTTCTTCAGGTATAAATTCTTCCATCTATAGGACTTTTTCAATCTTTCTAAAATCTCAAATAAATGAAAATAAATGAAAATAAAAAAACTAAGAATGAGTTAATATATATACTAAATTACTAATACTACTAACTGCTATAGGAACACATTCTTATATATATATATATATGTGTGTGTGTGTGTGTGTGTGTGTATCTTTATACCTCTAACTATCTGTAGTTATCTTAATAACCAAGAAAATGGTACTTTTGCCCCCGAAATATGAGTGGTTTGACATGATACCCCTGAACTTTAAATCCGTGCCCTGTTACCCTTTGTTGTCCAATTCTTCCTTTAAGTCATTTATTTATTAATATTTAATCATTTTAAAATTCAAAATTCTAAAATCAAAAAAATTCTAAAAGTTTCGGAAAACTAAGGTTCAGGGGACAAGAAGACTTAAAAATAAAATAAGGGGCACCGTGTCAAAACACAAATAGTTCAGGGGGCAAAGGTGCTATTATCCCTTAATAACTTAAAAACCTAGGCATTTTAAATCATTCATATCATTTACAGGAAAAAACAGCACAGCTAGAGAATTACCTGGTGCAGCTTTATTTTGTCTTCCATTAACTTCTAAAGATACAAACAATAAAGGATCCAATAAAGTAAGAAACTTTTTCACTGCAATCAAAATTCTTTCCTTAAAAATGTTTTTACCTCATTAACCTATATATGCTGACGTGTACATAGGGACTACAAAGTGTACACACTAATTATGAGACCAAACTGCTTGAAATAGCTGCTTCTCTTCAGCTCTCGAGAAATATTTTGATTGCTCTTATCTCATTACAATCATGGAAAGCCTTCATGAGAAGATGGTTAAAGGCTTGTACCACTTTTCTTGATTCAAAGTCTGATTCTAATACATTGGATAAAACTTCTAAAGCTGCTAATGACATTTTAAAGGTATTTTTTCTTGGGCAAAATACCAAATACACCCATGTTTGTTAAAGAACCCCATATGGTTTTAATAGGGATAAATACCCCCTTGTGGTTTTCCAACTCGTGATAACTCATGACCAGGGACGGAACCAGGATTTTTGAATTAATTACACCTATATTTTACAAAATTCCCTATATTATGCAGATATTGCACTATAGGTCCTTATATTATGTACAAATGCACTATAGGTCCCGAGAGTAATTCTTTGAATAAACTGCAATATAAATCTCTATATTATACAAAATTCCCTATATTATTCAAATTGCACTTTAGGTCCCTATATTATATAAGAATTGAACTATTTTTTTTATTAATTACACTATAAATCTCTATATTATACAAAAAAACCTATATTTTACTATAGAAAAAACAAAACATGCATAAAAATAAAATAACTATAAGCCTAGTAACTTTAATTTTTAAAATTCAGGGGGACAAGAGAAGATTCTGAAATTTTGGGTGGCCATAAGCTCATTAAACTTTTTTTTTACAAGAATAAAAAAGTTGTTTTTAAAAGATCTGGACACTAATACTTGGTTCCGACCACATGGGCCTTAGTGATGTATGTATAGAAGGGATGAGTTATCACGAGTTGGAAAACTACAGGGGATAATTTACACTTTTTTGTTTCGAAAGCATCTGTTAGTGCTTTGTTTAGACCAAGTTAGACTTATTCTATTCCTTCAAAATTGTGTAGGTTATGAAGCGTATTGCAGAAGAATCTATCCCAAGCTGTGCTGAGAATATTGCTTTGGCTGTTGGGGCACTTTGCCTGGTAAAAACATTTATTTTGTCTAAACAAAAATTATCTCAAATTGTTAAAGTTCATTTTACTTTACTTTCGGTAACACATGCATTTGATTAACCAAACCAAGACCATGTAGATGATAGGTTGTACACTTGTACCCTGAGTAAAATATTTATTGTTCTGGAACTTCTAGAATTCCACATGTCAGAATTTATTTAAAAATAAATAAATTACACACTGTCAGTTTAATTTATCTTGTTTTACTGATTCCAGATTTTACCCCCATCTGCTCATGCTGTTAAATCAACAGCTTCAAAATTCCTTGTTAATTGGGTAAATCAGTATGAACATGAGTATAGACAATGGTCAGCTGCTATTTCTCTTGGACTGGTCTCAAGTTGTCTTCATCTCACTGATCACAAACAGAAGTTTGAAAATATTACTTCACTTCTTCAGGTAATAAAATATCTAATAAGATGTGTGTATTATTTTGTATATCAAGTTTTATATTTGCGTTTCACATTACCATAATTGATGTTGATGATTTTCTCTATCTGAACTTGTCTCATTAGTATTAGTTATGAGAGTTAATTGCACTGTTAGTCCCTGTGGTCTTTGAAATAGGAGTTTTGTTCCTGTGCTCTAAAAATGTCACGAAGGTCCCTATGGTCGAGATTATCAGCACTCCAGGTCCTTCTAACAATTTAACAGGAGCTGCGGTGCTCATAAATATCAACCATAGGGACCTTTCATGGCATTTTTAGAGCACAGGGACTATAGGATTCTTACTTTTGAAACCATGGGGACTAAAATGGCAATTAACCAGGAATATATATTGGGCAGGCATGTTTTTCTATATAAATTAATTGCACGATGTAAGTTCCTAATTTTTTGCAAAAATTACACTAGAAGTCCATATATTTTGCAATTATTGCAATATAAGTCCTTATATTATGCAATTATTGAATCAAGCTTTGATTTAATTTGTTGTATGTATGAATGTTTTGTTGTTTCTATGATAAAATATAGGTCTACTTTGCATAACATAGGGACCTAAAGTGTAATTTTTGTATCAAAATACGGACCTATCGCGCAATTAACTTTAAAAAGGGTTACTATAGGGACCTATAATGCAACTAACTCAAAAAAAGGTTACTATATGGACCTATACTGCAATTAAATCCATTTTTTCTATTATCATAGGGACTTGGTAGTGCGATTAACTAGAAAACAATGTAGAACCTATATTGTAATTTCTGCATATTATATGGAGCTATAATGCCAATTAACTTTAGCATATTTCTGGCACCTACAATTATGACAATCTGTACCTCTTATCAGGTCTTATCTGTAAGCAAAAGCACTCTAGTAAAAGGAGCTTGTGCAGTTGGATTAGGTTTTTCAAGTCAAGAGCTTCTTACTTGGGTCAACACTGAAGATAATAATAATAAAACTCACTTAAACAAAGAAACATACAAAATTCAAGAATCCGATTTACTTAAAAAAATCATCAACACATTATCACACATAATAACTCAATACACTCATTCCTCTACAGATATACTACAAAAACTCTGCTCATATTTTCCATTACCAGATTCAGATTTTACCTTCGAAAATCATACTGATATAGAACAAGATATATCGGGTGTATCTGGACTTGTTTTAGGTTTAAGTTTATCCATCAATGCTATATATAAAGGTGGTGGAAATAAAGCAGTTCTTTTACTAAAAGACTTTATTATCTCGTGGGTCCCGCGTATAAACTCGTCAATTGAAAGCGGTTTATCAGTTGGTTCGTGTCTTTCTTTACCTATAATAGTAGCGTTTTGTCAGAAAGTTGAATTAATTGATAATACTGAAGTGGATAATTTAGTGAAGGGTTATATTAACCTTATCTCGAAGTTACTGACTGTAAAAACGGCTAATATGTATCAACAGAGTTTATTAATGGGGTGCTGTGTAGGAGCAGGGAGTTTAGTTTCGTGTGTGTTAAATGAAGGGGTTTGCTCATTAAAAGTGGACCTTGTTAAGGAGTTATTAGGTTTATTTAGAAGAACTTATACTGAGTCTCATACTCCTTTGATTTATTTTGGTGGGATTTTTGGAGCTGTTAATGTGTTAGGAGCTGGTGCTGGGACAATGATTGAATGTAATAAATTAACCTCCTTCAAAGATTCTTTATATCAGAAGGTATGTTCTTTTTTTGTTCTCTATTATTTCGTAAAAGTTGATTTTCATTTAGTTCTTTAGGTGTTTATTATTTTTTTATCTTATATGGAGTGTTTGTTTTAATAGTTTGCTAAAGAAAGAATAAGATTCATGAACTATTTATTGTATAATTATTAATGAATAATCATGAATTTGCTACATTATTTTGTTAGTTGTTATGTGATCTCAGTTCTCCCTTGTTGAAGAAAAAAATAGCCCTTTTACCCTTTTACCCCTGCGAAATTCGTGAATTGACAACTTTCCCACCTTAACTATGTTTTTTGACTTTTCCTGCCCTCCAACTTTCATATTTTGCCCTGTTACCGCTTTTTCCCATTTCCGTTAAATCATTTAAAACACGATAGATGGAACTGAAAAATGCTGGATTTGTTGTCATTATTAATGATTAATCATGGATTTGCTACATTTCTTTATTAGTTACAAATTTTCTATATATAGGGAAAATAGCACTTTTATCCCTGTAGTATTTGTGAATTGATAACTTTCCCCACTCTAACTTCCATATTTTGCCCCATTTCCCCATTTCCATCAATTTTTTCCGCAAAATCATTATTTAATCAATTAAAACCATAAAAAAACATTAACTATTTATTATCTATCTCCATAAGTTTAAAAAATATAAAAATAAAAAACCCCAAAACTTATTCACATATTGACCACTTCCCCCTAAACTAAGTTTTTAGACTTTCCCCCCTCCAACTTTCATATTTTTCCCCGTTTTCCCATCACTCATCTCTAAAAAATTTCAAACTCTTTTCTTTTTCTTTTTTGATATAAAACTGACCATACTTTAATATTACTACTCTTTTACAGGAATCTTCTTATATAACTGGGCCTCTTCTTTCAAGCCCATTACTGGAGAATGAATTAACATCATTAATACAAGAAATATTTCTTATTGCACAAAGCTCTAATGACAATCAAATGCAACAAAACGCATCATGGGCAGTTTCATTTCTCAGGCATTATATATGGTCTATGGAGCATCCCATTAATAAAGAAGATCCAGATGGCAAAAAATTAGCCTCTCAAAATTTTGCTGAAGATAGAATAGTTTCAAAAATTTCTTCATGGTTAATGCATCTAAGCTATCATGAGGTAAGTCTATTTTTTTTTTTTGGTTTAATTGCACCTATAGGTCCTTATATTATGCATGTCTAAATTGCACTATAGGTCTATTTTTTTGTCAGAGTTAATTGTATTTTGCACTATAACTTACTATCTTTTTTAAATTTAATTACACTATAGGTCCTTATATTATGCATGTCAAAATTGCACTATAGGTCTATTTATTTGTCCGAGTTAATTACATTTTGCACTATACCTTACCTTTTTTTAAGTTTAATTGCACTATAGGTCCTTATATTATGCATGTCAAAATTGCACTATAGGTCCCTATATTATGTAACAAATGCACTATAGGTCCTTATATCATGCATGCCAAAATTGGACTTTAGGTCCCTATATTATGTAACAAATGCACTATAGGTCCTTATATCATGCATGCCAAAATTGCACTTTAGGTCCCTATATTTTTTCCTGGACTTAATTGCACTTATGCCCTATATTAAAATGCACTATTTAATATTATTGTTTTTTTGAGATAATTACACTATAAAAATCTCTATATTTAACTTTAGAAAATAATTTTTTATATACAAATAAAGTAAATACAAGCCTAATAAGATTGGTTTTTACAAGTTGAAGGGGCAAAGGGAAGATTCTGAAAATTTAGAAGGTGTCATAAGCTGATCAATTAAAAAAATAAAAAATAAAAAATAATTGTAAAAGTAAAATGAGCCACTGCCCCTACTAAAGACACAAATTAGTGTATTTGAAAATTTAAGTTTTGCATGTCTAGAAGCATTTTACAACAATATATACATATATTATTGCGATGGGCTTACTTTATTTTGCATTATAGGTCCCTGTACCTCCACATGTTGAAACGGTTACAACTGTTTTACGGTGTCTCTCAAATACTCCTCGTTTACCTTCATTAGACTGGGGAGCTATAATCAGACGGTGCATGAGATACGAAGATCAAGTTAATGGTGGGACCCACAATTATTTATCTAAATCTCTTCGAACAGAATGTTTAGCTTTTGCCTTATTTCATGCAAATCAACACGATGAACTTCTTAACTTCCTTGATGAACTCACTGAACTCTCCAGATTCAAAACCCTCGAACTGAATTTACAGTCGTATATTTTTGGACACCTGGCAGATTTAACAAAGATATTTTCAAATTCTCGACTTGATAAATTATTTCACGATATTGTTGACTTTTTCTCTTCTGAGGTGTATAATACAGAACTAAGGGTTTCATGTTGGAAGGGTCTTTATCTGTGTTTAAACGATGAATCGTTTGGTGGGACCCACGAGTATATGTCTAGTTTAGAAAATTGCTTGGAGGTCCTTTTTACTATTTTGCCTACATGGCATTTAGTCAATGATATGGATATTGTACAGGAATGGTTTGAAGCTGTTAGATGCCTTTCAAAAGCTCCACAAGGATGGCTACTAAAATTTCTGCAGGTATGATTTTCATTTTAATTGCAATTTAGGTCCAAATATTATGCGAAAATCGCGTTTTAGGTTATTAGGTCCCTATATATATTTTTTTTCAGAGTTGATTGCACTATAGGTCCCTGTATTACTTTTTTTTGAGTTACTTGCATTATTAGTCTATATTATTATTTTTGAGTTAATTGCACTACAGGTCCCTATATATGAAAATAACCTATATTAAGCTGTTTGAGTTACTTGTACTATTAGTCTTTATTATTATTCTTGAGTTAATTGCACTGTAGGTCCCTATATTAGTTTTTCTGAAGTAGTTTGACTACTTATAGGTCGCTATATTTAGCTTTTTTGAGGTTATAATTTTTCATTCACAAAGTGTAGAAACAATATCACCAAATCTTGTTGTTTCATGGTATACAATAGTTATTTTCATATATATAGGGGGACCTATAGTGCAATTAACTTAAAAAAAACCTATGTATCTGTATGTTTTATTGACAATGAATGTGTTGTGGTCCAAAATATAGACTTCAGAGATGGATTTAATGGATGAGGTGGCAATTCGCTTGTCTGAAACTTTGAAAAAAATTCAAGTCAAAGCCAGGTTGATTTGCATTGGTGCACTTCCCTTGAATGAGATTGGGAAATTAAGAGCTTATTTATTCAACACTAAATCAGAAGGTATAATACTATACCATATATTGAATTATGATTCTATATCGTAATATTTAAATAGTTAATGCATTTCCTTTATGTTGAATTGTCAAGTAGTGATTTTTTTTTTTAAAAAAACTTCTTTCTTTCAACCTCTATATTTACTTTTACTTTGTTGCAGTTATGTGGGATGTTTTGGTAGATATGACATCAGCATTACAATATGCTGAGGGAAGCATTAAAAGACAATGGCTACTTGATGCACTTGAAATGAGCTGCGTTATTAGCTACCCTTCCACGGTAAAATAGCTTATGCCCCTCAAGTTTTGAAAAATATATTTCGCCCTCCTCAGTTCAATAAGCGATTTATTTTTTATTGTTGTTTCTGTGACTAAATATAGGTTGTTTCCATGAAATAAGGACCTATATTGCTAATAAATTTTAAAATATGTAAAATATTCACATTCTATAGGGCCCCTTTAACTTTCCAATTTTCACTTGGACTTGGTATAGGGACTTACAATGCAATTTTTGTATCAAATTTTTGAATATTAGCGATTAACGCAGGGACTTATAGTGCACTGAACTTAAAAGTAAAGTTAAGGTAGGGACTTATAGCGCAACTAACACTTATTTTTTTAAACGTATAACTTGTGGGGCAATTAATTCGGAAAGACAGTATAAGAACTCGTATTGCAATTTTTGCATAATATAAGACGTATCTCCTACAACAATAATATAGGGACTTCTGGTGCAATTATCTCGAAAAAAAAATTGGGGGTGGGGAAAACTGGCACCACCCTTGGTCATATCAAAAGTAAAAATATGTAAAAATATTAGCTGACAAGCTTTAGCAATTAATATTGCATTCTAGATTTCTAGTGGCACTTGAAATAATATAAACACAATGTGGAATAATATTTTTTTTTTTATATAAATGCAATAAATTGATGCCTTTGTCTTTTCTTCATATCGAAATTTCTAAATCTTACACTTTTGATGCTTTGCTACAGGCTATGCAATTTGTTGGGTTACTAAGTGGAAGCTGTTGTAAATATATGCCTATTTTAATACTCGACAAACAAACAGTTCTACAAGATTTATCCGTAACATTTGTATCTCTTCTAACCGATAATACAAACTGGGAAAAAATAGCAGATTCCGCTGTTTCATATTTATACACTTCCATGGACAGAATCTATGCTCATATAAAAGGTACAGTGGGAGCAAACAAACAGGTGATTATTGACGTAAGTGAGAATGATAAATTGGATTACTTGTTAAAAGTGATGCATCATACGTGTGTTTCTTTGAAACATTATTTATCTCCTGAGAAACAGCTTTGTCTTGCTAATATGGTATTTTCTTAATTAGTTTTTTTTCTTGTAGAATACGGTTTGTAGAGATTGTTATATTAATGTATACATACGTGTATATATAAATAGATATTTTTTAATTAGAACTTCAAAATTCTGTCAATTATTTATCTTCCATGGGCAAATATATGTATCATTTGCTACCGTCCCTGTATTTTGTAGTGTCTAAAATTTCGTTAGTATCTTTCAATGTTTAAAGCAGAATATTAAATTAGGATCTATATAAATATAAAATGAGTCTATTATTAAACACCACTTTATTAAAAGATTTAATTGTTAAAAACAATCCTTAATAAATATCCTATTTGATACATTTAATTATTTTATCTACTCGTTTACATATAAAAAAATCATTTAAATTTAACCAATCTTAATACAATCTCTGGCCATCGTTCGCTATTACCAACTCCAGTTAGTTCTTTTTTAAGAATAATTCGTTCGACCATGACTGCCCCCAACATAAACTAGCCATTTTTTTCAATTTTCGATTGGTCACATGCTTGCGCCACCTAGCACCTACCTAGTTCTTTTTTACAATCACATCTCAGGTCAACTACTCTCTAAACATATGAAATTTATGTTTCGAATAGTAAGTCTCATTTATGCAAATTGATGGTTGAAAAATATTGCACGGTAGTGGTAGAAAAAACTGGTCGGAATTGGCGCACCGGAGGTGCTGCTGGCCGAATAAAGGAAACAAAACAAAAAAACTGTCCAAGTTGGTTGTTTAATATTAAAATAAACAAATACTATATTGAATATAAAATGGTATAGTTAAAATGATTTTTATAATTATTTAATATCAAATCGTTTGTAGTCATGAATCGTATACGAATCGGTCTACATAGCTTGGAATCGCTTCGATTCAAATCGCATCGCTGAATCGAGCGATTCATACTCATACTCAAGCCCAAGCCCAATTCAAAAAAAAAGTATTAAATCAAACCATTCTTGTAAATGGTTAATCAATCTAACTTAAAAACTAACTTAAATTCGATATTTAATCAAACCTTGATTGAATTGGAAAACTTCTAATTTTCTTTTATCTTCTGTGTTTTTGTCGAACCTTCTGTGATAGAAGTTTTCTTTTTCGGTTGTGATAGAAGTGCGTTAAACTTTGTTTAACTTCTTTGCACTTTATAAGGGGCTTTTTGTTTTAATGGATAATGGATGTTTTTTTTTATCGAAGTGTAATGGATGGTTTAACTGTTTTGCATTTTATAAGGTTTTTTTTTTTTAAAGGATAATGGATGATTTTTTTTATCGAAGGGTAATGGATAGTTTTTATCCTTTTGAATTGATAGATTGAACTTTTATATTAATACTATATTAATAATGGAATATGTAAAAAATAGATAACAGAAAAAGTGATCATATTTTTTTTTTCATATGTACTAATAAATACTTTTTTTCTTTTTGTCAACGATAAAAGTTTTATGATTAAAAAGTAAAGTGTAATATTTTAGTTAGACAAAAAAAATATATCTATGCAATAATATATGTAATAGTATTAGAGAGAAAAAAGTATTTTATATTTTATTTTTTAAAGTTAAAAAATTATAAATATAGTGCATATTAAATATATTATATTTATAAAATTAATAGACGAATCGTTACGATTCACGATTCGATACGATTGCCGATTCGAAAAACTAACATTTCGATTCTCGATACGATTCACGATTCGTAAACTATGTATATTACATATGTCAAGTCTGAATGAACTCTAATACGTGTGCTCCAAATCTGAATCTTAATAAAATTTATATACATACACATAGCATATAGCTATATACACATAACATATGCATATACATGACCTCATTTAGCTCCGGTATGCATTGAAAGGATGAAGTAACACAACAACTCCGATTAAGAAATACACGTGCACACACACATATTGTGTGTATACAGATACAATTACATTACTTCATTTAGCTCTGATTATGCATTAAGATGATGAAGCAACATTACATGTGATGAGATAAATAACACAAAGGACAAAATAGGTGCACATACAATGTGAAGCATAGGATCAAAACCAATTCATATAAGACAAAAGCTGTTAGGATAGTAGAGTAGTGATCAAGCCATTGTGCTTATATAATAGTAGTACATTCCTCATGTAATTGTACACAACAAAAATCAATATATAAAAATATTCTACTCTATCTTCTATTTCTATCATGGTATCAGATTTGCCAAAGGAGTTTTTTGTCATTTATTCAAAAATTCGCCATTTATGGCTTTCTTGCTTCTTCTCTGTTTCAAAATTTCTTTACTCCGAAATTGAATCGATCCTGTTTTCCGCTTTCTCGTTTGCTTTCTTTACCCTATGGCGTCAAGTTCGTCTTCTTTATCGCCGTCTATCACTTCGAGCTCGTCGATTCCACCTGGTCTCTTACTTTTACGCCAGAATTGGAGCTCTCTTGTTCAAATTAAGCTCGATTCTGCAAATTATGTACTATGGAGGTCACAACTTGAGGCTGTGTTGGAAGCTCATGGCTACCTCAGTCACATCAATGGTTCTCGATCGAAGCCAGCTACTTCTGATTCTCTGTTTGCTACTTGGTTGATCGAAGATCAACAACTAAAGGTATCTCTACATTCCTCTATGATTCCATCTATACTAGCTCAAGTTGTTAAACTCCCTCATGCCTTTGATGTGTGGAATAAACTCGAAGAGATCTTTGTGTCTCAGTGTAGAACACATATTCACCAACTTAAAATGAAATTGTGTAATATTAAGAAAGGAGATCGAAGTATGTCTGCTTACCTTACTGAAATTCAGGAAATCTGTGATGGTTTAGATACAGCTTCATCCTCTCTTGCACTTGAGGATGTTATCATGTACACATTAAAGGGGTTACCTAGTGACTATAATCAATTTAAATCGAGCATTCGTATTTCCAATGCTCAAACGTCTACTCTAAGTTTTCATTCCCTTGGTAGCCTCCTTGTGTCTGAAGAATTACATATGCAGATGGTTGAATCTCATGAGACTATTGCTTCTCATACTGCTTTATTTTCTCCATCTCAATCATCACCCATACCTTCTAATACTTCTTCTGCTAGAGGTCGTGGTTACTCTCCTCGTGGTAGAGGTTATGTTACTAGAGGAAGGTCTCGTGGTGGTTTTCATAATAATAATTCATCTGCTGAATTTTCTCAATCATCACATCATAATGGTGTAAGTTCTTCGAATTCAAGTATCCCTACTTGTCAAATTTGTTTAAGGTATGGACACTCAGCTATTGATTGTTGGAAGCGAGCAGATTTTGTGAATTTTCCCTCACCTAGAGCTCAAAATAAAACTGTTTTAATGGCTAATTCTCAATCTTCTAATAATAATTATGATCCAGAACTATGGTATTTGGATTCAGGTGCGAAGAGCCATGTTACCCCTAACTTAAATTTGCTTCAGAACCATTCTACTTATGATGGAAGTGGTGTTGTTTCAGTTGGAAATGGTCAGAACCTTGACATAGCAAATGTTGGGACTAGTAAGCTTCTTACTCCTTCTTTTACTTTTACTTTACAATCCGTGTTACATGTTCCTTCAATTGCTTCAAATCTCCTGTCTATTTCTAAGTTTACAAAAGATAATCAATGTTATTTCGTTTTTCATAGTGATTCTGTGTCTATCTATTCTTCTACATCACATAAGTTGTTGTTTCAGGGCCTTTGTAAGGATGGTCTCTACTCACTCTCTTTTACTTCTAAAGTCAAGTCACCTGAGTCTCCATTCTCTTCATTTCAATGTCTCTCTTCAAAGTTTGTTTCATCTACTGCAAATAAGTGGCATCTCAGACTTGGTCATCCTTCATCTAAAGCTGCAGATTCTCTTTCAACTATTCTACAAACTAAGATTTCTTTGTCTCAAAATGAATGTAATGCCTGTGCTGTTTCAAAAAGTCACAAATTACCTTTTACATTATCACAATCTACATCTAATGCTCCTTTTGATTTGGTTCATAGTGATGTATGGGGTCCTTCACCGATTAGTTCCTTTTCTTCTTATAAATACTATGTTATTTTTATTGATGATTATAGTCGTTTTGCTTGGGTTTATCCACTTACACATAAATCACTTGTTTGTCAAACTTTTCAAAACTTTTATACCTTAATTCAAACACAATTCAATCTTCAAATTAAGAAATTACGTTCTGACAATGGTGGAGAATACATTAATAACTCCTTTGCTTCATTTCTTCAATCAAAGGGTGTTATTCATGAAACTTCATGTCCACACACACCAGAACAAAATGGTGTCTCAGAACGTAAACATCGTCACCTCATTGAAACCACTCGAGCTCTTCTAACACACAGTTTCTTATCCACTAAATTTTGGCTCGAGGCTCTTGCTGTAGCAGTTTATCTTATTAATATCTTACCTACCCCTATACTTCATAACTCTTCTCCATATCAAACTCTCTTTAATAAATCACCTTCCTACTTGCATCTTCGTGTCTTTGGATGTTTGTGCTATCCTTGGTTACGCCCATACAGTCCAAATAAGTTGTCTCCACTCTCAGAACCTTGTGTTTTTCTTGGTTATTGCTCGACTAGTAAGGGCTATAAATGCTATGCTTTAACTTCTAAAAAGTTGTTTATATCTCGTCATGTGGTATTTAACGAGTCTATTTTCCCTTTTCAAAATAAAACTCTATCTAGTGTATCATCTATTGAGTCATCTTATACAAATTATGTTGATCTTTTTAACAATACTATTAATCCTAATGCTCTTAGTCAGCCCTTTCATCCAATACTTTCCTCTTCAACACCTATTCCTGAGCCTATTTCTAATCTAAATTCTTCAACTTCATCTATACCACAACCTCCTCCACAATCCTCTTCTACACATCACATGGTTACACGACGTCAAACTGGTTCTCTTAAACCATCTTATAAGTGTCAGTCTACTATTCTAGCTCCTTCATCTATTGAACCTACAACTTATAAAGAAGCTGCGAAATCTCAACATTGGCAACAAGCTATGTTAAGTGAGTTTGATGCTCTAAAGAAACAAAATACTTGGGTTTTAGTACCAAAACCTCTTGGTAGAAACTCTATCTCATGTAAATGGGTTTATAAAATTAAACGTAAAGCTGATGGTTCTATCTCTCGCTATAAAGCTCGTTTAGTAGCTCGAGGCTTCTTACAAGAACATGGTATTGATTATAATGAAACCTTCAGTCCTGTGGTGAAACATCAAACAATTCGCCTAATATTATCAATTGCTACTTCTAATAATTGGAAAATACATCAATTAGATGTCTCTAATGCATTTTTACATGGTGTCTTGGAGGAAGAGGTATATATGGATCAGCCTATGGGCTTTATTGACTCTGTGTTTCCTAATTATGTTTGCAAATTAAAGAGGTCTCTCTATGGCCTCAAGCAAGCACCCAGAGCTTGGAATCAACTACTTACATTGTTTCTTGATTCACATAGCTTTGTCGTTTCTCCTGCTGATTCATCTATGTTTATTCGTAAAAATAAAGATAAATTAACTATTGTTTTAGTTTATGTTGATGACATATTAGTTACAGGTGGTGATTTTGAGGGTGTTCAGGCTATTATTACAGCTTTAAAACAGAGATTTTCTATGAAAGATCTTGGCTTACTCTCTTATTTTCTTGGTCTAGAAGTTATATCATCATCACCTAATCTAATTGTCTCTCAAGAAAATTATGCAATTTCTATTTTGCAGAAGGCTGGTATGAGTGAATGTAAAAGCTCACCATTACCCACTCTCAACAAATATACGATTGTATCTTCCAAAGGTTTGGATCTATTTGAAGATCCTTTTCTGTTTAGAAGTATTGTTGGGTGTTTACAATATTTAACTATAACTCGGCCTGACATTTCATTTGCCGTTAATCAACTATGTCAAGCTATGCATAAGCCTTCTAATGCAGATTTTGAGAGTATGAAGAAGCTTTTAAGATACATTAAAGGTACTCGTAACTATTCATTAACATTTTCACCATCTTCATCAACTCTCTCTGCATATTCTGACTCTGATTGGGCGAGTAATTCACAAGATCGACGTTCAATCACTGGCTACTGTATTCTCTTAGGTTCAAACTTGATCTCTTGGGGTTCTAAGAAACAAACAACTGTTTCTCGTTCATCTACTGAAGCAGAATACCGAGCTATGGCATATGTTTCCGCTGAGCTTAAATGGTTATCTTTCCTGCTTCAAAGCTTATCTATCTCGATTATTACACCTACTATTTATTGTGATAATCTCTCTGCGATTGCGTTAGCATCTAATCCGGTTTTTCATACAAGAACACGTCATATAGATGTTGATTTTCACTTTGTCCGAGAACAAGTTAAAGCCAAGAAGTTAATCATCTCTCATGTATCTTCTTCGCTTCAAATTGCAGATATCTTCACCAAAGGTTTATCTGCTTCTATATTTAATGCACTTCTTTGCAAGCTTCCTCTCTTACGAGCGTTCAGCTTGAGGGGGGATGATGAGATAAATAACACAAAGGACAAAATAGGTGCACATACAATGTGAAGCATAGGATCAAAACCAATTCATATAAGACAAAAGCTGTTAGGATAGTAGAGTAGTGATCAAGCCATTGTGCTTATATAATAGTAGTACATTCCTCATGTAATTGTACACAACAAAAATCAATATATAAAAATATTCTACTCTATCTTCTATTTCTATCAACATGTATATGTATATCTATCTGTACACACAATATATGTGTATATAGAAGCGCACACACACTCACACATATGGTATGTGTATACATTTACATCTACATTACATCATCTAGCTCCGATTATACATTAAGAGGGCGAAGAGATACACACGCGCACAGACACAGCTCCGATTATGCATTGAAAGGACGAAGCAATACACATACGCGTAAACACACTCACGTGCACATATATGTACGTATATAACTAAGACGGTAGAGAAAAGTGAGAAGGAAACTAACCTGTAACACTGATTTGAGTCTTAGGGTTTCCATAGCATGCTCATATATGTTTATACATACTTTTTCATATATAGAGAGAGGAGGAGATGTATATATTAGCTCAACGTGAGCTTTTACGTTGTGTGTGAATGTGTGTGAGTGTGTGTGAGTGTGATTTCTGTAATTATAAATTTTCTCTCTCTAAAAATTGACGTAGAGAAGCTTTGAAAAGGATTTTACATAGAGAAAGAACTTTGTGTGAAACTTTATTAGCTGCTCTGGAAAAAGATCAATTCGGTTGAAACCAGAACCGGTAGAAATGAGTAGGCGGAACCCGGTTTTGGTTTCCGTTTTAAATCGGTCTTTTTGTCGTTTAATCACTAAAAAAAATTAAAAAATTAAAATATATTAAAATATGTAAGAATCAAATTTGACGTGTTATATATTTTTGTACAATTGAGGCTTATAACAGAAGTAGTTATCAAACAAACTAACTATACCCACTAGGGGATCTAGTACAATCTTCAAAATCACACAACTGCTTATATCCCATGTTATAATGTTCTCTTGTGTTATAATCTTCATACTCGGTGGGCCCTTGAACAAATCCACTTCTCTTTTTTTCAGCAAATCTGCACAAGTATTAGCCTCTCAATAAATAAAACTCATCCCAAAACTAAGGTGACTCTTTAGTATTTGGTGGCGGCAAAAGTGTAATAAAGTAACAAAATAAATAACATAATTAATAAAACATGCACACCTAATACCATTATGAGAAACTCAATGCAAATGCATAGATCGTTTGCAAATTATAGTTGGCTACATTTATAACCAAGGGTGAAGACCATCAATTTTTATCTACCACTATAAAAAGGACTATATTATTACCTTATCATGCCATCCTGTCACCTTGTTGCTAAAATGCACGAGAAATCATCCACGCATCCAAATACGTGTCTATAAATCATCATACACATTGCTATTGATGCTCCACTAAAATAAACTCTTGTCACTGCTACCTTGTTGACTCCGTTGTATGATGGTGGTTGTGGTTCTGGTACAATACCTAATTGTGACGATACAACCAAACTTTATAATTTAGCATAAAAAATTTGGTATATATAATATTTATTTTTTGGTAAAAAATCATTAAATAAGAATATATTTGGAAAATTGGTCAAATGTAAAGATATCAATGACCTTATGAGGAAGAAAAATTTAATTGGACTCTTAAGAGAAACATTATCCCTTCTTTTTTTTAGGCCTATCACGACTTCCAATTGTATTGTAAGAGAATTTTATGGATTCAAATAGTGATCTGACTATGAAGAGATAAGAAACGTACATTTCAAAGAGACGAGGAATTTAAAAAACGAGAAAAAAATAAAATAAAGAAAAAAATTAATGAATAAAATAAAGTATGATGTATGTTTGGTTAAAAAACTAACAAAGATTTTAACTTTTTAGTTGGGGCGAATGTGAATAGGAAGAATCAAAGAGATTCGTTTAATAGGTAATTAAATTCCATAAGTTGTATTATGTGTTTGGCAATTAACCTAATTCCCATAAAAAAAAAGCGAGTTATTAATCTTTATATAGAACTTTCATAAAGAGTATTGTACCTTAATAGTTAGATGACTCAAATGTGATATTTGGTTGAAATGCCATGTCCATCGATCTTGTGACTGATAGAAGAACAAATATTTATTAGATATATGACATATAATTAATTAAGATATTAATTATTTTCTAATAATTGTTCCTTAGATAGAATAAAAAAAATACAATTTGTTAGTGTGGACAAAGGTACATATTAATACTTTTGTAAATGTACTATAAAAATCTTATACATATTTAAGCATGTATGGGGAAATCTATATATGTATGCTTGGGTGAATGATATTTTTTTTTGTTTAAGCGGTTAAGGGGGTCCGAGACATTGCCTCCAAAATTTTGTGATTGAGGTAATTACACAATATGTTTCAATATTACAAAAAAAAATTGCACTAGAAGTCCCTGTATTATGCAAACATTGTACTACAGATCACAATATTTAAAAATAAATAAACGGTTACACTATAAGATCCTATATTATATAAAATAGTGTGTATTTTATTATAGACTAAACAAAATTTTCATACAAATAAAAGGGTAAATTATAAGATGAATTTAAAAATTAGGGGGGGGGGGGGGGGGGGGGGGGGGGACAAGTAAATTATTCTAAAACTTGAAAGACATGAGATAGTAATATACTTTTGTATAGTGTCAACAAATATATTTCAAAAATTTATAATATACTTTTGTATAGTGTCAACAAATATATTTCAAAAATTTAGGGGTTAGGGATATAGGTGATATGGCCCCCTAGCTTGCTTAATGGTGACTTAGGCAACAAATATTTCTAATCTTATTCAAAAAAATTTTTGTCAAGTATTCAAACTAACTATACACTATCAACACATATTGAAATCTAACTAATGATTCATTTGCCTTTTGTCAAAAAAGAAATCATATGCCACTATCCAAATTTTGAAATTAAGCTATGTGTTAAGTATAATATGGAAAGACTTAAATTAACTCGAATTAAAGAAAACCCATAACTTTAATCGTGTCTAGCACATCTAGTAGAAGAAACAGAAAAATTAATCGTGTGATAAGCCTATATTATAAGATATAAGAATTTCAAAATGTCGTGGCTTGAAAAAATAAATAATAGGTTTAAATTAATTATTATAACCATGAAATAAATCAAACCATTGTTTCATAGTACTATTGATATTCTTAAAACACTTACCGAGTAGATTTTTGTTAGAAACTTCATATTTTCCACCGAAGATACATGAAAACAACATCCGTCTTTGTAATATATCAAAAATGGAGATGTTCGATGAAAAACTTGTGTAGTAATAGTTATTTTTATACAAATCCAATATTGCGTGATGTAATAAAAATTAGAAATGGAAACCAGAATGGTGAGAAAGTAAAGAGCGAATGAAATGGACGGGAAATAGATAGTGATGACGGCGAATGATTAGGTTTTCTGAGGTTAAGTGGAACTTTTTATAGAGTAAATTCCAAAAATAGGCCTCAATATATTGGGTCTGCTCAAAAATAGGCCAAGAATTTAAAAAAAAAATGGGCCATTTTAGGTCATAACTTACATTTCGTTAAGTAAATTTGATTACATGTGTTTTCTTTTTTACGGAAAATAATTTATCTTTTTTTTAATAATTTTAATATGTAATTATATGATAAAATTAGATGTGGATTAAGATTTTCATAAACTTTATATAATCAATAAAATAAATTATGTGAATTTCGTATGTAAAATAAATAGATAAGAAAAATGAATAATCACCAAGATAATTATTAATTAATATATACTTATCATGCTTGTTTTTACTATATTGGAAAATTAATAAACCCCATCCAATCTAGTGGTGCAGGTTCGAACCGAGTCAATGACTCCGAGTCCAAAGTGGCTCTCCTATGTAACAAAAAAAAAAAAAAAACCCCTATTTAAGATGTAAACATGTTCACCTTATCTACCTTTTTTTTACTAAAAGTTAATTATAAAATTAAACACTATAGGTCTACTTTTCCACTATCCATTATATTTTTAAATGTATTTTTATCTACTATATACACTAAATAAATACAACAATCACATTTTACATCTACCAACCCTAAAAACTATATCCCCTCTCTCCTCTCCCCATCCCAACCTACCAGAAATTGTTACTCGCGGTGGCACACTCCCCTATGGTGGTCATTAATAGCATTCGAAACTTTAAATCTGTAGTGGTTTTCGAATCCATGCTAGGGACCATTTTTTTGGTGAGTTTTCGAGCACACGAAATGGAAACTCCGGTGTCTCACAACGGCTAAACGGTGATATCTGCTCCTCTTTTCTCTTCTTTTTCACAGATCTCATGATCCTCATGTCTTCTTTTATGGCTTTGTTCGAATCTCACATCTGGTTCCATAGCAGCAGTAGAGCAACGAACCATTGAGAAGCAGTAGAGAAGAGAAGGGTTTTGACTTTTGAGCACCGTTGATTTTCAATCATGAAATATCCAGCTGAAAGTTTCGTGTTTGTGTTAATACTCAGTGATTTTGTGTAATATTCTGTGACTTTTGTGTGTTAGTATGCAGTGATTTTGTGTAACTCATTACTTAATTGTAACTTCTTAATTTTTCAATACTCATTGATTTTTGCATTAATAGTCAGTGATTTGTGTTTATACTCTGTGATTCTATGTTAATACTCAATAAATTTGTGTTGATACTCGGTGGTTTTAAATGATACTAAGTAATTTTTTTATACTCAAATTTTTTTTCCTGATACTTAGAAATTTAACCAAACTTTTACTACTGTTGGAATTATTCTTTGCATATAATCAACATACTCAATAATTTTGTTGAGTAGTCAGTGACTTTGTTAGGCATATTGAATCTGGTTAATTAATCTTAACACATTTTTTGTTGAGTACTTACTGGATTTGCTAAGTATTTCATTGATATAACGAATACTCAATAAATTACTGAATTTTCTTGGTTATTAATTTAATTTAAGTATATAAATTATTGAGTACACTTTGGTCAGTAAATTTATAGATTATTCATGAACTTACTGAGTACGGGTACTATTCTTCACCATGGTTGTCCTTCACTGAGTACTCAATGAATTTATTGTGTACGGGTACTATTTATCATCATGGTCATTCTTCACTGATTTCACTAAGTAAAAACTGTTCATTACTAATCACCGTGGTTGTGCTTCACTGCTATGATATAAAAAACTTTGCTGAAACTGTCATGGCTTCGTTTTTGTCAATGAAACTAGCCTGAAACAAAACTTCCATTAAAGCATATCTCGAATAAAGTTTCATTATCTCAAACAAACTTTCATAGACGAATCGCCATGGCATATTTCAAACGAAATGGAAGGAAGGAAACAACATATCTTGAACAAAATGTAATGGAGGAAGTAGTAGATCTCGAACAAAATTTGATATCTAATATGGAATGTAGAAATCATCATGTTTTATTAAAGAGGATAGAAAAAGACAAGTGCACAAGCGAGAAAATGGAAGTAAAATAAACACTAAAAATGAAATATTGTTCTTTTATAAATTTCAGGGTATTTTTGTACTATAAAAATTTTAAGATCTTTTTAAAGAAAAAAAACCAGACATTCTCTGTGGCTCCATAAACCATTCACCTATTTGATTTCAGGACCTTCTCATAATTATTGAGTAGTTAATCTACTAAATTAACTATTGTTATGTTTGGTTAGATGTTTGTAAAATTTAAATTAACGTTTAGTAATGGCCAAAATTAAATAGTAGGCATATATCCATATCTAGAAATCTCTTTATGTATCATATATTTTGACTATTAGAATAATCAGTCACCCTTCTTTATAAAATCTACTTTATTACATAGATAACTAACTATATACCAGTGACACTGTCTTCAAAGATAGTTTCCCTATCTGTCTAAGATTGTCTTTAGAATATAAGTATTATGGAGTAAATATCAGAATATAAGTAAAAGAATACGATAAAATCAACACACACAAATTAATAAATAAGTAAATTAAATCCACAATAACCAAATCCAACTCAAAAGTTATAAAAAAACTCTGTCAAGAAATAACACATTCATAAGCAAATCAATTCAACCTTTTTCTATACATTTTTAAAATAAACGTTTTATCGCCCAAACCAACCTCTCGGTGGTTGAACTTCCCCATCATTCATTAACTTATCCAACACCACGTTTAAGTCAACCGCTTGACCATTCTCGGTCAACCTTCTTACAGTCGCTCTCACCACATCTCTCGGAAATCCCATATTCGTTACTTTATCCACCACATCATCTACCGGTACCCTTCCGGGCCCTCCGGGCCCGGATGGGCCCGGAACCGTTGAAGCTGTTGGTAAAGCCTGTGGTAATAACTTAGCTGTAGGAAGCTGTGGATAGCCTTGTGATTGTGATTTCCTTGGTGAGCCTCCGGTGTATTGTGAATTTAAATTATTGTAATTGTACGATTCAATTTGTGGGCCTGATTGTGGGCCTAATTGTGGGCCGTATGGGCCGGGTCTGTCGTACATATTTGTCCCTGGTCCGGGCCCGTAGAATTGCTGACCTGGCATAGGCCCACTTGCTGAATGTGGAGGAGGAGGTTGGTAGTTTTGGGATTGCATGTATGGTATTGGTAGTTCTTCGGGAGTGACAGGTGGCAGAGGAAGAGGAGGCTGTGAGTATTGTGGTGGAGGAGGTGGTTGATATTGTTGCTGAGGTGGCGGTTGGATTTGCTGAGGTGGCGGCTGGATTTGCTGAGGTGGCGGAATTTGGTATTGGGGAGTGGGAGTGGTGTTTTCCGGTGATTGACCAGGTGGTGGATAGTATGAGTCGCGCTGAGGGTTCGCCGGAAACTGGTTCGGGTTTGTCGGAAATTGGTGGTGTTGGGGAGGTGGTGGTGGAGGAGCGTTGGGTGGTGGTGGTGGTGGAAAATGTGAAGCGGGAGGATATTGCTGAGGAGCAGAAGCTGATGCTATTTGTGTAGAATCTAGGGTAGGGGTATTTTGGACTTCTTGCTCGTTTTTTGAAACTTGAAGCTTTGCAAGGTGTAAATGAGTATCCATTATTTCTTGTTTATCCTTTATAAACTCTACTCCAGTTTGAACCTGCATAAATAAAAACATTGGGGACTGAACATACTCTTATGATAAAATATAGGGACCTATACTGCAAATTAGTAAAATTTATTATACCTCACGAAGAAGATTCTCTAAATGTCTCATTTTTCCATCAGAACTCCCATGTAAATTTCCAACAGACACTTTAAGATCATCTAGAGAGTTCTCGAGTTGACGGTTTCTAGTTTCTAATTGTGAAAGGCGCGCACTTACACCGTCTAGTGTGTGTAAGAGAGTATCAGCATATTTCTTCATCGTACGGTCCACAATTTCAGACAACATATTTGCATCAAAAGAATTGTGTTCCTCTTTTAAAATGACTTTAGCTGGTTCAATCGAGTCAAGTGATCCATAATTCTGTAATAAGAATAGAATAACAAGATAGTAACACAGTTAATTAGTTCACTAACAGTCAACACAATAATTTTTTATTAATTTAACGTATTTAATTGGTTTATTAACTGATTAATTCAAAGACCGATTAATATAGTTAATTAAGCCCTAAAACAAATATAAACACTATAATTAAACTTCATAATAACATACATATACATACACATAAGGTAGAGAGAGAGGGGGAAAGTACTCTGATGGGAGAAGTATTAGGTTTGGAATCAGCAGAGAGCCACGGTCTAGCTCCGGCAACATTAACATTACCGGAATCGAAACTTGACGGAGGGGAAGATGTTCCGATAGGTCTAATCGGTTGAAAATCGTAGCTAGGAACGATATCTTCTTTCTTAATTCTTCCTCCATCGTCATCGGCGGCGATGTGACGGTTGTTCTCTTCCGAATTGCTCATCAGATCGATTGAGTCATAGCTATTGTTCTGTGAATTGGATAGATCCATGATCTGCTTGTCCATGAACTGCGATGTATTCATCTGCGTTAAGTATTTTATACGTATAAGTTATAACTCCTTGTGTAGGAGTATATAATTTAGGTATTATGAATTTTTCTTTTTTATTTTTATTTTTGGGATATTTTGAGAAAAGCGTTTTTGATAATTGATGAAATTGATGAGTAATTAGGAAATTTGCTACATGTCTATTAAAAAGAATATCTATCGAATACGACAAGTTTTGGGCCAAAATGGAATGGGCTTTTTGTTTTTTGGGCCAAAAATGGAACGGACCTTCTTACACACTTGGAAATAGTTGTGACAGCCATTTTGTAATGAAAAATACTTACCTCCAATATTCCAATATAGGATGATCCTACACCAATAATATTCATACACATACCCTATGTTTTAAACTTACAAAAGTAATTAATTTATTAATCTAGTGACATGTGTTTTGTTATATTAATCAATGGTTGTGATGTAAATATTGGACCATCTAATATTGGATGGAAGTCTTACCCGTTTGTAATAGAAACATTGGTCAAATGTAAGATCCCAGCAATTTCTTATTTACGTTAATATACGACGTAGATTTTGATAGTTAAGGCTTGTTTAGCCCCTTGTTTTGCAAAAGTATTAGATCCTTTTATCTTGGGATCGTAGCATTATAATCGATTTTGGTGCGATTATACAACAATATTGATCATTCTAAATCAATTGGGTTAGCTTAACTAGTAAAAGCTTTGTTATATTCTTAAGCTATAGTATTTGAATTCTCTACATAAATATTGATAACCTAGTTATAATTTATTTGTAAGTATACATAAGAAGACAGTATATTTTCGTAGAATTAATCATAGTGTGTGTCAAGTGGCATATACTTACATCTCTCTATGGGTGTGTGTGATCTGAGTGTTATATCCTTTTACAACAATGTGACAACTCTTAAAAATATTTTATTCATGTATTAGTTAATATTTTATGTCAAAATGAAATCTAATTTATGAATATACTTTTAGAGGTCTTAAAGTTGAAAAAAAAAATCAAAATACCTTAAAATAAAGACAAAAACTCATTGACAAGTGAACACTGAATATCTCGACAACACTAATGAGCATCTTCGATGACGATATTGAGAATATCCTGTTGCGACACCTTTGGCGATGACATTAGCGTAAAGTGGCATCTCCAATAGTGACACTGACTATTTCTGGCGGTGACACTATTTCTGACGGTGACACTGAACGGTCAGTGTTAAACATTGGGAAAATTCCTTTTAACACGTAGAACACTAGTTTTAACATTGAGCATATTATTTTGAATATAAGCAAAATTATTTTAACACTGAGCATACAAGTTTTGATACTGAGTGCATTATTTTGTATTTTGAGAACTTCATTTTTTTACCGAGAGCAAATAAAAGTACACTTAGAATGCACATAACGGTGAACACTAACCTAAGTAATTAAACTCTTTCTGGAAAATTAATTAATTAAATATTACATTAACTTATTTATTACATTAAAAAAGGAAATAAGCTAAATGGTGACACTAATCGTATTAAATCAACTTATTCATTACGTAAATACTTCAGATCTGATCACACATAAAGTAAAAGAAAAAGGAAATACAGCTAAATGGTGATGTCACCTGTCATTTTCAAAAATTTGAGATCGACCATTTTTATAGCTCGAACCACCATAAGATAGTTTCTCTGCTACCAACCACCTTCCTGCTTTCATGAAACAAAACGGATCTCACGAGTTTCGAACTCAACAACCATTAGAGCCAAAAACCACCCTCACTCATCCAAGATCTGCCTAATTTTGCCTCCTTCTCCAGCTCTTCAATTCACTAACCGAGCTACCACCAATGAAGCTTTTTAGCTTTAGATCTATACAACAGGTGACACTTGTTATTTCCATTAACGAGTTTTAAGTAATTACAATAAAGGTGGTGGTGGTCTTATCCGTCAAAGAGAGAGTTTTTGGGTTGGTGGGGGAAAGTGTGAGTTTCCTATTGTGTGTGTGTGTGTTTTTGATTTAGGGTTTAGAATAATATAAATGATATATAGGGATATAGGGATATTCGGGCTACATTTATTAAGATTTTAATTTTAATTTTTGTTTTAACAATCGAGGCCTTTATGAAGAATTATAAGTTTATGACTAAAGACTAGGAAAGAGGGTGTCCAAGACCCTTTAGGTCAATATTCATTGCTTGTTGTTTAAACATATATGCATATATTTTATAATATTTTTTTATTTGTCATTTTTGTAAATATATTAAGAGATTCGTGTTGCTTACATTATTATATCTCATGGCATATTCGTATAATTTTCAAACGATCATCATTAATTGAAAATGCAAACTCCTTCTCCATTCTGAATAAATCAATGATTCTCATCTACTCAATTTCAGAATTAAAAGTGTTGTTGGTTTTAGGTTTATTAGTGGTGGTGAAAATGGGTTGGTTCGTCGGAGTAGGAATTTGGTTTTTTTCGAGTTTGGTGGAGGTATGAGAAAATTAGGGGACATAGGGGTAGATTTATTAGTTTAAGAAGTGGCTTTGGTGTCTTCTGGGATGAGGGTTGCCAGCGAAGCGGTTATTATGTTTAAAGGTGGGGGCGGAACGGAGGAGTTAGGAAGACGGTAGGATTAACTTTGTGGATTTGGGAATTTTGTTTCTAATGAAATGGGTTATTGGATTGTATTGTGAGATGAGGGACTTTTGTATGTACAAGAAGGACACGATGGTTCAGGTACAAAACTCCTTGTCGACAGACCACACATCCTTTTCTGTTAGTGTTACCTAGTTTAAAAAAATTCTTTTATTTTTGAATCATTTTTTCCACCTCGACTCTAGACAACGTCGTTTCAATCCCCCTAGAGATTCGAGATCGGAAGGGAAGCAAAAATCAAGTAACTAATCAATTATCTCCGCTTGAAGGCTCTAACGTCAACAATGGACCATAAGTAGTCAATGAGGCATTTCCCGATGAGAATTTGTTTGTGGTGAATACACAAAATGTTCCATGGTATGCAGATATTTCTAATCTTATAGTTAGTGAGACGTTTCCTATTGAGAGCAAACCACAAGAGAGAAAGAGACTGATACACCGAGTAAAGAATTCTTGTAGAAAGATTTGTTCATGTTCAAGGTATGTAGTGATCAGATAATTTGAAGATGTTCGCCAGAGGAGGAGACTTGTGATGTTGTAGCGAGTCCGAGTTGTCACGATTCACTATATGGAGGACATTTCAAGGGTGATTGCACAACCGCTAAAGTACTTTAATCGGATTTTATTGCCCTACTATTCATATAGATTGTAATATATTTGTCAAGCAATGTAAAAGATGCCAATTCACTGGAAACATTTCAAGGTTTGACGAGATGCCACTCAATAGTGTGTTGGAGGTCAAATTTTTTATGTTTGGGGGATTTATTTCATGGGACCATTCGTGTCATCCCATGAAAATCAATACATCTTTCTAGCAGTTGATTACGTATCGAAATGGGTGGAAGCGGATTCTTTACCTACAAATGACGCTAGAGTGGTGATCAAACTTTTAAAGTCACATATTTTTATGAGACATTGAACGCCAAGAGTCATAAATATTTAGATACTTTTGATTACGTTAGTGATAGAGGTACGCATTTCGTAAATAAATATTAAAAGGTTGTACTTGTGAAATATGGAGTGAGATATAGAGTGTCTACCGCTTATCATCCCCAAACAGACGGTCAAGCGTAAATCTCTAATCAAGAGATAAAATCTATTGTTGAGAAGACTATCGTACCAACGAGGAAGGATTGGTCAACAAAGATAAATGGTGCACTATGGGCTTATAGAACAGCTTTCAAGACGCCCCTAGGTGCATCCCCATGTTGAATGGTGTATGTTAAGGCTTATCACTTACCACTGAAGCTTGAATCGAGAGTGTATTGGGTGATAAAAGAATTGAACTTGGATCCATTACTAGTCGGAGAGAAAAGGATGATGAAATTGAATGAGTTTGATGAATTTTGATTTCATGCCTATGAGAATTTCAAACTCTACAAAAAGAAACCCAAGAAATGGCATGACAAAGAGGATTTTAAAGAAAACATATAAAGGGGGGGGGGGAAGGTCCTAAAGTACAACTCCAAGTTCAGTAATTACCCGGGGAAGTTGAGATCGAAGTGATCAAGTTAGTTCGTTGTTACTAAGGTTACGGACCATAGTACTATAGAGATTGAACATCCAACCGAACATCGCACATTCGTGTTGAACATTCATCGATTGAAAATTTATCATGGAGGCGATACCGTTCTAGAAGAGGATCCAGATCGTGGAGAGGTCATGTATCTCCTCGAAGTCGCGTAGCACACGAGGTACCACCGTCGAGTTTAACGACGTTAAACAAAAGCCAAATAAGGGTAAAACCCCGTGTGTAGTCTAGCTTATTGCTTTTGTAGTGTATATTAAATAAAATCAGTGTTTTACATATGTGTATTAGTGTTAATTACATCTAATGGGAGAAAAAAGTATAGCATTTTGTTGTGTAGGTAGGTATAATTTTGAGTTTGGGTGAAAAGAAAAGAAGAATTTGTGTTCACAACCATGGAGCGGCTTGCCGGCCCAACGGCGGCGTACCGGCCCATCCAAAAAGCGTGCGCACGATGGCTCCACAACCTGAAAGTCATAACTTTTGGAGGCCATCGAGCGGCATACAGGTCGCAAGGATACCGTGGTGAGAAAAGACGACACGTAGCAAGGCAACAAGAAACTTGGAGTGACGCATTGGTATGTCGGACGAATCAAGTTGTTTGCCACCCAGCGATGAACAAACTGTCAACATGACGAGTACACGATCAACAAGTCAGAAGTATTGAAGATTCTGAGCGGCATTTCGGGTATATCAGTGGTGTGCCTGCCGCATCGACAAGAGAATCCACGCTCACGTGGCTGTAACACAAAGGAGGACCGGCAATACCGGCCCAAACGGCGGCATGCCGGTGAGGGACGGTACAAACAAGAGTTAAGGGAATATTTAGGGTTTCTTACAACCTAAACCCTATTCTTGGCCTCCTCCTACATCGTTTAAAACAAATTCTTCATCACCAAACTCCATTAAACCTCCAAGAAAGATTGAGAAAACCTTCAACAACATACCAAAACACCACCCAATCTTTCACCCATCTTCCATAAACAAATAAGCATCACTAGCTCCATTCCATAATAACTATTAACACCGAAGATTTCAAGTTTTCAAAGATTCTTCCACTTCAACCAAGCTTTCATTCTTCCTTCAATACTCACAAAAATTCATCCAACCACCATTATATATTCCTCCTACACATTACAACCCAAAGAATGCCAAACATCCAAAGTTCAAGAACTTAAACTCAGACTTGGCTTATCTTTGAGTTGTGGGTGAAAAAAGATGACAAACATTACAGATGCGATTGCTAACATGAGGAAGGTGCTAAGTTTTACGAAGAAGAGGTACAAGAAATCACCTGATAAAACAAAATAAAGCCATTTCTCATTGATGATTCACCTGAGAAGAAGCCAAAAAACAAGGTGATTACATAACGAAGTGAGAGGTACAACTTGAGAGGTAGAGTTCCGGCTGATGAAAAAGGGAAGGAACCAATTGATAATGATCATGGTTCTTCCTCAACTCCGCAAAGAGGTATGTCATGTTTTGGACCTGAGCCACCAGCATGGGCCATGGCATTGGTGAACAGAGTCGATAAATTAAAAAAGATACAACACAGCAGTGGCATGAACCAGTTGAGAATTATGAAAAACATCGAGTATATCATGGAAGGTAAATATGACAATAAAAAAAATAAAAAAATCACATAAAGGTAACATTGAAAGGTAAATATGAGAATTAAGTTGAAAATTTGTGAGTAAGTAGAAAGTAATTTCCTCCTTCCTTTTTTTTTTGGGAATGAAAAGTGAAAAAATGTAATTAATTGAGAATTATCTCAATAAAATAATATATTTAATAACAAAGATAGTAAATATATAAAAAGATTGAGATGGTGTTTTTTATAAATAATTATTTCATGAGATAATTCCCAATTAATTACAATTGCTCACTTTTCATTCTCAAAAAAAAGGAAGGAAGAAATTAGTTCCTACTTACTCACAAAAAATCAACTTAATTCTCAATTAATTACTTTTGGCATTTTTAGCTTCCATTTTTACCCCTTATAGATACCTACATTATATCTTAATTAATTCATTAATGCTGAAACCCTAACATTTAATAGTCCCCTATATTTCATTACCTTCTATTTATTACTCTACAATTCAACGCTTAACTAAAGTCAACGTCACTATCTTCTCTCACACCTTCATCTCTCTCGCGGCATCATCAATTTCTGCTTCAAATTAATTCTCGAATTCTCTTGATTTTTGCTCTAATCATTCATACATATTGTATTACTACTTCGCACGGTATGATTTTTGTTAACTCACCTTATTTTTTTCTTAATTTTTTTTCGTTTAATGCTTGATTTTTTGATAATATCAGTTGCTGATGATGATTCGTTGATCGTGTTTTTTGATTTTTATCATGTTTTATCTCGTCTATATTTTTCTGTATAATTCATTTGTTCATTCTGATTGTTACATATATTAAATTTTCCTATCTTTATTGTATTTCACAGTTATAATTTGATGTTTTGCTTATAATTTTGGTCTTGAATTTTAGTGTTTCAATTTCGTATAGATGTTATACACTACCTTTTGCTGGTTCAAGTGTTACTTCACATTTATTATTGTATAATTTTTTGATTTTTTGCTGTCTTTATTTTTAGTTTTTTGCAGGTAGTTCATTCATTATGTATTTTTAGTTGCTTTGATTCATTATATGTGTTTTGATTCACTATATGAATTGTGTTTATATGAGGTGTTGTTATCACAATTGATAATTTTCTATTTACTTACTTGGATTGCCTTGATGTTTATAACTCCATTTCTACCTATATGTCTTTGTCATGAAACTTCATAAGACTTTCTGCTAATTTCATGTTTTGTTTGAGTATGAACACTTTATGGACCTATAGTGCAATTAGATTCTACAAATTCTCCACATGTTATTGTGTATGCTTTATTATCTACATGAATATATTATATTGTTTATATTACGATTTTTTATACAATATATGCAATTTATTGGAATCTTTATGTATCGATCTCTCCCGATTTAACACATGGACCTATGATGCAATTATAAAAGTGTTTGTATGCTTCATATCGCTTTTTTCTGTGTGTTTGTTAGTTGCAGGGTGCAACATTTTGTGTTGCATGAACACAATATTTTGGAGATTGTGTCTTGCTGCAACACATACCTCTCTTATGTTGTGTATATTTTTTTTATTTGTTTATTTTTTAATTTTTTCACGCTATGTTAACTAGCATACTGCTTTCTTTATGTGTTGCATGAACACAATATTGGATGGTTTTTGTCTTGCTGCAACACACAATTGCTATGTGTGTTATAAGACTTTTTCTGTCCTACTGACTTCTTACCTTTTCTTCTGTGTTTTTTGTTTTTTTCTTTGCAGATGTCTTCTCCGCTCATGGTTATCTTTCAGCTTTGCATAGTATTGGCCAATGTTTTTACGGTGGAGTCAAAGATTTACGCTACACACTGTGGAAGTACGCTAGTGAGCTTGGATTCGAGTTTAACCTCTAATGTAATTGTGTTAGCCGAATAGGCGCGCATTGTGTCCATTCTGAATCTTCTGGATATTTATGGAGAGTATATGCAGCTGTCCAAAAGTAATCTGGATACTTTTATATTAAGAAGTTTGTATCATAACTTTTTATTATGAATCGTTTAATACCACTTGACTGTTTGTGATTTTGATTTTTTTATGTAATGGATCCTTAACTTTCTGAATCAAACATTATGTTATGTTATGTACTGTTTTGTGTGTTGCAGCTTTCTACAATATGTGTTCTCTTGTGTTGCAGCTTTACACAGTTTGTGTTCTTGTGTGTTGCTATAACACACAATTCTACTAATCGTATACTTATTGTCAAATTACCTATTGTGTCCTAAATATGTATTGTTTTGTGTGTTGCATTTTTCCACAATATGTGTTCTTTTGTGTTGCACCTTTACACAGTTTGTGTTCTTGTGTGTTGCTGTAACACACAATTCTACGAATCTTATACCTATTGTCAGAATACATATGATTATGACTTGTAATAACACACAATCTTACATGCACAAACATTAATATTTTGTCATTTTTTTTTTGGTAATGTTTTTTGTGTTGCATCTTTACACAATATTGTTTGTTTTTTTGTTGATAGAACACACAATTCTATTGAGTTAGAATTGCTTATCAAGCTACCTGTTTTGACTTCTTTTTTTTATTTTTTTTATTTTGTACGTATTTACTTATTTATTTATTTAGTTTTTTTCTTATTTATTGATTGTGTGTTACATCAACACACATTCATATTGATTATGACTTGCATAAACACACAATCTATCATGCATATTCCGTTATTATTTAATACTGCTTTATTGTTGTATATGATGTTTATTTATTGTTGTGATTTATTGTTTATTATAATGGTTTAATCTTGATTTAGTGTGCTTTTTGTAATACACATCTTAGATATTTTTTTCTGATTAATTGTTTTTTTGGTTTTTTTTTGTGTTCTTTGAACACATAACTCGTGCATTGTGGGTTAATGCAACACATACACAGGTTGCTGAAACACTTAACACATACAACTTTTGATATGCTGGAACGCAAAACAAGTCAAAAAGATACACATAATATCATTTATTCAAATTTGTCACAAAACAATTCAAAAACAAAACATAATATCATTCAACCAAATTTGTCACAATCTTTCAGCTGTCCTCCTGACTTTTTGTTCTCAACCTTCAGACGCTTTGGAAGTCGGGGCAGCCTAACACGTTCATCCTTTGTCTCTCCGGACTGTCTTTTCCATAACTGTATATGTATAAAGATAAGATTATTACTAAAAAACCCAAATCACATTGAATGATAAAAACTGATGAACATGTCAGATTCATGAGTTGTGACTTGCTGCAACACAAAATATGTGTTACACACACACACATTTTGTTTGATTGTGTGTTTATGTAACACACAACATTCCATTTTATCACATCAAGTTAATCAAATATGTTCAAACCACTCTAACCACACAATATTGACTAACACCTACTCGTTTTGAGTTACTGCAACACAAAATAGGTGTTTCATATACACACAATTTTGTTTTTTGTGTGTTAATGTAACACACAACATTCCATTTATCACATCCAGATTATGCAATATGTTCAAACCACTCTAATCATACAATATTGACTAACAACTA
This sequence comes from Nemophila menziesii, assembly GCA_029959085.1. Taxonomy (NCBI): domain Eukaryota; kingdom Viridiplantae; phylum Streptophyta; class Magnoliopsida; order Boraginales; family Hydrophyllaceae; genus Nemophila; species Nemophila menziesii. Next base: position 146,893,829 of record JARWIR010000001.1, read on the forward strand.
CTCGTTTTGAGTACCTGCAACACAAAATATGTGTTTCATCTTATCACAAATGTCCATATATATGTCATAAGTACTTGTGTGTCATGAATTGATCTATCCATTAATTTTTGTGTTACTGTTACACACACATATTGTGATTGTGTGTAGCTGTAACACACAATTCTGCATTTATCATATCAATCTACGCAAGCACTCATAAACACATGCTCAATTTACACATACGCCTGTGTTTTTACTCTATAATACTCAGTTCCACTCAAATTAACAGTCTATACACTTTATCAAATATGTTTAAACCACTCTAATCATAAAAATTGACTAACACCTACTCGTTGTGACTTACTGCAACACAAAATATGTGTTACCGCAACACACGCACTGTCTCATTGTGTGTAGCTGTAACACACAAACCTGCATAAATTATATCAATCTACGAACACAATCATAAACGCATTCTCAATTTACACATACGCCTGAGTTTCTACTCTATATTATTCAATTCCACACAAATTAACCATTTATACACTTAATTATCATCTGCGGTTCTATATACACATAACAACAAACAAATTACTCTAATATTACACTATTATCATCTATTAACACTTTTACACACTAATCTACCAGCAACTATTCACATTAAACATGTACTTTTATAAATATTCTATTAAAATACTCATTTAACATCAAAAGGTGTTGTAAATTCAAGTACGAAACACAATAGAATCATAATCGAAGCAAAAATTGCTGAAATAACTGCAATTTGAAGTTATAATTGTTCGTTCATACCTAGGGTTTCACTGGCTGTCAAACAAATCTTCGTTCATAACTGTAAATTCTAGTGCAGAATATGTTGTAAATTCAAATACGAAACACAATAGAAGCATAATCAAAGCAAAAATTGCTGAAATAATTGCAATTTGATGTTATAATTCTTCGTTCATACCTAGGGTTTCAATGTCGAATGTTTAATTGTTGAATAAACTTGTATCTGCTTCGATTCTTCTACTTGTTTTTGTGATTCCTATTTGATGTTGAAGTTACGATGCTAGTGTAACAGTCGAGGATATTGTTTTTGAGTTCAGTTATGGTTTATTGAATTTAATGGCAGAGAGAGGTTTTGATTGTGTGAGTAGAGAGTGGAGATAACGGTGCGTGAGTTTTGTGTGTGTTTTAGTGTGTGCACTTATGAACAATTTATTATTTATACTATTTTCATTATCTAATATTATTATTTATTCTATTTGTTTGTGTATTATTAAGCTAAAAGGGTATTATGGTAATCGGCTTAAAATTTGTGCTTAATTGGGAATTAACTCGAACTTGTAATTAACTGGGAATACTTACGCTCTCCGCGTAATTAACTGGGCGTTGTCCCTTATTTCATTAAGTATTTTTTTTATAAAGTAATTTATTGAAAGATTAGTTTTATAATTAGGTATTTATATTGGTTTTTTTTAACAAATACTTTTTCTTTTAATTGCTCTATTATTTATTTATTTAAATTTGACCACCCTATTATAACCTCCTACTACAACCCTTACCCCCACCACCACCACCAAACCACCACCTTACCACTCCACAATCATCTCAGATTTAATTTGGAATTTTAAAACTCTATGGATAAGTCAAAATACTAATTATAAATAGAATAATGATATATACCACCCGAATAACATCCAATGACGTAACGTAAATTAATTGATAATAAATCGTTAATTAAATTAAGAAAATAAATAGATTTCACAATTTATAACCAACCAATTCACACATCATTCGATAGATGATATTTGGGTGATAATTTATGATGATATATATCATTACTCAAATAAATATGGTTATGGTTGGTTATATGTATTTTTTATATATATCGGATATTCTACCATAATGAGAGACCCAAAAAACAAACTAGATAATAATTTCATTACATAACCCTTTGTTAATCTTAACTATGAAATTCATACGAAATCCAACACAAAGGTACCATTATCTATTACAATGACTCATAAAAATAAAGACACTAGGCAATAACGCCACTTTATTCATAACCATTTTGCTTAGATAACACAAAACGAGTCAACCCAAATTAACGATATTGACTCGCCAGCTCACCATCCTTAACTATGTAGTTCTGAGCTGGAAAATCTTCACCCTTGAAATACTTATCTAACATGTCCTTTGTTCCAGCAGCATAGCGCAACTACATATTTCACATCATATTAAATTAATTTAATTAAATAATGACAAAAAAGATCTAAAAATAATTAAATATACCTGTGCATCAATGGTAGTTCCTGAGATATGGGGAGTCATGGCTTGGTTAGGCATGTACCTCCATGGATGGTCCTTTGGAGCAGGTTGAGGATACCAAACATCTCCACTGTACCCTGAATTTAACAATATGGTCCCCCAAGTTTTCAGAATCATCAATTGTGAACTTGTGTCAAGATAATTATCTTTAATGTGAATTTACTACTATGTTGTTTCTACACTTTTGCAAATGAAAGATAACAAACACAAGCCTATAGTGCATTTAACTGAAAAAATAAATAATATAGGGACCTATAGTGCAATTAGCTAAAAAAATATTAATATAGTAATTAACTCAAAACAAATATAAGGATCTGTAGTACAATTAACCGGGTTTTTTTCCCACTGTGTAGACTTATAGTGCACTTAACTTTAAAAAAAAAACGCCCTATAGTGTAATTTTTGCATAATATAGGGATCTATAGTGCAATTGGCTCAAAAAATGTATATAGAGACTTATAGAGCAATCAACTCAAAAAAATTAATATAGGGACCCATAATGAATTTTTTTGAGTACAGTGCACAATACTCAAGAAAATCAATTATAGTGTAATAATATTTGCATAATATATGGACCTATAGTGCAATTAGCTTTACAAACATTTAATATATAGACTTATACTGCTAACTCAAAATAAATTATATTATGAACCTATAGTGCAATTTTTGGATAGCATAGGGACCTATAGTGCAATTAACTGGGTTTTTTTACCATAGACTTATAATAAATATATAACTAATTTAATAATAAATAACCTTTTGTGTAAATTTTTTCATACTGTAGGGACCTACAGCTCAATTAGCTAGTGCAATTAACTGAGTATTTTTTAACTATAGACTTATAGAGAGAACTTGACTCTAAAAGACTAAAACATTTAATATAGAGACTTAAAATGCAATCTACTTAAAAGAATTACATAACAACCTATATGGCAATATATGCATAATATAGGGACCTATAGTGCAAAATACCTGCAATATGTCCACTGGAACAAGCATCAGCCACAGCTTGAGTGTCCATGATAGCTCCTCGAGCGTTATTCACGATTAAAACTCCCTTCTTTAGCTTAGCAATTTTCTCTTTATCAAACATTCCTCTTAATTCACACCATAATAATCACGGGTTAGGCTTTAGAATAGCTTAAATTAACAAAAATATAAAGGGTAAATAACGTATTTGGTCCTTTATCTTTGACATTTTTGACAATTTAGTACTGTGTCTTGTAAATGTAACCAATTAGTCCATCAATTTTTGGTTTTGTGACAATGTAAATCATTTGTAATTAAAATTTATCTTATTAATATTTGTATGAATATTGCGTTTTTTTATAATAAAATATTGGTTTGTTGTATAAGTGTAATTAGTTTAAAAAAATCAATATCAAGACCTATAATGCAATTTTTCATAATATAAGGACCTATAGCACAAATTTTGATAATATAGGGACCTGAAATGCAATTTTTATGATATAGGGACCTGTAGTGCAATTTTTGCATGATATGGGGACCTGAAGTACAATTTTTGCATAATATGTGGACCTGTGCAATATTTTGCATAATATAGGGACCTGCACTGCAATAATTGCAAAATATAGGGACCAGCAGTTTAATTTTTGCATAATATAGTGACCTACAGTGCAATCTTTACATAATATAGGGACCTACAATGCAATCTTTGCATAATTTAGGGACGTACAGTGCATTTTTTACATAATATAGGGACCTACGGTGCATTTTTTTGCATAATATAGGGACCTACAATGGAATCAACTCAAAAAAATTGGGACACAATAGAAATAAAGGGAAAAGGACTAACCTTGACACGAAATCGAAAAGATAAAAGGAGTAAAATACGCAAAAGATGAAGGACAAAATAAATTATTAATCTAAAAATAAATAAAAAACATCTTACTTAGTTTTCTCGGTTAAAGGAGTATTAATAACAATAATATCACATTTCGGAAGCATAGCATCAAGATCTTCCTCAAAAGTTGCTCCAATTTCACTCTCGAGCTTTGAATCCATTTTAAGACGGTCATGGTATAACAGATTACAGTTAAAAGGTTTTAACCTGTTTTGTCAAGGGGTTGTTTTGTAATTAATACAAAAAATTCTTGCTTAGCAAAAAAAAAAAAAAAGTCTTTTATTTTTTTTACCTTTGAAGTAAAAGCCTTCCGATACGTCCAGCACCAACTGTGCCTACGGTTTTGCCTTCGAGATCGTAGGCTCGGTAAGCAATGGCTGCTACGTTCCAATCTCCAGTTATTACCTGTAAGGGTGGAGCTACAAATTTTTAGTTAATTGCACTATAGGTCCTTATATTATGCAAAAAATAATTGCAATATGGGTCCCTGGATTATACAAAAGGTGCATTATAGGTCCCTATATTATGCTATAAAAGGACTATATAATCCAAAAAGTGCACTATAGGTCCCTGTATTATGCAAAAATTGCACTATAGGGTCCTATAATATGCAAAAAAAAAGTGTTATGTATCTCTATATTATGCGAAATTGGACTATAGGTTTCTGTATTATGCAAAAAATGCACTATGTATCTCTATATTATACGAAAATTGCACTATAGGTCCCTATGATATGAAAAAATTGCAGTATATTATGCAAAAATTGCACTATGGGCTGCTATATTATGCAAAAATTACACTTATGTATTTCTAAATTATGCAAAAAATACACTATAGGCTCCTAGATTATGCAAAAAATTGCAGTATGTATCTCTATATAATGCAAAAAATGCACTATGTATCTCTATATAATGCAAAAAATGCACTATAGATCATTATATTATGAAAAAATTGCACTATGTATCTCTATATTATGCAAAAATCGCACTATAAGCTCCTATACTATGAAAAAAGATGCACTATGTATGTCTATATTACGCAGAAAATGCACTATAGATCCCTATGTTGACCTTTTTGAGTTAAGTGTGAGCTACAAGTCCCTATATTATACAAAATAACATATATTTCATTAAAAAAAATACAATCAAAGTTAAAAAATTCTTTTTAACAAGCTAAGGGGACAAGGTTTAGATATTGAACATTTGAGGACCTTAAAGTATTTATATAAATAACAAATATTATGGGATACAAAGACACTTATAGGGTCCCTAATCATGAATCATGAGTCCCTGTATAATCAATTATGTTGAGAAAAAAAAAAAAAAATTAAAAATACGTAAAATTGATCTGAAGCACCTTTAGGAGGACCTGATGATTAAAAAAAAGTTTGAGGGACCCACCTGGTGATGTCCAGGGAGAAAATTACGAACAAGAATAAGAATTCTCATTAATTCATCTTCCGCCACCGAAACGGTGTTGCTTCCAGTAACCTCCGCCACGGTCAGCCCTGCTGCCGCCGCAGCTTGTAAATCGATATGATCGGAGCCAATTCCGGCAGTGAGTAACAACTGCAGATTCTTAGCCTTTTTTATCCTTTCCGCGCTAACATAAGCCGGATGAAATGGTGTAGTTATAAGAACATTAAGATCTGGAATATGTTTCTCAAGCTCTGCATATATAAATTATATAGTTAGAAATGGGCTCATTTTCTAAAGCATGAAGATGAAAAAATTACCAGAATGTGGTCCTTCTTTATCTGAAGTGACGATATATTCATGGCCTTGTGATTCTAACCAGTCACGTATACCTAATCCATTTTCTACACAACCGACAAAATTTGGATTCATGGATGCGTATTCATGTGCATTGTAGAATACTCCAACAATTTTTTGACTTCCACTTGGACTCTGTGTAATAGTTAAATCATATTTGAATTAGAAGCTTATTATATACAATTGAATAACAAGTAATTGTTTCGATCACTTATTTGTATTGTTATTATATAGACGACACGGTTATTATATATATAAAAGAATTTTTCTTCTTATAGCACTAACACGTGTTGTATCTCAACCTTTTTTTAATCAAGGATAATGTTTTCAGACTTTTTTAAAAAAAAAGACATGGATTAACGATGAGTTTTATCCTGAAAAAATTAATCTGACCTTGAATTTGTTAATCATATAATTTTAAGAACTTTTTGAAGAGATGATTTAGTCACTAAAGATCAAAAAGATAGAAATCAAGATCAAATTAAGTAAATGATCAAAAACAAAAGAAAAAAAACTTACATGAAGTTGTTTAGTGAGGATCGATGAAGAAGAATTTCCAGAAGAGGTAAGAGCACGAATTGCAGATGTAGCAGCACGCTTCATCGCCATAGCTGAGTTGTGAAATTGAATGAAAAGTTATAGAGTGAAGTTTTTAGTGAGTGGAGAAAGTGACTAAGTTCGGTGAAACACGCGACATTTTATAATTATTGGCGAAAGCATTAATTACTTTATCTTTCGAACTTTTCATCGGCCTGATCCATGCATTTATGTGGGTCCCTTGTTGCCCACCGATTATAAAAATCAGATAAACGGTTTTGTTTTGAATTCTTTTGGTGTCAATTGTCGTGTTCTCGTGATTAGCCTTCTAATTTGATAATAAGTTTACGTTTTCTTTTGTTTCATTTTATATTGTCTTTTAGTTAAAGGTTCTAGATTTTAGAATTTTTAGAGAAATAGAATTAAATATTACATAGAAAGAAGTTTTAGATCTTCTGATGTTTTCTTAAATTAAAAAATTAATTTAAAAATAAAAGGTATAGCGAATTGACTATTGAAACGGATTCGGAGGATTTCCATGCGCTAGTGAAAGGCGGTGGGAGTTCTATTTTTCATGATTTAAGCTCGAGGAAGCTCCACGTGCTAGTGAAGGGCGGTGGGAGTTCAAGTAGTCATTGTGTTTCAATAGCGCGGGATTGTTGGGAAATGTTGAGAAATAACCCGAATTTTAACCTTGGACATGTTTACCGTGAAGCGAACTTTTGTGCAGATAAGTTAGCAAAAGAGGGTGCGATTATGTGTGCTGAACCAGTAGAGTTTGTTGATCCACCAGATTATTTATGGAATTATATTACGAAAGATAGTAGCGAGTGTGCAACTGCTAAAGTTGTACATGATTGCCAATAAAAACGTTTGTTCTTTCTATAATTCCTACATTTCTTAACGGCTTTTAAGCCTCTCATGTATGCAAAAAAAAATTAAAAATTTAATTGAGAAAGTTCAATCATGCATAATCAACAAAATCTGGTTTTACCCTATAGACTTGTAAATTTAACGAGATATAATATTGTTGTGCCAACAAGGCTGATGCGAGAAGATGGGCATATTTATTAAAGGATTGGGAGTTCATGTTCTTTCGAATCCGTGAATTTTATGATATGTACGTGTAATTTTTGCTCGAAATGTTTAGATTTTTTAAGATTAAAAAAAGAGGTGGTGTATTCAAAACATAACAATTGATGTATCTTTTGCTTAAATAAATACACATAACAATTCATTACAAAAGGTACTATTTTCAACCTTGTCGTTAATTTGATAGTGATTTTTAGGGATTTTGATATGAGATGAAGAGTAAATAGGTATTTACAATGAGATTATTAATTTTAGTAAACTTGTTTTTCACTTAGATATATTAAAACACCTTTTTTACATTATATTGCTACACCCTTTCAAGTTCATAAACACTTAGGATGTTTGGACTGAGAAGGGAAATGTGCACCATCTTCTAGTGATTTGTTAAGGCGTTTATAGGTTGTGTTCTTCTATTGCAGGTGTTAGGCTTTCTGGTCTCATATCCTTATATCCTTTGTTAAAGCCTCTTCCGCCAAAACCTGATTTTGCTCTGTTTAAGTGTTGTCGTGTATCTCCTTTAGTAGTTTCTAGTATTTATTAATGAGATTTATGTTGTTGACAAAAGTTCGTTTACTCGATCATGACAAAGCCGAACATGTGACTTTTTTTAAGCAAAGCTCATGTATCGTATTGATATGGAATGAATCATCCCAAATATATTTGACGATATCCTTACATTGTTGATTATCGAGTCACTTAGGTTCAAACATGAAATGTCTATTTTCCTTATTTTTGTTTTCGCTTGTTTAAATGATAAACAGTGAGTGGCCTGATCCAATTGTCGGTGGGACCTTGATCATGGTGTTTAGAAATAGATTTAACCATTCACTACTAGACAATGCTCGATCAAGGCTTTCTTTAACAAGATCATTATTTTTTTGTTTAGGTAAAATAACATCCCTTAAGGGAAAATTTCGATAAGCTCATTGATAAAGTTGTTAAAACTAATGATATTGTCCAAGCACATATCATTTTTACAGATTTTTCGAGAATTTGTTGCGATGTCGTTGAAATCATTCACTCTAATAACTGGATCTTCGAAATTTGATCCTGATTTGTTTGTTCTTTAAAAGGGCAATGAACAAAAACAACGTACGAAAATATAGTACCAGATTCGATAATTTTAGAGATAACGTACGAACTACAAGATTTGATGAGACTAAGCTAATGTGATCCTTCCAAGCCATAAGTATATCTTTGAATCTAACGCTCTTCCCCCGAGTTATACTACATGAACATTATTGAATTTTGTAAGTTGTCAACTTGACATTTTTTCTACATACTCTAAATTCAGCCAGACACGAAATAGCAACATTATACTTCAACACGAGGCTCTTAAGAATTTTTTTAGTCGCCCTAGCCCCTTGCCTGTTCCACACAAGTAAATTATCCATCCACCCCGTCCACTTTAAATGATTGAGCGACGTCATTTAACAATTTTGTTTTCCTTAACAAATACTAGTATTTACATTCTACGGCTTTCTGCACCTAATAACCAGCACCACATATTCAACCACCCAACTACACCCTATTAAAAGAGTTTTTAGTCTCTCTAAGTAACTCATATGTCCAATACCTTTGGCACAAAATGCATTAACAACACGATAATAAGAAAATAAGCCCTAATATTGAAAAAGGGTAGGATCTGACCTAAAAAAAAGCCCAATACCTCAATAAAGGTTCAAAGAGCTTCCGACACACCTTACTTCAGTTGAAGCCGTATTCATATATTTCAAATTAAATCAAACATTTGGACACAAAAAAAGATCCACCAACATTCAATCTTCCATAGAATCATCCATCAATAAAGAGCAATGATATTTGTTCCACCAATCTATGCACCAAACACACACACACACACACACACACACACACACACATATATATATATATATATATATATATGCCAATGATCTCTTTGTCAATGATATGAAAGAACAAAACGTGGGTATCACAAGTCCCAATATGTAATCAATCTTCAGTATCTCGCCTTTCATAAGCAATCAAACATATGTAAGCCCTTCTTTACAAATAACATGATGTATTTTCTCCATGAATGTATTAATACATCTTCAGAAAGTGAAACCAAATATTAGGAAAACATTTTATATATTAAAATTTTGTAAAGTTGAAAGAGGAACCATGATAGCGTGGAAGAGACCATCAACCAATATGAGATACAAAAGACGGTCTTATGAAAAATTTCATGTGATAGTATAATTACATATTGATTTTTTGACATTATAGACGATCTTAGTTCAGACTATGTTAGCAAGGCCTTTGTACTCAAACTCATTCTTAATCTTATTAAAAATCTATTTGAACTTTTTGGAAATATTGTTTGAGACTAAATATGAGTGATCAAACTCTTCATTTAATTTGTATTATAGTCTAAAATTAGGTTAATTTTTTCTTAAAATGTAACCACATATAATAAAAGAGAACAATAATGTTATCCAACTGTTGAAAGTGTGAGATCATAATACAAAATCAAACGTAATACAAAAGTAGGAAAAAATACCCAATTAAAAGGTAAACTAGACACATCAACGCTCTTAACTATCCTATTAGTAGCATGGTTTGTTGATATTCTAACCCACCTCAAATAAATCTGAGAGGTTTGTTAGCCAATATTCTAATATCTTCCAAGATCGCAAGAGATCTCTAGTCTGCTAAGCTGGTGGGAGACTTAATGGCTTGGATTACAGCTAGATTATCACTTTCAATGGTGACATGAACGAAATACGACTTTTTGGCATACAAAATTGGGCTCGTGATAGCCAAGCACTCGGTAGTAAAATGGTGCAAGGGGTTACGTGACTAGTTTTCCCCCACATACAACAACCCCCTCGTGGTCTCTTCCAAAAATTCCAGTTTCAACTCCATGAAGACCCACATGTGATTCCGTGTTAAGTTTAATAGTATCATGCATAGGAAGCTTCCAAGTAGAGATGTAATGAAAGACAAAGAATCATGGGAACTGACAAGGGGGTGGGGTGCATGCAATACATTAGTACAAAAATCATCTATACATATAGAAAAACAGATAACTGTTATCCTAGGAAAAAATGTCCTAGCGTCATTCGTAGCATAGTTGGAAATAAGGTTCACTACCCACCAATCAAACCAAGCCTCCTCCGCGAAAGGTTTAGATACCCATTAAGCCAGATTTTTAAGGTTCGGGAGCATTTAAAAAGGCATATGCTTGACTGGTTTTTCAATGAGGTAACATATGCAGGTAGGGGACATCGCTCACTTCTTACTAAATATATTTTGTTGTGTGGGAGATAATTAAAGCACACTTTCTAGAAGAAAAAAAAATCAAAGTTTCAAAGGCAGTGCATATTTCCATATCTTGTCCCAATTCTCTAAGGTTGGGGTGGAGGGGAATCTTACTTGACCGTTTGGGCGGTCAGGTGGTGGGAGTATGTATATGAGCTTAATTATTCCCAGATTTAGCTAAACTACTGAATATATCCCATTCCAAGATTGAGGCAAGATCGCTGGTCAAGTCGCAATATCTAAGGGAGAGGGATAACATGGACTAGTTGAGCACTTTCTACGTCAATGACCTAAGCGATTAACGATGAATTACAGGATTTAGTTACTAGGTTAATTAGTTTGGTGACTTTTGTAGGAAATTTGTCGATCCGTGAAGGAGCAGAGGTATGTCCATAGAGACAAGGGTCATGCCAAATGGAGATTGTAGATCCCTCCAGAATAGACTATAAGGTCGAATCTCAGAGAATTTTTTTTCACTTAATTATGCTATGCCACACCCACGAGCATGGTTCCCCATTGATGCATTCCAGAATGAATGATTCGGTAAAAAATCCCTTTCAAAGTCCGGTATACAAGTGATTCCAAGTCCTCTAGGATTTTCCACACTTTTTTAGACAATAGGGCCATATTATAGTCTTGTAAATCTGTGAGTTTGAGGTTGCCTTAGGGTCTAGGTGTGGAAATTAGTGTTTAGTTGCACCCGTGGATGCCAGTCTTTCCTACTTTTTTCGACCAGAAGTTTGTCACTAGGGAATTCATATTTTTGACGATCATTTTAAGGAGTATTAGAAGTTACATCAAGTAAGTCGGAAGGGGATTTAGCGTAGCTACTATAAGAGTGGGTTTACCCCCTTCCGAGAGGAGAGATTATTTCAAACCTTGTAATCGTGGACAGACCCTTTCTGTTGTCCAAGCTAATCCTCTAATACGGGAAGACCCCCACTTTGTTGGAATTCCGAGGTATTTACAAATATATGTTGATTCTAGAACAATAATGTGTTAGTTATAGACGCTTGAAGTCTAACAGAGGTATTGGGATAAAGAAGAGTGACTATTTATGTAGATTCATAGATTGTCCTGATACAAAGAAGTATTTATACAATATTTCCTTTAAGGTTTGGGCTTCACGTTCATTACACTCAAAGAAGAACATTTAATTGTCTGCGAAGAGCATGTGGGATAATTGATGAAAATATTTGATGATGCGATACCTTTAAAGATTTCCCAAAGATAGCTACTCGTCAATAAGACAAATAAGAGCTTGGGTGTCCAACAAAAATAGGTAAGAAGATAGTGGATTTCCTTGTTGAAGCCTCGTGAAGGGTTGAATGGGCCAAAATATTTCCTTTCATGGTGATGTTATAAGAAAATGGGAAGATAAATGTCATGACCCATCCTACCCACGTTGATTGTAACCCTAATCTAAAGAGAACTTCTAGGATACAGTCTCATTCCATCTTGTTGTAAGCTTTGTGCATGCCTGCCTTTAGAATGTTGTTCACCCCCCGGTGTGATATAACAGATCAACACTGGAGAAGGTGACTTCCTACAAGCGTACGGGTCGTTGACAAGTACTAACTTGATAAGTTTGGGTATATCATTCTCCACATGGATTATAAATGCAGATGATATCGCTTCGAATAGTGTAAATGTGTAGAGATTGCAATATGAGTATATAAATAACAAAGAACGTAAAAAATAAAATGTTTGTTTGGGTTTTTGATTAAAGACTAAGATAATTATAAAGACAAGATTAAAATTAATAAGTAAAATAAATATTTAAGTAAAGTAAATAAAAGATGAACTAATAGATGGGAAGGTTGTTTGAGGATTTTCTAGTAATTACCTATGCCGCTAAGTTAATGGTTTTATTAATAAGGGCGAGTTGGTGAGTTCGCATTAGCCGGGATTCAACAATCTTTCTAACTCCTGTCGGTAGCTTAGAAGGAAATCCTCCTTCATTAGAGACCCCTCTCAGATGACCCTAGAAATTATTTTAGACGATTGAGGTTATAACCCTAATGATTACCTAGTTAGGTAAGACCTCCCAGTTCACTATCGCACACTAGGCGTCTACACGCTATTTCCGCAATCAAAACCCCCTCCTGGGTGAAGGCTCAATTACAAAGGATATCCACTATTTGGCTAGAACATAGGTAGTAATAAAAAAGACGGGTAGACAATGGAATAAAAATCAAACCGTTCTTAATTAAACAATTTGTCCCAAATGCAATAAATCAGTTACTAGTTAAGCATAAGTTCTTACATAAGAAACCTTAATAATTGAGGGTTTATTTCATACTAAAAGAAAGAAAACTAATAAAAACTAATGGACAAATCATATTTAAAAGCAAAAATGAATAGAAGTTACTTTTAATTATGAATGGAAATAATGGATAGTTGAGGAAGAGTCGTTGGATTCATAGACAACCCCTTCTCTTCTTCTCTCCAATGATTCTGCTCTTGCTCCCCTTGAAACGTAGTGATATATCATTTGGTATATAATGAGTTGTATGTTGATGGATAATAAAAAAGGGTCTGCTAAATGACTTATATAATAACTAAAAAATGTTACGGCACCATTTAGATCACTTAATTAGGTTTAGAAAGGTCCAACCCGTTTTTAGCTAAAATTGGATTAGTTCGAATCGCGGTGGAAGCAAATGACATAACTTCTTAATCTTGAATCCAAATTGACTTTTGTCACTTCCCACGCGGCACTGACTTCAAGCACTTTTTGAATCAAAAGGAATCAGGTCCAAATCTCTTACCAATATTTCGTGGTGACTGAAACACTATTGCGTTGAGATTTCTATGGCAAACGCTCCAACTTCCCAAAGGTCTCTAGGATCGAATTACGCCTTGGCTTGAGCTTTATCTTAACTTTTTTACTTCTTCTCTTTATATTGGTACCTTGTGTCAACCATGTACCTAAAAGCTACACACGTAACCCACACTTACGACACAAAATCTTTATAAATAGTAATGTGACCAAAACAGGAGGAAACAGTACAATAGGGTGAAATCCTTCACTTAGACCCAATAAACTCCTAAAATAATGTCTCGTACATGGATTAATCCATCACAAAAAGAGAGACATCAAATTCCAAAGTGTTTCTTCGCACTAGGCTTAAGGCACTTAAATTTGCGGAGGACCTCGTGCACAAGAATGACATTATCATGTGTATCCCTATTTTGGATGAAGGTCATTTGTGTCGAGGACATGATCTTACCCATTAGAGGTTTAAGACGAATAACCGTCACCTTCGATATGATATAGTAAATAAAGTTGTCTAGGCTAATAAGTCGAAAGTCACCCATCGTAGTAGGATAACCGACTTTCAAAATGAGGACTATAAGAGTTTTATTTAAGTGCTTGAGGTCAAATGACACATGAAAGAAAGCTTGTCAAAGTGCTAGTATATTAGGTACTAGGATGTACCAAAAACACTGGTAGAATCGTCCACTAAAGTCGTAAGGTCTAGGTGATTGGTTCGTCACCAAAATCCAAGTCGCTTCTTTAAATTCCACCATGGAAATAGATCGAGTCAAGGATACGTTATTGACATGGGAGACCATGCAGGGGAATGCAATTCAAGAAATACTTAAAAGCACGTTTTCCTTTGTAGAGGTCTAACTAAAAGGAAGTAGTTAAACACTCAAGCTAACCTGGGTCCTTTACTTAGTTACCAAGATGATACTTTAAGCAGATGATGCAATTAATTACACGACGAAGCTTGGTGGAAGCATGGAAAACTTAGTCTTCAATTGCCCTCTTTCAGCCACTTGCATTTAGCGCTTATGGTCTAATATTTATCCTCCCGAGACCACAGTTTATTAATGGTCGCTAGAGTATCCTTATAATGTTGGGAGAAACTAGGATTTGACGGGTGATCAAGGATTCTATCGATCTCCTTAGACATTTCATCAATATATCGCTTATTGTTATGATGTTTAATCTTGCTCCACCGTACTAGACACTTTTGACAAGAGTTTTTTCCACTGGTCTTTGTGGGACAGACACTGAAAGGAGTATGTAGCCTGGGCACCAAGAAATTCCTCAATGATTGCAATACCTTCCTCCGACTCATACCAGACTGGTTCAAATTGTAATCGCTTACGCCTACCTTAGTATTAGGAGTTTCTACATGGAGGACCAGCGAAGAGTGGTCTAAACCTATAGGAGTAGCATTGAGTACCCATGAGTCAGGAAAGGACTCGAGCAATTGAGTATTACCGAGATCGTGATCTAGATGCTCGAGGATTAGATCTTGACTATCACGTTTGCTGGACCATGTGAATTTGGTCCTTTTACTAGTAGTTCAATGAATTTTGTTTCGCTAATTAAGATACTAAAGGATTCGATTTTAGAGAAAGGTTTCAGAGTTTCTCCCATCTTCTCGGATTGGTCCATAGTTACATTATAGTCTCCAATAAAGCATGGAGAAGTACTAAAGTGTTGAGATTTGTATATGTTTTTCCATAAAGTCCGTTTATCGTGGTTGTTAGGAAACACATATACAAATGAGGCCCCTAATCTCTCGAGATTAATATGTACTATATTTTATCAATATAGAGTTTCAATGATAGAACATCTTAATTATCACCGATTGTCAAAGTTGAATGATACATCATAATATATGCGTGAGATCCTAGTGTAGGAGGTGTGTATCAAACCCTCAAATATAAAATCTTTTAAACACATCACTAGGATTTTTTAAGTCCTAAAAAGAAAAAGAAAATGGTTAACTGTTTTTCTTTTTTTTGATATCATGGGTGTCCGGATCAGTTTTCGCGCACCACAACTAATTCTTTAGAAAATATACACACCTCCTCATATATACTAGCAGGTTAATCAGAACTAGATTATCCATGTTTAGAGAGGGAATCCAAACCTTGCACCAAATGGTCATATTAAGTGGATTTGATTTCAATATTTGACGAGATAGTGTATTGGTGGGTGGATGATATTCATTATTGTCAAATTGGACCCGTTCGAACATATAATCAATATTTTATCATTATCCATAAGCTAATTATTAGATTAGGATGGTATGAGCAAGTACCGACAATGTAACATGGACAAAGGAGAATAATTCAAATTGGTTAGCCATCATCATAGACTCATATTAGAGTTTCTAACTGAATTGCTGGCGTCTGTAAATCTGTCCGACAATTAATAAGACCTTTTTTTTTCTTCAAGAAATAGCAATTTCTTTATTTCAACAAACACATTAAAATAAAAATTAAGAAAAAGGTAAAAATGCTTCTCTGATACTGAATGATTATCAACATCAACTAGAACCTTAGTCAGATCCCTAATAGCAATTATTGACAAATTGTTCAAAATTGAATTATATTTGTAACTGTTACTTAAAAGATCAACCTTTAAAATTTCTAATCTAGAAACATATAGAACATAAATAATAGCCTGCAAAAATAGATTTTTTAATTCTATGTATTAAAAGTTGAACTCTACAGTTAAATACCGACGAAGAAGATAGGTTTTAAAAATCCCTAACCAGTCTGAGCAAATAACAACCAACCTATCACAAAAAGTTTTCGCTACAACACAGGTTTTGTAAACATTTGCCGTTTCGCCTTCCATAGGGTACGCCAAAGTGCTGCCCATAAAAAATGTGATCACTTGTCTCATCCTTAGCAATGATCGCAATGCCTAGGGGCGTGCATGGTTCGGTTCGTCTCGATTTTTTACCAAAACCAGAATCGACCTGAATTAACCAAACCGGGTGGTTCGCATTTGGTTCCACATTTAGTTTTTGGTTCCGAATTGGTTCGTTTAGGTTCACTTTTGGTTCGCTTCGAATTGGGATGCTTGGTCAATAATATTTTCATCCCATTTCTCGAAATACATTGTCCAATAGAGACTAATATTTCAATACAATTATACTACTATTACTTGTCCATGTGGGCTATTAATATATCAATTAAATATAAACCTATAATCTAACAATACTTATCTTAATTTACAATACTACAATAAATTTAAAGTTATTACTTCCTAGTCCATACAACCGTGATTTATAAAATCAAGTAATGAATACTTATGATTTTAAGTGATATAAAAAAATTCTCACTAATAGCACCATCGAATAGTATAACTAAAATTTCACGTAGATGATAATTCTCAACAAAAGTTTCTCCCACATAATTCTTATAAAAAAAGTTCACACATTTCCTATTTTTTCCTTCGTTAGTTCGGTTTTTGTATAGTAAACCAAACCGAACCAAAAAAATCGGTTTTTGAAAAAATTAAAAACCGAACCATTTGGTTATTTGGTTTTGGGTTTTTTCGGTTCGGTTCGGTTTGGTTTTTGGTTTCTCATTTGCTCACCCCTACCAATGCCTGTAGGCTCAACATATGATGAGAAAGAGGCATAAAAAAAAATCAAATTTGTTGAATTGGGAAAAAAGATGTGTTGTGAGGTAGTAACACAACCAATCATATCACTGGTTTTATTTATAATAACAACATTACACGTAGAAGAAATGATAAATATCACAACAAATAATAAACATGAAAAAGACAGAATATAAATAACATTAATATAAACACTAACGTAACAGAGGACTAATCTCTTCGTGCCAACAACTATCCAAGTAAGATAACCATATTTTTACAGAATAAAAATTCCAGATACAAGCGAAGGATCCTAATCACGATTAACGGACATCAACCATGACCTGCATCAGCGGAAAACATCACAATTTCTCCAAGATACTCATGCATATTGGTAAGGACCTCAAGGGACTCAAGAACTTGAATTCTACCCAAATAACACCAATTTTTAGAAAATAGCACCTCTTCAACCACCTAAAAACATCAAAATAATTAATGAGACATTAATCGTAAAAGTTTGGAATGATTATTCATGCCTACAATAATGTCAATATCATGGGGGTTTAGGTTATTCCATTGACCATAAACATCAAATAGATGATCATATAATTCATATCCAACCACACACTTTTCACCCAAAGATTTTTATCATTAATTTTTAATTTTCCAGGGAATTAGTAAGTACATCATACTTAATCTTCTTTTACTTGTCGATAAAGATTGCTCCTATATCAAAGGGGATATACACTATTTGTCCCCTGAATTTTGGAATGTTTGACACGATGCCCCCTATTTCGAATTTTAAGCCTTTTACCCCTAAACTTTAATTTCATTCCCCATTACCCCTTAATGTGTTCTAAGCCAGTTTCGTCGTAAAACCATTATTGTAGTCGTTTTATATTATTTTAAATCATGTTAAAAAGGGGTATAGTGGAACAAAATAAAGGTTTGAGGGGAGGGGGGAGGGGTAAAGGGGCACATAATAAATTTTTAGGAGGTAAAAGGATACTAAAAAAAGGTTTGTGAGGTAACGAGGCACAAAATAAAAGTTTTGGGGGAGAGGGGATAAGTAGATTTAAAATTTGAAATATGAGGTAGCGTGTCCAATAAGCCAAAATTCAGGGCGCATTGAGTGTACTTATACTATATTAAAATAACCATTTCATCTCGACATATTGATGAAAAAGATGCAAAAAATTCGCTAAATGGGTCTGTAAAAAGACAACACCCCATAAACTAAACAAAATACTAAAGAATTACTATTTAACCACCCAATCAACTACACATTTTTTAGTCATCCAACTATAGATTTAGTATACAAAAGTTTGATAAAATGTAAATATTTTTCAAAAATATTACATAAAGTAACAAAAGAGAATTATTTTTAGTCGGATGGTTCATAATCTCATCACAACTGTTCTTCTTTGTATTACTCGATTTTGGGTAGTTCTCTGGCATCATACGTGCTAGTCAAATGCCACGAGTCTCAACTTCAATATTTGATTATTAGCATATTGTCATAATTTGGGTGATGATGTGATTGTCAAATCTTACACAATGATTAATTACGAATAACATTGACTAATCGTTCATGTCTCAAGTTATATTGTATCAATCTTTAGGTGATTACCAAGACACAGAATGATAATATAAAATTGGAACTCAAGAGTTAAATAATTTAAATCCAACTTTGGACCAAAAAAAAAAAAAAAATTTAAATCCAACCGTTCGACATAGTAGAGTGTTAGATACCTGAAGTGCATATTATAATAGTGTAGAAAAGATCAAGACTTTGGAACTCTGAGAAACTAGAAGCCCAAATATTAAAGATGCATTCGCAAGGTATCGGACCGCCGAAGATTATCTGAAGAACAAATTAAAAGGAAAGGAGTTAGATTTTGGACCTCCGAGGTTAAATAGTAACTACGAAAACTAGTTGTTGCAAAACCCATACCTACAGGATCTAGGGAGGGCTAAAATCTAATATTTAGTTAGGGGGAGAATATTTAGTCTCAAGTTGAGAGAGATAATGTATATTTTTCCTAAATTTCCCCCTATACGAAATTGCACAAATTCTCACTATATCCTGACTCGGGGGCGGTTGCCTCCCCTAAGATCTTAGTGCATTCGTTACACGAGCAATACATAGTAAGTAATGTGACGACGTGGGACTAGATTCATTTCAGACTCATTAGAATGTGCCTCTAGGAAGTAATTATCAACTCTAACAGTCTTAATTATTGTTCTCAGCGGCATTAAGAATGATCCTATTAAATACAAACTTGTTCCTAATTGTTCAAACTTGCCAATCAATATGTGTCATTAGCTCGCACAAATTTTCCTAACAATACACATCCCCCCAGAGGTCATATATATCCCAAATACATGTCTATACTATGTTAGTAGAGTATTTATGCATAAGAAAATGCATATGTCCATCAAACTGGTAGTTTAGTCGCGTGGAAAACAATGAGTACATGTTCAATCATTTCTTTTTTATGAGTTGCAAGGTTACCGGTTGATTAAGGGCACTTTGTCTTTGAACTTATTGTTATAAGTAGTCGGGGTATTTTATATACTTCCGACAAAAGGTGCAAGCCTTTGCAGGGATTTTGAGGATCAAAGGACTTTCCAAAGTTTATTAGGAATTACTAGTATGACATGGACAATGTTCCCATTAGACCAAACTTTCCGCAAGTGTACAGATCGTCCCAAGTAATAAATACAGTAAGTAAGATTTTCTTCATATGGACTGTATGTTAATTATGATGATTAAACTTGAGAGTGACAATAGTTTTGTAAAAGCCTCTAAAAGAAAAGAACAAACAATATGGTGGATTTTATCTATAACTACGAATTAACTACGAAAACAAGTAAAAAAGGATTTTTAGTGAAAATGTGCAACTTTGTATAATTACGATCCTTGTCACGTATTTATGGTTATATTTAATTATGTTAAGGGGTGATAGGTACTATGATTGTTAACTGCATTCTAGAGTCATCACTTAGATTATGCCTAGGTCCAACGAGAAACCAATTAGTTCTTTACGCTCCTACTATAGTCAAAATAGCATAGAAAGTGAATAAAGCTAACCTTAATCAGGGTATACAAACCACGTTGATTCATATTCCTATGACCTTACTCAATTATTAATTTTAATTCTACTCAAATATTTTTTGTATCTAGGTACAATGTAAAGGATCTCTTAGAATTCCTATTAGATGGGTTATTAGATTGAGCAATCAAACTACCTAATTACACTATCACAATTCAAAAAAGTTAATCGCAAAGCCTATCAATTAAACATACACCATGAATATTGGAGACAATACTTTTCTTGTCACTTTATTACTTTTGACGACTCATACACTTGTGAGTTATCATTAACCGAGTGTCGATTTTATATCACAACTCGGGGAACAATAAGTTATTGACATTGTTTCTTGGGAGTTGTTAGTTGATTGTAGTTTTAGTTCTGCTTCGTTGTTAGATTTTAACTTGATCTTGGATGTGTTCTTATTTTCTAGGTACAAGGTCGTCCTCTCCTCCTCAGTGGTGAATCCGATCACCAACCACTCGGGATAATTAGTTTGACGAATGTATGGATGGTATTATTCAAATCCCGACACATTCAACTATGTGAAGACTCTTCAGGTTATCAACAATGCAGTAGTAACTATTACCAAATACCTTTTCAATACCCACAAAAACAAGGATGGTACAATTAATGGGTCGGTAATATTCAACAACCTCCAATGATACCTCAAGCTTATGAATTGAAAAAATATTGGCAAACTTCATACGAGCCAGGGGTGTACCACATACAATACTAGAGCTATGCACTTCCCAATCATTGGACGAAACTCTTGCAAACTTCATATGGAGTTGCAAATAATCAAAGA
The DNA here is from genome assembly GCA_029959085.1 of Nemophila menziesii. Classification (NCBI taxonomy): domain Eukaryota; kingdom Viridiplantae; phylum Streptophyta; class Magnoliopsida; order Boraginales; family Hydrophyllaceae; genus Nemophila; species Nemophila menziesii. The sequence continues at coordinate 146,914,950 of JARWIR010000001.1, forward strand.
CAAGACAAGAGGCATAAAAGTTCAAAGTTGAGGCTATGTCAGAAAGAATACCAGGACAATTAAAACAAATTTTAAACTCCTTAGCTCAAAATCAAGCGTCTAGCATCGCCAAAAATCGTGATGAGTCACATGAAATAGAAGAAACTCGAATTTATCATGTAGAACATGTTCAAAGTATATGGTACATTTTGTTAGATTATATTTGGAGATATCTTTAACCATCTAATATATATGGCAACTAGACCTATTAAATGCATATTAGTCAAAATGACCAACCTACTAGGCTATCATTTTACTTATTTAGACCAAAATCCAAATTTTATAAAAGCAAGCATAAACAAACGAAAGAAAATAAAACAGAAGTAAAAACAGTAAATTAGTAATAGGAGCTCACACAAACGTCAAACTAGTCGGAGCAGATCTGATTCAAATGGCGGCGTCAGAAAATGCGGCGAGGTTAACGGTGGAGCAACATGTCCGCCATATTTACGAGACCTTTTACACATCCCCTCGCGAAGATCAAATTTTAAAGTCAGCACACTACTTTCCCAAAAATATATGGATCTGCTAGATCTTGCATTCAGTTTCTATATTAAGCTGGAACGGGTCAGGTTTCTTACTATTTCGATTAATCCTTTGTTACGATTTTGATTTTATTACAAAATTTGATAATCGATTTTAAATTCATGCTACTCTTGTTGTTCATATACAAAAAAATTCAAAATGCCCTTTTAAAATTGTTTTTGTGGTTGTTTTCTTTATCTACATGTTCACTAACTTCAGTAATCAGATTTGACTTAGTTTTGGTGTTGACTTTTAACTATTGCATGACAAAAATGGTGGATCTGGTGGTGGATCTGGTCAGGCAAGACCTTGTTTCTCTTAATACACAGTTTCATGATATTTATACTTTTTTTTAATATTCATATTTTTCTTAAAAGGTCTCTTGGTCATCGTATGATATTACATCAATGTATATAGAATATAACTATCGCCTAACTTATGTTATAGAGTCATTCAACCTAATTCTTTTGTATAATATAGGGACTTATAGTGCAATTAAACAAAAAAAAAAAAGAACTCATGCTCCAAACTTTTAAAACTATCTTTTTAGGCTTTGCTTTATAATGTTTGGATGACTATTTTGATGTTTTTATGATAAAATATAGTTTTTTATAATACAAGGACTTATATACAACTCTAAAAGATTTTACATAGGTACCAATTGTGCAATTTTTGCATAATATAGGAATCTATAGCTTCTATTTCCAACTAAGGCTTGTGTTATAGAGATATCTTATCTAATTCTTTTGGTGAATAGTTGCCTCATCTTGCAACAACTTATGCAGCAGTTAACCCGCTCATTACAATCGAAGGGGTTAAATCTTTGTCAACAATTAACAGGTGAGGTCCCTTTAATTTAAAATTATTGATAGATTTTTGTAGTTCATGAATAATTTAAATTGTGATATTCTTTTATGATACAGTGGAAAATTGTATGAGTTTTTGCTACGAATGAAAGACACTAGTGGGGGTTTCAGGTATGATATATAACATAATATTTTACATAAAACATGATTTTAATTGTCATATTAGTTGTTTCTATTATTTAGACTTGTCATAACGTTATCTAACTAAACTATGACATTTTTAGGCTTATAAATTGTTATTCATTAATCTAGAATCACTGCAAATTTAAATCAATCTTCTTGTTAAATTGGTCTAACGAAACCAAGAGAGTGGTTCTGGAAAATTTGAGAGTTTGAAGGAACTGAACAAAATTTTATCCTTTAGCTGAGTAATTATTGAAGTTAAGAAAGCTAATTATTGGTAGAGCTAGAAAGTTTGAAGTAAGTGTTTGATATCATGAAGATTTTCTTCTATATTTTCATTAGTATTTTAATTTTCTCATTTATATATGATGATGAAGAAAGTATTAAGTTGTCTTTTAATATGACATCTCATTCTTGTTTAAAATAAAAGTTACACAAAAGTTAAACGTGTCTCTAAATCACAACTCACGGAAAACTTGTATAAAATCTATAACATTATGTAAAATTAGAGAATTTTCTAGTAACCTTTAATTATAGTATAAATATAAATATATTTTATATTTACAATAAAGACGGATTTTCGACAACTTAGGCTAAAATGAAATAAGTTGTGAATATAGATTTAAAGTATTAGTTTAGTCAATATTTTTTTCTTGTTTATATTAAATAGTATTTATAATTTACCGTTCAGAATGCATGATGGTGGAGAATTAATTGTTCGTGCTTGCAACACAGCCACATCTGTAAGTCTGTTTAATCTCAACTCTCATTTTTTTACAGTTCTAGAATGTTTTTTTTTTTCAAAACCAAGTATATTTAATATTATATGTAAAAGGAAAAAGTATCATGTTTAATTTTCCATATTTTTTCTAACACCAATTATATATAAAATTATGTCTTGTGTTTTTCTCTAAACAACTTTTGACTTTTAAGAACTTCGATTTTTAAAAACTGATATTCATTCAAATGTCATATTCTATACATTTCTTATTCTTTCCTAACAATGATAAGTATTTTAAATTTCTTTTTGACTTAAATCATTATAGTATTTTAAAATTTTTTTGATCCGCATAATTTTTTTATATATAACCTTATGATCCCTAAAAGTTGAATATTTTCACTAGGCCCCCAAGCTGTAATAATGATCTTTTTAGGCTTTGATTTATTTTATGTGTATGAATAATTTTTTTTTTTGATAAAATATAGGTTATTTTGTATTATACAGGACGTACTAGTGCATTTTTTGCATAATATGAGGACCTATGGTGCAATTAAATAAAAAAATGTGGGATTGTTCTCCCCAAGGTTTTTAAAATTTATTTTTGACCCCATTTTTGTATTTGTTATCTTATGATCCCCAAATTTGAAATATCTTCACTTCCCCACCCCTAAGTGTTCAAATTGATCTTTTTAGGCTTTGATTTATATTTTGTGTATGAATATTCTGTTATTTCCTTGATAAAAATATATAGGATATTTTGTATGATACAAGAATGTGTATTGCAATTTTTGCATAATAGGGACCTACAGTTTAACTAAACCCCCCCCCCCCCCCCCCCCCCCCCAAAAAAAAAAAAAAAAAAGGTCGAGATCATTCCAGTTACTTAGTTTAACAGGGACTTAATAGTACAATTTTTGCATAATATAGGAACTTATAATGCAATTAACCCTAAATTAAAATCGGGATCATTCCCGTTAGTCCGATTAAATATAGGCTATGCTGTATGACAATTTTGCACAATATAGGGACCTATAATGCAATTAATATCTTGTTATTTGATTATTATTACAGAATTGGGTTGTATTCAGACAAGGGTTAGAGGGAGGATTCCAAGGGAGAACAAATAAACTAGTTGATGGCTGTTATTCCTTTTGGCAGGTAGTTTTTATTTTCTTTAATCACAATACATTCTTCATATCACAAGTAATTATCAGATTAAAATAGTAAATATTGTCAATTTAATTTCATATATTAATTATAAATAGGGAGGTGTGTAGTAATTATCCAAAGATTACGTTTGATTGTCAATGAGCCAATGAGCAGCTGGGGATCTCAAATGTAGGAGAATATAACATGAGAATATGACTTCTTCACATATTGATGAAACTAACCGTCTGAATCAAGGTACATAGGGTCAGTCCTACCCCCAAGCTCTTAAATGTTCCTTTTTACCCCTAAAAAAGTTAAAACTAATACCTTATGGCCCCCCTGAATATATTCGTTTACCCCATATAAAAGTTATACTAATACCTTATAGTTCCCACTAATTTTTAATATGTTTTTGTACCCAATAAAAAAGTTATCCTAATTTTTGTGGTCCCCCAAGTTTTCAAAACCATCACTTGGCCAACTTCAATAGTCGTGAAATTAGAATTAGATCAATAAGGTGCATACTACAACGATTGAAACAAGATATATCATGTAATTGGAACAAAAAAATTAAAATGTATGTTTGCTTACCAAGCACATGGAACCGCCAATATTTCCTGTATCAGTTAACATTTCTTGAATTCTTAGATGGTTGTTCACCATTTAGGAGAGGGTTTCTTAAATTACCCAACGGATTTTCAATCCCGATAGGAGGGCTTCTTAAATGTTTAAATGGATTTTCTTTATTACCAATTAGAGTGCCTCTTAAATTTTCTAATAGCTGTTCTATACCAATGAGAGGGAAAACTCCCTCCTTGGACTTAAAATATTTCCCACTGAAAGTGAAATAGACCTTGGGTGTCCATTTCATTTTTCAGCTCCTGAAAGTTCCAATGTCATAGAAGTAACTGTAAAGACCGTTGGACGGGCCGTCAGTCGATTGTTCCTGCTGCCGTATATACTGAGTTATATTAAAAAATAGCATAACTAGATTGTTTTTATGGCATTAAATATTATAATTAGAAATGAAAATTACCTCATTCTTTAGGCGAGAATTTTCAATATGTAACATCTCCAAGTTCATGGTGTCTATCTAGACCAGAGTGTTGGGCCATCACAATATGGGTAGACGATGTTCTTCAATACCTGCCAGTTTTCTCAAAGTGCATTCTTTCATTCTCCATGTGAAGAGAATTAGAATTATTATATATTCTTTCATTCTACGTCTACAAATATCCAACAAAAAATATGGTATTCTTATCAATTTAGGTAGCAAGAAATAATGTTTTTAATTATATTAGTAAATGAAGATATAGAATATAAAATACCTTTGCTTGTGTTCTTTTATTTTGAAACCAAAATTTAATTTGTTGAGGCTCGAGACCTAGTTCTTGGCCCAGTTGTCTCCTTTGGGATTCATCCTGATGGGGAATGGGGAACATCCTTGTAAGTACCTATATATTAAATTTACACATATATTAACAAGACTTAAACAATTAAGTAGTGTTCTAAAACTCCTATGTAGAGAATTTGTCCTTTGATATTGATCAATAAAATTTTGTAAATTTTATTTTGATCCTTAATCAATAGTATTATAATAAAAATTTAGTCGATAATTAATAATATATTGAAATAATATATTACTCAATATATATTTTGTGTCTAATTTATCTTTGAAAAGAATTAACAAATATATAGTTAGAAGGAAAAAATATATATAAACCACCTTTGACATAAGATGTCAGCTTATTGCTAATTTAGAACTATACAATGAAACAAAATACTTGTAAATCTTTTTAATGTTTGGTAAGTAAATTAGCTAGCCGATATTTTTCTAAAATTGTCCTAATAAATTTAAAACTTAGGAGATTTAGCATGTTGATTGAGATTTACATTTAAAACGTAAATCACTCAATAAATGGATCAAAATACCATAAATGTAGTTGTTTGGTTTAACTTTGAAAATAAATAAGTAAGCATGCAAATATAATCTTGTAAAAATTAAAGGTGGTAAGCTATATAACAAATCTTTATAATGGAACTTACGCTTCAAGGCGTTGAATCTACTCTGCTGAGTGTCGATGGTACTACTTCTTATCCTTGTTCAAGCAAGATTCCTGAGATACTCCAAAACCATTTCCTCCAAACTTATCCATAACTGTGTCAAGATTTTGAAAAGATTTTGAAAAGATATTTGAAGATTAGTTTTCATCAAAATTTATATTCATGTACGAACTACTATAGAATGAATTAACCTAATCAATTTTAAACCTTTTCCATTATGCACAAATTGCAAAATGGTTGTAAACCTGTAACTAACAAATTTACTCAAAATACATATATTATCGACACTCAATAGAGTTAATGATGCTTAATGAAAAAATATAAAAATTTACATATTCACCTTAATTATAATGTGTTGTTGAACAAATTATTAGCCAAGAATACCGTACCGCAACGTAAAGATTAGGATGAATTAGCACGGCACGAGTCAGTGATTTTTATTCTTCATACGAACGTGTTTTTACTATTTAATGCGATTGCTCGTAATTAGTATCGATAGTGAAAATGTATTAAGAAAATATAAAGAAAAAATGAAATACCTTTTTAAAATTCCAACTATACCTTTTTAACTAAGGAAGGTTTGACAACAAAGGAAATCCAAAGTATTTTAATATAGTGAATTGTTTATTGAATGACAAAAAAAGAAATGGTATTGTATATGGACTTTTTTTTGTCATGCAATATACTGTATTTAAATATAATGGATTTTACTTTGTTATCAAAAACCTTAGCTATAAAGGTTTTTTTGGAAATTTTTGAAAAGATATTTCATTTATTCTATTTATTGACTTTTTGATACATTATCATTATGGATACTAATTACGAATAATCACATTATATAGAAAATCATGTTCGATGAAGAATGAAAATCATCGACTTAGTGTTAATTCCATCTAATCTTTCCTATATATACTATTTAAGAAACCTATTCGTAGTGGTACAGTATTAATAATTTGTTCAACACATTATCAGTAAGGTGAATAGGTAAATTTTGACCTTTTTTCATTAATCATCATTAATTCTATTGAGTGTCGAATTATAAATGTATTTTGAGTGATTTTGTTTGATCTTACTGATTTTACAATCATTTATGTAATTTGTGCATATTATGGAAAAGGTTTATGATTGATTAGGTTTTCTATAGTAGTTCATGCATGCATATAAACTTGGTGAAAACCAATCTTCAATTTTTTTTCCAGACTCTTAAAACAGTTATTGATACGTTTAGAGGAAATGGTTTTGGAGAGGATTAGATGAGGAATCTCGTTTGAACAAGGGAAAGAAGCCGTACAATCGACACTCAATAGAGTAGACTTAGCGCCTTGAAGCGTGAGTTCCGTTAAAAAGATTTGTTATATAGCTCACCTTTATTTTTTACAAGATTGTATTTGTTTGCTAACTTATTTTCAAAATTAAAACAAAAAACTACATTTATGGTTTATTATGTTGATCCGTTTCTTGAGTGATTTACGTTTTAATTGTAAATCTCAATTAACATGGTGTATCTCTCAACTTTTGAATTTATTAGGACAATTTTATCAATATATTGGCTACTTAATTTACTTACCAAAAATGAAGTATTTTGTTTCATTGTAAGGTTCTAAATTAGTTAGCGATAAGCTGAAATTTTATGTCAAAGTTGTTAAATATATATTTTTTTCCTTAACTATATATTCGTTAATTTTTTTTTAGATAAATTAAACATAAATATATTAAGTAACATATTATTTCAATATAGAATTAATTAGCGACTAATTTTTTATTATAATATAGTACGGTTGATTAAGGTTCAAAATATAATTTAAAATTTTTTACTGATCAATTTCAAATGAAAAATTCTCTACATAAGAGTTTTAAAACAGTGCGTAATTGTTTTATTCTTGTTAATATTTGTGTAAAATTAGTATATATGTACTTCAGGGATGTTCCAAGAACTAGGCCTTGAGCCTCGACAGATCAAATTCTGGTTTTAAAATAAAAGAACACAAGCAAAAGTATTTTTATATTATATATTTTTATTTATTAATATGATAAAAATGTTATCTCTTGCTTGCTAAATTGATAAAAATACTATATCTTTTGTTGGTTATTTGTAGAGGCAGATAATAATTCTCTTTGCATGGAGAATGAAAGAATGTAGTGTGAGAACATTGCCCTGGCACTGAAGAACATTGTCTGGTCAAACCATGAACAGGTGATGGTGATGTTACAGATAAAAAAATTCTCGCCCGAAGAATGAGGCATTTTCATTTCTTTTAATTTTAACTATTAATGCCATAAAATCAACCTAATTATGCTATTTTTTCTTATACCAGTTGTGTAGTGGCACGATAATTGACTTGCTTGTCTGGTGTCCTGTCTGAAAACTTGGCTCTAGCTTTCAGGGGCTTAAAAATGAAATGGGACACTTAAGGTCTATTTCACTTTCAGCGGGTAAAATTTCAAGTCCAGGAGGGGAGTTTCCCCTCTCATTTGTATAGAACAGCCATAGGGAATTTAAGAGGCACCCTAATTAGTATTAAACAATATCCATTAGGACATTTAAGAAGCCCTCCCATTGAGATTGAAAATCCATTGGGTAATTTTAGAAACCCTCTCCTATGGACAACTATTTGAGAATTCAAAAAATGTTAATCCAACACATTATCCGTCCAACAGAATCCGTGACACTGAAAAATCTGCCATCATTGAGTTATGTCTGAGCTCAGTGGATGAATTGGTGGAGCTTGTGAGTTGGTGGAGCTTGTGTGTACGGATGAGTCAAGCGATACGAGATTTCAACTTGTTAGCGATAGTTACAACAAACTCTTTCCTAAAGGCAACCGCTTTAAAACCTCAAGAGTAAGAGTTGAGTCGTCCAAAGATTCAGGCATGGTTGCAATTAATCCACTACAATTGTTCGACATAATTATGGATCAAGTAATTACCATTCTTGTACTCTCGTTTAGTAACATCTTGTTAGTTGTACAATATTATTCTGATGATTATGCTTAAGTAGTTGACAAAATTATTATGTGGGATCAATGGATGAACATGATTCCTATTGACTACCGTCCATATATCATACAAAATAAGCTATATTTTTTTATAGATTAAACAACTTATTCATATAAACCTAATAAGATAAATTTTAAAGTTGGGGTGGCCAAGAAAGTTTTTTAAAAATTTGCGAGGGGTCCATAAGCTAATAAATATTTTATTATTTTTTTACAAAATCAGATTGTTATTTTGTGTTCGGGGCCCATTTTTTTTTAGTTAAATGCGATATAGGTTCTTGTATTATGTAAAATTGCAGTATATGTCCCTTTATTTTGTAAAAAATGCATTAATAGGTTCATCTATTTTGTAAAAATTGCACGGACCCAATATTGGTTCATCTATTTTGTAAAAATTGCACGGAAGGTCATTGATATGTAAGAATAACACTATAGGTCTATATTATGCAAAATATCATAAAAAAATTCAAAATTTAAAAGCATATGCTGCAAAAACAAACCTTACAATCTAATTTCTAACATCCTAACATCTCGAGTCAACTCATCATCCAAAATGTTCAGCACACTAGCAACATAATATTCCAGATATTCGAAACAGTTAGTATAGAATAAGAAGTATAGAATATGAAATTTAAATTCGAAATTCTTAAAGTCAAAAAATTATTTAAAAAAAACACAAAGACATAATTTTATATATAACATGTGTCAGAAAATAATTGGAAAATTTGACACGATACTTATTCCTTTTACATATGATATTAAATATAATATTCTAGAGAATGTAAAAAAAAAAAAAAAAGTTGAGACCCATTTGGAAGTGTTTTTTTGGAGAAGCACTTAAAAGTGCTTTTAACATTTTAAGAGTTTTTTTACTTTGAAAAGCGCTTTTTCGAGAAGCACCAAATATGTGCTTCTTGAAAAAAGCACTTTCAATAATTTTAGATTTCAAAATTATTTTTAATAATTTTTTTAAATTTTAAATTTTATTCTAAAAGCGCTTTTTTACTCTAAAATAAGCACTTCCAAACGGGCCCTTAGACTTACAGAAATAGCTGTGTAGCAAGCGCGAACATCTAATTCTTTACCATCATAGATCTTCAACGGTAAAATAATATGGTAAAATAATACTCCAAATCTATATTTACAACTTATTTTATTTTAATCTAAGTGAATGAAAATCAGTCTTTATTATGTATATAAAATATAGAGATATTAGCTCATATAGTCCTAGGACCCAACTATCCACCCCCATCAAGTCCAGCATCTTTGTTTTTCTCCTAGCAGGTCCAGCGAATTATGTAATCTTCTAAAGTTGCCTTTCTTCATAATAGGATAATATCACGTCATACCATAATTTCAGCAATTAACGATTTCCACTTATGTAGCATATCTATTTAATTCCATTTTTATTGCTAATTTATTATTGTAAATTGCTTAAACGTTTTTAACATCACAATTAGCTGAAGACATACCACCATTATCATCTCCAACACTACACATTACAACATTCATCCACATTCGATTTCAAAGGTATGTTTCAAATCTTTTACTTTTTCTTGCATCTTGATTACATTAAACTTGTTCTATGTTTCATGAAAATAATATATCATAACATTATATAATATACCAACATTATAGTATGGGATTTGCAATTTTTGCTTTTGATAGATCCAAGTTGTTACAAAATACTAAAACACCCCGTCATAATATAAAATGCAGCACAATTTTGTGTTTCACTGAGATATACATTCTTCTTTGTTGTGTTTAATTAGGCATGGCATCCAACGTTCTCGTCCTTTTCTGTTTCAACGAAGAGAAGACTTTGAAGTTATTCAGATTATTTGATTCTTATGAATCTATCAGAAAGCTCAGTCAGAAAGCTCAGTCTGGTAGACCAAAGAAAAATAGATTCCCATCAGAAGGAGAGCGTGCAGATGCTTCACAACGACGAATGTGTAGCAACTGTCACACATATCATTACTCGTGTATTTTCTTTTTCGTGTTTTTAACTCTCAATAAGTGTAATTTGGTGCACACTCAGTTATTAGATTGAACTACTCCATTTATGAATAAAAGAATGTTTTATGTCTCTTACATTATGTTATTTTGCAATTAGCCAGTTTAAAATTGTGACTGTCGTAACCCATTAGTTATAATATACAACCCATCAACACAATACATAACCTACCACTAAGTTAAATAAAAAAAAAGTCTAACCCACCCAATTCAACAGTCACACCATCGATATTACGAATCATATCCCACCGTGTTCATTATTAATATACGTTTAACTATTTACCACCAATTATCATGAATAACCCATCAGTACAACAAACATAACCCACCTTGTTTTGAAGTTAATTAGTATATACCATCTGTTTGTACTATCACACCACCAGAAGTACTCACATTACCCACCAAATAAAACAATTGATACCTGTTTATTTCACCATTAGTTATACACAAAAACCCATCAAAATTATGATGGCATAGGGTTTGTCCTTTGAAACCTTGAAGACGACGATGGGTAACGGGCTTTGACTTTTTTTTTTGGCGCTTCAAATTTTTATATTCTAATTTTTGACTGATTCCGTGATAGTAGCAATATTGGTTTTGGTAACAAAATTATAATTAATGGTTTACAGATTTTTGTCTGATTCCGTGATATTAGCAAAATTGGTTTTGGTAACAAAATCATAACTAATGGTTTACAGATTTTTGACTGATTCCGTGATATTAGCAAAAATGGTTTTGGTAACAAAATCATAATTAATGAGTTACAGAGGGTAAGCTTGTCTTTTGTGCAGGGCTGGACCTAATGGGCAATGGTCTATTGGTTGTGGTCTCTATGGGTTAATCACCCTAAAATATATTCATACTTATACTAAGGTTGAAGGTTAATAGGAAATTTTCTTATTCTATATAATAATTTTATATTGATTTTATACAAGTTTTCCGTAAGTTGTAGTTTGGAGACAAATGTAACTTTTATTCTAACTAAGAATGAGATGTCATATTAAAAAGAACAATTTAATATTTTCAAAATCGTCATATATATGTGTGAAAATCAAAATACTAATGGAAATAGAAGAGAAAATCTTCATGATATCAAACACTTAACTCAAACTTTTTAACTCTACCAATGATTAGCTTTCTCAATTTCAATAATTACTCGGCTAAAGGAAATCTCTTTCTCAATCAATGTCACACTTGTCAATTTTTAATATTATTTTACAAAATTGTTTAATTAAAATTTTGTTCAGTGCCTTCAAATTTTCAAAATGTCAAATTTCTCATTAGTTATCTAGGTAAAGTATTTCAAGAGGAAAACTTGACTAGAATTTGCGTTGTTTCCAGATTAATTAAGAATTACAATATTACATAATAATATAACCAATAAGACATTATGATGAGTCTAGATAACATATCCATGTTTAAAACATGAAATTCACTATAAAAGCATAGACGTAAATATTAATTTGATTTATCTGATTATATAACTTTTTAATATTTTTGATTTTTTTTAGAATTAGTTATGACGATTTTAATTTTTTTTTTACAGACGCGCGTGTGTGTTTATTAGTTTTTGTTTTGGTTTTTTTTCTAATTTTTTGTTTAATTGTTAATTATAGGGTAGTTCGGGGTAAGACTGTTTTCTATAAAGTATCTTATTCTAGCTAACTTTTTTAAATAAGTTTTTTAATAGGCATTAATCTATAATTAACTCAAAAAACTTATATTAATAGATCTAATCAAGTATAAGTCACATGTGACATGTATGTCTTTTAGGGCTATTGTCACGGAATTAAAAGCAAATCATAAGCTCAAAGTTGCAAAACCAATTGCTTGAACTCTTGGACATCGCCTAGTAATCACTCTATTTCTGCACCTAGCTATCCGAACTTGGAAGTTTGGGCAATGGAACAACTTTGGTTTATGAGTAAGTTATCTCGGTGGTTTTAATTTTATTTCACTATTCTCGTTGATATTTGCTGTGATGTTATACATAGAATAGAACAACTAATTATAACACATTGGTCCAAGAAAATATTAGTATTGTTCACACTTCATGCACAACAATTGGAAGTCTTTTCATTGTTATTTTCAGACGACGTTTATATGTTGTCATTATGGGCCTGAAGAAGTGCCTCAGAAGGTGGAAAGGCTCACCAAGACTAAAACTTACACGCTTCAGGTTATAAAGCACTGAGAATTTAAACCTTTACATATATTGTCTTTACAATATTTCACAGGGTACAACACATATCCTTTCAGACTTCATCCGCCCATTGGTCTCCCTCTCTTCCCTTTTACATTTGTTGTTTCCACCTCTGTTTTCTCTACAACCGTTTTGTTCTTTTATACTTTTTTGTCTTTTTGTGTCATTATTGCTAAGGTTTCTAAGCGTACCTGTCCCATACTTATCATGGCTACCCATGATCACCATGCCTTCCCGGTAATTCTCATCAATGATCTTAGCTTTAGGAAACTATGGGTTATCAATATAGGAATCAAAACTAGTCTGGTTGAAGCATTGAAAGAAGATATGGCTATCATCCTCAGAGTCTTTGGAGAGACTAAGGTTTCTGTTATTGGTCTTTTCAAGTACATCACGGAAAAATAGGGTATACATAGGAATTTTCGACTTACTGAGGTCAAAACAAATATATTTAAACTTGATATATTCGACAACAAAGAGTTAAAGAGAATAAGATAAATGAGACCTGGACTCTTTATTAAGATGCATGTTAGTTTAACTCTATGGGCACATGTCCTTCAGTTTCCAGACATTCCTTCAGAGTTTTCTTCTTTATGGGTTTAAGCCAAAGGTTTAGCATTTATTTTGAACAATGTCAATACCATTTTGGCGCTTGAGGTGTGCTTACTAAAAAGTCCATTGGTTTCATAGAAGTTGTTATTGAAGACATTAAGATATTGAGGTTATGTATTAAGCTTAATACTAAAAAAGCACTTCCTCCGGGCACCTACCTTCTTCAGGAAGAAGGGGCGGGTTGATTACCTTCTAGTATGAGAACACATGTTCTTTATGCTTTATCCGTGGACATGTCAGATGCCGCTATGGAGAGTGCAAAGTTAACAGTGTGAAAAGTGTGGAAGACATTAATAAACGTAGGAAGTCGTCATGGAGCGTAAATAACATTGCTAAATTTCCCCTTGTTAACCCCATCTACGAGATTCAACTCAAGATAGATGGGAAACTTACGGGCTTCATCAACAAGGGTATTCAGACTGCTGAAGGCAGTAATACAAATGTTACCAGGAACAAAATTAGTGGTGGTATAATAATAAGGGATGAACAATATGTGGATTTAGGCGGTTAGGACTGCACGAATAATTCTAGAGGTCAGAGGGTATTAGAGAACAGAAACCAGAGATTCAATGATGCGGAGGATCAAACCTATATGGAAAACTTGGAAAACGGAAGTAAGAAAGTTGAGGAACTAAGGAATGAGATTCATAACATTTCAAAAAGGCTTGAGGTCTTTAAGAGAATCACTTGTGAGGGTGGGAAAATTGATAGCGATGATAATAACCTCATACTCAATGCATGTAAGAAGAAGCATGGGGATAATCAGAATTATAAGGGTAGAAACAATAGTGAAATTGCGGAGGATATATCATCAAGTTGCGATTGCTTGACTGAAAATCAAAAGAAGATTAAAAGAAGAAGGGAGTTTCGGACAACGGTTTATGGAGAAACCAACAAGAAGAAGAGTTCAATGTAGATAAGTAACTTCAAAAAGCTTTGTATGGTTGAAGATAGGGGAAGACATAAGTAATGATAGTGTGAGGGTCAAAGTTTCAAATAACTTTAAGGTCTTGGAAGAAATATGGTATAAATGAGAGGATGATGATGGAGCTAAGGCTAAAATGGATAAGGATGATATGGATTCGCAAGCCGAACCTGAAGAGGATGAAGAGGGTTTTGATATAGATGAGGATAATGATGATGGGATATTCGAGCGAAGGAATAATATAGTGAGATGTTATACGTGTAAGACAATGTGGAGGAGGAAAATTTGATCCCGATTTAATCTAAAAGGGAAAGGACCAATCCCATGAAGTGGCCATTGAGGAAAAATGAGTACAATCTTCTCGAAGTGTCGAGGAATACGAGCTCCCTTAACGGTTTCAAACTTAATATCCGTAATTGCGTGCTATAAACCAGTGACAATATTTTGTGAGACCATGATGAGGGAAGCAGACTCGCATGATACTATTAGATTATTAAGTTTTGATAATCATTTTATGTTGGATCCCTCTGGAAACTCTTTTCTTTTCAGTGGCTTTCTTGTATTTTGGAACTCTTATGTGCGTCTTGTGGTTTTTTTCTTGTACGTACTATGTGATCCTTCATTTTAATGATATTTTTTTCCGTATTATATGATTTGTATACATGCACCTAAAGGATTTGATGACAGGTTATAGATATATGAGAAAATTACTAATTGTAGTAAAGATATATCTGAAACATGGATGATTATTGGAGATTTTAATGATGTCCTTAATACGAATGAGAAATGCAACACTAATCTTCTCAACTTATTTAAGAACTTTACAATTCATAATTCCCTTATAGAAATTAAATATACCGGTTTTTTTTACATGGTCTAATAGAAGATCATAAGATAAGCTTGTAAAATTTAAATCAGATATACCTTTAGCTTCTTATAAATGGATAATCAATGCATGCCCAAGTCTTCATTCCACCAGCTATCGGTTCAAATCATTCTCATTTGATTTTACAATACGATTTTAATATGAGACAAGGTATTAAACATTTCAAATTTGAATATTTTTGCTTTGATAATGCTGAATACATAGATGTGGTTGAAAAAAGCTTGGGGAAATCCAAGTATTGTACTCTATTCCCCCAATTTTGTTAACAAAAGAGATGATACTAGTTGTGATTTAAAAAAATAGAGCAGGAGAGTCTTTAAAAATCACGAGACACAAATTAAGATCTTACAAGAGAGACGAACAATTATCAACAACTCGGAGTCGACTCTAGAATTATAAGAAGAAAGAGAAATTATTTCATAAATTAAATTTGAATTCAAATGTGAAGAAAAATAATGGGTAGATAGATCCTGCCAAAATTGGCTTACCGATGGCGATAAAAATACAATTTTTTTCATTTATCAACTTTATAGAGAAGGAGTCATAACAAAGTTCTTATAATTAAAGATAATCAGGGGAATTGGAAGGAATACACGGTTGATGTTAAAAATTATCTTTAGAATTTTTATAAATCTTTATTTAATGAACCCATTACAGATAAAGAAACGATGGAGAAGGTAGCAAAACACATTGAATAAAAAATTACCGAAACTATGATGATACATTCACAAGGCAACCTACGACGTAAGAAGTCGAAAAAGCAGTAAAGGATTTGTCTTACTCCAAAGCTTCAGTCCCTGATGGGCTGAACGGTAAGTTTTATAAAAAGTTTTGAGAGATTATTAAACATGACGTTTTCTTGATGGTGCAAGACTTGTTTATTATCAATATTGCACTTGAAAATCTTAACGATACACTTATTACCCTCATCTCAATAGGGGATATCTAGGAAAAAATTGGTGACTTTAAACCAATTTCTTGTGTTAATTTTGGCTATAAAATCATCGCTAAGATGCTATCCAACATGTTACGAATACTTATGAATAAAATTGCCTCACCAACACAATCAGCCTTCACAAAACGTAAAGCTATCCAAGATAAGATTCTTATAGCATAGGCCATTTCTTTCTTCATGAGTCGTAGAAGGAAAAATAGAAAACATACAACGCTTATTAAAATAGATACGGAAAAAGTTTATAACCAGGTAGATGAATCTTTCTTCTTCTGGTCCTAGATATATTAGGTTTTTATGACTAGTGGATACATTGGATTTAAAACTGCATATCCACGGTTTCTTTCTAAATAAACATTAATGACGAAAGAATGGAAAAATTCAACCCTGGAAGGGGCATAAGGCAAGGTGATCCTCTTTCACCATTTCTCTTTACAGATTATGGGTGTGTCGCTTAATAGTCTTATGGATCATTACATTCTAAACAAATATATTCAAGGTATACAAATTAACAGAAATTGTCCTAGCATTTCTTACTTATTGTTTGTTGACAATTCTATGTTTTATTAAATATTGATAATACCGACATATATATTTTTAATGAGTGTTTTAACATTTATTGCTCTGAATCAGGGTAAAAGATTAACTTTGATAGATCTTCTATTACTTTTAGTAAAGAAACACCACAAGATAAACGAGATCTTATCACATCTGACACCGGAATTAAAGAAACAAAGGACTTGGGTAACTATTTAGGGATACCATTGTGCCATAAAAGATCGAAAGTAGAATTCCTGGAATAGATCGCAGAAAGACATTTAAGAAGACAAAGAGTTGGAAAGCCAAAATCCTTTAAGAAGGGGGAAAAGAAGTCTTCATCAAGGCTATCCTACAATCCATTTCCAATTATACCATGTCTAAATTTTCTTTCCTATTTTTTTCTGTAATAAATTTATCTCTGCTATTTCTAATTTCTGGTGAAATTCAAGAGAACGTAACAGGATACACTGAATGACATGGGAAAGACTTGTAGCCGGGAAACCATTAGGCGGTATTGAATTTAAAGATTTTAAAAGAATGAACAGATCTCTTTTGGCAGCACAGACTTGAAGAATGATGTCTAACCCTAAAACCCTAGCTGATAGAGTTCTTAAAGAAATATTTTTCATAATAAGAATTTCATGGATGTAAAAATCTGACAAAGCAGAACGTGGAGTTGGACACGTATCTTAGAGGGCAGAGATTTTATAAAGAAATATGGAATTTACCAAATTGAAAATCGGAAATACATAAATATATGGAAGGACAAATGGATAGATACAAATTAGAAAATTGATAAACCAGTTAAATTCAACCTAATGAAAGTAAAAGAAATCTGGAAACAATGTACGAATGATTTAAATCTTAAACTCTTGATAATTTCTTTCTTGTTCCTTTCATTCCTTGCATTACGAAAATTCGTATTTTTGATACAAATACTAAGGATAAATTGCTTTTGCCTTTTTTTTATATTCGATATTCCTCTAAAACAGGATATAAAATACAAACTGATGAACAAATATTCCAACAACCCTTATCGATGAAAAGTATATAGGATATCAGCCCCCCATTGGAAGAATATTTGGAGATCAAATATTCCTAAACAAATCAAGATCTATATGTGGAAATCTTGTAATAATGCGATCCCAACGCAAAATAATACATATAAGAGAAGATGCACTGATTCTTATGAATGTCCATGGTGTATTGGACATATTGACACAATAGATAATTTATTGATTGAATGCAATGTGAGTAAAGAAATATGGGCGAGATCCTACAATTAAAAATTATAGATAATGAAGAACTGAATATCGGTTGTTGGTGTTTGGATATTATTAATCTTACTCAGAAGGAGGGTGAGAGGAAAACATATTACGCGATTATGTTATGATATGCATCTGGAAATTTGGAAATCAAATATGAAAGCTATACATGAGAATTGTATTATTAAAGAAGATGATATTATATCATCAACTAATAAACTCATGCAAGAAATCTATGGGGTTGATTGGAGAATGGTCAATAACCCAACAAATACAATGCAACAAGGAACAATCTTTCAAGCCGTAAAAGAAACAAAAAACGAATGATATTACGTTCTTCTGCGATGCCTCCTTCAACTACGCTTATGAATAGACCAAAATAGGGATTCGACAAGTGCACAAGAATAATGGTATAACATCCTATACAGTGAATCATTACTGTGCGACTCCATCATGGAGGGAGAAACATTAGCAATTCTAAAAAACCACAGAGAGATGTAAAGATTTTTCTAAGGAGAGTAAAACCATCATTTTAGACAACCTTGGAATAGTCTAAGATATTAGGCGGGTGTCAGTTACGAATTGGAAAATCCAACCAATCATTGATAAGATCACCCACTTGGTCGTCGACTTTGGTCTTGTTACTTTCAGGTACATTCCTAGAAAGTTCAACGGTCAAGCAAACAAGCTTACTAAAAATGCCAGACACAAAGCCAACCATTTGTAGAGGAACATTAGTTTCTTTGATGTTTTGAACGACTTTAGAAGGACATGCATATGTTAATTCTGTTTTCTTCTTCGATTTATTTTATGCTTTGTAATAGTCCAAAAAAAACCTATTCCCCTATTACTTTTATTTTTATATGTTTCATTTTCATTATTTTCTGCATTTTTTTCCATTTCTTCACCATATTTTTGCAATAAACCTTCCAGGATTGGTTACAAATTGTAGTTGGTATATTAAAAACTGACATCATATATATACATGTATAACTTGAATTACATTTTTATTTATAATCTTCTTCTCTTATTCAAATAGAAATTAGTTTAGACTTTTTATTTTTATCTTTTTAAAAGGGAGATCTAAATAATTAGAGTAAATTCACCTTAGGGTCTTGAACACACCCCCCTCTTCAAGATAGGGACCCCGTCTAGAGCCTCTTCTTACTAAAGACCTCAGAAAGTTTTTAACAAATGAACCCCAAAATCCCATTTACAATTATACCATCTTTTGTTTTTTTATTCCTATATATACTAATTCAAAACCCACAATATTATATTTTTAGTTCCATTTCTCTCACCTCTCTCTCCTCCCCCAGCTCCCAAACCGCCGCCACCACCACCACCACCACCACCATAACACAACCACCACCACCGAAAATGCAAAAAACCACCAAACCCATCCCCTACCTCTCTCTCCAACAAGCAGCCATGAAAACAGCTACTGCAGCACCGGAGAAGAGGACTGGTTCGTGACCGTTGGTGTTGCAGTGTCCTTCGTCGGAGGAGATTGTTGGAGAAGAAGACGAAGCTCGCCGGCCTGGAGAAGTAGAAGCAGCGCTGCGAACAGCTTCTCGATCTACCACTGCGAACAGCTTCTCTACCACTGCTTCTCGAGCTTCTCGATCTACCACTGCTTCTCGAGCTTCTCGAACAGCTCGCCGGTCTGGAGATTGTTGGAGAAGATGACGAAGCTCGCCGGCCTGGAGAAGCGAAGATTGCTCCTTTTGGTCCAGATCTGCGTAGTTGAGTTGCTCGCCGGAGAACCCCATGGATGAGTTTGAGCTCCATGGATGAGCTCGGTGTTGGCCTGAGAGATGCTTCGGCGTGACAGTCTTTATCCATGGCAGCAACAGAGGGAGAAGAAGGAGTGCGTCGCGAACAGTGGTGGTGGTGGTGGATTGCTTCGATGGAGAAGACTAAGCTGGTAATGGTGGTGGTGTATTGCTTCGTCCGACGAGAGTTTTTTTTATTTCAAATCTGGTTTGACCAGATCTGGTCAAGGTAGTTAGGTTAATTATTTTAATATTTTTAATTGTATATTAATTTGTATTCAAATTTGTGTAATAAATAAAGATTTTTTTGACTATGTTTTCTTTGTTCTCTAATAATACTCATCAAATTAATAGAATACTCACCAGTTTTTAAAATACTCCGAGATTTTCTTAGAGTACTCCGAAATTTTTCTTAGAGTACTCCGAGTTTTCCGTAGAGTACTCCGAGTTTTCCGTAGAGTACTCCGAGTTTTCCGTAGAGTACTCCGTAATTTTATTAGTGCACTCGAAGAAATTTAGAGAGTACTCCGCAAATTTATAGAGTACACTATGTTTTTTTCCGATACTCTATGTTTTTTCCGGCGACCGGTGACTGGTGGTCAGAGGTCGGAGGTCGGTGATCGGTGGTCGGAGGTCGGTGGTAGGTGGTCGGAGGTTGAAGGTAGGTGGGAAGTGGTAGGTAGAGGAGAGAGAAATAGTGACATCACACTTTTTTGTCTTTTAGTGGTAGTAAGGGTAGGAAAGACTATTGTAAAAAATGAGGTCCCTAAGAAGAATATCATTTTTGAAACTACTCTATAGAGAAGAAAGATGGTTTCCAATACCCTATATATAATTCACTCAAATAATTACCGTTTTTTAATATATTCATTCTAAATTGTGATTTAAACTAATTAATTATACTATGTGGTTTTTTTTTTGACGTTAATTATACTATATGGTGGGTCAGTACTAGAAAATGTCATTTTTGTTGAGGTTTACTTTCTGACCAATAGCTAATCCACATTTAGTAAGGATTAGATCAATAATTGATTTTTTCTCATTAGCTCTCTAAAAAATAATCTGTTATCAACAAATAATAATCTAATAAAATAGAGCAATTTTTGTAATTTTCATTCTTTCTATAAGTTATTCATCCATTTTATCTTTAATATATCTAGTTTTTACTTATTTAACAAATGAAGGACCAAAATTCAAATTTCATAAAAGGAAGCATAACGAACGAAAGAAAATAAAAGAAAAGAATAAGAAAAGTAAAGTCAGTAAATTAGTAAAAGGACTCCGCTCACACAAACGTCCAACTAGTCAGAGCATATCAGTGATTCAAATGGCGGCGGCGGAGCCTACGTCGGCGGTGGAGCCTACGGCGTCGGTGGAGCCTACGGCGTCGGAAAATACAGCTAGATTAACGAAGACTCAAGAAGACCAATTAATGGTGGAGCAACATGTCCGCCAGATATACGAGACCTTTTACACATCCCCTCGTGAAGATCAAATTTTAAAGTTAGCACACTACTTCCCCAAATATATATAGATTTTATTTCTTATATTTGAATAATTAATCTAATAAACTATTATCATCAGCTTAATTGTTTGTTTATCTCTTAACTATTGAATTAATTTGATATGTGAAAAGCTTGGAGATTCTACGAGATGAACATATGGAGTATCTTACTAAAAGTTTCACTAAACTTCCTCCATCTTATGCTGTATTGGATGCTAAGTAAGCACTTCTTATCTGTAAATTAAACTTTATTTGTTAATATATTCTAAATTAATAATCATTTCAGTAATTTCCACTTTTATTTATGTTTTGATTTTTTTTGTAGCCGACCTTGGATCTGCTATTGGATTTTGCATTCAATTGCTATATTAGAAGAGTCTTTAGATGATAAGCTGGAAGAAGATACTATTGATTTTCTTAGTCACTGTCAGGTTTATTACTATTTCTAATAATCCTTTGTTACTTCGATTTAGATTTTTTATTGCAAATTTTGATAATCATTCATGTTACTCTTGTTATTCATATAGTAATTCAAAAAAAAAAAGCCCTCTTAAAATCGTTTTTTTTGGTTATTTTCTTTAAATACATGTTCACTAACTTCAATAATTTGTGATTATGGGGATTTGACTTAGTTTTGGTGTTGACTTTAACTATTACAGGACAAAAATGGTGGATATGGTGGTGGACCTGGTCAGGCAAGACCTTACTTCTCTTAATACATCACAGTTTCATGATATTTATATTTTTTTTATGTTAATATTTTTGTTAAAAGTCCCGTGTTTATGGTATGATAAGTATCAATGTATATAGAATATAACTATTGCCTACTTAAATTTTTTTAACTTAGGTTACATAGTCAATTAACCTAATTCTTTTGTATAATATAGGGACTTATAGTGCAAATTTTGCATAATATAGGGACATATAGTGCAATTAAACAAAAAAAAGGACACCCACTCCCCTCCCCCAACTTTTAAAAACTGTCTTTTTTAGGCTCTATATTATTTTGTTTGTATGAATAATTTTATGTTTCTTTGATAAAATAGTCTATTTATAATATAGGGACTTATATAGTGCAACTCAAAAAGATAAAGACCTATAGTGCAATTTTTGCATAATGTAGGGATCTATAGTGCCTCTATTTTGGAGTCTTAATTTTCCACCTAACGCTTGTGTTACAGTGTTCTCTTACCTAATTCTTTTGTATAATATAGGGACTTATAGTGCAATGTTGCATAATACAGGGACCTACCCCCCACCCCAAACACACATACTTTTCAAAGACTATTCTTGTAGGCCTTAGGTTTATTTTGTTTGTATGACTATTTTGGTGTTTTATGATAAAATATAGTTTTTAATTTTATTATAATATAGGGACTTATAGTGCAACTCAAAAGCATTCTATATAGGGACTAATAGTGCAATTAACACACATTCTTGTATTTTTCACCTAAGGCTTGTGTTACAGAGTTTTCTTACTTAACTCTTTTGGTGAATAGTTACCTCATCTTGCAACAACTTATGCAGCAGTTAACTCACTCATTACAATCGGAGGGGTTAAGTCTTTGTCATCAATTAACAGGTAAGGTCCCTTTGATTTAAAATTATTGATATATATATATATATATATATATATATATATATATATATATATATATATATTTGTAAATCATGAATGATTTCAATTGTGATATTCTTTTATAATACAGAGAAAAATTGTACGAGTTTTTGCTGCGAATGAAAGATACCAGTGGGGGTTTCAGGTGTGTTGTATAACATAATTTTTTACATAAAACATGATATTATTGTTATATTAGTTACATTGTTAACCTAATTGTTTATATTAACTAGACTTATCGTAGAATGAATATTTTATTTCTAAAAGTTACTGTTAATTTGTCTAGAATCAATGCAAATTTAAATAAGTTACATTGTTAACCTAATTGTTTATATTAAAAAAATTATCAGAAAAGGGATATTTTATTTAAAGTTACTGTTAATTAGTATAGAATCAATGTAAATTTAAAGCATTTTTTTGCTTGAAAATTGTCCGGCAAATTAAAGTGGAAACTACTTGAAAAATTTGAAAAATTTGAGAATTTGAAGGTAATGAACGAAACTTTGAATTAAATCATTTTGTAAAATAATATTTAAAATTGACAAGTGTGACATTAATTATGAAAGAGATTTCCTATAGCTGAGTAGTTATTGAATTAAGAAAGCAAATTATTGGTAGAGCTAAAATGTTTGAAAGTTTGAGTTAAGTGTTTGTATCGTGAAGATTTTCCTCTATATTTTCATTTGTATTTTGATTTTCTCACTTATATTTGACAATGAAGAAAGTATTAAGTTGTTTTTTAACATGACATCTCATTCTTATCTAAAATAAAAGTTACATTTGTCTCTAAATTACAACTTACATAAATCTTGTATAAAATCAATATAATATTATATAGAATTAGAGAATTTTCTAGTAACCTTTAATCATAGTATAAATATGAATATAAATTTGGAGTATTAGTTTAATCAATTTTTTTTTGTTTTTATTAAATATTTAATATAATTTACCGTTCAGAATGCATGATGGTGGAGAATTAGATGTTCGTGCTTGCTACACAGCTATTTCTGTAAGTCTGTTTAATCTCAACTCTCATTTTTTTTACATTCTCTATAATATATATGTATATATATTTTTTAATACTTAAATACATTTAAATTTCATATTCAATACTTCTTATTCTTTCCTAATACTGTTTCGAATATCTGGAATATTAGGTTGCTAGTGTACTGAACATTCTGGATGATGAGTTGACTCGAGATGTTGAGAATTACATTGTAAGGTTTGTTTTTGCAACATATGCTTTTAAATTTGAATTTTTTTAATGTTATTTTGCATAATATAGTGTAATTTTTACATAACAAGGACCTATAGTGTAATTTTTACATAACAAGGACATACAGTGCAATTTTTACAAAATAAAGGGACTTATACTGCAATTTTACATAATATAAGAACCTATGTTGCAATTAACTAAAAAAAATCGGGCCGGACCCGGACACAAAATAACAATCTGACTTTTTTAATTTTTTTTTTCTCCTAAAGATAAATTTTTTTATTATTAGCTTATGGATGTTTAAAATTTTATCCTATTAGGCTTCTATTTATTTTATTTATATGAATATTTTGCTTAATCTATAACAAAATATAGGTTATTTTGTATGATATAGGGACTTATAGTATAATTAATTAATTTTTGTAAACTATTGGGAACTATAGGCTATATTGCAATTTTCACATAATATAAGGACCTATAGTGCAATTAAGTCGATTATTAACTTGTGTGCAGTTGTCAAACTTATGAAGGCGGAATATCAGGTGAACCAGGATCAGAAGCTCATGGTGGGTAAGTTTCACAATTTACAATAAAATTCTCAATTTTAAATTTTTTTTAATATTAAAATCTCGAGTTTAATATATATATATATATACATATATTTACTAGGTACACTTTTTGTGGTTTAGCTGCAATGGTATTGATCAATGAAGCTCATCGTTTAGACTTGCCTAACTTAATTGTAAGTTAATCTTGTTACTCTATCATGAAAGTATTTTAAATTTCTTTTTGACCCCATAATTTATTATATATACCTTATAATCCCCCAAAAATTCAGTATTTTCACTTGGCCCCACGCTAAAAACGTGATATTTTAGGCTTTAATTTATTTCATGTCCTTTGATAAAATATAGTTAGTTTGTATAATACAGGGACGTAATAATGCATTTTTTTGTATAATATAGGGGTCTATAGTGCAATTAAATTGAAAAAAAGTGGGATCGACCTCCCCAAGGTTTTTAAATTTCTTTTTGACCCCATAATTTTTTGTATATTACCTTATGGTCCCTACAATTTTCAATATCTGTAAAGATGATCTCTTTAGGCTTGATTTATTTTATTTCTATGGATATTTTTTATTTTCTTTGATGAAATATATAGGTTATATATATAATACAGGAATGTATAGTGCAATTTTTGCATA
This sequence comes from Nemophila menziesii, assembly GCA_029959085.1. Lineage (NCBI taxonomy): Eukaryota > Viridiplantae > Streptophyta > Magnoliopsida > Boraginales > Hydrophyllaceae > Nemophila > Nemophila menziesii. The sequence goes on from JARWIR010000001.1 coordinate 146,940,149, forward strand.
ATATAGGGACCTGTAGTGCAAATAACCCCCAAGAAAAATCGGGATCACTCCAGTTACTTTCATTAAATATAGGTTATTACAGTGACTCATAGCACACTTGTGCATAATATAGGGACCTATAGTGCAATTAACCCAAAAAAAATATCAGGATCATTCCAGTTAATTTGATTAAATATAGGTTAATTTTGTATAATATGGGGCCTTGTAGTACAATTTTTGCATTATATAGGAGTCTATAGCGCAATTAACCCAAAAATAAGTAATTTAGGAATCGTTCCAGTTACTTTGATTAAATATATGTTATTTCGTAAAATACAGGGACCTATAGTGCAATTTTTGCATTATATAGGGACCTACTACAGTGCAATTAAACCAGAAATAAAATCGAGATTGTTCCAGTTACATCGATTAAAACTTACCGTACAAATTTTGCTTAATATAAGGACCTAGAGTGCAATGAACCCCCAAAAAAATCTGGATCATTCCAATGATTTTGTACAATACAGGGACTTAATAGTACAATTATGCATAATATAAGGACCTATAGTGCAATTAATATATTGTTATTTAATTATTACGACAGAATTGGGTTGTATTCAGACAAGGGTTAGAGGGTGGATTTCAAGGGAGAACAAATAAACTAGTTGATGGTTGTTATTCCTTTTGGCAGGTAATTTTTATTTTCTTTAATCACAATTTATTTTCCATAAATTAAAATAATATATAATTAATGATTAATTATTAACAGGGAGGTGTAGCAGTAATTATTCAAAAATTACATTGTATTATTAATGATCAGCTTGGGATCTCTAATGTAGAAGAATTTAATTCTAGTGAAGAAAGTGAAAATGATTCAACTTCATCAGATATTTCTGAAGGAGAAAAACATGAAGATATGATTTCTTCACATATTCATGAAACTAAAGGTATATTAAAAAAAAAAATTATTTCCCTTTTTTACCCTTTAAAAAAGTTATACTACTAATACCTTATACCTTAGAAAATAACTATAATAGTTGTGAAATTTTGTTGATAATAATTTACACTTTTGGAAATGAAAAGTCATGAAATTAAAAAAATAATTAATATAGGAACCTTTAGAGCAATTAACTTAAGAAGATTTATGTAAGGACTTAAAATGAAAATGATTTAAAAGATTTAATATAGGGATTTATAGTGCAATTTTTTGCATAATTTAGGGACGTATAGTGCATTTTTTTGCATAGAATAGGGGCATATAGTGTAATCAATTTAAAAAGATTAATGTAGGGACTTAAAGTGCAATTAATATAAATAATTTAGTGGAACTTGTAGTGCAAATTTTGTATAGTATAGGGACCTATAGTGCAATCAACTCAAACAGATTAATGTAGGGATTTATAGTGCAATTAATATAAATAATTTAATGTAGGGAATTATAATTTAGTGTGGAACTTGTAGTGCAAATTTTGTATAGTATAGGGACCTATAGTGCAAATTTTGTATAGTATAGGGACCTATAGTGCAATAAACTCAAACAGATTAATGTAGGGATTTATCGTGCAAGGGAATTATAATGCAAGTTTTTGCATAATATAGGGACCTATAGTGCAATCAACTCATAAAAATTAACGTAGTGATTTATCGTGCAATTAATATACATAATTTAATGTAGGGACTTATAGTGCAATTTTTTGCATAATATGGACCTATACTGCATTTTTTTGAATATATAAGGGACCTATAGTGCACTCAACTCAAAAAGATCAATGTAGGGACTTAAGTGCAATTAATATAAATAATTTAATGTAGGGACCTATAGTGCAAATTTTTGCATAATATAGGGACCTATAATGCATTTTGTTGAACATATAAGGGACCTATAATGCATTTTGTTGAACATATAAGGGACCTATAGTGCAATTTTTGCATAATTTAGGGACCTACAATGCAATTAAATTCCGAGTCATGCATATACTATTATGCTATATAGGCACGCTCTTGAAAAGAAATGTAATTATGTATATAACTGTTCACACATCAATTAATTTTTTTATTTTAATTTTAATTTTAATTTTATTTTAAATTTTTCACTTTTGCAGAACATGCTAATACTTGGAATCCAACTAGCTTGACAAATATTGGTTACAATTTTGTTAGAAATTGCGTACCAATGAAACCTCTTTTCAACACCACATATTTACAACACTACATTTTATTGTGCTCACAGGTATATTTTAAATTTAATTTCTTCATGTATTTCTAATAAAAATTTAATTAAATATTTAATTTTTATTTGGTTGTTATAGGTAAACGGAGGATTCCGTGATAAACCAGGAAAAGCTAGAGATCATTATCATACATGTTATTGTTTAAGTGGGTTATCAATTAGTCAGTATAGTTCGATACAAAGTGTTGATTCTCCACCGTTGATTAAAGATGTACTTGGAAATTATTCTAATCTAGTGGCTCAAGTTCATCCCTTGTATAACATTGTCTTGGACAAGTATTACGAAGCATATGAGTTTTACTCAAGATTGTGAATTGCGAAGTGATTTTCTTTAGTTTAATGACTAAGCGACTTTGTAAGGGTTATTTTGAATTTTATTAATGGTTATTTCTTTGTAGTTGTGTAATTGTACTTGCTATTTTAGACAATTAAAAACATTTTAACTAGTAATTTTTTGATTTACTAAGAGTTCGTCATGAATAAATATAAAACCTTGTTAAAATAAATTAAAAGAATAAGAATAAATTTGTGAATGGAAAAACTTCTTGATTTTTTATATGCCATTGAAGAGTAAAAGGTTCATATCAATAAGGTTTGATTCTAGAATCTGACAAGTCTTTAACTACTACAACATACAACTGGTTTGGGACATTGTATTTTGTAGGTTTCTTGTTTGGATTGTTCTCATGTATCGTTATATCCTTGCATTACCTAAATTGAGATGTTAAAGGGTAGAATATTAATTAAAATCGATGGATATCTTATTAGATAAAAGATCCGTTAAGAGAACCAAATGGTATATTTATGAGGGTTTGGTTCTAGGTAACTGATTATTTGTTAGATTTGGTTTTTGACAATTATTCGATAGATAATTCGAAATTTGAACAAATATGTAATCAACGAAAAGATATTACATATTTACGCACACATACACATATATGTGGCTATATTAATTTAACATATATTTTATGTTGTAGATCTCGGTTTTGGGCGCTAGGCGGTCGACCAGGGCCTAGGGCCTAGGCGATATTACACGGGGCCTAGGTGGAATTATACGGTTTTAAATCTCGGTGTAGAATTTTGTATATTTAGTAATATATATGTCGCAATTATAGTAATTTTAACTATTTAAGTCATAAAATTCATCTAACAACACTATAGTAAACATAAAAATACAAAAAATTAAGTTATAATACCAATTAAAGAATTCTCGAGGATAAGAAAGCCTATGCGGGCATCTTTTGCCATTAATCGACGCGTAGGCGGTCATTTTTTTGTCATTAATCGGTGCCTAGATAGGCTAGGCGCCTATTCCACGGCGACTAAGGCGCTACGCAAAAAAGCCTAGTATTTTAACTAGGCGTAAACGACTTGGGGGGGAGGGGAGTTGACGCCTAGGCAGCGCCTAGACGGGAAGATTTACAACATAGAATATATTACTAGTATACAATAACGAGTTTAAATCTTTGTTCTATATTATTTCTAATTGAATTATTCTACCTTACATTGCAAAAATCTTCATAAATTTTCATGTTTTTTCTATCATAATTTAGTACATTAATGATAAGTGTTGTTATATTTATTAGTTAAAATTAATTTGCATTTATTTTATGTTGTAGGTTTTTTTAAATTTCTTAAAATTTGGGTAGGTTGTTCTATGTTATAATTATCAAACTATTGTCGATGTAGATTAACTACGGATAAATTATATTCATCGTAGATGCACAGATTCGATAAACAATTCTAAAATTTGATAGTCATTTAATAGATGTAGGTGTAGATGTAGTCATGTCTTTTTTTGAGTATATATGATTTGCTACCATCCCTACAATTAATCCATTAGGCTTAGTGCAACTCAATTTTGACAAATATGAAAAGTGTAAGTTGTAAGATAGAAATTTAAACTTGCAGATGCATGGGTGAGCAGGGGTGAGTTTTAACCATCCCTAATGTTACGTCCGTCCCTAGACTCGTAGTCGAATTCGTTAGCGTGACTTGAATTATAACAATGAGAATATATCTAGGGTGAATTATATATAGGGTCTTAGAGACTAACTCTCTTCTCTATAGAGTAGTTTCTGAAGTGCCATTCTTCTTAGGGACCTGAATTTTGACAATTGTCTTTTCTACCCTTGGGGTATAAATACTCTCATATTTCAGATTCTCTCTCCATTCCTCAGATACGCTCGATTGAGTTTCCATAAAACGCTCTCGTTTCTCTCTCCTAATCCTCTAGTTTCTCTCTCCTAATTCAACAGTCGAAATAAAAAACTCTATCAAATCAATATCAAAACGATGAGTAGCGGAGAATCCGACAACGATTCTGGTGAAACTAAAAAGGTTTGAAATGGGTTTTTGTAGTTTTTGCATGAGTACTCTTAGTTTATGGCTCGATACTCACTGTTTTCTGAGTTTTTGTTGTTTTTGCATCTGTACTCTTTGTTTTTGGCTCGATACTCTACAGATTTGTTGTAATACTCTATGTTTTGTTATGAATATGAATCGTCTTTCTGGGATTTGTAGCTTTTGCATGAGTACTCTTAGTTTATGGCTCGATACTCACTGTTTTCTGAGTTTTTGTTGTTTTTGCATCTGTACTCTTTGTTTTTGGCTCGATACTCTACAGATTTGTTGTAATACTCTATGTTTTGTTATGAATATGAATCGTCTTTCTGGGATTTGTAGCTTTTGCATGAGTACTCTTAGTTTATGGCTCGATACTCACTGTTTTCTGAGTTTTTGTTGTTTTTGCATCTGTACTCTTTGTTTTTGGCTCGATACTCTACGGATTTGTTGTAATACTCTATGTTTTGTTATGAATATGAATCGTCTTTCTGGGATTTGTAGCTTTTGCATGAGTACTCTTAGTTTATGGCTCGATACTCACTGTTTTCTGAGTTTTTGTTGTTTTTGCATCTGTACTCTTTGTTTTTGGCTCGATACTCTACAGATTTGTTGTAATACTCTATGTTTTGTTATGAATATGAATCGTCTTTCTGGGATTTGTAGCTTTTGCATGAGTACTCTTAGTTTATGGCTCGATACTCACTGTTTTCTGAGTTTTTGTTGTTTTTGCATCTGTACTCTTTGTTTTTGGCTCGATACTCTACAGATTTGTTGTAATACTCTATGTTTTGTTATGAATATGAATCGTCTTTCTGGGATTTGTAGCTTTTGCATGAGTACTCTTAGTTTATGGCTCGATACTCACTGTTTTCTGAGTTTTTGTTGTTTTTGCATGTGTACTCTTTGTTTTTGGCTCGATACTCTACAGATTTGTTGTAATACTCTATGTTTTGTTATGAATATGAATCGTCTTTCTGGGATTTGTAGCTTTTGCATGAGTACTCTTAGTTTATGGCTCGATACTCTTTGTTTTTGGCTCGATACTCTACAGATTTGTTGTAATACTCTATGTTTTGGTATGAATATGAATCGTCTTTTCTGTGATTTGTAGTTTTTGCACGAGTACTCTTAGTTTATGGCTCGATACTCAATGATTTTCTGAGATTTTGTTGTTATTGCATGTGTACTCCTAGTTTTTTGCTCTGTAATTTGATGATTCTATGGAATACTCACTGGTTGTTTTGGGGTACTCATAGTTTAATAGACAAACTAAGAGTACTCTCAGTTTTGAATATTAAAACTATGAGTACTCTCTAATTTGTAGTTTAAAAAGTCAGAGTACTCTCAGTTTTTGTATAAGTAAAACTGAGAGTACTCTCTAATTTGATATTGTCATTGTTAAACATCTACAGAGTAAAAAGAAGGCTATCCAGTATAGATCAAACATAAATGGATTACTAGGAATCATGAAGATTCCTGGGATGACTGAGAGTTATTTATCAGACTGCAAAAGGACTCCATTTTACAGGCTCTGGAAAGCGTTGTATGATAGAAGGGATAAATATACGGCTTTGAGGAAATCAGACGTGCTAATAAAACAAGTTATAGACAGCTATTCAACCGTAAGTAGTAGTTTTGTCATTGGTGGAAGAGAAATTCAAATAACGGAGAGGGAAATAAAAATACTCTTGGGAATAGAATGTGGCCATGATCATTTGCCAAAGAAAATTACAGTTGAGGGGAACTATAGGTCGAGTTGGTATAGAAGGATGTTTGGAAGTGCAGGAAAAGTAAATTTGAAAGCTTTAAGTGAAAGAATAGCAGATGTAATAAAAACGTTTGAAGGTAAGGAACTAACGTTAGAGGCGCGTGAGGACATTGCAAAGTTGTTGACCATATATACTTTAACATCGTTGTGTTTATCGAAAAGACATTACCAAGCCAAGCAGTTACACATAAGTATCTGCGAGGACTTGGATAGAGTAAAAAATTACAACTGGGCTGGAGAAATGCGGAGTTACATATTTCGGTCAATAAGAAAATGTTCAGATACTTTGCGAGTAAAGGGGGGACTGTTTGTTTTGTTGGTAAGATGACTGTATTAAGATTTATATTAAACTGTTACAGTAAAAAGGTGTAATATAATATTTTTTTCGTGTAGCCATGGCTATTCGAACGTGTTAAAGATATTGGCCAATTGAAAGAAGATGAAGAAGATGCAGTGCCTAGATGTCTAAAATGGGAGTGCATGCTGGGAGCAAGCAAAATCAAGTTGGAATCGGTGAAGAAGAATAAGGTTAATGAATATATTTCTTTATAAACTAAGAGTACTCTAAGTTTTCTTTAAAAACTGTGAGTACTATGAGTTTTATTTAAAAACTAAGAGTACTCTGAGTTTTCTTTAAAAACTAAGAGTACTCCGTGTTTCCTTTAAAACCGTGAGTACTCTGAGCTTTCTTTAAAACCGTGAGTACTCTGGGTTTTAAATAAATACTAAGAGTACTCTGAGTTTTCTTTAAAAACTAGAAGTACTCTCTCCTTTTTTATAAACATTGTGAGTACTCTTAACTTGTTTAACTGAAATACGCAGGTAAGGAGGAAAGAGTTACAACCAACTGCTGTTGAAGATAAATGGCTGGTATATGAGCGTGATAACAACAATAACGAAGCAGTAGAACAAAATGAAGGAGAGTGTAGTGGGACGGTTGAGAAAGAAAACTTGGATGGCGATAAAAATATGCAGAAATCTGGAGATTTGAATGAGGATGGTAAGGAAAATGATGGGAAACGAGTTTCAGATGATGAAGACATCAATGTTGATGGTTGGATGAACGATAATGGGGATGGATTAATGGCTGATAATAATCGTGAAGATGAGAAAAACGAGGGTGTGAACAAAAAAAATGAAGATGTTAGAGTAGTGGAACGTGAAGAAAAAGAACAAGTAGAAAAAGAACGTGATGGTAGTGAGGAGGAGGAGATGGAGATAGATGACTACATAGACGATGGCCCACCAGGAGGGGGTGAGGAAGTAGAGAAAAATGATACGGATGTTCAAAAAGATGAGAGTTTGAGCAAAGAAGAAGAAACAGATTTGAATAACACAGTGGGGATGGTGATTCATAAGGCTGGAACAATCCGATTGAGGTTTACTGGTGAAATAGAAGAAGGTAAAGGTTCTGCAGATCCAGTTGTTAAAACGTTGAGGGAAAAGTTGGTTGAATTAGGGAATGAAAAAAATCAATTAATCGATGAGGTAGAGCGTCTAACAGAGGAAAGGGATGAATACAAAAAAAAGGTTTCAAATTATGAAGTTTTGAAGGCATCTATAGAAATACTGAAAAAAGAAAAGGCTGTATTGGTACAGATAGTGGAGACATTGAGCAATCAGGTGAATAAAGAAGAAGTTAGAAATAAGGAGTTGGAGGACGGGATTGTGAGCCAAGAAGCAAAAATAAATAGACTGAGGGGGCAGATTGCAGAGATGAAGGTGGATAAGGAGAAGCTGGAGAATGAATCAATTAAAAAGGACAAGGAGCATAAAGAAATAAGCGATTGGTACAATGAAAGCCTTGAAGAACTAGACAAGTACAAGTTACAGTGTGAAAACCTTAGAGCAGCAGCGAAATTGTTGGAGAGTAATGAAAAAAACGATGTCGAAGGGACTGAAGAGAAAAGGCTGAATAAGGATAAAGAGGGGACTAATTCTGATTTGGAGTTGGTTGGTGAAGTAAAAACAAATAATAAACGAAGAAGATCGTATAGATTAGCGACTCCAGGGTCGATAGAGAGAAATGTCAAGACAAATAACCGTGCAGCAGCTGCAGCAAAAGGTGTAGATTCTGATTTTGTAGAAGAACCGAGAACCAAAAGAGTTAAAGTAACAATTAAACAAAAAGCAGGGGTGGAAAAAACAACCAAAAAGAAAGTGATTGTTAAAAAAATGGAGGCAAATGTTGAAGAAACTGAAAAGAAAAATGATGCAGATTTGAAGAAAACAAACAAAGATGAAGGGGAACAAGGAAAGCAAATAAAAAAGTGGAATGGAGAGGACACAGTTGATGAGAAGGATTATAATTTCCTTCTGCAAATTAAAGATGAAAACTTGGGAGATGCAATATGGTGGGATAAAGCAAATGATTTATTAGTATCGGAAAAAGATGCTATTGCAGTTGCGCGTAAGGGAATGATTGAAGTACAGGTAAACAAATTTAAATATTACCATATACATACAAACAAAATATAATGGACATTGAGTACGTGATTAATTCATATTGCAGGTGATTGACGCTATGCTGAAAATGGTACAAGAAGAATATGGCGTAAAAGGAGGGAAGTATGGTGTGACACACCATAGTGCGATGAGCATGGTAAGAGTACTCTAATGTTTTAATAAAGTAGTGAGTACTCTGTGTTTTAATAAAGTAGTGAGTACTATATGTTTTAATAAAGTAGTGAGTACTCTGATGTTTTGATAAAGTAGTGAGTACTATATGTTTTGATAAAGTAATGAGTACTCTGTGTTTTGATAAAGTAGTGAGTACTCTGTGTTTTGATAAAGTAATGAGTACTCTGTGTTTTGATAAAGTAGTGAGTACTCTGATGTTATATTATTGAAAACTAAGAGTACTCCGTGATTTAAATCAACAAAACTGTGAGTATTCTGAGTTTTAGTATGAGTACTCTATCTTTAGGTTTTTTTTAAAAATTTTCAATTTTATTGCAGAGTTTGATCGAACATGAGAACGTTGAAGCATGTCAGATTTATATTACAGAACCATTCAAAAAAAAATAGTCAAGAATATGCTTTCACCCTATTGCCTGTGTTTGTTCAAGATGGTAAATCTGGACATTGGAGTTTGTTAGTGTACAGCAGGGATAATAAAGAATTTTACCATTATAACTCCATCAAACCAAAAAATTCCGAGTCAATTGGTTCAAAGACAGAGCAAACCGCATCAAAGTATAGAAAATTCTTGGTCCAAACTGTATTGAGGAAGGAAAATCCCAGTAAAGAAGAAAAATATATAATGACCAATGTAGATTGTCTTGAACAAGAACCAGGAAGCGTTGACTGCGGTGTTTTTGTAATCCTATGGTGTTATGCCTTTTATCGGAATGGGGTGGTAAAACAAAGGACATACATTCAAAAATATATTAACGAGGGAAGAGCAATGATTATTAGGAAATTGTTGCGCAGCAAATATTCACAGTACATAGACATGGGAAAAGGTTCTTAACTTATTAATCATCGATACTTTATTTTGTAAAGAGTGTTGGGAGGAGTTTGATTTAAGATTTAGACTTTAATTTAAACTTTTTTGATGGGTTTTTATCTATGTTTGATAAGTACTAGGGTTGTTTTGGAACTTTGATATGGTATTTTGGATGTTTTTGGATGTTTTATAAACTTGATATGAAATATGAATGAAACAGGGTTTTGGTATTTTATTGATTGTTTTGTAGATAAAAATAGCATGAAAAAGAGGATGTAAAATTAAAGTTAATGCTTATAAATACACACTAAAAGTAAAGAGTATTCAAACAAATGTATGAGTACTCCGATAAAAATAGAGAGTACTCAGACAGAATGTGTGAGTACTCATACAAAATATGTGAGTACTCATAAAGAATATGTGAGTACTCAGTGTTTCAATAATGTAGTGAGTACTCTGTGTTTTAATAAAGTAGTGAGTACTCTGTGTTTTAATAAAGTAGTGAGTACTCTGATGTTTTAATAAAATGTGTGAGTACTCAGACAAATGTGAGAGTACTCAGACAAATGTGAGAGTACTCATATAAATATATAGAGTACTCATATAATTATATAGAGTACTCTATATATTATAAGAGGAAGTATGCAATAGTGTTAAGTCAGAAATATAGAGTATACATTGAAAATGTATAGAGTATTAATCAAATTGTATAGAGTATTACGACAATTTGAATCAAATTCAACACAGGTGAAATATTATAACAAGAATAACATGCTTAAATCAAATTCAACTTCTAAAACTTAAAAACATATAACTGTAAAAACACTGTCAATGGCACCAAGGATTGATAATAAACATTAACAAGAAGATAATAAACAAGATTCCAAATTAAAAAACATAGATGAATTATCATTTTGGTGGAGCTCGACAAGCAGATTTATTGTGTCCCACCTTCTTGCAATTGGTACAACGAATTGGACGGACAACCTTCTCGGTGCATGAACGAAAGCGCTTAGTCTGAGGCCTACCAGGTTGAACCCTAACTTCAGGAGCAAGAATAATCTGAGATTCGGGAACAGGGACTTCAACTTGAAAGGTAGACATAGGAGGTATGCTATTTGCATAAGTTTTCTGGTATGATGAAGTGTGAAAGTATGACTCTACGTAAACGAACGGATCACGAACAGAAACACTAGATAGTGCACATAAAGCATGCTGACAAGGGAAGCCGAGCTCTTGCCATTCACAACAAGAACAGGTACGGGCATCTATATCTACCACCATGATTGGATTTGAGCCGACTTGGAACAAAGAAGGTGTTGATTGTTTAAAGGTCCAAGTGCAGCTGAGACCAACATTAGTGTTATAAAGCTCCATAATAGCCGGGCATAGTGGTGAAGTCCATTTGGATCTATGCTGTAGATATCGCCGCCTAGGCGCGCCTAGGCGCCGTCTAGGCGTCAACTCCCCCCTCAACCGATTACGCCTGGTAAAAATGCTAGGCATTTTTGCCCAACGCCTTAGTCGCCGTGGAAGAGGCGCCTAGCCCGCCTAGACACCGATTAATGGTAATAACTTGCCACCTAGGCCCTCCACTAAATTTATTTTACTCTCGAAAATTCTTGAATTGATATTATAAATCTAATTTTAGTATTTTTCATATTCAATATAATGGTGTTAGATGAATTTTATGACTTAAATATATAAAATTATCATAATTATACACGTGTATTACTAAATATATAAAATTACATAGCAGGATTCAAAACCTCGTAATCCCGCCTAGGCCCCGCGTAGTCTCTCCTAGGCGCTAGACCCCAGTCGACCGCCTAGGCCGCGGAACCGAGATCTACAGCATAGATTTGGATGACTTTAAAGATCGTTCATAAATCCACTACATTAACTTAACCCGAAGAGAGTCAACTAGCTCGCAAACAGGAAGTCCCCTTTGACCTAATATCCAGTAGTTAAACGACTCGACTGCATTAGAAGTCATCTCACCGTATCGTCTACCAGGGAAATAAGCATTCGCATAATTTTCCCTTGGCAAACCCTTTAGGAAATATTTGACCGGCTTCTTTCCTTCAAGCAGGAATTTAGCCATCTGTTGATCATGATGTGCAACAGTAGGAGCATGCGCGACTTGCTTGAGCAGATACACCATCCTGTCACGGTAAAAGGTAGTGCCAGAAATAGCAAGTCTGAGGTTTTTCTCTATATGTTTAATGCAATGACCGTGACTATCTTGAGGGAAAACATCCCTAACACCATTTATTAGACCCTTGTGGCGGTCTGATATAAACGTGAGAGGGCGACCCTCGACAAGGGGCTTTAAAAACTGAAGAAATGCCGTCCAGTTGTCGGTGTCCTCACCGGGAACAACGCCAAAAGCAACAGGGAATAACCCTGACAAGGGCAAGAAAAACAAAAGTAAATAAAGAGTAATAGAAATTAATGAATAACATGAAAACAATAAATATGTTAATATAATACCTTGATCTCCATCTTTTGCAGTAGCAACAAATAACGAGCCTTTGTACTTGGACTTCAGGTGAGTAGAGTCAATAAATAACATGGGGCGACAAGACTTAAAACCAGCAATGGACCCACCAAATGCGAAAAAACATCTGTGAAATACACGAGATTCAGGATCGCACTGAACCGAAAAAGCAGTATTCGGATCAAGTTTCTGGAGCTTTTCAAAGTAAGCTTGCAAACGATTAAATGAAGATCCAATATCACCGTATAGATTGTCCTTGGCCTTATGGATAGTAGACCAAGATGTTTTGTACGATATATCGAAACCATAACTCTCCTTTAAGACAGACTGAATCTCTCTAGGCCTGGAAGCTGGTTTAGAACGAAGTTCATCGTAAATAACACGACTGAGAATGGAAGAATCCAACCGGGAGTGTGAGGTTTTCTTGTAAACATGACCGCACGTGTGATTATTCCTATATGTACGCAAATACCAAAATCCGTTTGACTTATCACGCGATACGTATATATACCACTTGCAACCCGACTCGACCTTGTAGAAGCACTGAGCGCTTATGCGAGAATTCTTATTATTATGAATGTAGTCGAAATCGAACCCATCAACGGCAGCTTGCTTGCAAAGAACGGAACGGAACTGCTCAGCACCACCCGCAAAACACTGTCCAACACCTTGTAAGCCAAGTTTCCAAGAATCACTCAACATAGCCTTCTTTTCATGAATAAAATAGGCTGGATCAGGGGTAGAGGCAACAACAGACTGAATAGGCTCAGCGGCTATAGGTTTAGTAATGCCATGTGATTCTGGAGAGGATATATTGTTGAAGGAGGGGGTCCTGGAATCAGTAACATAAATATAAACCTTGTCAAACACACCACGTCCAAGAATCCACTTAATTGTGCAAAAATCTGATTCAGTTTCAAGCAGGGAGTCTTTATACTCCCCTATAGTATAAGAAGTAACAGCAGTTTTAGATAGCTGAGGCCACCTAGACTAAACAAACTTCTTTACTGAGTTAATGCCATTGAGCTGATGAAAAGGGAGGAAGATCTGATCAGTTCCCATCTTGAACACGACAAGCACATCTTGAATCATATTAACTGTCACAGAAAATGGTAGACAGTGATTAAACACAAGAAATATAACACTTAGAGTACTCTATGGAATAGTAACAGTAAGATGGGCACTCACTGTTTTTAAATCTCAGAGTATTTTATAAAACTCAGAGTACTCTATAAAAACAGTGAGTATTCTTTAAACCTGGGAGTACTCTATAAAAACAGTGAGTACTCTATAAAAACAGTGAGTAATCTTTAAAACTGGGAGTACTCTGTCCAGTTAATAGTACTCCATAAAAAACAGTGAGTACTCTATAAAAACAGTGAGTACTCTCAGAAATTCAAAAAACAGTGAGTATTCGTACAGTATTATGTCAAACACAGAGTACTCTATAAAAACAAGAGCACTATGTCAAACCGAGAGTACTACACCAACCAGAAGACCGTACAATACGCTGAAAAGAGCGTAAAATATGGAACACTCTGTATATTTGAAAAACAGTGAGTACTCTCAGAAATTCAAAAAACAGTGAGTATTCGTACAGTACTGTACTTTCATGCATGCAGCGGCTGTGATAAACCCTAAAAATCTCAGATCGAAGAACACTAACGTTATAATGGAAAAACAATGAAAGAAACACGTAAAATGACATGAATATATGCCATAACAAACAAAACATGAACAAATCTACCATGAAACACATGAGAAAAATATTAAAAAACTGTAAACCAAAGATGATATATTCACGAAATCATGGCTTAAATGGAAAAACTAGACATATAAGACGAGATATACTAAATATTTGGATTAAACATTGCTATTACTTTGCAGAAAGCAATATTAACATAAACAAATATGAATCTCTGAGAAAACAAAGTTAATAGATTGGAAACAAACCTTATAACGAAGAAAAAACTGCAAAATAAAGAGACAATGATACGATGAAGACGTGATGAATGTATAAACACAACAGAAGAAGGTTGAAATCGAAAGGGATGATATGAAATAAATATGGAAAGCTCCAAAATAGAGCTCACGAAAATGAAGAAAGAGAGTAGTAAAATGAGCTCATGCAATTTACAAGAGAGAGAATGTGGAAAAGACTATATATATGATTGTAAAAAACATTTGAGGGTAGAAAGGTAACAGGGGTTTTGGGTTTCATGTGTTAAAAAGTTTCTGAGGTCTTTAGTAAGAAGAGGCTCTAGGCAGGGTCCCTAACTTGAAGAGGGAGGTGTAGTCAAGACCCTAGAGGTAATTATCTCTATATCTATGTGAGTATTTCTTTAACTATTTCAAGATTAGTTAATCTAAATCTATCCTAAAAATAAATTAACTAAGGATATTTAAGTAAGCTTACAATAATCATCATCAATTAAATATCCTCAACACATCAACCAATGTGGGATGATTTACACTCACCCTCTTTGAGCAACTGACAAGAACAAAATCACTCAACGCAAGATTACTAGGCGGTGCAAAATTTTAGAGGTGTCTCTTACAAGTTCAATAGTTCCCATTTCGTTGATGTAGTACTTTGTACCACACAATATTTAATTCCTAACCAATTAGTGAATGACTCTGATACTTTTTCGTTACACTCACATAGTAATTTTGAGCCCCTGGGACAGATTATGTAGAACTTAAAGAAAATATATATTTAGGGTTCTTTTCAATTATCACAAATTGGTAAACCTAGAATATTTAATTAAGTCTACAATAGTTATTAGTATTAATTAAAATTCTCTCCACATCAGTCAATATAGGATGGCTATTTTTTTGTCATATAATAAAAGTTAACACTGATTACATATTTGATTAAGAAAAGCATAAGCGCCTAAGACATTAAAGTCCTCCCATTGGTGAACATTAACTTTTCGTCTCGTGTATTTAGCTAGAGTATCCACAGTTCCGTTAAATTCCCTACTGATATGGGACACTTTCCAATCTTTAAATTTGGAAAGCCAGATCTTCATTTCGGCAATAAGGGGATAAATTTGCCACCGAAGAGCTGAATTATGAGTAATTCCTTGAATTAATTCAAGGTTGTCGGAGTAAAAGGACACACTCCGATGATTGAGGAGAGCTGACTTCCTCATAGCAAGCAGAAGGGCCAAACTTTCGCCAATAATCGGGCTCTCAACACGGCATCTCTTATATATTTTCTCAGTAATAAATGCCATTTTTATTAACGCCAATAGCTGCAATACCAGCTGGTTCCCACTCTTTGGAAAAAGATGCATCACAAGTCCATAGAAGATCAGAGTCATCAACTACAAGAGGATTAGATTGCTCTTTTTCAAGAATAACGCTTATATCTCTGATGCCTCTAGTAGTATCCTTTTTATTCTTTGGCTGAAAATAATCATTAATCATACTCATAGCCTTATATTTAACTTCTTTGATATTCCATTCAAACTTATCAAATAGTCCTCTCATCTTGGCTTTCCAGATAAACCAACATGTTAAAAGAATAGAGGCCGTAATCTCTCTTTTGTTCCAACCATTTAAAGTATAAGCTTCAATAGTATCAAGGAACTAGGAGGCAAAGTTACCTTCAAAATTCTTATCAATTTTAATTTGCATAGAGGAGTTTGCCCAGACTGCCAAACTGATAGGGCATTTTAAAAACAAGTGTTCCATATCTTCAGGGCCTTCTTCACACCAACCACAACTCCCATTTACAGCACATTTCCTGGATTTTAAATATTTCCTAATAGAAGAGCTCCATTGCAAATTTTCCATCCAAAGTTTTTAACTTTCGTTAGAACATAGGAATTCCAAATTGTATTCTATAGAGGGCTATTGTTAATTTCACCTTGTTTGGATGTTTGGCCTTCTTTTGCTATATCCATATTAACAAGCTTGTGATACCCCAATTTGGTAGGATGGCTTATTATGGAGATATTATACTTGCTCTAAAACTCTTACGTACAGTGTAAATTTATCGGTTGTATATTGAAGTACAAAACGTAAATAAAAATGATTGCAACTGAATATCTATCTTGACCTATTGAAGTATATTTTTTGTTTTACTTTTTTTTTTAGCTTTTAAGGACGGGCATACCTTGGTTTTACCCTCTTTTAATTAGGAAAAAGTAGGTCAAAATACCTCATAACTTTCTAAATAAATAATCGACGGTTTAACGTACATTAAACATGAATTCTCAAAACTGCCAAAAGACCATCCCTTTCTGAATTATCAAACAACCAATCAACCTTGAACCTACATACACATAATATTCTACTCTCTATATGTCTCTTTCATCACTCAATTCACACATTTTATCACCAACTGACAACACGCCTTTGAATCCTATTCTCACATACTACTTTTTTTCTTAATACATTTTAAACCAAAACCCATAGAATCTCTAGATAAGATGGGTAAATTGAAAACAGCTCATCACACTTGATCATGGATTCTCCATACAAGGTCTCCTGAAAACTCTAGCATATTTTTTTTTCTTAATCCGAGCTTGAGGCCCGGCCCGATCAGATGGAAAATTCAAAAACAAAGATCATTTCAGACACAAACTCATCACACTTGATCATGGATTCTATTCCAGAATCCCCTTCAGATATAACTAGTAACTCTAGTAGCCTTGAGTTACATACAAAGTCTCAGGTCAACTCTCCGGCACACTTATCCTTCACCTCTAGCCCTGAAACCTCACCTTCATCGCCGGAAAAGTCGCCTGTAAGGTCACCGGTGATGGCTCCGGTACACTTTGATACAAACCCAATCTCTGAAATCCCATCTAAAATCAAAAGTGATGAAATTTATACACCTCCACTTCCGGAAAAGTCACCGGAAAACTCTCCGGTGAAGACTCCAGAACACTTGGCCATAAACCCAATCGTAGAAAGCCACACATCACCGCTTGAAAACTCGCCAGAGTTAACTCCGTTACGGTTGACCATAAACTCAATCCCTGAAATCCCATCGAGACCATATAGTGATCGAACTAAGCCACTTTCCCCATCGGAAAACTCGCCGGAAAGACCATCTATTTCCTCCGGGCATATAACTCTTAGTAACGGGTCTTCCCCACAAGAAGAAAAAGTTGCAGAATCACTGCCGGAGAAAGAGCCGGTGACACCAAAAAAGACGGTTTCCGATGGCCGGAGAAAGAAACTACCATTGTCCGTATTAAGAAGAGCAAATCGAGAGAAGATAGTGAAGAGAGTAGCACTAGGATTCAGGGTTTTTGGATCATTGTTTTGTATGATTTCATTTTCAGTAATGGCAGCTAATACAAATAAAGGATGGGCTCTTGATTCGTTTCATCATTACAAAGAGTTCAGGTACTAGATTACAATGTATTTGCATGTACGGATCCTAGTTTTTCTTATTTTTGGAGTAAATTGCATTGTGAGTCCCTATATTATGCTTACATAATCAACATTTTACTATACAAATTATACAAAAAAACCACTTAGAGCCCGAGCATCCCTTGACTTTACAATTTTCTTTAATCCCTATAAAATTATTTTATATGCACCAAAACAAATTTTCATGATCTTTCACTTTGGTCCCCAACTTATAATTATTTATCTGTTTTATTTTACTTGTATAAATATTTTTTTTTCCTAAAAACTTATAGGGTAACTAATTAAAAAAGAATTAATATCAAAATATGTAGTGCAATTTTTTCATAATATAAGAAACAACAGTGCATTTTTTGCATAACGTAGGGACTTATGTTGTAATTTTTGCATAGTTTAGGGACCAGGGCGGATCCACCATTTCTTGAGGGGTCCATGACTTCCCTTGATTTTCTAAAGTAGAGGAAAATACTATCTATCTTTAGTAAAAAAAGAAAAATTAATTATAGACTCTTTCTAAATTTTTTAAAATATATATATATATTTTTTTTTTTGTTACATGAGAGGTCCTAAGACGGAAGATACACTTCCTAAAAGGAAACTAGCTAATCTAAGACAATTCTAGGTACAGCCCATCCGCACCTATCCTTAGTCAAGAGACGCCACAAACCATCAGGAGGGTATTGATAAGGAGTAGGGCTCGTCTCACCAGACGCGCCTAGCTTTGCTAACCAATCCGCGCAACTATTCGCTTCCCTATAACACCACTCTAGCTCAAAATTACCTCTAGTTTCTAAAATATCACGACAAGCTCTTATTATATCATTCGAGAACCCCCTTGAGTTCACACCGCCCTTCACTAGCGCGTGCAACTCACACGAGTCGGTTTCGATGATTAACGATGAATAGCCTTTACAAACCGCCATGTGAAGACCAAAATGAAGCGCAAGTAGCTCCGCTTCTAACGGGGATCGCGCAACGCACTTACCCGCAAAGCCAAGAATAAAATCCCCTTTCTCGTCTCTAAATAGTCCTCCCACGCCCGCTACATTTCTCTCCCCATTATATGAACCATCCACATTTAATTTGATTCCAACTAGAGGCTTGACCCACTTGACAAGAGTACTCTTTGCGGATGTAATCAAACCCCCATCACGCTCAAAGCCCCATGCTCTAATAAAGTCACTTGCTGCATTTTTAATTATCGCCTTTAGTTCATTATTCGACTTCAAACGCGCTCCTGTGTCAAAAATCCTTCGGTTCCTATCCGACCACACCTGCCAAATAAATGCTGCAAATAATAGATTTGTTTCTATCCCATTTACATTAAACTTTTTACTCAATAAAGTAGTCCACCATTCTGTATCATTTGTAGCACCTAAACGGTTCAACATATTTGTTGCATTATTTACTCCTTGGACAACACGTGGCTGCTGATTAATACCCACCAAAATATATTTTTAGTTTATCCTAAATTTTAAAATTTATTTTAATAATCTTATAATTATGGGGCTAATAAATTTTTAAAAAAAATTAATTTGAAACTATAGTAAAATCTCTACATAATACATGAATTATAGTATAATTTTGCATCGTTTTGCAATTTTTGTATAAAATATATACCAATAATACAAATAGGTCACAACTTTTTTTTTCCTGAGTTCTATCATATTTATATCGCGATTAAACTTTCTTTCAACTATAGGTACTCTATCTCGGTAAATATCATAGGATTTATATACTCAACAGCACAAGCATTTGATTTAGCATATTATTTAGCCACGGGCAAATCTTTTGTGCAACATCCATTCCGTTCTTATTTTGATTTCGTTATTGATCAGGTATCAAGTTCACTCAACTCACACTTTTTTTCTTTATAATATATAATTTTGCATGATTTGAGAGTATAGTGTAAAAATATAAGGACCTAATATTTTGATGTTTCAGATGATAACTTATCTTCTAATATCATCATCATCTTCGGCTTCGACACGAATTGATGACTGGAAACTCAATTGGGGTAAGGATAAGTTCCCGGATATGGCGACTTCTTCAGTGTCAATAGCTTTTCTTGCATTCCTGTGTTTAGCCTTTAGTTCTCTCATATCTGGTTACAAACTTTGCAATTCTAAATCATTGTAGATTTATGAATTTCATTGTGCTGATGTAAGTATAATTTCATATCTTCCAAAATTTTCTTAATTTGTAAATATTTTAAAATGCCATAAATGTAGGGATATCTTGAGCTTAATTAAAGGAATTCAGAATTCCCTTAAAAATCTTTTTTTGTTGACAAAAAGAAAAAAGAATTCCCTTAAAATATTTTATGGAGAATATCTCCTCGATACCATAAGCATGATTCAGTCTTAGGTGTCGTTTGTTTTTAAGTGATAAGTACTAAATGCTGAATGGACATCTGAATAAAACTTATCTTGTTAAGAGGCAATATCTGAATCATTCAGACTCAGTTTGGAATCTTAATGAAACAGACCTGTTAAAAGCCATTCAGATCTGAATTAGTCAGGAAAAACAAACTGTCTTATTGATCTAGTGTCTTAGTGAACCAGATTAAGATCTCATTAAGTGCAAACAAACACCCCCTTAAGTTATTAAGTGATTAGGAACCTTTAGAGTGTGTAGTCCAAAATCTTTGTAAGGATTCATCCATTTATTACAATTAACACCCCAAAAAGATTAATTAATAGTCTTTCACATCTTTCTTTATTATATAGTCTATAAAAATCCTGTAAAAATCATTTATACCAAATATACCTTTATTTTATTTTAAATATTTAATTAGAACAAATAATAACCTAACCCAATTATAAATTGAGTAATGCTGGGTATCAACTAAAAACGTATCACCCAAAAAGGTATCACCTAAACATCACCTATGATGTGGCTGTTAAATGGTCCAATCATGGACTTTCTCTTTCTAGATTTTTTTTCTCTTTTTTTCATGATTGGACCACTTAACTGGCACATCACGGGTGAAGTTTAGGTGATACATTTTTGGGTGATACCCAACATTACTCTTATAAATCATACTCATCGGTCATTTTTCTTCTTATCTCACAAAATCACCATTGTTGCTCCCTCACCACCTCCACCACCGCCCACCGTCATCCCTTATCTCACGATACTCATATTTTTCCGATCTCTTCTCTCCAACATAATTCCAAAATTTAGAAGCTGATGAAAAGCAAGAAAAACTAGAGTGTTCATCACAAGATCTGCCAAAGGATGTCAAGAAATAAAGCGATGAAAATTGTGAGAATAATGATTGTGTAATGATTGTGAAGGGGCGGAGGAACAAATTGTGCAGAATAACGATTATAGGGTAAACAATGAAAGCTTGAGCATGAGTGTTGCTGAGAAAACCCTGCTTGATATTGCTTCGAAGATGGAAACTCAAACAAATTTTGAGAATTCTTATATTCTTCTGTAGTGTGAAAGCGTAGTTGGTGGAAATTTGGATATTGAAGAGCAGTCCAAGTCATTAGGGGCCTCGCAAGGTGCTGTTATGAGCAAAAAAGTTGAATCTCATGTTGATTTTGAGTCATTGGTTAAACCTTCACAGATCACTTGTGTTGATATGTGTGATACTATCAAGGGAGTTGATTGTTGCATAAAACAGTGTGATGGTATTCCCAATGCAGCTGATACATTATCTTCTCTTTAATTGGTTGCTGAAAAACATGTATTAGAGATTCCACAAGTAACAATTGATCCTGATGGGGTTCAAGAAGAGCCATTATTGCCTTGTGTCCCTTCCTCAGACAAAGTTGATGTCTCTTTTTGTGGATTGGACAGTGATTCGATAACAGTATCTCACCCACATCCCCAGATGAACAAGTTGAAGCTCATGACTGAGAAATATTTCATTCGTGATCACGATTCAATTTTACATTATGGTGGTATGTACGTTATACCTTTAGCTTATCGAGGAACATCTAATAATCATGTTCTTACTTTTTTTGTTTAATAATTTGTTTACTTTTAACTTCGAAATATTTTTTGTATTAGGTTATGATTTGTGAATATAGTGGTCAGTTACTTTGTTCGTTGTGTCATACAAATGATTATGCTGTTTTGCCAGATCGAGTTTTGCAATACTGGGATTTTTTGAGAACACTGTTTCTCAGCTTGCTAAATCCTATTTAGATTCTATTTATGATCAGGTAATTGAAGCAAAGAAGAGTTTCATTTTCCTTAAAGAAGACAAATCTTGTGCATGTTGTAGCAACCCCAGTTGCACCATCTCCACCAAATAATGTTGCAAATAACTCTGAGATGCGAATACAGTTATGTGAAACCCATGATTTTAGACAAATCAGAAAACCATTATGTATAGTTACTCTAAAAGATGTCATTGAAACCCTCCCAAAAAGGTATTTATCAGCCACAACATTCTATGGTAATTTGTTTGAAGTCATACTTTCTAATAGTTGTTTCATCTTTTAAGGTGTTTGAGATCGATGATGTTAGAACATGGAAGTCAGTTTTAACATCTGTAACTACTTACCTTTTGGGGCTTTTCATGATATCGAAAGCTACATGGTATCTTCTTCCGTTTGCTTGGGCCTGGACAGGAACTGAATCAAAGGGGTAAACTAGGAAATACACGTTTTCTGCTTCGTTTTTTTCTTTCCTTGTGTATATTTTTTTTGTAAACAAATATTCAGATTCTACTGTATCAAACTTTATAAACTCTTTTCGTATTGCATGAGGACAAATTTTTTCTTCAATTTTGGCTCTGTACTAGCAAGGATCTCATACTTTTTACTATGTATTATTTCTAATTGAGGTTGATATATGTTTTCATGGACATTGAAATCCCAATTTTTTTTTATTATATCTAATTTTGTTTGGTGGGATTTTCTCACCAAACAACATAAACTAAAAGTATTTTGGTAGAATATGTCCCACCAAACAACAATATATAACCCACATATGTTGTTTGGTGGGATTTGATTCACCAAACAACAACATAACCCTAATGTATAAACCCTTTTAATTTGGTAGAAAAAAAACTAAAATATAGTTCAGTGAGATTTTTTTTACTAAACAACATTAATCCCTAAATATAATTTGGTGGAACTCTCCCACCAAACAAAAAACATAAACTTCAAAATATAGTATGGTAGGATCCGATTCTCCAAACAACATAATAAACCCTAATGTATAAACCTAAGAATAATTTGGTAAAAAATAACAATATAAACCAATTATAGTTAGGTTGGATTTTTGTCTACCAAACAACATAAACCTCCAAATATAATTTGGTGAAATTTTTCCCACCAAATAACAACAAAAAAATTTGGTAGGAATTTTGTTTGGTGGGAAAATTTGATGTGAAAAATTTTGGCGAAAATTTTGTTTGGTGGAAAAATTTGGCCGGAAATTTTTCGGAGGGAAAAAAATTGACCGGAAATTTTTTGACGGGAAAATTTGGTCAGAAACTTTTTAGTAGGAAAATTTAGTGAGATGGACACAATTAAAGGATATTATAGTTTATTATGTCTTTTATATTAGACATGTCTTTTATAGGAATTATCATATTGCATGGAATCTTTATGGTAATTGCCTTTTTAGTTATTAATCTTAATAGTTTGTTTATTGATAAATAAAATGTACTGTATAGAATATTAGTTAACTCGCTCAATTGGTAGCGATCATTAGACTTTCCTTTATAAAGAAAATCAATAATAAAATTTTATCTTATATCCGAAATATTTTTTGTTATTTTTTCTCGTATATTGGTATTCTTTTTTCATATTTCTTGTTTTTGCCTTTTGTGTATTATTTTAGTTATACCAAAAACCTTGTAATATAAGTATATGAAAATATTCGATGGATAATTTTTTTTTTCACAATATAATAACTTCATTAATAAAATTAGAGATCTTTATTCAAGAGGTTTTGAAAACACCCCTTATATACATATATACCCCTACCTAATTCATTCTTTTACTAAAGGTCACATATAAAATTTAACACTAAATATAATAAATATTCAAATTTTCCTACCTATTGTACCCCATTTTGTTTTTTAACTAGTATATATGATAAATTATGTCTAATAAATTAAAACACTACAAAAATATTTCCTTTCCCTTCTCTACTCTCTTCTTTTTCCACCTTAAACCTAAACAGCTTTTCTCCTCTATCCTTCTTCTTTACTACTCATAGCTATTTTGTTTCCTCTCTATTTTTGAGCTCATAGATAAGATCTTGAAGGACAAACCGAGTTCTTCTCCTTGGAGCATAAAAGATTCACCTGAGAAGCTATTGCCCTTCGAAGAGGAAGCTACGAAGTTCGCCTGAGGTGGTAAAGACTTTGCCTGAAGGTTCGAGCTTCGTTTCAAGTCCAACAATAACGAGCTATGCTGAATTATTCGTTTCCTTTGTCTTCTGTTCACAACACCATGGATCCGGCGAAGATCTCCTGCTTCACTCACCTGGATCTCCAAAGAAAAAATCATTAACTTCTATGATTTTTCTTGTGCACTCTTTTATTCGCAAGAGAACTCTGATGGAGTGAATCTCGCCGGTGGAGGTGCTTCGAACCTCACTGTTTCTATGTTTTGAAGGTTGTGCTCTAAGATCGCCGGAGTGTAGGAGCTCCTGCGTGAAGCTCGATGTCCAGCAACTCCGAGTGGAAACGGTTTTTGTGTGCAGAAGAGCGACTTGAGAAGATGGTCGGACCTTCGCCTGAGAAGACATTTGATTGTTTTTCACTCAGCTTTTCTCTAGCAATTTCGTACTCTACTTTTCTTTTTCTTTTGCTAAGATTAATTAGCTGGTGGAGAGCTGTAACTTTTTTCTTTTTCTTTCGACCGTTAGCTTTTGTTTTTTCCTTTTTCAATTTTAGTGTATTTTAATTTTCTCTTGAGTATTTCTTTTTCCTTTTTCTTTAATTTTTTTGTAGTGTACAATATTGTGTAATATTTAAATGTGATTTTTTCATTATAAAAATACTGAATATTATTTTAGTGCCTATTTTTCAGTATGTAATCCTACTTAGTAATTTTCCATCGAGTGCTCATTGTTTTGCCCTAATACTCAGTAAAATTCTCAGGTACTTAGTAATTTTTTTTTCAAATACTCAATAAAATTTCCTAATAATCAGTAACCTTTTCTGGGCACTAAATACTTTTTTCGAGTACTCAATACTTTTTCCGGCGACACTGGTGGTGGTCGGCAGTTATTGGCGGTGGTCGATGGGTTTCAAACGGAGTTAAAAAGTATTGATACTTATTGAGTTGACACTCAATGAAGAAGAAGAGAAAAAAATGGTACTAAAAATAAAGAGTGTCTATTCTTTGTCTTATATATATATATATATATATATATATATATATATATATATATATATATATATGAAGGGGTATTTTTGACCCACAACATTTTAAAATCTCCTTTAAAAAAATTGGTTAGGAAATTTTATTTTAAAAACAAAGATATTTTCCGAAACCCTTTAAGTCACCCATAAAATTAACATCCTTTCAACAATAAATAAACTAACATCCATTCATGTAAATATATAAGATTCCTTTTAATAAATAAATCTTTTTGGAAGATTTAAAGCAGTAAATTAAATATATAAGAATCGTTGTTGACTATATATATATATATATAATATAAAAGAATTGAGCCGAAATTTCTCTTTTTCTTTTTCGTTAAATTTTGGCTATGTCTATCCCGTTTGAGCAATAAAATGGAATGCATTGGAAATTGTTATATAAAGGCCCAAACAGTGAAGCCTAAAAGAAAACCCTAAAGGCCTACTCTCTTCTCTCTTACCGTTAGTAGCCTCTAAAGCCTACTCCTCTTTCTCAAACCAATTGTGGCATTTAGCTATCTCGAAACTGAGTGGTCCAGATTGATAAAGATACAGATATTGAAGTAATTTCTCAACGGTCACCATGTGTAACTCGTGCACGGAGGGAGAAGCGCAAGCGGGTTTATATACGTTGGACAGGGCAATACAAGACACACAAGAGGGGATAACCATCTTCTCAGATAACCTTGAAATAATTCAGGGTATTTAGCAAGTATCGGCTGCTGGATGGAGGCTCAGACCATGTCTAAGACAAATCAAGAGGCTGTCAACAGGGGTTAGTCCGGTCTCAAACATAGTCCGCAAAGATTTAATGGTCGAGCAGACAGTTTAGCAAAAGATGCCAGACACAGGGCAATGAAGGAACACGAGTCGGTGACAACTTTAATTGATCGATTCTCTAGATTTGGAATAGGTTAATTATCTATATGATTATATGAAATTTTTCTCGCGTCCAAAAAAAAACTAAAGATATATTATTTGAAAAGTTGTTTTATATTCAACCCTTGATGGAACAATATGACCTTGTTAGTATTTTGTGGTATTTTAAAAATGAGTAATTTGGATATCACCTAAAAAATAAATTATCCAAACATCAGTTATAATATGTAAGCTAAGTGTAGTCGGTTCCTCGAACAAGCTACCAAAATAGACGTTTTAGATCTGAATTTATTTTTGATAAAAAAAGCCCTAATTTAATCAAAATATTTTTTATAATTGAAAAAGATACATAAAAAAATCGTATTGGAAAACTAGGTTTATTTTGATTTCTTAGGTCGACTTTAACCCTAAGTGATTCAATTATGTAAAAAGGAGAAAAAAAAATAGTTTAGAGAAAAATGATATAATTTGACTATCTAAAATATACATCATAAGACCTACCATTTTTCTTTTAAAATCATCAAACATTATTCATAGAACCGTCGAATACTTTTGAATACCTAAATATTAGATGACTAAATAAATAAGATATAAGAGATTCTCACATAAACAACATCAATATTGTTTTATTAAAATTATACATCATCAATATATTTTTTAATTATAATTATTGATAATAAATTTAAAAATAGATCAATTCAACAAAAATATCATAAATAAGTTTAATATAACGACATATCCTTTCCAGTACTTAAAATAGATCAATATAAGAATTCTAATAGGAGTTTCACTCATCGTATTTATCGAGAGGCAAACTCATCTACTAGTTGATATCTATGAAGAGGTAGAATTGATGACCTACACAATTCAATATACAGATCTACAAGATAACTTATGGACCATAATCACTACAGCCGTAGTGGTTGGATTACCCCGAGAATCATTTTAAACACCCTGACATGAGTTTAATAAGGATATTTTCTACTGACCATCAGCCTCAAATGTATAGAAAACACTTTTCTTCTTCTTCTTCTTCTTCTTCTTCTTCTTCTTCTTCTTCTTCTTCTTCTTCTTCTTCTTCTTCTTCTTCTTCTTCTTCTTCTTCTTCTTCTTAAGTGATTTCCTTTCTCTTTTATTATGTGTCAGAAGGGTAGTGGGTTAGGTGGGTTGATGCTTCATTTTGTATAATGAGCTAGCCGAGTAGGTTGTAATAGATTGTTGGCGGTAAAACATTTATTAGACCATCTAGACTGATTAATTATGTTAAATATTCCATTAATCCGATTGAATGATCCATTTATCAGATAACACGTTGAAGGGCCTCCAACACCCACTAGAGTGATTTCAATCGCATATGGGATATTTATTTAGAAAATTGTGTAAAAATCTAGACCAGACAAGCTATTGCATCTTCCAAACAGAGTTCAAGAGGCTATCTTGTTTATAAAAAGTGTAGAAATTAAATTAAGCACAAAACTAGATGTCATACATCCATCTCGAGTTTCAAAAGGGTTGTCTTTGCCCTTGTTTTTAAATAAAACCAAATCTGGAACTAAGTGTGGGATAAAATAGATCAGATATGTGATAACTTCCAACCTTCAAACTTGAAAAAATATGGTCTCCGAAAAGAGAAAAATATAAGATATGTCCTTAAATTTGTCGACAAAAGAACACGTGCATGATATAACTACCATTTTAATTGATGGTCTTAAAGTGTGTTTATTTTCACTTAATGAGATCTTAGTCTGGTTCATTAAAACACTGGATCAATAAGACTATTTGTTTTTCCTAAACAATTTAGATCTGAATATTTTTTAACTGGCCTATTTCATTAAGATTTCAAACTAAGTCTGATTCATTCAAACCCCGCCTCTTAACAAAATAAGTTCTATTCAACTGTTATTCAGCATTCGGTACTCATCACTTAAAAAAATCAAACAACACCTTACTTTAAAGAGGGGGATTTTCCCACATGTTTATACCGATATCCGTCAACTTTCTAAGGAGAGCTCCCTTGGTATTTTGATTCCCTCAGCAATGGGCACATAATATAAAGACCGCCATGCTCAAATGGTGGTTTATCTATTAGTAATAGCCCCACCCCTGATGTATCTCTTATTAGTTTTAGTTATTGGAGTACAAATCTTCTATAATGTGTTCTTCGCGTTCTTCTAACGATTCGAACTTTTAGTTGAGTTCGCAAGAGTTTCAGTTACTTGAGAGGTCCCGAGTTCTGGTCTCCTCATTGCCACCCCTTCGAAATCTACACATGCATTGCTTAGAACAATTCATATCTTCTACTAAGCCTGCACGTGAGGGGGGCACGTGAGGGGGCGAGTTGGAGTATATAAATCTCCTATAATGTGTTATCCGCCTTCTTCTAACCGTTCGAACTTTTAGTTGATTTGACAACTTAACATTAGTATTGATATATCTCAACTTGAAGCTTTTTTAAGTTTGCTTGACCTCTTTATGCATTTACAATGTTCAGTAAAAGGATCCTTTCTTTTAGTCGATATTGTTGTTCCTGGCCACCAATACTTTTCAGTTCTCTCTTATTATTATCCTACTGGCTACAGTTGTTCCCTTGATTTGGATGCAAGCATTTATCTTTATTATTTCCTATTACTACTGGTGTTTATTATTTCTTTATGTGATTGTTGTATCCATTTTGGTGGTACTGGTAAGGTTGAATATTATTTGTGTTTTCCTTTGGTGTTTAGTCAATCATATCCCCAATTTTGTATGATATTTGCTATAGTTGCTTCTATAGTTTCAAGTTGGTGTCGTCCTTTCAGTTTCTAATATTGACAATGGTGTTTCTGTACACCTTTATAATTCACTTCTCTCTCAATTCCAGCCTACTGAATAGAGAAATCTCCTAGCTATTCATGAGACAATTTTGTTCTAGGCGTGACTATAGGTTCAGGTTCAATTTGGCGTTGTTACTATTGTTGGTGCATGTAATTTTTGTTTTTTAATAATTTTGTAAAGATATAGGGTTGATGGATAACAAGATAAATATTTAGGTTTTTTTGGTTAATGATAGATATTTATTTTCAGTTTGACTACTATAACCTCTCTTTCTCCACATATAGAAATTTTGACTACATATATTACCCCTAGACATATAGAAGTAGAATTACCAACTCACGACATGCATTTCTATGGATCGAGGGGGGGAGGATTTGGGTCGGTCCCCATTTTCGGTTGACCCGATATAACAATGAAACGAAGTATCTATGATATAGCTAGTTAGCTACCACCACGTGAAGCAGATAATGCATCAGGTTAAGAGCATGAAGCTGCTGTTAGATAACCGGTTCTCCCAAAAGCTTAAGCTGTCAGGAGGGGTCATCGTATATATTATATATGAGTATTACATGCTCAATAGCTGCTACGAGCTTTTTTGCGACATTAACAACTACTCAACATCACTAATTTGTCCCCCTTCTCGTACTTTAACCTATAATTTAAAAAAACATTTAGGGACACATATAATTGGAGAAGGGAAAACTCGCCATTTACCAGTCTACCAAGGAAAAGAAAATAGAGAATCTATCGGGCCGTTTATGCAACCATCATTTTCTTCGCAAGTTGGGCTATCTCAAGCTTCAACTTATGATATTCAGCTACCTCAGCCTATGGTAAAAATCATAGAATTTATGGTCAATATACACACGTATTATTTGACCTAAAAGTGTAGGAAAATCTTACCTCCCCATAGGCATCAAGCAATGCAACTTCTTTTTCATACCAAATCTGGAAACAAAAACTACAAACATAATAAACATAGAGAACAAGTGACACCACATCCAATAATATTCTTGCTTGTCTACCAAACGTGCTTAAACTCTTCCCTAAAAGCCAAAACAACCCCTCACAGGAACCAACAAATCACACACAAATTTCAACCGACATCATGAGGATGAATAACTCGTCAAGAACAATATCACGTGCTAATCCAAACTAGCCATGTTATATGGTTACATAGTGTGCGTGGCTTGAATTTTTGCATTATCTCCTCCCTTTATTGTTACCAGACTTTTTGATGGTTTTTTCTATAATTTGTTTGAAGGTCGAAAATAATTAAACTTATCTTTTAGATATATTATATACTGCATCTTATGAAAAACCTCAAGGTCAAATTTAAAAATGATATGAGATTAACTGATGCTGTGTTGATTTTACTTGACCAATGTTATTTGACAAATCATCAAGAGTTTATAAATTTATAGAAAGATATCCTTTTGAAATTAATATATTATTAGAATAATTTTTTGTTATAATGACAATACTACACGTGTGATCTTTAGCGACCACGTCATTAGCAAGGAAATTTGTGTTGTAACCCTCTAGGTATGATATATTTACTTTTTTATTAATTACATATTTTAACAGGGGAGAAAACTCAAAAGTGCCGGGGCCGGGCAACATTTGCAACAGTCGTTAAGGCTATGCTGAAGGAGGGGGAAATCCGCGTAGATTTCTGCGTTTTTGATAAGACGTGGAATACGGGGAGAAAATACAGGAAACACGTGAGTCGAGTGCTCAGACTCACTGTTCGTGAGAAGGTGCCCCGGTGCTACGAAAGCTGAGGACATGTCCCGAGCAAGCTGCAGCAGCAGGTCCAAATTAGATTGCGGGTAATTTTTCTGACCTAAACATGTAATCGTTTTATACCCACTGTATAGAAATGCAATCATTGAAATATTTGTGGACATGATTTATTCTGGATGCAAAGAGTGGATTGAATGATGATCTTCGGCAACACATAGACGATATGTGCTAAGCGCTACTACGATTTCAAGCTCAATTGAAGAAGGAGTTTCACCGAAGGGTAAAATCTCGGATGATCAGACCCCGGAGAATTGGGCGGCCAACTATAAGATGTGGGACTCGGAGGAGAGTCAGACAATATCTGTTGTAGTTATAATTTATATTTACCTTTACTTTATTATTATAATATATTTGTTTTGCTATGTTAAAGATACCGAGGAGGACAAAGCTAATAAAAAAAACCGATCAAAACAAAAATACGCAAGTGGGGCAGGATCGAAGACTTACCACCTGACACGGGAGGACATGATTCTGGTAAGAATGTCATTACTTTTTTACCTTGAATAATCCTAACACCTTTATCCTTGAATTAAACAGGAGGGGGAAAGGAACCTGGTGTTTCTTTGAGAACTCGTTGAGGGTCAAGGGCAAGAGTTGCCCCAGGTTTAAAATTTATTAGTAAATGTTTATTTATTTCAAGTAACCTAACGTACTGGAAAGCCATTATGTGTGACAGAGTCAGGGAATTCCAGACTCAATCTGGCTCGTCATCATCTACATCGACTCTCACGCAAAAGGATCAGGTGGAGGCGGTAATGGATGCGGCCCTCCAAGGTATAGGTGAATGGACCTGGAGTTGGATTCCGGAGTTGGAATGCCTCGCAAGGCCAAACTTTCAAGGACTACTGCTCTATCGTCCGATCAGATTGTGTAGGACTTCAACGAGATATGGGGACTATCAACGATTATTCATCCATTCTGGAGGCTTAAAGATCTAGATCTACGAGCTCCACAGCTGGCATCCAATATACCTACATCCTCAAAAAGTTTTCCAGGATCCCTAGCGTGGGTTAATCATATCAAGGGAGACCAGGGTTTATCGACATACATACCCCCCACATCCACCGCTCCTTCTTCCGCTGCTCCTTTCGGTCCTTCTCCTACTGGTCCTTTAGTTAGCCATCCCCCCAAAGAAGACTTGAAGACGAGGAAGATGAAGATTAAGATTTGAACCGTGACTGATTAATATTTATACTGTCTGGATTTTTAAATTTGAGTTTTGTGGATTTTTATTATTTTTTATCGATTTTTTAAATTTTCTAACCGATATGCAATATATTATTTTACTTTTAATTTACTTCAGATGATTTATATTATTAGTTGAGTGTTGTATCATGTTTTTATTTATGTCTAATTAATAAATAATTAAAGCAACATTAATTACAAATTTTAAAATTAATAAATAAATAAATCAATAATAAAAAGTTAAAATAAAAAAAGATTCATATTAAGGACAATTTCCTCGTAAATAATAAAATGTGTGTTCTTGCAAGTAATATATTAACGAGGACAACGGTTGTCTCCGATGTATCCTCTTTGGCTATGTAAAACGTACTCGTGAATGATAAGACTTTCGGCGAGGACAAATGGCGTCGAGAGTGATGACTTATCAAAGTCCCCGCCAGTGGGGATCATTACCAAGGAATTAGTTGCGAGAAAATACTGGAAAGAACAATGAGTAATCGCTGTCATTTTGGAAATTGTGTTAATTGCGGAGACAAATGTCATCCCCAAATTCTGTCGTCGGTAAAACATAACGATTGTTTACCGACGACTATTGTCGTCGGTAAAAACCCGTAATTCGTCGGTAAAACATGTTACCGACGACAAGTCGTCGGTATCGTGTTGTCCTTAGAGATACGTCGGTAATTTTCCGTATTACCGACGAACGTGAGTTGTTTCTCCCTAATCATGGTCATTTTTACCGACAACCTAAGTCGTTGGTATTAATATAATAATTTTTTTTATTACGAAACGATGGTATTTCTTTTTCTTTTAAAAAAAAAAAAAAGTTTAGCGACGTCTTTGTCGTCGCTACTGTTTTTTTCCTTTTTTTTGAAATAATATTAGCGATGACTTTGTCGTCGCTATTTTTTTTTTTAAAATTCAATTTTTTATTTGTTTTTTAATTTTATATAAATTTGTATTTTTTGTTTTTTGTGTATTTTTAATTTAATATTAATAAACGAGAGTAATAAATAAAAAACATCGCATATATTGATAAAATATAAAAATACCAGAAATAGTCGAATTCCGGGTTTACAAAGTCAAGCACCCGGAATAAAAAGTCAAACATAATAAAATATATAAAGTCAAACATGGTGAAATAAAAGTCTAGATAAAGTAAATCACAATCAAGGATTATCCAAACGCTCATCATCATCATCATCATCATCTTCATCTTCATCTCCATCTCCATCTTCAGCTCGGGGGGACTCGGATTGGTGGACTGGATGAAGACCTGCAGCGGGTCTAGATTCATTCAACCCTCGGAGCATCGTCTCTATAAAATCTGGAGTAGCTGTGGAGGCGGTCGATGGTATGGCTGCACCAGGTATCGGCGGAAATCCTTGATGCTTGCGTAGCTCGTTCATACCCACCAAGATCCTTTGGAGTAGCTCCGCGTTCTGCTGTGCAGTCGGGTCTAGGACGGTAGTAGTCCTGGGTGTCTTCCGGATGGCTCGAATGGCTGGGATCCAGTGTTTACTCTTCGGTGGTCGCATCACCTCCTGGTCTGTCTTCTTCATCGCACCGATTAGTTCCTCCACCAGAACATCTTCAGCCTGGGATCCCGCCTCGATAACCTTATTTTTCAGCTTCTCCCGATAAACGCCCTGTTATTAATTTTCAAGTTAATAATTAATTAAAGTATTACAAAAATTAAATTTAAAGTTAAATAATTTATTTAAAACTATAAAAAAAAACACTTACACTAGCTTGTTCCCATCTTCTGTCCCGCCAAGTACCTTTAGCCCCGTCATATCCCAAGTACTCGAAGTAACCGCCTATTGGCGGAAGTTGCACCTCCTCCTAGGTCTGCTCGTCCACAAAACTCAAGGGATCCTTAGTCGCAATCTTCAGCTTCCCCTACAAAATATACAATAACAAATAATATTACATAAAAAATTAAATTAATAAATAACTAATAAATTATATTTGTATTGTAAGAAATTATACCTCAATAATTTCATGCTGAGTATGGGATTGGTTCCTCGAACCTGACTTATTCGGCTGCCACTGCTTCTTCCTATTTTTTTATTTATCTCCGCCTGAGCCTATTACAATTTAAGTTAAAAAAAATTAAATACTAATAAGATAATAAAATAATTAAGGGCTAATAAATTACACTTTTATATTACCTTTTTATTCTCGTCACGCCACATCTCACAGGCTCTCCTCCAAACCTCGGGAACCACATCCGGAGGACTCTGGTTTGTATCGAAGTAGTCAGCCTTAAGATCGTACTTCCACCTCCTGTAGGCAGTGGACTGAGATGTGTCCATCTTTTTCTCGATTTTCCCCCAAGCTCTTCGCACCATCCACTCCTCGAGGTTGAAAAACTCCTCGAGTTTGACCAGAATCGCGTCTTTGTAGTGGTCTGGGACGTCACTCCATCTGTTATAGTATGGCGGCACTGTTTCTCGTATAGCGGCCCCCACCACCTGGGCTACATGCTTACCATACTCACCTATGGTATTCCATGTATCGTCGAGGATACAGAAGTCCACAGGTAAGGGCCCACCAAGTTTTTCTTTCGCGTCTTGGACTGATTTGAGGGTAGAGACGCTTCGGGGTTGTCTTTTTTGCCTAACTGTTGAATTAAATAGTATTAATTATTAATTTATATTAATTGAATTTTGTAGATTAGTTTATATTACTGGACGGTTGGTTACAGTCCTGGAGGTTTCGGTTCGGATTCCTAGACGGATCCTCACCGTTATCATCCCCACCGTGTCTCCTAGACATGACATCCCCCATCTACAATCTAATTAAAATAATGAATTAGGTCCTTATAGTTTTTAAATTCCTAAAAACAGCCCTAATTAATAGTATAACATTCATATTGTTTTTATTTTTTTGCAAATAAGTCCTTATATTTTCTAAATTGTCTTTAATACCCCTAAAGTATATTATAATATCTATAAAATATTTTTAAATTTGCATTTAGGTCCTTACATTTTTTAAATTGCCAAAATACCTATAAATTATTATAAATTGAAAATAAATCCATATATTTTATAAATTGGCAAATATACCCCTAAAGTATATTATAATATCTATATAATAATTTAAATTTTGCATTTAGGTCCTTATATTTTTTAATGTCCATATAATATAAATTGCAAATAAGTCCTTATATTTTATAAATGGTCAAAAATACCCATAAAGTCTATTATCATATCTTATAAATATTTTTTATTTGCAATAAGGTCCTTATACTTTTATATTCATTAAAATAGCCCTAATTAATTGCAAATAAGTCCCTATATTTCCAAAAATCCAAAAACTAGCCATACACAATATCTAATAGCCTAAATTCACACCACATAATTACAAACTAATCAAATAACATCTTACATGAACATCCAAAAATCCAAAAATCAAAAGAAAACCTAATTTTTTTAAAGTTTACAATAAATCCAAATTACATGTTGTTTTTAACTCAATAAAACATTTAAACAATCTCTAGTATCATCATAATAACTCGGAAATCATTACAAATCAAATACAAAGCAAAAAAAATTCAATCAAAAAATTAAAAAAAAAAAGATTTTGATTCAGAATTTGTGTACCTATTACGTGAAAATTGTGAAGAACAAATCCAGCAATCCATGCCAAGCAAGAGGAAAGGAAAAACACAAACGAAAATAAGTTAGGATTGGATTTAAATAAAAAATCAAAATCAATGTAAAAACAATAGTTTTTGGCATGGAATCACTTACATTTGATCTTGTTTTGATGTTGTAATGCCACAGAATAACTCTTCAATGCTCGAAATGGTGTTTTTTTGGTGTTTTTTTTTGAAGGAGATGAGAAGAAATGAGCTCGGTTAGGGCTTATGTAGAAGAATTGTTTACCGACGACATGTATTTCGTCGGTAAGCAGGACACGTGGCTCAATTCGAAACGCGTGTCTTTGTTTACCGACGACAAATTTCTAAAAGTCGTCGGTATTTTTTGTGGGCGGGAATTTCGACCGCCCAATCGGACCAATAAATTTTAACTTTTCATTACCGACGAGGCGTAATATGAATATCGTCGGTAATATTTTACCGACGGCATTCAAATTATGAATGTCGTCGGTAAACCCTAAGAATGTCGTCGGTATTATTTATTTATTTATTTTGTTTTTTTTACAATTAACATTTTACACAATTTTTTATTCTCCCAATTACCATTTTGTACTATATTTTTTTCTTTTTCCTTTAATATTTTTTACAATGTTTTATTCCATTATTAATTATACAATTTTATTTTAACAGATAATATTCTATTCAAAAATGTAGTCGTTTGGGGTATTTAGTAAACTATTAGAGTCAAATATGAATGTTAGGGGTATTTGGGTCGACTGTTAGAGTCAAATGTAGTCGTTTGGGGCATTTAGTCAACTGTTAGAGTCAAATGTAGTCGTTTGGGGTATTTAGTAAACTATTAGAGTCAAATGTGAATGTTAGGGGTATTTGATCAACTATTAGAGTCAAATGTGAATGTTAGGGGTATTCGGTCAACTAATAGACTCAAATGTAGTCGTTTGGGGTATTTAGTCAACTATTAGAGTCAAATGTGAATGTTAGGGGTATTTGGTCAACTATTAGAGTCAAATGTAGCCGTTTGGGGTATTTAGTCAACTATTAGAGTCAAATGTAGTTGTTTGGGGTATTTAGTCAACTATTAGAGTCAAATGTGAATGTTTGGGGTATTTAGTCAACTTTTAGAGTCAAATGTAGTCGTTTGGGGGTATTTAGTCAAATATTAGAGTCAAACGTAGTCGTTTGGGGTATTTGGTCAACTATTAGAGTCAAATGTAGTCGTTTGGGGTATTTGGTCAACTATTATAGTCAAATGTGAATGTTAGGGGCACTTGGTCAACTATTAGAGTCAAATGTAGTCGTTTGGGGTATTTAGTTAACTCTTAGAGTCAAATGTGAATGTTAGGGGTATTTGGTTAACTATTAGAGTCAAATGTAGTCGTTTGGGGGTATTTAGTCAACTATTAGAGTCAAATGTAGTTGTTAGGGGTATTTAGTCAACTATTAGAGTCAAATGTGAATGTTAGGGGTATTTGGTCAACTATTAGAGTCAAATGTAGTCGTTTGGGGGTATTTAGTCAACTATTAGAGTCAAATGTGAATGTTCGGGGAAAAACATTCAAATAAATTCAAAACTTGAATCCGGAAAACATTCAATTAAATTCAAAACTCAAATCCGAGATAAATTTTTCCCTAATCAGTTTCATATCCACTATTATCTATAGGTTCATCATCGCTATCAACCTGAATATGTTCTTCATCTCCATATTCTTCCCACGTGTCATCATCAATTTCCTCGTTTTCATCAATAACCATATCAAAAGCCAAATCAATACGAAAATGAGATGGGTCAATCTCGATCTCCTCGGTAGTTGCCAAGTTCACCGGATCGAAAACCCTCCCAGTATTAATCAATGGTATCCTAATGCTCTCGTTGTCAGGACTCAATCCGTGATGATCGTTTATTTCCCAAAGCTTTCCAACCTTTCATTGATTTCTTTGCATTAATCTCGTCAATGTAAAACACTTTCTTGGCGTGAGATGCTAAAATGTATGGTTCGTAGGCCCACTCAAAGTTTGATGTGCTGATAAAGGTTACTCCGTGTTTTGTCCTCGCATCTCTCATTTTGTACCAATTACAAACAAATAACACAACCGAGCACCCTCCAGTGTACTTAACCTCAAAGATTTTCAATAATTCACCATAATAAGGTCTTTCATCGTACATGGTACAAACTCTATACTCCTGCGTCACTCTTTTTTCTCCTTTATCCTTAGTTACCCACTTGACACTATTCACAACACATGAATCGTATTTATGCACCGCAGTATAAGACATGGTTGCCAAGGACACCATCTCAGGGGTAGCTAATGCATCACCACGGGATTTAATTCCATAAATTTGTCATACAAAAATAATACTTAATACTTTGAAAATAAATAGATAATATTTAAACCAATGCCTAAATTTACATACATTTTCCAAAAACCATCCTTTAAACATTTGACGGTGCATATTCTCCTTTTCGCTACTCGTTCCCGAAAGTGTGGATTTGTGTTCACTAAAAACGTAAATGAATATAAATAAATTAATAAATAAATATAAATATAAATATAAATATAAATATAAGAATAAAAATAAAAATAAATATAAATATAAATATAAATATAAATATAAATATAAATATAAATATAAATATAAATATAAATATAAATATAAAAACAATACTTACGTCCTGTACGTTTCGAGTTCGTCACAATTATTCAAAATATACCAACTGATATGCTCTTTCTACTTAGGTGGTATAGAACCAGATTCTTTCTTGCCAACTGGAGTACACTGAGACTTGAAAACGGATGGCTCTTTTGGCACTGGCGGTGGTTCGTTGTATCTACCTGGATCGTTGAACTTTGTTCTTTCTTCATTAAGATACCTTGATATGAAAGTCAACGTCTTTTCCGCCACGTAACCCTCAGCTATCGAACCCTCTAGCCTTGCCGGGTTTCGAATATACTCTTTCAACTTTTTCAAATACCTTTCAAATGGGTACATCCACCGCATTTGAACCGGGCCCCCTAGCAATGCTTCATCGTATAAGTGTATCACCAAGTGGATCATTATATCAAAAAATACGGGAGGTAAGATCATTTCTAGTTTGCACATCACTTCAACCACTCCCGCCTTACCGGCTTCCAATTCTTTCCTACTCAGATTCTTGTTACAAACGACTCTAAATACGTTAGCTAACCCAATTATCGCATCGGTGATCGGTTTATCATCTATAAGACCGGGGAGACAACATACAAAAAGATACTGCATCATAATGTGACAATCATGCGATTTCATTCCAATAATCTTTCTTGTATGAATTTGAACATTGTTCCTCAGACTAGACGCGAAACCATCGGGAAACCTCTGTGCATGTAACCACTCATGAAACATTTTCCTTTTCTCTGCTGGCAACGTATACTTTGCTCGCTTTAGTATCGCTTTACCTCCTCTTGATGTCAACCACAACTCTTTCCTGATTTTCATATCCTTAAGATCCATACTGGTGTCGCCTAAGGTGTGATAAAATAATGGATAAAATAAGTGCAAATAAACACCCTAGGCTGAGCACGGTTCTACAAGTATACATGACGAATGCAAGTTTTAATGATAAATAGAATTCGTTCCTCAGAGACTACGAAAGTTAGAGAGAACTTATGCAATTTATCTAGTGCAGATATGAAAGCTAGAACAGATAATACGCAAGAAAATAAAGACTAAAGAGATTTTTATTTGGTTTTTATTAAGAGAAAATTAAAACTAATAAAGTAAAGAAAAGAAAAGTAACTAAAAGAAAAGAAGATAGTATGATAGTTTAGCTTGAGAAATTATCAAGTAATCCCCACTAGTCTTGTTTATTCTAACATGTAAGGGTGAATCATGTGATATTACTATAGTCAAGATTCTAAATTCCCATACCTTAGACCTTGAGAGCGACTAAGGTGGATACGGCACAACCACGAGGCAGTCCAAACTTAGGGTTATCAAGCGCTACCAAGGCCCTAAGCAGTACAATTCCTTCAATTGGTGATATGGTGGTGAAAACATACCCTAATGACTATCTAGTCAGAATCGGTGTTGTCAAGACCAATATCGAACACTAGACGTTATGTGGTGTTTCAATAGTTAAACACCCCTTCTGGACGACCATCTAACTACTATTAAGGTAATCCTATACGCAAGCATTCGCAAGGAAAACAAACAATAAATCAAAACTCATAAACATAATATAAAACACGACTTCAATTAAATACGATGTATCCCAAATCAGATTAAAAACTAGGGTTCATACATATATGCTAAATCTCAATATAAAATTATTTAATTCATACTAAAGAAAGAAAAGAAAACAATTACAGATTTGAAGGGTGAAGATAACATAATATGGTGTTCAACTCCTTCCAGACTTCTCTTCTTGTGTTGTAAGCTTCTTCCTGGCTTAAGGACTAGCCAAGTATGATTTTATTATGATAAGAGGGTGTATTTATAGGGTATAGGAAACCCTAAAACGTTTCTTGGAGTAGAAGATAGGTATTGGACTCCTAGCCCAACTCAAATTCGTAACCTTAAAATATAGAAAAGGTAAGATTCTGATGCTGTTTTGTTTTGGCCGTAACTCCTTCAATACTTATCCGTTTGACGTGTTCCAATAGTTGAAACTGATCGTCTCGGAAATCTCTTTAACTTGCTCAGAAAATTCTTCCAAATTCCTAGAAAATCTTGAGTTATGATCACTTTTATGTTCGTAGCTACTGGAATTCAGATTTATTTGGCAACTTTATCTTTTCCTTTTTCATATTTCTTGCCTTTATCTCCAATTTCCATGTTTATCCTCTTTCCTTTATCTCTTAGAATTAACTTGACATCTAATTAATTACCATATATCTTTACAACTTCATAATTAACAAACAATTAAACCCAATATGCTCTAAAAATAATAAATAATCAAATTAAGATACGAAATAGGAAAGTGTACTAAATTCATGTGAAAATCGACCTATATCCTAATAAATACAGCTAAAATGATGTCTCCAACTAAGAATAGATCATCACAAATGGGGAGACATCACATACGCACCTTAATGTTATTTTTGTTTATTTTCCCATCAAGTCCTATAACTGTACCAAGCAAACTGTCGCACACATTCTTCTCGCAATGCATTACATCAATGTTATGTTTTAACATATTTTCCGACCAATAAGGTAAACGATAAAAAATACTCTTTTTCTTCCAGTTGGACTCGCGAGGACCTGTTTTCTTCGTCACCTTGCCCCCAAAATCCTTGTGTTTACCGGGAAACACAATGGGAAGCACATCTAATTGTGTCTAAATATTAGCAGGAGTATGTTTCCTCGGCGGGCCCCTATAATCGGAAGCCGTGTACGAAACCTTGTCTTTTCTAAACAGATGTCCGGGAGGTAACCAATGTCTGTGATCAAAATAAACCACCCCTTTCTTCACCCTCAACGACGGGGTAGAATCCATGCATTCTGGGCAAGCCATGTAACCTTGACCCGACCATCCTGAAGTGTATGACCGAGCGGGGTAATCATTGGTCGTGGACAACAAACAAACCTTCATCGTAAACTCTTGCTTCGTTTGGGCATCGTACGTGGGGATCCCTTTTTCCCACAACATGTCCAACTCATCTATAACAGGGCAGAGAAAGACATCCATGTCCTTTCCAGGTGAGCGGGGACCCGGAACCAACAGACAAAGCCGAAATGTGGTATCCTTCATGCATACCCACAATAGAAAGTTGTAGACGGTCAATATAACAGGCCACATGCTGTACGAGTTGTTCTACATAGAAAACTGACAGAAACCATCGATACCCAGTCCCGAATATACATTCCGATGTTCACTGGCAAACTCTGGATGTAACTCTGCAAATCGTTTCCAGCTATCATCGTCAACTGGATGACGTAAGACATCTGGATCGACACTCTTTCTGGTATGGTGTCATATCATGTCTTCAGCGGTGTGCTTCGAAGCGTATAGTCGCTGCAATCTCGGGGCAATCAGAAAGTAACAGATCTTCTTATGCGGTGTTTTCTGACCCTTCTTTGGGTCCCATCTCGATTCACTGCAAACTGGACACTTGTCAAGGTTTTCTTTCTCTTTGTAAAAAATGGCACAATCGTTCAAACAGACATCGATAGTAATATACCCCATACCCAAACTTTTCAACTTGTTGTTGCATGCATCATAAGAATCGGGTAAATTGTGAGGTTTGGGTAAAATACGACCAACCAACTCCAGTAGCTTAGTGAATGATGTGTTAGTCCACTTTTTATTTACTTTCACGTGCATAAGCTTGGAAATGAAATTCAACGAACTCATCGCTGTACAACCAGGATATAATTCTGTCTTCAATTCGTCGAACAGTTTTTCGAAACTTCTTCGACTTGGAATATTCGCATCTCTCATCTCGGTGTCACCCTGATGTCCACCAACATCGTAACTGTGTCTCACATCGTCATAAACTTCATGCATTTCATTATTTATATTCGGCATAGGATTTTCTTCGGAAATTACCAACTTTTCACCGTGTATTACTTAACCTAATCACATAATAGTGCAAGAATTAGACACAATAAAAAAATTATATTTCAAGAAATTACCTTCAATTTGTGGATGGAATTGTATATTTAATATGACCCACCTTGTTTATGAACCTGGAAATGATGCAAGATGATTTGGAGAATCAATTGGAAAAAAATTGAATGAATTTGGTTAAGGTTTCTGGGAGAAAATGGAAAAAATAAATGAGATTTTTGAGTTTTTTGAGATAAAAAACAATCTGTCTTTAACAAATATGTTTATTATTTACCGACGACAAACGTGTCGTCGGTAAGTATACACAAATCGTCGGTAAAATAGAAAATACCGACGAAACGTTGTCGTCACTATAATAGCGACGACGTTTCAAATAAAAAAGAAATTCAGAAATAAAAAAAATATTTACCGACGATGTTTTACCTTTTTACTTACGAGAGTTTGTCGTCGGTAAAGAGAAAATGGCTACCGACGACGAATCTCGTCGGTAAACAAACGTCGTCGGTAATGCTATTTGTTTACCGACGACACGTCGTTGGTAAACTTTCGTCTCTAAAGATGCGATTTGTAGTAGTGGTAGTAGTGTGAAGCATGAAATGCATGAGATTGTTTAGTTAGGTTTTAATAATTTATATATATTATTTTTAATTTATGGGTAACATTATGATAATTATATTTATTGATAAGATGCTCCAATCTTAAACTTTTGAGTCAATGAGTCTCAAAAGAGACTCCATTTATCTCTAAAGGAAAAGTATAGTAAGGCTAAATACAGGAAAAGAATAAATATTTGAAGTGTGTCATTTATAGATGGGAATTCTATCCTTTTCATCGCGATAAGCTTGTGGACAATTTTAATGGAAGGAGATTCCTATTATTTTCATCCTAAGAAGAATATTGTTGAGAATGTTTGACTTTTCAATGTACATGTAGGGTTTAAATTATTCTTGGTTGGGTGTGTTCAGTCGATAATTTTTTAGTATGGTTAAAGTTGTT
Organism: Nemophila menziesii; assembly: GCA_029959085.1. Lineage (NCBI taxonomy): Eukaryota > Viridiplantae > Streptophyta > Magnoliopsida > Boraginales > Hydrophyllaceae > Nemophila > Nemophila menziesii. The sequence continues at coordinate 146,983,003 of JARWIR010000001.1, forward strand.
TGCAATATAATTTCATTCAAAATTAGATGGTTCATCAATAGTATAATATAAATTTTATGTTTTGAATATTTTATATAATAATTAATTATAATAACTGTTTAAATAATTTAATATTTAATTACTATAATTATTAGCTATAATGTGAATATTAAATTATACACTACAGTAGAGGAGAGCACGGGTTGGTTTTACCTGGTTTTGAGGTTAGGGTAAACCAAAGATAATATATTTCGGTTTAAGAAATTATTTGGGTAACTCAAGGGTAGGTTAAATTTTTTTTACCCATGGGTTAGTTCAGGTTATCCTTCGGGTACATTCGGTTAACCCGCGCTAGTCAACATTAGTCAAACTTTTATTAACACATGCAAAAGTTAAAAAAAATGATAAAATCTGAAAATATGATATGATTATTCTTCTAAAGATTAAAGTTACAATTTTGACATTAAAAAACAAGAATCGTAAATCGAATAGTTTAAAATAAGTTACCATCTAAGTACAGTCTTATACATTACATAACTTTAACAAAAACCGACATTTTGTTTGAACATCAAAAGCATAGGTTGATCGGGAATTTGGTCGAGACTTTTGGGATATCCAAAAAGTCAATGAAATACTTCTCTTACATGCACGTTTTGTATATTTTTTATTACACGATTTTTCGGTTTAGGTACCTTAACCCAATAGCTTGGGTAATATATAGGTAAAATACATTGACTCGAAAAATTACAAGGTACCCCTATAGATAAGATTGGACCGAGTAAAATATTTCAGGTCGATTTAGGTAAAATTAACTCGATTTTCTAGACTTTTAGTAAAATTTTGCTCCACCCTACCATTTAGAATAAAAATCTTCCCCAATATATTATTAGTTATCTTGTTCGTTATTGAGTTCTAATTTTCTGTATTGTAACTCAAACTTTATCAGATTTGGTTAAACAAAAAATTAACTCAGGAAATTTAGAGGGTATAAAAATATCTCAAAATAGTCCCAGCTTAACACACCTGCTCTTTGCAGATGATAGTGTGTTTTTCCTTAAAGCTAATAATAGAGATACTGAAAGTTTTAATGATATAATTAATAAATTTGCTCACTCTACTGGCCTTACTCTAAATCTCAACAAATGTGGGGTAAAATTTAGCTCCAATACCCCACATTATATCCAGCACATTTATGCCTCTAAAGTGAATATGAAAATTACAAAAAACTTAGGCAATTACTTAGGTCTACCCTCGGAATGGGGTAGATCAAAAGTAAAAGACCTAAATATACTTATTGAGAAAGCTATTAAAAAAACGACAAATTGGAAAAACCTTTACCTTTCAGAGGCAGGAAAAGAAATACTTATAAAATCAGTTTTACAAAGCATACCCAACTACTTCATGTCTTCTTTCCTTCTTCCAAAAAAAATTTGTGAGACTATCACCTCGCAAATATCAAAATTTTGGTGGGGAAAAAAGAATAGTAAAGGAATACCTTGGAAACAATGGTCTAATCTTACCTTTAGTAAATATGAGGGTGGCCTAGGATTTAAAGATCTCAATATTATGAATAGAGCACTATTAGCTAAACAAGTTTGGAATATTTTGAATAATAAAAATTCACTTCTTTATAAACTATTAAAAGGGAAATACTTCCCAAATGATTCATTTATTAATGCAAAAACTGGTACATCTCCCTCATGGGGATGGAGAAGTATTTTAGCAGGAAGAGATGATCTTTTGAGCAATTTAAAATGGAAAATAGGCGATGGGGAAGATATTAACCCCCAAAGTGATAATTGGATCGAATTCAATGATAAAATGATTACCCCAAAGGACCCTAATATCACTAAGCTTTCGGATTTTATTATTAAAGGCACTAGAAATTGGAATATTGAAAAGATTATGATAAATTTCAAAAAGGAGGAAGTGGAGAAAATAAAAAAAACCTTCCTGCCCCTTATACCATCTCGAGACATACCAATATGGGCTTTGAACCCAGATGGCAATTTCTCAGTCAAAAGTTTGTATCATTACTTGATTACAAAGAAGAATACCTCTTTAAATAATAAAAGTAAAAAACCCTCTACCTCTCATATAACAGATAAAGAGATATGGAAAACAATTTGGAATATGAATACCCCTCCTAAAGTTAGGAATTTCTTTTGGAAAGCAATAAAAAATATTTTGCCTACAAATTTGAATATATACAAAAAAAATGTACTGATAATAGTAAATGCCCCATATGCTCTCTTGAGAATGAAACAATAGAACATTTACTGTTTGATTGCGAATGGGCTAGAGCCACTTGGCTAGCTTCCCCATTTGGATTCAAAACTAGCAACCATTTCTTTTGTAAAATAGAAAATTGGATGGCTAATGTTTTGAAACCAATGGCTAAGGAGGCTGGAAAAGATAGCTATTTAATAGAACGGGCCTGTATCATAGCCTGGAACATTTGGAAGGAAAGAAATGTTTATGTCTTTAATAGACAAAAACTTGATCCGATTCAAACAATATCAAAAGCTACACAAATGTGGAAAGAATACTTAGTAGCTAATTCTAAGGATGTCTTAATACATCCTAAAATGCAAGAAAGTGATGATAATAAAGGAATAAATCCTAATGATGAAAATTCTGTGAAGGAATTCCAAAACAAGAAACAGAATTTGGAACTCAATAGCAAAAATGATACTAAAATTGAAAAAGGAAGTAAGTGGATTCCACCACCACGTAACTCTATAAAAAATTAATAGCGATGCGTCGTTTACTAATAAATATAGTAATATATCTTGTGTTGCCAGGGACTATCAAGGCAAGCTTATTAGATGCATGGTTTGGAGAATTAACGCTACAAGTGTATTGGAAGCTGAAGCATTAGGGGTCCTGAAGGCTTGTCTTTGGGCTAAGGAACTCAGCAATTTTCCCGTTATTGTGGAAAATGATAATCTTCAGCTTATGAATCCTCTAATTTGTAATCGTTTAGTTAATCTACCTAGCATCTTGAACATTATTAGGAGTATTTATTTTGTCTCGGAATTTTGTAATCCTAAATTCTTACTAATTTGTAGAGAGAAAAATAGTGTAGCGGATTGGGTGTGTAGGAATTTGCCATTTGGTGAAAGTTTTGATTTCTGCCTACACCCAATCCCCGTAGAACTAGCTAAACTTGTTAGCCTTGATTCGTCCCCCTCGGGGATAGGTTAACCCACTTGTACTTGGATGTTATGGTTTTAATATACAAGCTTTTAGAACAAAAAAAAAAAGTTCTACATTATCTGGGTATTTGATGTACGTGGTTATAGTTATAATTATTTAGGAGTGAATTTGAAATTGTGTAGATAATGATCACTATAAGAAATAGAGTTTAAGATCGTATTCAGTTTAGATTTTTTGTTTTGTTTTTTCTTTTATAAGAATTTTATTTAATATTGAAAGATCTAATATTTATATTATGTATTTATTAATTATCACTACAAGAAATAGTATCGTTAGCGGCAAAAAAATTAACATTAAAATTTTTAATTTTGCCGCTAATAGTCGTTATTTGTCGTCTCTATAAGTTCGTCGCTAAAGATACCTTTAGTAGCAAATTATTTGTTTTTGCCTCTATTAACTTTATCTTTAGCGGCAAATATTGCCACTAAAAATTTAATTAGAGGTCATTTTGGTTTTTAAAAATATCGTTAGAGGTCATTTTAGTTGTTGCCGCAATAGTTTCGCCGCTAATGTTACTATTTCTTGTAGTGTATAATAATTTACATATGATATTAGATTAGTTTTTTCTTTAATAGGATTAGTTAAGTAATTATAATAAATTATTTATTTGAATTGATAACATGAAATTAATATTATTATATAATTGATTTGTAAAAACACTACATGAAAAGTTATTTTTAGCGGTAAAAAAATTAACTACTAAAAATCTCGATTTTGTCGCTAATAGGCATAAGCAGCAAACGTCGTCACTATTTGTTTGTCGCAATAAATTCGTCTCTAAAGACACCTTTTGTAGCAAATTATTTATTTTTGCCTCTATTAACTTTATCTTTAGCAGCAAATTTGCCGTTAAAAACATAATTAGAGGTTATTTTAGTGTTGCCGTAATAACTGTTACCGTTAAAAATATTATTAAAGGCTATTTTAGTATTATCATAATATATATTATATATTGTTTCAATAATACTAGAGATTATTACCCAAGAGGTCGTGAACACACTACCCTAAGACCCAACAACACCGGCTGGATTTTCTCTTCTTTCTAAAGGCCAAAAAAAAGAATTAACACTATAAGCCTAATTTCCCAATACTATTATACCCTCTTCTGTTTTTCCCCTACTATATATACTAATTTATTCTGGAAAAAAAAATTAAAAACCCTTATCTATCTCTCTTCTTTCTCTTACACGATTAACCTGAAGCAAATCAAAACGAGCTCCTCCGTTCTCTCAAAAATCTGTTCATTCATTTATCTCGATCTTCCGTTCCTGCTGGAGAAGAAGTCCAGAGAAAAATCTGGCATGTCGCTCGTGGAGATTCGCGGTGGATCTGGAGTAGAAGGTCGCCGCCGTTCGTGGTGCGAGGTGGTGGTGCTGCGTTCTTGGTTCAAAGAGGTGGTGCGAGGTCGCCGCCGTTCGTCGCTCATCTGCTCTTTTACGTTTCAGGACTGATTGCTCCCAGGTCTGTGTTGCATTTCTCTAACTCTAATTGCAAGCTTCTTCTTATGCTCTATCAGTTGCATTTCTCTATTAATTAAGGAATCAATGAGCAACGATGTGTTAGTAAAACCTAAGTTTCACAAGAGAAGATCAATTACATGTTAGTTAGAGGAATTAAGGATGTAAATATACTTTCTATTAAAATACTAATCCAAATCTTGTAATTTTGCAGAGATTACTACTGAGGTGGAATCAATTTTGGTTGATATAATTTTTAGAGCGCTGGTTATATATGATGATTGAGGCTCAAAGAAGCCTGTGGAAGATGTTATCAGAAAAGCTGAAGCTACATTTATGAAAGTTTTTGCTGCAAATCTTGTAAGGTGTACACTTCTTAATGCAACTAAACCATTTGAAGAAGTAGTTAAATCTGCACAAGATGCACTTAGATGGCTTTGTCATAAAAAATTTGTTGAATGGAATGAAGATACTGAGTTGTATACTTCTACTCCTTTAGGTCGTGCTTCTTTTGGCAGCTCTCTTTGCCCTGAAGAATCACTGGTAAAACTTTAACTTGTGTTGGAAAGTGTGTATATTTTCGATATTTTTTAATTTTTTTTCTTTCTTTTCAGATTGTACTGGATGATTTATTAAAGCAAGAGAGGGATTTGTACTTGCATCGGATTTACATTTCGTGTATTTAGTAACACCTATAAATGTTGAAGTTCAACCAGATTGGGAGCTTTATTATAGTATATTTATAGAGTTATCTTCTTTAGAACATGTACATTTTTGCTTCTTAATTTTCTTAGTTTTTACACATGAATTATAAATTTATGTTATGAGTTATTTCAGTCAGTTGGAAATACAGTTGGAGCTCAAGAATCGTTTTTAATGTGTATGGCTCATGGAGCACATGTTAGATCACCAAATGGTCAGCTTCCAATTAACTTGAAAGGCATGGAGAAATTAAATTCACAGCTACAGAGTCCTAAATGTGAGGATAACAACCAATCAAAGTATGATGACAAAGCAAGAAATAACAATGATTGGAGGCTTAAGGAAGTATTCAAGGTGCTGTATTGCTTTGTGAGAAAATCCAATTCTGTTTTGTATTACAAGTTTTTGTTTTGGATCCAAATTCTTGTTTGTTTTATTAAGCAGTTACGTTTAGTTGCAAACTCTTTCATATAAATGAATTTGAGTTGTTTTTTTCATATAAATAAATTTGAACCAAGAAAAAAAATGAAACTCAACAACTTATACAAGTATGCTCAGTAAATTTACTGAGCAAACGAGCATGCTTAGTAAAGTTACTGAGCAAACGATCATGCTCAGTAAAGCGACTCAACAAAAAAATTCGAATAATCAGCAAAAAAATTCGATACTCAGCGCTTTATCCGATACTCAGTAACTGTTTTCATATTTTCATGCTCAATACTTTATGCTCAGTACTTTATCAGGCGGTGGTCGGAACTGGAAATTATTGATAGTTAATGAAGTGGGAGAGAGAAAAAATGATAAAAGAGGAGGGAGATTAATGGTAATGGAGGAGAAAGAGTAATGGTAATGGAGGAGAGAGAAGAACCTACTTTTTTTGTCTTATATACACTAGAAGGGTAGTATTGACATTTATCAATTTTGAGGTTTCTAAGTAGGAGAGAGGAATCACTTGGTTCCTATATGATACTATGATTTCTCTCAAGTTCTTTTGGGTAATTGACCTATAATGCTATTTATTGTAGTGAAAAATATTAAACCTATTATGATGAAACAAATTTGATTCTGATTTTGTAATTCCCTCGAGTTGTATTCCCTCATGTTTTATTGTCATCTGGATCGATAATAGATTTCTCTTTGAACAATAAAAGAGGATAATATATGAGTATAATAACAAAGGTTTTAAATTATACTCCATGTGATAAATAATGAGGTCCTTGAAAATGTAAATTTCACACATATTATTTATACTTGGAGTTGGCTTACAGCAATACATAAAATGTCCCTACACTCTTATAAATAATTCGCAACTTAATAATGGAAAACATTCATAAAATTATACTATTCCTATTTCACACAAATTATTTTTACTTGGCTTACAACAATACATAAAATGTCCCTACAATTTGATGAATAATTTGCAACTTAATATTGGAAAGGATTCAGATAATTATATTATTCCTATTTCGAATACTAAAACTTCTTAGTTTGATATATAAATTTATCTTCCTGAAATTTCCAAATCCTCTTGCGATAGATTGAGAATTTTTTAGGCATCCAAGCACCAACAATAATAATCGGACCGAGAAATATCTGATAATTTCTCTGGAGTCATCCTTTCTAACTCGCCCTGTCTCCAAGCTGGAAAATTATTCCGGTTTTGAGGATCAGTTGCTAAGGGATAGTCCTCCTTTTTATGGCCATGTTGATACCTCATTCTCATATAAATCCTCATTGTTGCAACACAATCTTCATATGGATCTTGTATACCAGTTTGAATATCATACCTGCCAAATTAAAGTTAATTACATTTGATATAAACTATATGTTAAAATCTTGGATCTCCAAATCTAGTTCAAAATAGGTGTTATAATGTGAGAAGAGGCGGAGTTAGGATTTTTTGTTTTGGGGAGTGCATATTGTTATTGTATATCATTTTGCATGATATACGAACATATAGTGCAATTAACTCGAAAAGAAAAATAAAGACCTTAAAAAGAGAAAAATAATTGCTAACTTACTACCAAAATAATTGCTAACTTACCCTAGGTATGCCTTTGTCAAGTACTTGAGTGAGTTGCTAAGCTTGCTTGTTTTCATCAATGGAGGATATTTTGCCGTATCCCTGAGTATTATAATCGTTAATTAATTACATTACCTTCAAAACTAATTTTTGTAATGACATCCAAAATGTAATTAACAACACATAATATTATAGTGTAAATTAATTATTAATCTCCATAATTACCTGATTAATAGGGCAGGATAATCAAGTTCTAAGGATTTAAGGTCATGATCTATTCCATGACCAACAAGTATCCTTGCTCTTCCTCCTTTGGAACGAATTTGCCACATCGGTTCGCCGTTGCACAAGAAATCTTGAATCTTTCTTCCTACTTGCCTTATGGGCATTGCATCTCGTAGATATTCAGGTCGTATACCTGTTGTTTCGTACCTACAAAAAGTAACTCTCTTAAGTTTGATTCAGTGTATAAGAAGAGAGTAAAAAAACTACTTAAAAACATATAAAACAAAATGAAATTTGAAGAAGGGGAGGTAGGGATGACAAAAAATTGGTAGACTTGGCATGTTGGTGACTTTTTTTGCTTGGAAAATGACCAGCCAGCAAAAGTCATATTTTCAACTAGACCAGTGTTGTTTTAAGGCCAAATTCCTTATCTATAAACCTTACGCTTAGCCTTAAATTTTTCTAGAAATAATATTTTCTTTTCACTTTATGGAGATTTTATAAATTTATGAAAAATTGTGATTAGGGTTTTCTCAGTTTTTAATATTTTTACTATATATATCATTGGATTAAAGTTGAACAATTTCCTTTCATCATCATTTTTTTGGTATATATATATGGCCCTGGACTCGTACCTGAAGTTTGTCACGGGAAGGTGAGGTTTGACATAGCTATGAAAAATTATATTTTCGTTCTCATCAATAAGACAAACCCTAGCACAAAGATCTAGTGAGCCATCACTTCCACCACCAACCATTTTGCAAGCAAGAGCAACCACTCTTGCTCTACTACCATCAATCCTCAAGTCATCTTGGATTCCCAAGTTAGCCATGCGATAGAGTAGACCCTTAAAAATGAAAAATTGACATGTTAATATGTTTGAATTGATTAATTTATAAATTTCTAATAAACAAATAACCTATATCTTATTATTAAAAAAATAAAATACTTATACAAATAAAATAAATCAAAATATGAATATATTTTAAAGTTAAGCAACCAAGTCAATGATTCCGATAATTTAAGTAATAGGCAAAAAGTAATAATATATTTTTTAAGTAATCATATATGCCATCTAAATTCATACTGTCCAATATACCATCCATGATATGGTATGATTTGAGTGTAAATAAATCGTCAATCACATCGAGAAAATAAAAATAAATTCACGATTTATTTCCACTTAATTCGCGTCATGTCATGGTATGTTAGGTGGTATGAATTGGATGGTGTAACACTACTTTATGTTTTTTATAAACTTAATTTCTTTCCAAAGTCGCATGACCCCGAACTTAGGGGACTACCCTTGGCTGTGGGTAAACTTAAACTCGATTTTTCGTACATTGTTTGTGCGTAAAAGTTGACAACGCTCGCGGTGACTTCTAAGAGCGCTACGACTTCCTAGGATTGTCAAGCAAATATCGCATCCGCGGTCCTTGAATATCCTTTCGCATTCCGCCTTTGGTAGTGGCCCTTAATGATTGATTAACGCAAAATTAAATACGTTAGTCACATTTTTCATAGTTAACTAATTATGTTTAAAAATTTGACGAAACAAACAATTTGTAATTAAATTTGAGAATAATGTAAATATTACCTATAAGATGTTCCCTTAAAGATTCAAATGATCGACAATGCTTTTTGCAAACACCACACATAGGTTCATGAACCGAGTGATATGATACCCTCATATGTTCCACTAAGTGTTCCATCTTATTGAATTGTCGATAGCATGCTGCACATTTGTTCCTACAAATGATCAAAGTAGCTATTTAGTAAGTTTGAGAGAAGTTCAGATCAAAATTAAATAATAATGTTTATAAAGAAAAAAATTGTTGTATACGACTATACGTTATTCATCTAATTATTACCATACATGTTGAGGTGGTCTAATGATTTTTCTTCGTGTATAAGTTAAAAGTTAGCAGTTTTATTTGGTTAACGTAACAATGGTAGTTAATTTTTAAAGTAATTAAAAATCATAAAAAATTATATTTTAAAGAGGATCATTTTTTTTTCTTTTGGTTCGAATGCATAATATTATAAACGGTTACAGAGTTTAGCCTACCCCAGAGGGTTCGGTTTCATTACAAATCATAGTACCAAACATTTATTTCTTCGAGTAAGGGCTAAAAGTAAAAAATTTCAATGACATTCGAGGTTAAAAAAATGAAACTATATTCATCGAGGGAGGTGCAAATTTCCAAATAATAAAAAAATTAATTAAGAAGAAAATTTTGAAAAAACATACAATAGTAATATTACACATTTAGCCTACTGCAAACTACAATTAATCATAAAAAAAAGTTTCAAAACTATATCTAAACTCGTTGATTATTCTTACTTTTAGCAGACTAAGTTCCTAAATATACGTCCTACCTACCCATATTTAAAAAATAAAATAAAAAAACGTACTACACGACTTTACTACTGGCTGCAACCCCATTGGACCCTTGACCTGCCCTTGTGCATGCATGAGCCAAGATAAGGCAAGGACAGATCCAACAATACATTTAGAAGATACATATTTTTTAAAAAAATACGAGAGAAAGAGAAATGTGAAAGATCAGGATACCTAAGAGGCTCAGAAGACTCGTATCTGCTATCCATGATAGTATTGATTGTATGTGTTTTTTGTGCTTTGGGAGTGAGAAGTTTTAGTGTTGCGGAAGAAGAAGAAGACTGTGAAGGTATTTATATTGGTTGAGAGTGAATAATAATTTAGTTGGAAAGATTCCTCAAACGTTAGTCTTCCATGCTGACACAACACAATAAAGAACGCACTTCTATAAGTTTAGGCTAATAACATTCGATGTGATCCATATGCTTAAGGCCCCACATTTTATCTTAGAATATTTTCGAGGGTAATCTGGGGCTAATTCTTGAATTTGTCTCCGTGGAGATTAAAAATTACACAATGAGGTTGTGGGATGTCGTGAGAATTAAAGAAAAAAATATGAGTGTGCGTTTAGTATAAATAAAAATTATGTTAAAGTGAAATACATTGGTCCAATACTAACATTATAATTATTAATTATATTATTTAAATATTTGTCATTAAATTAACTAGATAGTTATTATTATTAGTTTTTGCATGACATAAACATAAAGTATATATTATAATACGATTGATACTGAACCATCCAATATTAGATAAAAGTATTTTCTTAATAATTATATTAGAACTAAATTTGAAGAACAAAAGCATCTAAACTAAATATGGTAAACAATCTCTTTAACTAAGATAATAATAAATCTATTATATATTTACATATATAATCTAACACACCCCCTCCCCACCCCTCTCCCCCCTTCCTCTCAAACTCATGGTGGTGAAAACAACCTACCTCGAGTTCGAAAATCAAATCCATAAGATGGCCTAGAAGGTGAGATTTGGTGAAGATATCTATAACTGGTTAGTAAAAAGTGTGTACTGAAATTTCGTAGTACCCTAAGTAACATGTTGACGAATGAAATGACAATCACACTCAATATGACGAGTGCCAGTGGCAGAGCCACAGCCAAAGGTAGGGGGGGCCATTGACCCCCCTGAGTTTTTAAAAAAAAATTATAAGCTTTAAAAAATTAAAAAAAAATATTTATAAGATAATTGGCTTCTAGATTTTTTACTTCGTCCCCCTTAATTTTTACAAAATATTGTAACCTCCCCATTAAATATCCCACTTTCCTAAATTCCTTATATAAAACATCTGCTAAGTACCACATTTTCTTAACCATAGTCTAATAAACTCATAAAATCAATCATTTATCCACCAATAATATAGTGTTTTGCAAAATATAGAGACTTTTAGAGCACTTTTTTAAAATACTGCGACCTTTACGTACTTTTTGCAAAATATAGAGATGTATAGTGCAATTAACCCAAAAAAAATTTAAGGGGCGTTGCACCCGAACCCCCTTGTCACCCTTGAACAAATATCTTGGCTTCGCCCCTGACGAGTATGCTCATGAAAAACATCATTATGCACAATTTGGATAACACTTTGATTATCACGATGAAGAGTCGTGCTAAGAAATTGAGGAACAACCATATCTGAAAGGAGTCAGCGAAACCATATCACCTCCTGAGTAATGTCAGCAAGTGCACGATATTCGAGTTCGGTCCTAGAATGAGCTACAACTGTTTTCTTTTTACTTTGCCATGAGATGAGAGAATCGCCTAATTGAAAGCACTACACAGTTGTGGAACGACGATCAGTGGCATCACCAACCTAGCATGAATCTGAATAACCATGTAAAACAAGTGAGACACTTGGGGAGAAGAATAAACTATGAAATACGGGTCTTTCACGTGGCGCAAAAGGTGAATGATGACTGCATATTGAGTGAAGCGAGGAGAAGACATAAACTGACTAAGTGAACAACATAAGTAAGATGAAGCCAAATGACTGTGCTTTATATAAGTCTACCGACCAATTTACGATATATGGATGGATCCTCAATGGGAGTATCATCCATCAGTGTAAGATGTTAAGTAGGGTCAACAGGAGTAGACCGTGTCTTACTGTTAATGAGTCCATCACGAACAATAAGATATGATGGATACTTAGCCTGGGAGAGATAATAGCCATTTTAACCAGAAGAATCCTCAATACCGAGAAAATAATTGAGAATGACAAGATCCTTAATCTCAAAGCGTTGACCAAGAAATTGCTTGAGATCAGATTTACCCTTTGAATTATTACCTGTAATAACCATATCATCTACAAACAGTAATTACAAAATAATACTAATGGAAGAGCGATGAATGAAAAGAGTTGAGTCATGCTCGCTTGAGATAAATTCAAAACCACCAATGAAAATTTAAATTTAGATAACAAAACACGAGGGGCTTGCTTAAGTCTATATAGGGCATGACGTATTTTACATATTTTCTGAGGAGGATGATGATAACCTGGGTAAGGTTTCATAAATACTTCTTCTGTAGGATCACCGTTAAGAAATGCATTCTTGACATCCATATAAAATAAATTCCATTGATGAAACACCGTAACAACAACAAGACGTCGAACGTATGTGAGACGAGCAACTAAGGCAATTATATCTTTGTACTCAATGTCATATTTTTTATTAAACCCTTTTGTGATATCATTATATCGCTCGATCAACCATCAAGTCGTGTTTGATCTTGTAAACCCATTTGCATCCCATAACATGTTTTACTAGTGGACGATCTACCAAATCTCATGTATGTTTGACATTCATTCCAGAGGATGACCGATAATCAAGCCCGACAGCTTTCATGCTTCACACTTATACTCTCAATGAATTGAGTTGAGCAATCAACTGGGTTAATCACATCACGGCTACCAAGGGACTGTCAACTTTTGTTCCCACCCGACCTTTCTATCCTCCTCCCGATCCTTCTAGTGGTCATTCTACCGGTCCTAGTCAACGACGAATCGAAGACGAAGATGATACAAACCTCTCTGGCAATTAGTTGAATCTCCGACAGACTCTTATTTTATTGTTTTTATCAGCGACTTACACACTCTACGTTTTTTTCATTCACTGTTTAATATTAATCGTCCTTTTAATTTAAAAATCTAAAACGTATGATAATTCTATTTGACGTATAATTTTGGTCTTTTATGCAATAATTGTTAGTAATAGACGTATTAAAAATATAAAATGCAAAAATTGTCTAAAGCATATCTTATTTTTTTATAAATAAAAAATAAAAATTGTCAAAATTACCATTATCGACGACTTTTTTGTCGCTAAGGATAAGTTATTTTTCACAAAAATTTTGTCGCAAAAGATGCAAACTAGCGACGAAGTAAGTCGTCGCAAAAATCTATTTTTTTTACGACGAATAGATTTTGTTGGTGACCTAAAAGACAAAAATGATGACTCTAGAGTCGTCACCAATGAAACTATCTTTTACGATGACAGGTCTCGTCGCTAGAGATAACTTGTCATTCGCGAAAACAAACAATTTTCGTCGCTACTAGATGTCTTTATCGATTATATATTAGTGCCGAATTAATCGCGACGAAAAATCATCGCGATCGATTAATATAGGTCATTAGCGAGGAAATAGCACATCATTGGTGACGACAAATATGGTCGCCAATAAAGAAAATTGCAGTAGTGTAACTCTCTAGCTCGATTTTCATCTCTATTGTTTATATATATTTTTTAATCTGTAAATAATACACTATTAATTTCGATAGGACTTCTTGGTCTCTACAGAGTAGTCTAACCACCAGACCAACTATCGATCTTTAATCTTACATTTTTTGAAATAAAGTAATATGCTAAACATAAATTAAGGAACAGAATGTGAATTATAATTTGTTTTCATTTCCTGAACAAGTAACTTAGCATAGACTTATTTTAATCATTGAAATTGATTCCAAAATAGTAGATAATCATAATCATTGAAAGTACTCACGTCAAATAAATTTAAAATATATTATTCTTTTTACTTCATTTCTATAAATTACCATCTTTTATATATAAGTTTTTTAAATATCAACTAATTAAATTATTTTTTATTTAACTATACATAGGAAAACATATAGAAAGGTTATACAAAAAACAAAAAACGGTTTACTGTCCAAAAAAAAAAAAAAAAAAAAAAACAAAAAACGGTTGACATATAGCATTACTCCTCTTTTAGACAAATTTTAGTTATCTTTTGAAAATTAGGAATAGATTGATTTTTTGGAGTCAGTTTATATTGGTTTTGTATCCGTCCATATATATATCTGTATATTGTCCGGTTATTTTGAACAAGTTGCAAGCTTGAGTATAGTATATGCAAAATGTGAACACCAGCTGCATGTCACTTTCATTGCATGTTCTTTTTCAGCTTTCATTGCATATTCAACCGAAGATCACTTAGAATATATTTATCGACCCTATTACCAGTTAAATTCTAAAAGCGTACGTCATCTATTTCACAACCACAAGAATAATTGGAGACTGGGCATTCGTCCTCTTTACCTAAATCAATTAGGTTCACTACAAGAAATAGTATCTTTAACGGCAAAAAATTTAACACTAAAAATCTTAATTTTGCCGCTAATAGTCGTTATTTTTCGCCTTTATAAGTTTCTCGCTATAGATATCTTTAGTAGCAAATTATTTGTTTTTGCCTCTATTAACTTTATCTTTAGCGGCAAATATTGCCGCTTAAAATATAATTAGAGGCCATTTTGGTTTTTAAAAATAACATTAGAGGCCATTTTAATTGTTGCCGCAATAGCTTCCCTGCTAATGCTATCATTAGAGGCCATTTTAATTGTTGCCTCAATAGCTTCCCCGCTAATGCTACTATTTCTTGTAGTGGTTCAGCAGGTGTTAGGGGCGAAACCCAGGACCGACCCGAGCCAAAACCTAAGGCGAGATAAAAAAATGAGGCCCTTTCTCGGTTTAATAAAAAAAATCAACAAAATCATATATAAATAATTCCATACTAACCTTTATTAAAAAGCGACCGCCTTGGCTGCTTTGGGCCCGGGCCGGCTCTGGCGGAACCAGATTTGTTGCTGCCCCTTAAAAAAATTTAAAAACTTTTTTCACTGATATTGTACAAAAATTGCAATAAAAGTCTTTTATCTTATAAAAAGTTTCACTATATATTCTTATATTATATAAAAATAGTACTATAAGCCTTTATATAAATTTTTTTAAATTATTTAACTTATAATATATAAAATAAAATTTATTTGGCTATAAAAAAATTAAAATATTTATATATGTACAATAATTATAAGTTTAATATATAAATTTTAAAAATTTAGTAGACTAAAATAAGTATTTTAAAAATTTAGGGAGACCAAATATATAATATATATATATATATTTTTTATGAGATTATTACCCAAAAGGTCTTGAAAACACCACATCGTGACCTAACAAGACCGGCTCTATAAGCTCTTCTTACTAAAGGCCACAAACTAAATTTAACACTATAGTCCAAAATTCCAATTACCTTCTTACCCCTTTTTGTATTTTATTTTCCTATATATACAAATTTTTATCCAAATAAAATTAAAAACCTAAACACACTCTCTTCTCTTTTTTTTTCTCTCTCGTAATAATGAACAAGGGTTCTCTCTCCAAATATCTTAATCTAATCCAGAAACTGCCGCCTCCGAGCTCCCCTACACCTCCGATTTGGTGAGCCGAAATATGGTGGTGTTCGGATCCGAGAAGGTGAATAACACCTGTTTCCATGAAGCTTCTCCTTTCGAAGCTTGTTTCTGAACTCGCCGGAGTAGTACAAAAGTTGTTCGAGAAGGTGAAGAGAACCTGATGAAGCTTCTCCATTCGTAGCCCGTTCTTGAACTCGCCGGAGTGCTGGAAGGAGCCTCGATGTTGCAGCATAGATCTCACCGGAAATGAAGCACAGATCTCGCCGGAATGCTAGTAGAAGCCTCGATATTGCAGCATAGATCTCATCGGAAATGAAGCACAAACCTCACATTGATATTGTAGGCCTTGGAAGAAATTGTCCTAAATCGACAGATCTGTGAAGCGCATCACTGCCTGAGATGGCAAGTCTTCTTTCACTGCCTGCTAAAAATTCAAATCGGACCCTTTTGCATAGGAACTGAAGCTTCTTCTATTTTGTCTTTTTTGAAGCTGGTAGAGTTAAAAAGTAGTGAAATTGAAGATATAAAAGATTGATGTTACAGGTGAACGAATTGATCAACACTGGATTGGAAATTTTAATTAGCAATTTCGTTTCTCACGTGATGCAAATGGACAACACATCTATTTTAATTTTTTGGACGCTGACAACACATTGAATGATTGACTTCTTGCAAGGTGTAACTGCATGGAAAACTTCTCTTTTCTTTTTTCTTTAATTCTAAGCAAAATAGAATTATGTAATGTGTAAAATAGAATTCTTTTTTCTTTTTGTGTAATTAGTTGGTTGAATTATATTTTTATATTAATTACATTATTTAGTTTTCATCTTAAAATTGAACAATATGTGTAATCAAGAAATTATTTTCATGATGTCATACTCAGAACTTTTACACTCAGACTCAGAACTTTTGCACTCAGACTCAGAACTTTTGCACTTAGACTCAGAACTTTTGCGCTCAACACTGTTGGCGATTAAAAATCTGGCGTTAATGGAACTTTTGCACTCAAACTCAGAACTTTTGCACTTAGACTCAGAACTTTTGCACTCAGACTCAGAACTTTTGCACCCAAACTCAGAACTTTTGCACCCAAACTCAGAACTTTTGCACCCAAACTCAGAACTTTTGCACTTAGACTCAGAACTTTTATCCAAACTCAGAACTATTTTCCAGACTCAGAACTATTTTCCAGACTCAGAACTTTTTCCGGCGGTGGCCGGAGGTGGCCGGCGGTGATCGGTGGTTGTGGTCGGAGCTGGAAAATATTTGATAATTAATGAAAGAGGAGAGAGAAAAAATGATAAAGGAGGAGAGAGATTAATGGTAATGGAGGAGAGAGAGTAATGGTAGTGGAGGAGAGAGAAATAATCTATTTTTTTGTCTTATATGTACTAGAAGGGTAGTTATGACATTGGACATTTTATTGGCCTCTAAGAAGGAGAGAGGAATTGACTAGCTCCTAAGTGGCACACTGATTTTTCTCAAGACCCCTTGGGTAATTCACCCATTTTTTATTTATAAAAGATAAAAAAAATTTAAAGTAATTTTCTTTAAAAAAGAATTAGGAGGGCCATGGCCCCCACAACCTATAACGTGGCTCCGCCACTAGCAGGTGCAGACTGCAGATACTAGCTTGTGGTGGAAAAGTTTTTGAAAAAACCACAACTATCGTAATGTTTAATGTCTTTTTATTAGGAATGTCCAAATTTTATAAAGAAAAATTAAGACAATTTGTTATAAATAATCGAGCACATTTTAGTTTAGAAAAATCATAGATGGAGCTGGTTAAAAATGGGGTTTAGAAACAACACCCTTTGATTATTTTTTCAGCTTATTTACACTATATAGATCCATATATTATGCAAAAAATTGCATATCATGTCTTTTATGCAAAAAATTGCATATTAGGTCCCTATATTATGTAAAGATTAAATTATAAAAGATTGTTTAAATTTAATAATATATTAATTTGATTTATTAAGACACCAAATTAATAAAATAATTAGTTTTTTGTCAAATCAGATTTGAATAGCTCTAAACGGGTAATTATACATTACCTTTTAATAAAATATGTTATATTCATTCTCTTATTTAGCTTTCATTACTTATCACTTAAACAAACAAACAAGACCTAAGATTCCATAGTAATTTTTTATACAAAATAACATATATTTTATAATAAAAAGACAAACTATTTATATGAATAAAATGATTACAAACCTAACACACCAAATTTTAAAATAAAAAGGGTCAAACGATGATTTTGAAAATTTTAAAAAGGCTAATGACTTGTAATTAATTTTTTTTAGAAGATAATTATTATTTTTATTGAAAAATTAGGGAGAGTCATGGCCCCTCCTCAACTATATATATCGGCCAATATAAAAACAATGATGGTATGGGGAAGAAAAAGGTTTATAATCTCCCACTGGTTCTTGAGATGCGATATCAATTTATCAAATTTTTATATAAATAAGGCTATATACCATTCTTTCTCATATCACCATATATTTATTATATGGTTTGATTTGATTAAAATTAAATTATTCATTTATTTATTTTTACAATTTTAACTTAATTTTATTTCTAATCAAATTATACCATATAATGAAATGATATGAGGGTGGTATGAAAAAAGATAATATATAACATTACTCTGATTACATATATATATGAACGAGTACTTCATGACAAAGTTCAAGCAAGCTAGTTTTATTAAAGAGTTTTTGAGCTTGTTTTTAAATAGTTGAATGAGTTTGAACGAGTAATCTGTTCACAAAATCTTGGTTTATTTACATCCTTGACCTCATTAGGGTTGGGTCCGGGGTAACAATCCGTTTTGTTTCGTGATTATTTCTATATATACCTTAGAGAATGAAGACTAAACATAAACAAATTTTAAGAGCTATATATTTATCCCGTGGGAGCTAGTATATATTTTTCATTCGAGTTTTCCTTAAATAAGAGGCACAAATCTAGATGATGATGGGATATATTTATCAATAAAAAATTTGCTCGAATAAAGTGGTCTTTCGTGTTTTCTCTAGAACTTCAAACCAGTTGGTTATTGGATTTGGTCAACTCTCACATGATAATATCCACATTAATGAAAGGGTTTAACAACCAAGGGGAGCGCGCTCTCGTCTTTGACGATCAAGTCGCTTTCAGAATAATAATAAATCCCTAAATGGCACTTGATCTTAAGAGAAATATAATAATGGAGAGACGAGTCCATATATGTCGTTGCAAGGTGAATTATGTAATCATGAGCTACGAAATATCTCTAAAGTTTACTCCAACGATTAATTCAATGTTGGAATATGAAAACATCTATTGATGACACTTAGTCTTGAGATAAATACAATAATGGATAGACAAATGCATGCTCGTGTGTCGTATTAATATGAATTGGGTGTACTCGAGTTATTAGATATTTCGGGTTTTATACAATTTAGGACATGAAAAATATTCAAATGTTGGACTAATAAAGTTATTTTTTACCATAATTATAGAGGATAATGGTCATGATTAAGGAGATAATGATCTTTGATGTATTTAAACTAAATCCTGTTTTTGTAATGTTTAAAAGAGCGCTTGAGGCTACCTTTCATAGTGCGCTCGGGGGGTGTAATACGATCTTTTAGAGGAGGTCAAGCGGAGGTAGGCGAGATGAATTGTAATTTGTAAGTTATGTGATTTTTTTTTTTTCAGAAACTTGAATGAAAAATAAATTAAACCCATATAATATATCCTTCATTTAGTAATCATATACTATGCAGAAATTAACCAAATATTTTTTCGAGAAAATTGCTTCGTGGATACCCAACGTTACATAATTTGAATAAATAAGTGCCCAAGTTTTAAAAAATGACAAATAGATACCTAACGTTATATTTTTCGTCTTTTATTAATACCCACTGTAACTTTTGATGTTGGCTGTCACGTGGCTCGTTTTTTTTGTTGTAAATATCAGTTGTTTTAGGGATGCTTTAGTATTTTCTCCCTATCTATTAGACAAACACGTATGTAAACTTAGATACTTATTTGTCAAATTTTACAAAAAAATGGTACTAACGGAAATGTCACAGAATCACCACGTTACAGTTAACGTTAAAAGTAAGAGTAATGCTGGATATCACCCCAAATTGTATCACCTTTATATCGCCTCCTACATGGATTTTAAATGCACCAATCATGTGATTTCTCTTTCCTAAATTATCATTTTCTCTCTCTTTTATGATTGGTCCACATAAGGGGCGATATAAAGGCGATGCAATTTGGTACGTACTAACAGAAGATATAATGAAAACTTAGGTATTTATTTATTATTTTCTAAAATTTAGATATTTATTTGTCAAATTTTAAAATAATATTTACCCATAAAGGGTATTTTCCCTCTTTTTTTTCTTTCTTTTAACTATGACTTAGTGTTCTACCTTTTAGTTTGTTTAACAAAATTTTGGATCCGCACTTACCCTAAATAATACAGTCCTTCAGTCCAACAACCTTAATCATCAAGTGGAGATATATACTTTCTTGGTATAGTGGGGTATGCATATATATCATGTGATCAGTGTCATAGGATAATTCCGCTGCGTAGTTGCTCACTGAAGATCTGTCTCAAGCGCAGAAATTTTATGGATAAAAAGCTGCGTGAGATCTTTATTTTACAGCGAGTGTTATATATCCATTTACTTTCGGCAAAAGCAGTTCATGTATGGCACAAGATATATGTAAAAGATTTCTTCATAGCGCTCCGAACCATGCATGCACTTAGTAAAGTTCCGCTAGATTATTAAAACTATATAATAAAATTGAAGATAAATTTCAAAAATAACTTCTAATTAATTACACTTCTTTATTTTTTATTTCAAAAAAAAAAAAATTTACTCATAAATTTTCAATTTAATTACCAATTGAACACATTATTATATTTAACTTTCAATGTTGATTTTTTAATTTTCTATTGTTTTTTATTTTATTTATTAATATTTATTTTTAAATTTTTTTTTCTGGAAAACTTTTTTAGAAATTTTTTTTCGAATATTTTTTTTAAATAATTTTTTTCGATTTTTTTACCGGATTTTTTTTTTTAAATTTTCCCCGATTTTTTTTTGTTTTAAATCGAAATTTCGGATTATGTGTTGTTATAACACACAAAATAGATTTATGTGTTCTTGTAACATACAAAGTCATAAAAGCGATCTAAATGATTCTCTTATTTAACAAACTTGTTTTTTATATTTATTAATCACATATACCTTATTTTTATTCGTCTTTAACTATCTTGATATTTATATTTTTGTCCAACACTTTTTTGTTATTTTTGTGTTTATGTTTTAGGATTTTGTGTTATTCCAATTCTGTGTATTCTTAAAACGAACAAATATAAGATTTGTGTATTCATAGAACACATAAAAATTGAATTTATGTATTACTAAAATACACAAAACTTGATTTTGTTTGTTCCAATTCTGTATATTCCTGGAACACACAAGTCTCTGATTTGTGCGTTCCTGGAACACATATAAATCAAATTTACAAAGCTTGATTTTGTTTGTTCCAATTTTGTGTATTCCTGAACACACAAATCGTAAAATTGTGTATTACTGCAACACAAATCTCAGATTTGTGTATTCATGGAACACATAAAAATCAAATTTGTGTATTCTTGGAATACAAAAAACTTGATTTTGATTGTTCCAATTTTGTGTGTTCCTGCAACACTGTGTTCATGGAACACACAAAAAAATTCGGGAAAAAAAATTTGAAAAAAAAAATTCGGGGAAAAAAAAGGTTGAAAAAAAATCAAAAAAAAAATATCGAAAAAAAATTAAAAAAAGATAAAAAAATGAAAATAAATAAATAAATATTATTATAATTAAAGTAATTAATTAATTGCCTCTATGTATTTTTGTAATCTTCCACTTTTTTGTGCTTAAGTAGGAATTAAGTTGAAATTGTATTTAATTGAGAATTTTTACACTCTCTATGTAATTAATTGGGCATTGTCCCTAAATTTTATTATTAAAAAAAGATTTTAAAACATTATCAATACTAATTGAGTAATGATATATGTCACCCCTTTTCATGTCACCCTTTTATCACCCTTCTATATATATGTTTTGATTTCCTTGAATAGAAGATAGAAAAAAATTAAATAGGATAGAGAAATCCATTCACTAGTACATGTAGGCATAAACGTAGGAGGTGATATAAGGGTGATAAAAAAAGGATAACAAATATCATTACTCATACTAATTTGGTAAATTTCGAGTTTCATACTAAATGAATTAATAAATATTACATTACATGTTAATATCAATTGAGTAGTTATAAATTTATACCGTCATATTAAATTAATATATATATATATATATATATATATATATATATATATATATATATATATATATATATATATATATAAAAAAGTTGATTATTTTTTTATTTATGTAGTTAAATTAATTTTAAATCAGTTAATTTAAAAAATAAATTACACTTCTATTTTTGTATTTGGTATCTTTTGTCATGAGTTATAAATATATACTTTTCATAGAGTAATGATATATACAGTACATTTTTTTTTTTAAGCAAATAGACTAATATATGGTCCAAATTCATACCACCAACATACTACACATGAAATGTTATGATTTGGTTGGAAGTAAATGGTTAATTTATTTATTTACTTGATTTGATTAACGATTTACTTCTAACCCAATCACGCCACGTCATGAGTGGTATATTGGATGGTATAAATTTGGGTTGTATATATCATTACTCTGTTTTTCTTGTCGGATAAAGAACTTTTAATTGTGAAAATTCAATCACGTCCAATCCCTAGACGGGTGAAACTCCCATACACCTGTATACCTTCCTGGTGTAAACTGTTGTTGGCCCTATCTCTAGCGTGTTTTGCGAGTCTGTCTGCACGACCATTCAACCTTCCTGGACTGTGCCTGTAGGAGATTGGACCATACATGTCGGCCATCTGATTGATTATTCACTGTTGATATTTGCCTTCCATTGTTTATCCCTATTTCCAAGCCAGAAAATATTGACATTATGCATTTAGTAAAACTTTTGCATGTTAATGAACCTAGTTAAATGCTCATCTTATTTTGAATTTGTTCTACTATTCTACTATTGAGCACATACTTCGTACACCATTATATATGTTTGGGGAGGATGACAAACTAAGCTTTCCCTTAACAACTAATGAGATTATTCTATCGAGATCGGGTATAATGTTATTCTTCTTTAAAGGCTGCTAACAACCCTTTGACGTCCTCTTATGGACACACTCGTTCTCCTTTTCTTTAGAAGATTATTTGGCATGCTAAATTTTAATGGTAAATATTAGTTTTTTATTTGGAAATACTACAAGAATGCCTTACAATGCATTCAAATATGTTCAAGAGGTAGATTCTCTACCTCATCTGTTTCCAAGATTAGTGATTGCTCTTCGGAGTCGGTGGAACATATGCTCCTCTTGTGCCCACGAGTTGCTCAGGTTGGGATCTTTTGAGAAACAAAATCTTATCGGTCCTACCGATAGTATCTCCTTGAGTGACTGTATTTCCATGCTTATAGGGATTTTTCTAGGAAAGGTTGGAACAAAAAGGCATATATTGTTTAAATTTTTATCCTTCTTTGGAAAATCTGGATTGCTCGTATAAAATATCATATTCAAAAGATAAAGTGGAACTTTGAGACTATTCTTATCTCGACTCATAATTGTATGGTGGACACCTTTTCCCGATTATATAAGGATTGCTTCCTGAGGGCTCTTTGAACGCCTAAGTTCACGTTGCTTTTTTGGAGGTCCCATTGGATGTAGGGATGACAACAGATCAGATATCCTCGAAAAATTGTATATTCACATCCACATCCATTAAGAAAAATAATAACCAAATCCGCATCCATTAACCATCGGATTTTAAAATTATTTACCAAATCCGCATCCGCGACGGATACGGTTTATCAGCGGTTAATCCGTATCCGCAATCATATAGAATGATTTAAATAAAATAATTTATTAAATATTTTAAAATTCTAAAATTAGCTATAAAATTATTGGGAGATCATAAAATGATATTAGGCAATATAATATTAAAGTAAATAATAATCAATTAAGTAGTTCATGTATAGAATAATTATATTTGGTCAAGATTATGTATGAAAGTTGCATAACAAAATATATTTATGTATAGTATATATATTTTAATGTTTTATTTTATATATTTTTATTCAGATTACGATTTATCTGTCAGATTATTGTAAAAGACCAAATCCTAACGGATAATCTACCAGTTACTTCTTCTGAGAACCAAACCTTCATAGATGCATTATCAATTTTATTAATGATTTTTTTATCGAATCAAATATATATCGGTTATGGTTAATATTTGAATTATTGTCCTCCCCTCCTATTTGGATGGGAGTTTTTTAAAAATATTTTGTAATGCATCTTTTAAATCTTGCTTAAAATCAGCAGGGATTGTCGTGGTTTACTCTGATAATAATTTTAGCCTCCTTTTATGTGATGGTTAAGAAATTTGGAGTGAAAATGTGGTAGAAAGCTAAACATGTGCCTTTTTTTTGGCATACATAGGAGGCTTAAAAAGCCAAAAAATTGACTACATAATCAATTTATCTCTCAGTGAGGGTCTAAAACCAGTCTAGGAACTGCATAGCCTCTCTTATCCCTAGTGATATTATGCCACAAAAAATCCGGAGGATCTTCCAGTATGTTAGGACCTCCACTCAAATCCGCTCCATTTCTTGCTAATAAGTTCGCACACATGTTTGCTTCATGATAGGCAAAGTGTAACTCAAAACCATGATGACTCCGTAATAATTCGCTACATTTGCGACCAATAGGATTATTCCAACTCTTAGAACTACTACCTTTCTTTATTAGCGCATGTGCCGTTTTTAATTAACCATGTCATGTGGTAGATAATTTACAAGAAAGGAATACAAACATGCCTACTGATTGCCTTGACTTTATTCAAGTAATCAAATCTACGTCAAACAACTATATAGAAGATTTGACCTCTCATATTAAAAATAAAAAATATTATTAATAATAAGGCTCATATTAATATTTAACATATTCCTAAGTATAGGAATGGAGGAAAAGATCTTGTAATTAACTAAGTGTTTTACATGTAATTTATACTAGAAAATCTGTCAATGGTTTTACTTTTCATTTTCATTAATTCTTTGTGTAAACTTAGAGGATCTGAGAAAAAATCAGTTAATTTTTGTAATTATTTATTATTTCCATATATTGTGTACTAAAAAAAGCTACAAACCAACATCTGTTTGACTTACGAGGTATTGGGAAAGTTTTTGACTATCTTTTGACCGAAGGATGAGTGCCCAAAATATTCATGCTTTATAGATATACCCTAATTGGAGAATATGTAAGAATTGTTCTTATGGTCCATTGCCATCTCATTGTTTCCTTAGTCTAATGTCTTTTGCATGCATGTTATAAGCATAACATGTCGATAAAAATAGTGTGGAGATTTGCCTTCTTTTGGGGCATGCTATATATATATTCTACAAAGGTGTTCGGAATTTTAGGCATCATCTAGCTATATATATTTTTTGGAATTCATGTATTCGTTAATAATAGATGTCGAATTATTCTAATCCAAATTTACCATTCTGCATTTTCTTTCAACTGTAAAGGTTTGACTCTCTAATATATATATTTAACCCTGATTTTTTTAAGACAAGGATTAGTAATAGAGAAAAGGATAAATCCTTCGTGTGCCCTCTTAACTATGCCCAAAATGCACGGGTCGCCTCTGATCTTCAAAATTACCCTTTTACGTCCCATATTTTTACCTTTTGTGACACCGTTAGTCCTTTTTTCATTTTTCTGTCAGTTGACCGTTAGTCAACGCCACATGGCGCCACGTCACTGCCACCTAAGCTCCAACTCAGCGCCACGTCTGCATGACGTCACCTATAGATGAGATGTGATTGCCTACGTGTCCAGGTATGTTTGTCTTTTGACCTAAAAACAATCCATTTACAAACCCAGTTACCCCGTATCCCCCCTTTCTCACTATAACATCCCTAAAATCGAATCAAATCGAACATAGTAGTGCGTGTTCTTGGTGTTCTTCACCAATTTTGACAAAAAATTCCACAAATCCATTCCAATCAAGAACTAATATCTAACTTTCGTTACCCACCCACCTACTTACAAGCACCTAGTTAGAAACCCTCTTCATTTCTCAAGTCGCAGTTAAACACTAGAAGAAACGAATCAAATTCTTGGTGTATCTTCTCAAATTCAAGATCAATTTGAATAGCAACTTCATACGCGGTTATTCCATTCCATTGTGATGGCGTATTTAAGTGAAATCGTTAGTGATTCAGGTATTAATCTTCTCGACACATTTAAATTCTGATTACTGGGTTTTTTAGGGTTTCATGCTACAGTGGTTGTGAATAGTTTTTAATAACAGAGTTGATTGTTAATTGCAGATTCGGAGAAAGGTGAAGGGGACAATGTTAATTCTGGTGTTGATGATAGCGGTTCAAATTTTTTGTTTCATGATAGCGATAATAATCTCGATGATGATGAAGATGACATTTTGTTCCAGAATAACGTCGATATTGGTGTTGAGTTCGTTGGTGTCGGGTCTTCTTCGTCGGTTAACTTAAACGGGTTAGAGCTCCCTTGTCCTAAAGAACTACCTGTAATAGACGATGACGACTTCAACGAGGGTTCTTGTGGAAAGTCAGAGAATTTGAAAAGTTTGGAAAGATCAACGAATGAGGAGGATGGTGAAGGTTTGGGAGTTCGAAGAAGGAGAAATCACAGGTTTAATGTAGTGGTTGACAAGCATGAGCCTAAATTGAAGGTTGGTATGATTTTCGCTAATGGGGTTGAGTTTAAGGAAGCAGTGAAAGCAAATTCTATTTGTGAAGTAAGGAATGTTTGGTTCTCTTGTAATGAACCAGGAAGAGTTAGAGCTAAGTGTAGAGGTTCGAATTGTGAATGGTTTGTGTATGCGACTAAATGCTTGGATGGTAGTTTTCAAATCCGGACACTTAATCACATACGTGGGTGTGCATTAAACAGTAAGCACGTAAATTCTACCGTTCTATCCATGAGGTATGCTCATCAGTTGAAGTTAAACTCGTCTTTGAGAGCAATTGATTTACAAGAACAAGTCTTACATGATCTTCATATAAGTATTAGTAGGAGGCATGTATATAGGACCATCAAGAAGGTTAAGGAGTTAGATGAATTGCATTTCTTAGACCAATATAGCTTGCTCAACAACTATTGTGCTGAGTTGTTAAGGACTAATCCGGGTTCAACCGTTTTTTAAAAAACTGAGGAAGATGAATTAACTGGGGAACACAGGTTTTTTAAGATTTTATTGTTGTTTAGAACCTTTGAAAAGAGGGTTTAAGGCGGCTGGGTGCAGAAAGGTGGTTGAGTTGGATGGTTGTCATCTTAAAGGACCTCATCCAGATGTTATATTAACCGCGGTTGGGATGGATGCTAATAATTGCATCTATCCAGTTTGTTATTCTTTAGTTGACACTGAAAATTTGGACACTTGGAGGTGGTTTGTGAGTTTGTTAGTGGATGATCTTGAAATTGATGATCGTGAGATGTGGGTTTTTGTTACAGACAAACAAAACGTATAGTTATTGACTAATGTATTTTTTTAACTTTTAATTTTCAGATTGGCTAATAGTGAAATTTGATATTTTTTACAGGGGTTAGGAATAGCTTTGGAGGAATTATTACCAAATGTCGAACACAGGCATTGTGTTAGACATCTCCATCAAAATTTCAAAAAAAAAACACGGGTCTTTTGTATCGAAAGATAAGATGTGGGAAGCTGCTCGAGCTACTTATGTGGAGCGTTTTACAAGTGTGATGGAGGTGATTAGAGCAATGGATGAGGCAGCCTATGAGTGGTTAGCAAAAGAACCGCCAAGGTATTGGACTCGATCCCATTTTAGGACAAATACACATTGCGATGTTTTATTAAATAACATGTTTGAGTCTTGGAATAAACAACTGTTAGACGCTAGGGGCTCTTCTATTTTAGTGTGTTTAGAACGTATAAGAGTTTATTTGGTTGAGAGATTAGAAAAAAGAAGAAAGTGGATATGTAGATGGAAAGGAGATATTTGTCTGAAGATTAGGAAAATAATTAATTTAAAAAAGAAATGGTCCTCCAAGTGGATTCCACTACACTGTGGAGGTAGTACTTTCCAAATAAGGGCTCAAATGGGGCTTATTTTGCTGTTGATTTGAATACATTTAACTGCGCATGTCGAGGGTGGGACTTGTCGGGAATCCCATGCGTACACGTGATTTCCGCATTAACATCTTTGGGTCTTGAGGCAGAGGATTACACTTCTGAATATTTTAAAACATCTACAATTAAAAAAGCATACGAGCCATATATTAGACCTGAATTATGGCCTCAGACTAATGTGCCTAAAATAATTGCTCCAAAGGGTGTCAAACTAGCTGGGAGACCAAAAAAGAAGAGAGATAGAGCAGTTGGTGAAGATTTTGAAGAGAGGATGAAGAAAGTACAAGCAAAAGGCAAAGGAAAAGAAGATGTTAGAGTGGAGGTTGAAAACGTTGGTAGACATGGGTTAAAGGGTAAATGTAGTTCTTGTAAGAAAATGGGACACAATAAAATAAGCTGTTCAAGAAAAACTCAAGGTCAAAAGTGTAGCTGAAAGCGCAGTGAATGATCCAGTGGAAGTTAATAGCTTGGAGGAACAAACTACAGAAACTCCCAAGATGGTATCAGTGGAGTCTCAAAGTCAAAGCAGTTCTGTGGTCAAGGTTGATAAGCGAAGATCAAGTAGACTTGAAAAAAAAACTCACAAGTGTCTGAAAATAATGTTTACGTAAATGCTACTAATAGTGATGTAAATATAAATGTGGTCAACAGTGATGTTAATATTGATGCCTTAAGAAGTGAACTTCAACTTAAGGGATGTAAGAGTACGGTTGACGTTGACATTGACGCGAGTAAAGTTCACCTCGACGTCAATGATAGCAACATTGTGGTGACTACCCAAGTGGTTAGCCCTTCTCGTAGGAGACCCAAATCAAGAGCCAAGAGGGGTCAATTACCTTCCAATTCCAAGGACCAAAAAATGGATGGTAAAGATAGTGCTAAGGGCGACGAGTCTAATGGAGATTCAAAAATATTTACTGAGATGAGTCAAATATCTAAGGTAAGATTAGTCCATTTGTTTGTTTTACTTGATATAATTGATTAACTTGTTTTTAACTAATTGACAAAGGATACCCCTGGAATTGAGGAGCAAGTAGTAGTGATGACCTAGGGTAGCACAACGTTCCACTTGGTTGGATGGGCTCACAAAAGAAGCGGGAAAGAGTTGAAGGACCTTCAAAAGATGAAAAAGTATGTAAATACATAAAGTGACTTTGATGTTTTGTACCTGAAGTATGTGTTAAACATGTGTTTTGATCTCGTGTAGTTTACACCCAACAAAAAACCTTGCGTGGAGGTTAGTAAATTTAGTGTCCCTGATTTGAAGGACGGGTTTCTACCCACGGGTGTCAAGAATCTTGGACAACCAAGTGTACGAATAATTTTTTCAAGATTTATTGATTTATAACCAAGGGTAAGAATAATAAGTTTTGTTTTGTAGGATATATCTAAGAGACCACCTTTCAGGCCAGGTGGAATTGGGGTGCATACAAGAGCTCCTACTCCAATTAGCAAACCAGGTTCAATCACCATTGGAACAAAGAAAATTGATGGCAATCCATTTTTGTATAAGGGAAAACAGAATGTGAGTTTGGAGAGTCTTCAAGCTAAAGGTAAAGGAAAAGCTAAAGGAAAAGCTAAAGGTATGAACCCTTCATTTGACGTTGCTGGAGTGAACAAGGCTTTCAAGGAGTTCGATAAGAACATGGCTGATTACATGAAGAATCTTTTCAATCGAGGTTCAAGTTCGAAACAAAAGGAAAAGATTGACAACAAAGTCGTGATGTCCGAAAAAGATAATCATGTGGTGGAAGAAGAGAAGAAAGATGCAGTTGTAAAAAGGAAGGCAACAGATAAAAAAGAAGCGAAACAAATTACAAGTTCGAAAGAGAAGAGGGGTAAACTGAAGAAGAAGCAACTCGAAGTCAACAAGAAGGGTAAGACAGTCAAATTGGTTAACGTGAAGAAGGAAAAGATGTGAGAGACTTATTATAATTTTTAATCTAGTATTTGATGTTGTTTTGTCAGAATTTTTTACTCCCTTAACGTTTATGCACGTGGTTGTGTTTGTGGTGTAAGACTATACCTACTACTTTAACTTTTGTTCACGTGAACTTCTTGGTTATGTAAGAAACCTGCTAGTATTTTGACTTGGTATTCAGTTGTTGCTTTTTTCTAGTTTTTTACCTTACTTGTTCTATTCCGTTTTTTATTCTCTCAATATATAACTCACTTACAAAGAAAGAAACAAATCAAACATAAAGTTAGCTAGCCACTAATGTCGGACTACAATTCAAGTGGGAGTGACCAGTGGTCAACTAGGTCACCACTCGTACCTGATTTCACCCCAAGTGACCTGAACATCAAGCCTTCACCGTTAATGGAAGTCTCGCTGGAGAACTACTCGGATACAGAGTTATGTAAGCGCGGAATGCCCGCGTTGATTGTTACTATTAACTTAGGTGGTAATAGGAGTTTCCATTCACTTCGTTGTCACTTTGAAGATTTTCGATTCCAAGATTTGCCTAAAAAGGAATGCGATTTCTTCATTTGGCTACCTGGAACGGATGAACTTCCAATTCCGTCGACAAGCAAAGATGACCTTAGCTCGAACGATCATGCAAAAAGAAAGCGTAAGTAATTGAAGAAGATTCACACTAGACTTTGGTGGTAGTTAACCTATTAAATTTCATTCCATTAAATTAAGTTATCTTAGTTAGATTTAATTGAGATGTTTTATTTATATTAGACCTCTTTACACTTAAATTCAGATGTTTTCTATCTAAGTCTACTAAATTTAAGTCTTTTAAATTTTAGTCTACTTTATTAACTTTTGATTATTTTTATTTCTTTTGGATTGTCTTTAAATCAATTATGTTTAACAAAATAGATTGTATTACATTTTTAATTTGAAATATTAAATATCATAATGTAATAAAAAAATTCTAGTTCTTTTTTTATTCGTTTCTAATAATTTGTTTAAGTTAAAAAAAAATTCTAGATATTTTTTTATTCGTTTCTAATTATATTACACTATTAATATAATCTAATTCTTTTTTTATTCGTTCCTACTTATATTACACTTTTAAATTTAAATATTAAATTTCATAAAGTAAAAAAATAAATTTCAGAATAACAAATTTTAAACCCATAAATAGAGTGCAGTTTACATCAAATTGTAAGATAACTGTCCAAAATTCACTTGAAATTCAAAATAGAGTCAAGTTTACACAGTCCAAAAAGTGCATCTCCATCCAAAACACAATCCAAAACCAAATACAAGTCCAACACTTCACCATACTTAAACTTAATAAAATACTAGATTAAAAAGTCATTAAAAAAGATAATAACATTAAAAATAAACTAACACCACCAAAACAAACAAAACCAGCACCAGTATCGACCAATCATTCGACTCATCTTCCTCGTCCTCAAACTTGAAAAACTTAGGCGAACATATACCAGCAGGAGACTGCCTTGACACCTTCCTCCACTTGGGCGACGGAGTCTCCTCGCCTTCTGAACTGGTTCCACCAGAATCAACTCTTGGTCGTATGGGAGGGGAATGATCTTCGTTTTTACCTTCTCAGGAACACTGATTGGCGCCAGTCTGACGCTCCACCTATACGCTAGGTCCTTGCTCCTGTATGTCTTCGGAGCGGGTCGGGTCTTTGGTGGGGCAGATGGAGACACACAAGCCATTTCTGACAAAAAAGATTTCAAAAAAAACGGTTAAGTTAGAAACTTGATATATTTTTCGTAACTAAGAATAATCGAAAACATGAAAGAGTTTAATGAATAATTTTTTATTAATAGACTAGTGTTTTATTAAAGAAAAATAAAAAAACTTACTCTGCTTTCCTTTCTCCTTCGACGATTGTTCTCCAGATTTTTTATCCTTCATTTAATTCTAAGTAACTTATACAAATAGCGCTTAAGTTTTATTGTTTAGGATAACCGATAGCAGTTATCTATATATATAGAGGGGGTTACTTAGTTCCATAATGAATATGTTTTAGTCCCCGAGATAACTCCTTGGGGTTCCATACACTAGCCTTCGGTTTCCAATGCAAAAACGTTTCATATTCCACATAAAAAAAATTAGTACGCGGTATCTATCTGATACACTAATGTGGGCCAGAAAAGAATTAAGTTATCAAGTTTAGGGGCCCAGATGACTAAAAAAAAGGACCATATCATACAAACAGGTAAACTTAAGGGGCCATGGGGTTACAAACTATATAGAACAGGTGCCACATCATCACCATCTCGGCTACGAATCAAATTAGGGAAAATCAAAACTAAATTAAACAACATTCAACCATCTCAAATTCAGAAAAAGCATTACATTCAAACAACAATAACAACATCTAACACAAACTCATAAAAACCCAGAAACACTACACCAAGAACACCAAACCACCACTGAAATACCCTAAAACATTCGAGAAATTAAAAACCCTAAGAAAAAATAGATAAAAAAATGCCAGATCCTCGGTTTTTTACCTTCATTAGATTTCAGAGCTTCTATTTCTTCGTCTTTCCTCGACAACGACCAGAGCAACCCGGAAATCACCACCCGACTTCTATCGCAGATGGGAGGATTAAACCAGCTGAAGAACGAGCATTTTCTATCCACCGCTTGATACTTCGAGCATCCAAGGAAACGCCTTCCCGGATTCGTGTCCGTCCAAGACGTGCAAATCTTCACACGTTAGCATACCCAATCTTCCTTACCTGGGTCATTCATTGGAGGAGTTGAGCCGTTGGTGTTTCTCGAACCCGCCATCGGAGGAGAAGAGGCGTTGGTTATTCTGGAACCGGCCATCGGAGGAGACAAGCCATTGGTGTTTCTGGAACCAGCCATTGGAGAAGAGTATGAAGGGAGGAGAAGGGAGGATGAAGGGAGGCGAACGAACGACGAAGAGTGGAAGAAGGATGAACGCGGGGAGGGTAGGGGAAATTGATTCAGGGGTAATTGATTTTAGGGTTGGTAAATGGATAGTTTTTAGGTCAAAAGACAAACATACCCCTGGACACGTAGGCAATCACATCTCAGCTATAGGTGACGTCATGCAGACGTGGCGCTGAGTTGGAGCTTAGGTGACAGTGACGTGGCGCCATGTGGCGTTGACTAACGGTCAACTGACAAAAAAATTAAAAAAGGACTAACGGTGTCACAAAAGGTGAAGATATGGACGTAAAAGGGTAATTTTGAAGATTAGGGGCGGCCATTACATTTTGGGCATAGTTAAGAAACCACCCGAGAACTTTACCCTAGAGATAACTATTCTACAATGAAATTGCTAAAGAATAGCTGCCCAATTTGTGTGTATGAATAATGATATTCGTGGGCGGTCCGTCCTTTAGTCCTTCTATCTTAGAACGACGTCATTCAGTCTTCATGGCTATACATACTTTGGCTTCATTTTCAAAAGGTGAGGACAAGAAGAAAAAGCCCATGTTGACTCATTTCTCTCCACGGACACATGCACATGGATGTTAACATCATCAACAAATCTTCTCCCAAATGGTCAAACTTTGACCATGTTCGTTTTGTTTTTGTATATCCACTTGAATATTTCCCCACAAGTTGAAGTCAAAGAGGATCCCTTTTTGAATTTCAAATGTTCTTTTTTAGAACATTATGGGGATGAAAAGCTTCCAACATATTGTTGATATTCGCTCGAGTGTAAGATATGGCAACATAGTATTTACTGGAACGATGTACCTTAGTTTTACTCAGGAGTAAAAATTTAGCTGCTAATTAGATTATTAAACAAGAGCTGTAACATTTTGTTTGATAATTGAGATTATAATATTTCTTCTCAGTTGTCTTGTATTCTATGTGTTGATAACAAGCTTTTAGAAATAAACTAATATGTAATTTTCTGTTTTATCTATTTATATATTATGAGTACCAAAAAAAAAAAAAAAAGGTATGGCAACTATTACAATTTAGACCCCATCTCTCGGTGGATGAATGAACTATTTAGAATTACTTATATAATAGATGATTAAATTCGTTATAATTTTAACTATAAAATTAATCAAATAACTGAATATTGTTTATTGTAACATATATTATATACTAGATATAACCCGTGCCCGAGGGCACTATACAAAACTTGATCTATTTTTTAATTAAACAAATAAACATAATATGTTTCTTATTTTATCTTCTTATAATTTAATTTAATAATACATAAAATAAAAAATTTATTTAATGAGTATGATAATTATAGTAAAAATTTTAAATATTATATTCAAATATTTTTCATTAGCATTGAGTAAATTTTTATATCAAAAGAAATAAAAAATAACTTATTTAAAAAAATAAATAGAATGAACATTCATCAGGTCTGTTCAATGAAAATTCTATTTTCAATTAATATGTATTGTATAATATGAATATTTTAGAAATGTAGGATCCTTAAATCATATTTTAATTAATATCTCGATTGACTAAGAAATGAGTAGATTAAATAATTTCATAACTTATATATTCTTGAGTGAGCTTGGGAGTGCTCAAATATTTATTTCACAAACGGAAGTTGGTGAATATCTATATCATATGTTTATAATTGAATATTATGACAATGTTAGATCCTTTAATCACATTATAGTTAAAATAGCGGTTGGCCAATGTTTGATCCTTTGATCAAATTTTGACTAATATCGCGATTGGGCAAGGTTGGGGTAGATTTGATAATTTTATAACTTTTATGTTCTTGAGTGAGCCTAGCTTTGCTCAAATGCTTGTTACACAATTGGGTTAACGATTGGTGGATATATAAATCATAAGTCTATAATTTTACTGTAAATATTAATTTGGTAAACAAACTTACATTAGAGAGAATATTTATTAGTCTATCATTCTTATATAGATAACAATGTTCCACTATTCCAATTGATAAAATCAAATAGTATCCAATATTAATAGTTAATCCTTAAAACTACATTGAGTCGTTAAACTATTTACATATACCACATATGAATAAAAATACGTGTTAGTTCCCTAAAGAATACTTAGTATCTTGAAATAAGTTTTTTTTTTGCAAATCAATGATGTGCGTTACAATATTAGAAATTTAAAATATATTTACACTTCACTAAATCTATAGCCCTACATAATTCTTATTAGTCACGAAAAAGGAAGTTATTGTTGCTTCCATGTAATATTAACGTCCATATGGTTTTTGCATAGTCAGTAACTTTAGTTCATTGATCAATAAATTATCGAAAAAATGTAGCAAATAAATCCAGTTCACTTTAAGACAAAACTATGTTAGTTGTATAAGACAAAACTACTTAAACAATATAACATAATAAACTACATTGAGTAAGAAACAATAGTTATCTTAAATGTAGAACATTTGAAAAAAATAGAAAACATACAAAGTAGAATTAATTATAATTTTAAAAACATATTATATTCTATATTCAAATAAATATATAAAAATATGTGTAAATTTACCATCGATGCACAATTGATTATATATTTAAATATATATATAAAAAATAAGTGTAATTTTTACGATTTGTACATAAAAAAATTACATATTTGGTCATCCATGTCTCTAACTTAATTTAGTTAAAAAAATAGAAAACTCATATATCATGTTAAGATATAATTTATTCTAAACATGGACTATACTTGGTCTTAAAAAAATAGAGAACTCATATATTAGGTTAACTTATAATTAACATTAATTATAAATAAATACTAAGTATTTTTTCGATACAAATAATATTACTTAGTTGAAAAACATTACATATTTGGTCATCGATCTGTTAAATATAGAGAACTACTATTTAAAATAAGCAAGTGAAATTTGTTGTCCATGTAAAAAATCAAATTGTCTTATATATCCAACCAAAAAATTATAAAAGAAAAATATAGTTACATCATCTTAAAAAAATCTGTCATTATTTTTTCCAATTAAAAATATGACAATATAGTTACAAATAAAAATCATTAAATCAGATTTCCATATTTATGTTTTCGAAAAATATAGTTCTCTAATATTATGAAAGATTCTAAAAAATGAAAGATTCTCAAAACATTACATATTTGGCCATTGATCCATTAAATATAGAAAACTCATAGAATAAAATAGATATTTTGTAGATAGGAAGGAAGTAGTGGTGATAGTAGTGAGATGTATTATGGTTAGAATACATGTGGCAAGATCTAGATGATTTTAGATGCCATATATTTTTGCTCTAGATAAATCTTGGCCACTCTTTGACTTTCGACTTGTCCCATATAATATAGATATATAATATAATATATATATATATATATATATATATATATATATATATATATATATATATATATATATAAAAAAAATATATTTTATAATAAATTAAGTGATAAAATATAAAGGAATTTACAAAATAAAGTCCAAATCACACAGACCTTAGTTTTTAAAGGCTTGTTAGAAAATACTTCTAAATAAGGGCTAGCTCTATTTTTTGGTTGGATTTTTTCCAACTTTGCCCTTTTCATTTTTTTTCTTTTCAATAATTCGTTTTTTATTCCTTTTTTCTTTTCATTACGCGAATGGGTCCGTACCCATGGGTACAGACCTACACTGGGTTTTACGTTTTTTAAGTAGTGTGAAATAATTTTGTATATAATTGCATTTAGTTTTTGTCCATATTCTAACCGGATTTTGTCCATGTACTTATTCAAGTACCCTAGGGGCTGTACCTATGTCCCGTTTTTTGTTTATATGTCCATGTTCAATGTGTCGAATATGTCCAACGTGTCGAATATGTCCAACGCTGTACCCTAGGTATTGTACCGATGTTGTAGTGTTTGAATATTTTTTATAATTAGTTTTTTTTATACAGATTTTTCAAACTTTTAAAAATTTAATATTATAAGACAAAAGGGCTGGACCCATGGAAAATATTTTTATATAGATTCAACGATGTCCAAGTTTATTTTTAAAAAAATACAACAAGAAATGCTAAACCAAAGGGGACAGACCCATTGGTTTTTTTTTTTTTTTTAAATGGGCTGGACCCAAATGAGACATTGAGAAACAATGGAATATTTTTATTAAAAAAGGGTTGGACCATAATTAAACAAAAAATAACAAAGCCCATTGCCATGTTGGACCCAACAAGGGTGGACCCAAGGGGTCTGGACCATCATGGCTGAGCCCATGCTTACCTGCAAATAAGGACAAACTCAATCATGTTTATGCTTTAGATCTCGAATAAAAAAAATCACCGAATAAAGGCGAAAAATGGCGAAGGATGGTGATGGTGGTGGGGCGGCGAGAATGGCACCAATCTTGTTGTACCCACGTCGATGGAAAAAAACAAAAAAAAAACGTGTGAAGATCTTGAACGGTGATGTTGCAGCAGATCTCGAACGGTGATGTTGCAGCGGATCTCGAACGTGTGAAGATGGTGATGGTGGTGGGGCATCGCTGGTGTAGAACTCACAGGTTTCGACGATGAAGAAGCTCATGAGCAGAGGCGGCGGAGGTGGTGTGTTGGTGTCGAGATCTGGTGTTCGCGGTATAGTTCAGCAGGGCTCCGACGTCAGATCTGGAGAACTAGGTGAGAGGAGAAGGGTCACGATGGGAGAAATAGGACCACACACGTGGAGATCTGGTGGCGGTGGGTGCTCGCGGTTTGCTTTGCTGGCCGGAGATGGAGGTCGCTCTGAGAATTGGAAGAAGAGTGATGGTTTTCTTCGCTGGTGCTGAGGGGCGACGGGATTCTTGCTGGCGAAGGTGGACGATGGCTGGCCAGCAATCATGGTGGGAAGGAAGGTGGGGGGGAAGGGAGGCCATGGTGGAAGGATGGAAGGTGAGGAGGAAGGGGCCGGTGTTGGTGGTGGTGAGAAGGTGGAAGAGGTCGGTGATGATGGTGAGGAGAGAGAGGGTAGAGAGAGGGTAGGTATTCTGAAACAAAAGCCTAATAGGGTATTTTATTTTTTATTTTTGTTGTTTCATAGTGTGTATAAGAGGAAAGAAGGACTTTTTGAGTATTTTATTGAGTTTTAGTTGGTATTGGACTAGTAGTTAATGGGTAATAGTGTTTGGGTTTTTGTTTGTTAAGCTCTAAGTCGTGGGGCTCTTTATACTAATTCCCTAAAATATATTCAATTCTAAAAATATAATTCAAATAGAAAACAAAAAAGACAATAACCTAAAAAATCAATATAATAATATACTTGACCTAAAAAATCATTCATTAACTTATATAACTACATTACCTATTTACCCTTCAACTACAATTAGAAAAGAAAATAAAACAATGACATCAGATGAACTGAACCACATATTCATATTTTAAACCTTTACACACACAAATAACACAAGCGGTAGAAGATAAATTTTTTACTTCTCACCGTCCTAACGAAGCAGCTGATCGACAAAGTAGAGGATACTCAAAGCATAAGGCGCGGTTCGAAGCTTAGATAAGGAATCGACAAAAGAGGAGCATCAAAGCATAAAAAATAGTTTTGTCATTTTTTAAGAGACTCGAAGCTGTAACACATGATTCTTGTGTGTTTTTGTATTTATTTCACAAAAAATCGTTAATAAAACATAGATTAATGAGTTCCATAGTTGAAACACTAATTATCGATCGTAATTTTTTAGTTTACACATTCATGATTTTAGGGTTTTCTTATACTAGTTTGATTTGAAGTGTTGTTCAGATGTTATGCATGAACAAATGATGTAATGTACGTTAAATTTAGTTGAGCAGACACAATTTGTTATGCTTAGGGACCAACCCCTTCAAATTTTGTCCTGTTATTTATCAATTTTAAAGCTAGTTTTGATCTCTTTATAGTTTGTTAGGTATAATTATGGGATTAATCTTGTGAGTGTTATCTAGAATAATTAAATAAGATTTTGATACATTTTGGATGTTATTGTGTATGCTGATGAAATTTGAGTAATTACATAAATGTTATCTGGGTTTTCAATATAAGTCATTGTTTCTAGACAGATGAGACCGGTCATATTGACTTGTAGTTAATTGATTAGTCCTACTAAGCTGGGGTTGATGAGATCAATCCCATGATTTCAATAGACTGATTGATGTCTCCCTGTTTGTGATATAATAATCTAGGTTGAAGACATCATTTTAGGTGTATTCGAGTAATTAATTATAGATTTTGATTCGTATTTTGATAAATTCCTATTTTTTGTCTTGATTTGATGAATTATTATTTTTAGAGCATATTTAGTTTAATTTATGTGTTAATGTGAAGTTTTAAAGATATATGTAAATTAATTAGATGCCAAATCAATTCAAAGGGATAAAGGAAAGAAGATATGGATGAAAATTGGAGATAAAAGGAAGTAGAGATAAAACAGGAAAAAAAAAAGTTGCCAAGTAAATTTGAAATTCTGCAGCTACGTTCACTATAGTGAATTATACACAAAACCGGCTAGGAATTTGGAGGAGCAATATAAAGGAAAAGTGTATATCTTTTCGAAGCGGTCGTTTCGATATAAAGTAGGAAAAAATCAGAACAATAACAAAGGAGTTATGACCAAAACAAGACATCATCAGTTTTTTCTTTCTGCTGTATTTTAAGAAACGAATTTGATTTGGAAAAAGAGTCCAATTACTGGCCTTCTACTCCAAGATTTTGACCCAGGGCTTCCTAAACACCTATAAATACACCTTTTAATCATTGTAAACATGTCCTTTCTCAGTTCTAATTATTATCTTAGTCCTTACTTAAATATTAATCCTTAGTATCAAGCTTATCATCTAGAGAAGCAAGCTTACATGTAGAGGAAAACAAGAAGAAAGAAGAAGGAGAGTGACAAACTCCTCTTCTACAACTCTCTTTCTCTATATTTAGGGTAATTAGCTATAGATTTGTGGCTTCACCATATTTCTAAACTTTTATTCTGTAAGTTTTACTATTAATTGTTGGGTTATTATTTTTTTTAAATTCCATAATTCTGTTTGTTATTTTAATTGATTTGAGCTTGGCGTATACCTGTATTGTGTGCTTTGACTTATTGTTCCATCCTTAGATTTGGCCAATCTTAGGACTATCCTTAGTAATTGAGTTAACACCCGGAAGAGGGATTCAATTATTAACAACACCACATAATCGTCTAGTGTGCGGTAGTGATCCTGACGGGCTTGCCTAACTAGATAGCCATAAGTGTTTAATTTAACCACCGATAATTACGCACGGTCCCCTTACGCAAGTTCCCTGGTAGTGGAGAGGTATCTCCTAAGTCCACCCTAATGGGGGTTAGGAAGAATTTATAATCCCGGTTAATATATAATGCCCAATTCATCCTTAAGATTAGAATAACAATTTAGTAATATAGGCTCATATTAGTAACCCTAATTTATCTGACTTACATTCATATTTATTTATCTGCATTCTTATTTTGTATTCACATCAGGTAATTATTCATATTATTATATATTATTTTAAACATCTAAATTCATCTACGCTTATTGAATACAAGTAGATCTAACAGATTAAATCCATGCGAATGAACTTTACGTATCAACTAAACTTACAAACGATCTGTAATACTTACAGTGAGTTTATCTTGGTATTCAAGGGTGTATGTCCTTTATTATTATCTTATTTATCTATTTATTTAGCACACCTTGGCCCCCACCACTGATGGTATCTCTTTTGACTGAGGGGATAAATCTTATTAAGTTATACAAACAATGTAAACCAAATGATGTAAGGTATGTTAAATTTAGTTGTAGACATATTTTTTTAAGCTTAGGGACTAATCCCATCATATTTTGTCATGTTTTTAGTTAAATTTACATACATTTTTTTTATCTCTTTAGAGTTTGTAAGGTATAATTATGGGATTAATCTTCCGAGTGTTATTTAAACTAATTAAATAAGGTTTTGATCCATTTTGGAATTTATTGTGTATACTAATGGAATTGCAGTAATAGCAGTTTCCATGGTTTTCAATATAGGTCCATTTTTTTTTTGTACATAGGAGAGCCACTTTGGACTCGGAGTCACATGATTTTTTTTCTATTGACGAGACTGGTCATATTAAGTTGTAGTAAATTGATTAGTCCCATTAAGTTGTTATTGATGAGACCATTCACATGATTTTAATATAGGTAGATGGGATATTTTCTGTGTGATGGGATAAATCTCATCAAATTGTACTTGATCTGGTTAGTCACATGATTTCAATATAGACGGATGGAATTTGCTTTGGCATATAGGATTGAAGAGTTGTAAACTTATTACTTCTAGTTGATTCATTGTCTAACTTTATTACTTGATATGTAAACTGACGGTATTGTCTAAATTTAATTGAAATAAATGGCTTCAGAGTTGCGTTCATCAAGCGACAAAATCTACCAAATTTTGAAGAAAGATTACATACAGATAGAGCATATAAACACATGTCGACAAATACCATTTTACACACTTATAAAAGAATTATACCAAAACAAAAATGACCGAAAACAAATCAAGAAGGACAATAACGCAAGAACATAATTGATATCTTCTTATCGCCCAAGGCATAGTGGATTCCTAGTGGCAAGAAAATCAATCCAACTTACAAAGTAAGACATAAAATTAATTCTTGGTGCTCAAGGAGGATATATACCAGTCCCTTTTAGGAGTAGTGAAGATGGCCTGAATTCTATGTGGTTCCACAAACAGCTCCCGGATGTTAACAATAGAGAGATGCTTAAAACATCTGAACTGAAGAGAAGAATCGAGGTGTTACTCGAGGAAGATTCAATATATGATTCTTTGACAAAATTTATAAAGCTTATATATATTTTTGGATTAGCGGTGATTTTTTACCCGTATAACGCATCTAGGGTAGATTGGTGGATAATTTCTGTTACTGAAGAACTGCAACAACTGCACATGTATGTTTGGGTAACAAGCATGTGTAATGAAATAATTACATCGATCAGTAAAGGAAAAAAGAAGCATGTGAAAGGATCAACATTCATACATATAGTAAGTATACTAAAATATTTATCTTGAATATTAAACATATAAATTATTTATCTTGAATAATAATATATGCAATTGTGAAATTGTACCATTTCTTCTTTGAGCATGTTAAAGGTTGGGAGACAGAAGATGATCAATATTTTCCAAGAATACTAAAGCGGTTAAACATATTACAAGGAAATTTATTTGCCACAAAATATTTCGCAGAGGCTTTGGAAGAAAATGTAAGTAATCTTAGGATATTGTGTCAATGAGATTGATCTCATCATGATATGTTATTGATAAGTTTCAACTGATGAGCTGTTAAATTTTCAACACAAAAAACTAATTTTGCAAGAAAATATTGAAGAAAAAGAGGATGAAGATGCAGATGAAGATGAGAATAATGATGATCATGATGAAAAAAACTAAAGATGATGATGGGGAGAGTGAGGGTGAGGATGAAACTGGCAGGGAAAAAATGAGGATGTAAGTGACGAAAACTATGTATCACCTAACGATGAAGTGAGAGTATGAGTCAAGGAAGGAATAAGTAGTAGAAGAAGAGGAAGAGGATTATGGTGGAGATTCATAATAAAAAGTCGTAGTTGAAAATGTAGTAGACGTTGCTATGACACAAATCGGTACTATGATTGAACATGTTGTCAATTATGTAAATGTTGTTGAGAGAAGAAAAATAAAATAAGATCAGGTTTATATTAAAAGGTAATTTGTGTTAACAATACAATAATTTCATTAAACGTATATCTTAGTAAGATGTGTATGCAGGTCTTAAAATGGAAATAAAGATGGGGACGAGGGATCTAGTGGTGGAAATAGACTCAAGAGATGTAGTACGCGAGTCTTACAAATTACTAGCACACATGGACCAGCTGCGATATGGTAC
Organism: Nemophila menziesii; assembly: GCA_029959085.1. Classification (NCBI taxonomy): domain Eukaryota; kingdom Viridiplantae; phylum Streptophyta; class Magnoliopsida; order Boraginales; family Hydrophyllaceae; genus Nemophila; species Nemophila menziesii. The sequence goes on from JARWIR010000001.1 coordinate 147,025,852, forward strand.
GAATAAATTAAGAAGATGATGAGAGAGAACACCTTGAATGAAATAAGAGGAATTTATAGAGAAACGACTACTTGTACAGGTTGGCTAGCGCGTTTGGGGTTGAGACAGTTAAACACATATTCGATGTATAGTGAGCCTCCTGATGGGATGTGGAGCGCACTTACGAGAGACATATGCGCCTTAAAGACCCCTATAAGAGTTTTCTCTTCGTATCTTGATGAGCTACTACACTTGTATTTGTCTATTCATTTCATGGTCTTAAGACCACCCTTGTAAGAATAAAAATATATTTAATATATAAAGACACTTTATCAATGATATTTTACAGATGATGGGTGCATTTATACTATGTATTCGTACATGTGAAAAGTTAGATAAATATTTATTTTGTAAGGGGTGGAGTAAAATTTTATATAAGAATTCGGACTCGTTAACACGAGATTCATTTTTTTCATAAATATATATTATCACCATTAACTACACCTCAATATATATATATATATATATATATATATATATTTATAAAAACAAAAATATTATCTATTTATTATGGCTATGATATAATTCTTGACTATGACATATCTAAAATACCATTTAAAGTCAATAATTATTAAATATCGACCAACCAGACAATTAATTTCACCACATTATATGCAATAGTTACTCATTATCAACATTTATTATACGTTCTAAAATCATGGTCATACTTGTATAAATTATTGAGTTAGAAATTAGTACATACTGCAATTCACTATCCATCTTTTTTAATTGTTGTTATAGTCTCTTATCTACATTCAAGATGAATAAGGTTCTTAATTTTGTATTTTATTCAATGGTGGTATTTTCATTCCTTTTCCAAATTCATATGACGGATGCAGATGATGCTTGCGATTTCACCCCTTTGGACGTATGCTTGTGGCCGATGGAAGGAGAAGTTGGTTGTTGTACCGTGTTACATGATTTTATTGACAACAAAAGAAATTGTTTTTGTGAGGCTCTAGGAACACTAAAATATCAAGATCTTCTAAATGAAAAAGGAAAAATATGGGAGAAGAGATGCAATTTAGTGATTGATGTTTGCTAAAAGATAAAAGCTAAAAAAGAGAACTTGTGTAATACACTTTATCTTTCTTGAAATGGGAAATATAAATAAAGTAATTTTACTTTGCTAGTTTGTTTTCCCTCATCATGTCACGATGTTGAGTATTAGATCAAATAATTACATAAAATAAAGAATTCTAATTTACTTTCAAAATATATAACCATTCTTCCATGTAAGTATAAATAAAACATAACATAATTATACAATAATTTAAATCATCGCCTATTGTTTTCTTATGTATTTCTTGTCAGAATATTCCATCTAAAGAGTAAATATCATGTACAAACCTTAATTTTTGAATTCTATGTTAATAATACCCTTATCTGTAACTTTAACTATTTAAAAAAATTTATCGTTGATTTTGTGTCAACATTGTTCCTTTTATTTTTGTTTTGTTTTTGTAAAGTCAAAACCTAACATGAACCACATATAAATTTGATGACACCATGCCAAATGCAAGCTTAGTATTTCATTTTTAATGATATTATTTTAAAAAAAATTACACGCTTAGTTGACATATCATACTTTTCCATCTCTTATGCTACGTAGTTTTTGGTGTATTTTTTGATGATTTTATGTTACGCGTTTCTTATGCACTAACATGAATTCTTTTCAAATCCGATAATATTTTCCTCCTCGTCTATCATTATTCAGACGCTAGTGAATATTTTTGGCCCCGACTAGAAGTCTTTTGATGGTTTCTCTCGTAGGTAGGCGAGTTTTTCGCATATATATTTGACTTTGGTAACGTCTCATTTGGGCGAGTCGCTTTTTCTCACTCTATCAAAGTAAAGATTGGTAATGTTATGTTGTCATTCGATCTCGAATTTTGAATTACAGGTCCAACCATGTTGATGAGCAGGCGAGATATTCAAGTGTTGTTTAGGATCTCCATGGATATATGAAACATGACCCAATTATAAAATTAAGAGAATTTATTTTATAAAGGAACTGTTAAATTTCGTGTTGGGTTTGATAAAAATGATATTGCTCAATTTTGGAATATAAGATAAGATAAAATTATGAAAAAAAAAAAGACACGGAATTAATCTACATTTTATAAAAATATTAAAAAGCAAAATGGTATATACACAGAGAGAATATTAAATCACAGAAAATAATTTAGATAGTTCAAATTTTAACTTTTCATATTTCATTCCACCCCCTTTAACCAAAGGTAAAAGGTAAACTACAACAATACCTTTTTAATATATTTTTAAAAATCAAATAAAATTTATCTTGTCCCCATTCTCCTGCTCACAACCAAGATCGAAAATGAAAAGCCCTAAATCAAGCAGTCTAATATCAAATTTCAGTGATTAATTTGCAAACAATATCCATTGCAATTCCTACTCTTATCAATTCTTTCACACAAAATGAGGCCGGACATTGTAAAGCTAGAAGTGAGCTAATGCAAGAGATCTGGAAATGAACGGCCAGACTTCTTCCTAGTCAGATAATGATATTGATATTGATATGTATAAGTAAGTTTCTAATTTCTAGAACAAGAAAGAAACGTGTATCATTATATTATATATTATATTTAACAACCAAGACACGTTCTACAGTTCAGTTCAGTGGCATTAGAGTTTATGAAAGAGAATTCAAGTACCACCAGGAATAGGCATAGAAGAAATTAAGAGATTTCCAGTTGCTCAGGTAACTCCCAGATTAACTTTTTCTTTTTTTTGTTCCAATTTCCCAGTTTTACTCAACTCACAGTTGGACTCTAATTTAGCATTATATACTGCTCAAGCAAAATTGACACTTCCTGAAATACATATTAGTAAAAGTTATGTACATATAACTAATTAATTAACACTTCAATAAAAAATGGTTAACATACTATTAATATTATTAGTTATGTGCAAGCCTCCTAAACCAACACTTATCGGAGGTGCCATACCCGTATCCGACACTGGCCCGTATAGGATGGGAAGCGTTGGATTTATTTACATTTTAATGCTCTTTTTATTCTAAAGTTAAAATTTTCTTTTTAAGTAACTAAGATTATAAGATTATGTTCACCTTGATAAGTTTAATTATATATGAATTTAAAAGGATGTTTTATATAATGATCATTTGTTGGATGAAATTACTTTAAACATTTTATCCACATAAACTTTTTTCCCCCACAAAACGTTTTGAAGTCGTGTTGTGTCGGAGTATTTTTGAAAATTGACGTGTCCGTGTCGTCGTGGCCATGTCGTATTATTTTTGTTTTTATCATGTCATGGAAAAAATTAAGTTAAGGACAATGTTTTTTTTATCATGTATTAGATTCTACTTTTTCTGCTACTCGAGAAATGTCGAAAGCTTCCGGTGTTCAAAATTTATCTGTGAAATACATGCTGTTAAGTTACTTCCTTAATTATAAAGAATTTTGAATTAAGTAAATTAGAAGTTTGTTTATATATTAAGAGTATATATACTATTGCATGGAATTGACTAGCTATGTTTAACATTATAAATACGATAGTTCATATATCGAAATTCTCACATTCTTGTATACTAAATTTCTTAATTCTTACCAAAATATGAAAAACTCTAGTTCTATTATCTTCTTAGTTACTTTATTCTCCTTGTTATTGAAAGGTCAATCTGAAGTCAAACACATATATATAATCTATATGGGTGCGATTTCAGTCGAACCAACAAAGAATGCACGAGATATATACTTGAGTACTTAACTTATACATTTTAATTCTGAAAGCTCACTTTGTTTTTTCTAAATCTAAATAACTTAATTTTGTAACTTTTCGTGTAGGAATAAGAGCGCTGTAGTGCATACTTACGAGAGAGGATTCTGCGGATTCGCGGCTAATCTGACAGAGAATGAAGCCAATTTGATTTCCCAAAAACCTGGAGTAGTGTCTGTTTTCCGTGAGCGGATTCTGACACTACAAACAACCCATTCATGGGATTTCTTAAAAGATCAAGTTCACATTAATGAGATAAGTTCACATTCAACTGCAGGCCCAGTTTTAGATGCAAAAGATATTGTTATTGGCATTATTGATTCCGGTAAGCTAATTATATTTTATTACTGTTTTTTTTATATTTGAGAAAAGATTAAAAACCTTTGTTGTGCAGGAATTTACCCTGAATCAGAGAGTTTCAACGATAGGGGCTTAGGTGAAATTCCTGCCCGGTGGCATGGAATGTGCATGGAAGGAACTTTGTCAGGCTGATACAGTCCTTCCATGCACATTCCATGCCACCAGGCAGGAATTTCACCTAAGCCCCTATCGTTGAAACTCTCTGATTCAGGGTAAATTCCTGCCCAACAAAGGTTTTTAATCTTTTCTCAAATATAAAAAAAACAGTAATAAAATATAATCAGCTTACCCGAATCAATTATGCCAATAACAGTATCTTTTGCATTTAAAACCGGGCCTGCAGTTGAATGTGAACTTATCTCATTAATGTGAACTTGATCTTTTAAGAAATCCCAAGAACGGGTTGTTTGTACTGTCAGAATACGCTCACGGAAAACAGACACTACTCCAGGTTTTTGGGAAATCAAATTGGCTTCATTCTCTGTCAAATTAGCCGCGAATCCGCAGAATCCTCTCTCGTAAGTATGCACCACAGCTCTCTTATTCCTACACAAAAAGTTACAAAATTAAGTTATTTGGATTTAAAAAAAAACAAAGTGAGCTTTCAGAATTAAAATGTATACGTTAAGTACTCAAGTATATCTCGTGCATTCTTTGTTGGTTCGAATTTATATTTCGTGCACCCATATAAATTATATATGTGTGGCTTTCTACTTCAGATTGACATTTCAATAACAAGGAGAATACAATAACTAAGAAGATAACAGAAATAGAGTTTTTCATATTCTGAAAAGAAATAAGAAATTTAGTATACGAGAATGTGAGAATTTCGATATATGAACTATCATATTTATAATGTTAATTCAGGAAGTGTCAATTTTGCTTGAGCAGTATATAATGCTAAATCAGTGTCCAACTATAAGTTGCGTTAAACTGGGAAATTGGAACAAAAAAAAGAAAAAGTTAATCTGGAGTTACCTGAGCAATTAGAACTCTGATCTCTTAATTTCTTCTATGCCTATTCCTGGTGGTATTTGAATTCTCTTTCATAAACTCTAATGCCACTGAAGAACTGTAGAACGTGTCTTGATTGTTAAATATAATACATAAATATCTTCAAAGACGTTTCTTTCTTGTTCTAGAAATTAGAAACTTAATTATACATATCAATAGACTAGGAAGAAGTCTGGCCGTTCATTTCGATCTCTTGCATTAGTTCACTTCTAGATTTACAACGTCCGGCCTCATTTTGTGTTAAAGAATTGATAAGACTAGGAATTGCAATGGATATTGTTTGCAAATTAATCATTGAAATTTACTTCGATTGGATTCGATATTAGACTGTGCTTGATTTAGGGCTTTTTTTTTTTTTTGGCGGGATTTAGGGCTTTTCATTTTAGCAATCGGTGAACCTGTGAAAAGAAAAGTGATGAGTATATTATATAATATATATAGCATTTTCGAATTATTAAATTACCAATAGAATGTGTATCTCATCAATAAGTGTATGCTCTCTTTTCTGTGCTTGAATAGCAGCAGTCTCGGCAAACACAACAATATCATTAAACATGAGCTACAGAGATAAGATGTGTTAGTTTGTTACATAAAATAGATTTTATCGCGAGTGATAAGATAGAATATGAAGATACGTTATTCAGAATATGAAGAAATTTAATCAAGTTATAAAATGTACCTTTAGTTGAGACAGTTAGCAAACACTCTATCCTCAAGCTCAATCTTTGGCGATCGATCTGTTAACGAATATCCTGTTAACGAATATCCTGTTAACGAATATCCTTGTTTTCTTGCCTGGATTGTTTTTTTGTTGAAATAAACCATGTTGTGCCATCTTAGCACCAATGTTCCATCTTTAGTCTCAATCTAGAATAGCAAAGCATGTATAATTAAATAAGAATCACAATATACCTGAGATCACTAAAACCCTTAAAAAGCAGGTCATCATTTATCATATACTGCCAGTTTAGGAAATGCAGCAGTTTAGGAAATATTTACCTCTATCTTAACATTAGAGAATTCAAATGTGCAAGAGACTTCCAAGTTCCCACTTGCCATACCCATATTTCGCCACTAATGCTGATTGAGCCTGAAAGTGTTTAAAATAAAACATATGAAAGGTTCGTTAATTACTTGCGAGGAAGGTTGATTTAAAAAGTCATGTCAATAGAAAATATTATCAAATACCTTGCAAGCCAAACTGCTGTATTCCAAACTACTGTATTCCAAGCGAAGTAATTTCCCAAGCGATGACTTTTAGCTTGGGAGAAACAAAAGGGTCAAATGCTGAAGCAGCAGATTGTTCAAGTGGAAGCAGCTATAGAGGATATAGAGGATATCTAGGTCATTTATCATAAAATAATTGCACGATTGGTCCTTTTGCGCAGGTGAGGATGAAATAAACACAGTAAATAAAGGAGCTTTTAGCGAAATCAGAAACACAATTAGGTCTCTTACCTTAAACTTTAGGTTTTGGAGAATATGATGGAGCGGTAAATCAAAGATTCGGCGTGAGTTTAATAATGGCACGATTGGTCCTTTTGCGCAGGTGAGGAGGAAGCAAACACAGTAAATGAAGGAGCTTTTAGCGAAATCAAAAACACAATTAGGTCTCTTACCTTAAACTTTAGGTTTTGGAAAATATGATGGAGCTTGGTTCAATTGTTGGAGCGATAAATTGAAGTTTCGGCGTGAGTTTAAGCTAAAGAGAGAGTTACTGAAAACGGTTTTCTTGTGCAATGGTGGAGAATGGTCCTCGAGCGGATGCGATGGTGGAGAATGGTCGTGGATGAGAATGGTGGAGAATGGTCGTGGGTGTGAAGAGGTGAAGAAGACGGGCTAAGAAGAAGGGAGATTAGGTTTTTGGAAGAATAATGTTCTTTTTTTCTTTTTGCCTTTGGCAGATTTTTTTATTGTATTAATGATAAGTGGGGCCAGAATCGATCCTGGCCACCACTTATATTTTGCCGATCTTGGCCACCACTTATGTTTTCCCAAAATCGATCCTGGCCACCACTTAAGTGGGTAAATCAGGACCGTAAAAAAAAATTCGAAATAATATATATATAAAAGATCATTTACACCTTTTAGAGAATAGAGAATAGGGTCATAAAACACCAAAATATTAGATATTCAACACATTTAATATCTCTTGCTCATGTACTCCACTCTTTTTAACATAGTTAAATTATAGTGATTATGCATTTAACTTGCTGGTGACTTAAAATAAATAATAGAACATAAGAACAAAGTAATGTGAAATATGACTATTTTTTAATCCCAAAGTATAAGTACTGTGCACGTTTTGGGGATGAACGCCTTAACATGAAACCACACACACAGCTGAGTGAGCCCACCCCAGTTACAGGAGAAGCTCGAACCATCTGGAGTTGGGGAAAAATGATGACGACAGGTATTTCTCTTGGTTTTTACAGAAAAGACCACACCGATGAATCTTCTCGACGGCACCCAGCTATCAGGGTGACTAACGGTCGTAACGTTCTGGTTTCGTGCCGGTCCCTAGCGGTCTCGGTCCTTATCGGTCCGTGCCGCTTACCGGTCCTAGGTTAACGGTCCCGGTCCGTGCCGTAACTCGGACTTGGGATGTCGAGAACCTGACCGTTAAGGGGACCGCTTAAACCGGTTCCGGTCCGGTCCGGTCCTTAGCGGTGCTTACCGGTCCGAGACACACCATATCAAAGAGGCTAGAGCGTCTGTTTCTTCGATTAACATGACTGAGTCTAATGAAACACCTACAAAATATGTGTAATTAATAATATAGACATGACATGAAATGATTATTATTGTAACAAGAACAAAAGTACACTAGGAAGTAGAAACGAACTTTACATTTATAACCCAATGATTAGATATTCTAGAAAAGGCCTATGTCACTCCCTATCTTGGGGAAATCTGAAAGAAGTATTTTCCTACCAGCTTCATCTAATACTTTGTCAAGCATAATATCTTGCAGGGCTAACAAAGTTGTCTCGAGCATGTCAAGACCCGCCTGGTTCGCAAATGTTCAAAGCTCTAAAAGGCACAATAAGAACCCATATATGATCAAAGCTCATCTTTTACTGATGGAGTTTGATAACACTGCTCATCCCAATAATACGGGAACTTCAATTTTGCTGCAGTATGTGGCACAGACCAATCATCATACATGAACCTGAACACAGATTTAATATACCAATGACATTAAATATACTAAGGTATTAGATGTGCAAAATATGAAGTAATGAATTATTACTTACCCTTTAACAGGAGGACGTGAGATTGTAACTAACAATTGCAAATCCTCCTTTTCATTAGTGTTTTTTACCTGCCCCACAATAATACACACAATTAATTTCCCCAATATATCTGAAATTCTAGACATTTAGCAGAGGAAAATAGTAGAAAGATTAACCTGATGAACATCATTAACTGGGATATGAAAAATCCTATTAGTAAATTTAGTGAGATGATTGCACTATATGTCCTTATAATATGTAAAAATTGCACTACAAGTCCCTAAATTAAATTTTAGTTTCGAGTAAATTGCCGTATAAGTCCTTATATTTATATTTTGAATCAAGAAGGAAGCAAAATTTGATATGTACTCACATTGGCTTTAACTGAGCAAAACATAATAGCATCATTTGCCACATTTGTTTCAGAACAGCATCGCCTACCCCTTGAAGAAGCTCTCCCCGGTATGAATTCTGGCATACGAGATTTCAATCATTCAAGGACTTGTAGTGCAATTTACCCAAAAAAACTAATATTAAAACCTATAGCAGAATTACTTAATGGCGTTTTCCGACCCCCAAAAACCCACTCCAACAATCATGTTTGGGCTATAAGGGTTAATAAGAATTGGGTTGGGTAATTGGGTTGGGTTCCTTAATATCGTATACATATAATTATTAAAAAAAAAACCTATAGGGCCGGTTCCGGGCCGGTCCGGTTCCGGTCCCTAATAAAACTGCAGAGCATAGAACCGCACCGCTGCCACAGATTCCGTGCCGTTCCGAGCCGTGCCGGCGTTGACCACCGGTGCCGTGCCGTGCCGGGCGTTGACCGTGCCGGTCAGGTCCGTAGGACCGGTTTCCCGGTACCGATAGCCACCTTGACCCAGCTAGGACAATCTTGTGTACAGGTTTGACTCATCCTCTCTCTACTAGTTCGGCAGATTTTTCTTTGATCTCTAATAATTCTAATAATTCTGTTTATGGGCTTCCTTCTTTAACCTATGGCTTTTGGGCCTTTGTGAATCATCTTGACTGGTCTAATCTAGGATGGGCTTTCCACGCTCATTTGGGTTGGGCTAAGGGAGAATTTAGGTGTGACTTCAGTAGACCTTGGTTTAGATTATACAAATCCATGATTTCGTTGAAATTTTCTTCAGATAGCCTATTTTACTTCAAATGTCATTTAATTGATATTAATTATATGAATGATAAAGTCTTGTTTGGTAGTGATAATATTAAGGTGAAGGGTATTATAGAAGGTTTAGAAATTGGTAAAGACCGAATTTATTCTGATCAGATCGATGGCCTAGGTATTGTTAATCGACTAAGGGATATCCGGACTGTCCCCAAGACGTCCGAGGATGTCCAGTGAATACGCTAGTGTGGAACTGTCAGGGTATACGGGCTCCCTTGATGATTTCTTGTCTAAAGTCCGTAGTAAATAGGTTTAAGCCGGGAGTCGCGTGTCTTTTTGAGACCATGCTATGTGCTAAGGATGCTCCAGATGTTTTGAAAAACTTTAATTATGCTAATAGCTTTATTAGGGACCCCGTCGGAAATGCTTTTCATTCCGGAGGCATTTTGGTTATCTGGCAGGCGGATATTAAGCTAGATATTATAATGTCTAGTCAGCATTTTGTTATTATGTCTATTAATGAACAGTCTTTTTCCTACTATTTAGTGTGTATTCATGCTCCGAATGATTTTGACCAACGCCTAAAACTTTGGGAAGATATTTCTATCTGGAATAATAATGTTAATAAACCTTGGGTTTTAATTGGGGATTTTAACGATATTTTAAGTGCGTCTGAGAAATTTAGTAAAACACCTCCTAATTATAATCGCATTCACGAATTTAATATCTTTATTTCGAATAATGGACTTATTGAGATTCCGTCTCGAGGTAGTTATTTTACGTGGACTAATCGTAGTATTGATAAACCCGTCAAGGTCAAACTTGATCGGGCATTTGCCTCTAATGATTGGTTGACCAGGTTCCCAGGTGCTCAAGTTACGGTCCCACCAGCAATCGGGTCAGACCACTGTCCTCTTCTCTTACATACTGATCGATTAAGGTTTCAAGGAAAAAAGTGGTTCAAGTTTGAGTCTATGTGGGTTGAACACGAACAATGTAAAGAGGTGGTCTCACATGCTTGGGGTGATCCTGGCTTCGAGGCTTCTTTGCCAATCTTTCTCGATAAAAGAGACAACACAATTAATTCGCTGACTATAACGTACTTTTCACAACAACACTCTTAATATTAAAAGATTGACGGAGAAGTTACTCCATCTGGACACGCAACCCGTGACAAGACAAATTTTAGAAGAACAAGCAACCGTTAAACAGGAAATCAAAAAAGCATACGAAGCAGAAGAACAATATTGGTACGATCGAGCACGGAAAAGCTGGCTCAAATATGGAGACAAAAATACGAAATTCTTCTTCCTAGCAACCCTTAGTCGGCGAAATTTGAATCGGATCCTTCGGATAAAAAATCAACAGGGGACTTGGGTTGATGAGATTTCGGAAGTTCGGAATGGATTTCAGCACTACTATACGAACCTTTTTAAAGAAAGTAACCAAGACCAGATGAATGAAGCTCTGGAAGGAATCTCGAAGAAAGTCACACAGGAAATGAATGAAAAACTCCTTAGGCAACCGACAATGGAGGAAACAAAGAAAGCGGTTTTCGACATGTCTCCAAGCAAGGCGCCGGGTCCAGATGGCCTAAATGGTAAGTTTTATCAAGAATACTGGAACATCATTCAATATGATGTGCTTCTCATGGTCCAGGACTTCTTTAATAATAATATCTCTCTCGACACTTTAAATGAGACCCTTATAACCTTGATACCCAAAGGAGACGTCCAAGAACAAGTTGGAGACTATAGGCCCATATCGTGTGTTAACTTTGGTTATAAGATTGTCTCAAAAATACTAGCTAATAGATTACAGGAATTCATGGAAATTATTGTATCTCCGACCCAAGCAGCTTTCATTAAAGGACGGGCCATTCAAGACAATATACTAGTGGCACAAGAAATCTCTTTTTACATGAAAAAGAAACGAAAAAATGCCAAACCAATGCGGCAATCAAGCTGGACATGGCGAAGGCATATGATCAGGTACGCTGGGATTTCTTACTTCTAGTTCTCCATAAACTTGGTTTCCATGAAAAATGGATCACTTGGATCTCGAATTGTTTACCTTCAGTTACTTTTCAATTAAATTTTAATGGTGAAAGGTTACAGAAATTCAAACCACAACGGGGATTAAGACAAGGTGACCCCTTATCCCCCTTCCTTTTCTCATTAATGACCGAGTCGCTTGTTAGCTTAATTGACACGAAGATTAGCAAAAATGATCTCAAAGGTATACAAATTACGCGTAATTGTCCGGTTATTTCTCACTTGTTATTCGCAGACGATTCGCTCTTCTTTCTAACATTGGACGGCAACGAAGTTGAACATTTCGAAGACTGTATAACAAAGTACTGCATGGCCTCTGGACAACGAATTAATTACAACAAATCTTCCATTTACTTTAGCAGGGACATTCCGGAGGCCATTCGTCAAAGTCACTACCAGACTACAAATCCAGGAAAAGGAGAATCTTGGAAAATACTTAGGAATCCCATTGTGTCATAAACAATCAAAGGTCGAAGCATTACAATGGATTGCGGAAAGACTCTTTAGCAAAACAGAGGGATGGAAAGCACACCTTTTATCGGAAGGAGGCAAGGAAGTCCTCATTAAAGCAGTTCTCCAGGCTCTTCCCACATACTCTATGTCAATCTTCTCCTTTCCAATCACCTTTTGTAATAAATTAATATCGGCAATTTCGAATTTTTTGTGGAACTCAGGTGAAAAATCTCGAATACATTGGCTAGCATGGGAGAAACTTGTCGTTAGCAAACTACTTGGCGGCATGGGTTTCAAGGATTTTAAGCGCGTGAATACGGCCTTACTAGCAGCTCAGGCGTGGCGAATTCTAAACAATCCTGATACGCTAGCAGCTCGCTTGCTTAAAGGTATTTATTTTCCGAAAACTTCCTTTCTCGATGTTAAGTTAAGACAATCTCGAACTTGGTCTTGGGCTAGCTTAATAGAAGGTCGAGATATGCTCAAAAAATACGGCCGTTTTCAAATAGGTAATGGTAAATTGATTAATATCTGGAATGATAAATGGTTAGATACGCCATGGAAATTAGAACGTCCGCAGGGATGTCAATTAGAAAAATTACAGGAACTCTGGAATGCAGATCTTTCAACTTGGAATACAGATTTAATATGTGATCTATTCCCCGCCCCGATTATTCCAGTCATACTTAGAACACGTTTCTTCCCGACTGAAGATCCTGACAAGTTCATATGGCCACATGCAAAGAATGGTGATTATGTTACGAAGACAGGATATAAAATTCTTACCGATCATGCTGTTTTCGAGGAACCGCGTCAATCAACAGGTGTACCGGTGGCAGATATTCTTTGGAAAACCATTTGGGGATCCAATGTACCTACAAAGGTTAGAATCTTTTCTTATAAAGTTTGTAATAATGCAATCCCGACAGGTACAAATCTAGAAAAAAGGAAATGTGAAAGCCAGAGCAACTGTCGATGGTGCAATGCAGAACATGAAACAACGGAACATCTACTGCTCAATTGTGGGATATCAAAACTCATATGGGCCGGATCGGCTCTACAGATACATGTGGACAACGTCGAGCTGGACGTGGGCCACTGGTTTTTAAAAATGGTTGAAATATATACAACAGGAGGATGGCAAAAGGAGGTTGTAATTTTTTACATCTTGCTGATGTTGTGGAATCTTTGGAAAGCAAAAATGAAAAGTCGGCATAATAATTCAGATATCGATCCAGAAATAGTGATTCACCATACTAACTCTCAAATCCAGGAACACTTTGGTACAAACTGGTTCAACAGAGAACCTTCAAATCTCGACAATATCAGGACGCCAATCTCTTGGAATACGAGTCCCGACTGTACCACAACGCTCACATTTACCTGTGACGCGTCCTTTACACAAGCACATCTCCCCACGGGGATTGGAATTATACAAATAAATAAAGACGATGGATCAAGGGTACAACATATGACAACAAATAACTGTAGTACCAGCGTTGAAGGAGAAGCTCTGGCCATCATTAAAGCTTTGGAAATTGGACAACAATGGCCACAACGAGAGAAAACCTTTCTCTCGGATAACCTTGACTTGATTCAAGGTATTCAGCAAGTGTCGGCAGCTAGATGGGATCTTCGACCATACATCAGACATATTCACAAACTAGCTAGGGAATCGGGCTCCGTTTACTTCAAACACATTCCCCGCAGGTTTAATACAGGTGCTGATCATCTAGCAAAAGCAGCCAGGCACAGGGCAACTGACTGATATCTGTCTCTTGAAGTCTTCACTGGCAGGTTCTCGAAGCTGGGCATTGGTTAAATTTATGGTCCCGAGATCTTTTGTAATATACGAACCCGTCCAAAAAAAAAATCTGTGATTTAATATTCTTTCCGTGTAATTTTTTTTTTGGACGGTTCCGTGTAATTATATACCATTTCTCTTTTTAAATATTTTTATAAAATGTAGATTAATTCCTTGTCTTTTCTTTTTATAATTTTATCTTATCTTATCTTATATTCTAAAATTGAGCAATATCATTTTTATCAAACCCAACACCAAGTTTAACGATTTCTTTATAAAATGAATTTTCTCTTAATTTTATAATTGGGTCATGTTTCATATATCCATGGAGATCCTAAACAACACTTGAATATCTCGCTTGCTCATCAACACGGTTGGACCTGTAATTCAAAATTCGAGATTGAATGACAACATAACAGTACCAATCTTTACTTTGATAAAGTAAGAAAAAGCGACTCGTCCAAATGAGACGTTACCAAAGTCAACTATATCTGCGAAAAACTTGCCTATCGACGAGAGAAACCATCAAAAGACTTCTAAGTCAGAGCCAAAATATTCACTAACGTCCGAATAATGATAGACGAGGAGGAAAATATTATCAGATTTGAAAAGAATTCATGTTAGTGCATAAGAAACGTGTAACATAAAATCATCAAAAAATACACCAAAAACTACGTAGCATAAGAGATGGAAAAGTATGATATGTCAAATATTAGGGAATAATCTCTCACTTAGGTCAATTACACCCCCAAAAAGATGTATCGTGAACAGATTAATCTATCACAAAAGAGGATACATCAACTAGCTAGGCTACGTTGGTCTTATGACGAAAGCTTGCGATGTTTTGTTAATTTTACTAACTGTTTCACTTTGAGCACAGCTGCTTAACGTTTTTATGCCTTAGGATGCGGAAAAATTCCATTATAACCTATATATACACAGGTAATTCTCATTTTGATTCTTCACAAGCTTACCTTTTCCACCTTTCGTGCACACTATATTCACCTTTTCCTTCGTTTTTACTTCATGGCTTTCCGAAGAGTTTCTTCTTTTTCGGCTCACTCCTCGGACAAATGTTATCGTGTTGAGGGTGATCTTCTAACGCCAAAAAAAGAAGAGAACCCTATGATTAGGCCAATTACTGGTCCAAACATTTCTTCTATGTTGGATTCAGTCTTGGAATCTATAAGTGTCTCCTTAATTATTATGTTGCTTGTTTCTTAGCTTCTTTCTTGTCACTTCTTTCTGGAAACAAACTGTTGATAAATTTCCTTTACTCGGAGCGAGAAAATTACAACGTATCCTTCGGAAGGAAGATTTCAAGCATCTATGCACAGAGAATCATATGATTATGGAAAAGTTTGGGCACCTTTTGTCCCAAGTAGGGGATTTATCGTTCAAGCTTGGTCAGCTATCGTCCACCCATGCTAGGTGTGAGGTAAATTTCCTAGAATCATCCAATATCTATGCTAAGATGCGTGGAGAGACAAATAACGCTCGAGAAGAACTTTTTTCGACCAAGACTGCCTTGCTAGACCTTTAGAAATACAATCAGCCGTAAGTGGATTGTCTTCGGGATGAGTCGGCAGAGCTTTAGGATGAGGTATTATGTATTCGAGAAAAACTCACATGCAGTTCGGCTCGGGCTATATTTGAATACAAATCATCGGAGAACTTTCAAGAGGACATATTATGTTTATTCGAGAAAGGCTTCTCTAGCGGTTTAAGGAGTGCTTATAATGATGCTTAGATAATATGAGAGATCTCTACCCAGCTATAAGACGACTATTAGTGAGAAGAATTTTCCTCTCCCCCCTCCAGTGGTTCCCGGACCCTTCTCCAAAAGCCATTTCCGACCCTATCAATGTTTTTTCCAGTAACAAAGATGCCATGTCTGAACATGTATCTCTTATTTGTAACTGATACACTTTCTCTTACTATAATGTTTGTAAGATGTATTTTTTCTTAAGAAAGACTTTCTTCTCGTGATCATCTTGTTGTATGATTTTAAATCTGATATGATTTCTCATTCTTTAGTGTATGATTTTGTTCTTGGGGGTGTTTCTTAGTGTACCCGAACCTGTTTGATTTAATAAGATGGTCAAGGCCTAACTGTTGGCATATAGCCTCCCTTATTAGGTTGTTTTAATGTGACAAATCCTCTTGTGTTTAGTGTGCTAATTTCTATTGTTATTTACATTCTTTCTTGCACTCTAATTCATCAAAAAGCTCTTTCTATTTCATGTTGTTCAACTTGATTGTTTTATCTTAAGAATCTTATTCTCATACAAATGCTATTAACCTTATCTTTATGTTTATTGAGAATTAGCCTTAGTGTTCAACTTCAAAGATTCTTAGAATAATGTTTACAACAACTTTCGTGAAGAAGATTTATTGATCCAAGTCTTTATCCTTCAAAGATTACTTGGCGCGGTACACCGCTGCGGTATACCGGACCAAGCTTGCGGACCAGGGCGCGGTGCAGTGACTAGCCCGTCAGTATGCTAGAAAATCAAACCACTGAAGCGCGGTACACCGCACGAATCTTGCGGTACACCGCAAGAAAGGGTTTTCTGCACAAAAGACAAGTCATAAGAAATATATCCGTTGGGAGATTAATAGATCCGTTGGACTCAAGTCTTATGACCGTTGGAAGCCATTTTCTTCTATAAATTGAAGCTCTTTGAAGGCTACAACTACACCAACTAATTACAAACATTAAGGGGCTTAATTGCTATCATTCAAGAAGGTGTCAAGTGCTATACATAGTCAAATTCAATCTTAGTGAGCTTATAAATCCTTTCAAGGAATTAATCAATTAAGCCACAAGGTTCTATCCACTCAAGAAGGAGTATACAAGCTTATAGTCATATCCACTCTATTAGGAGTTTTAGTTACAAGCTTTAATTAGCAAACCTTTAAACACTTTGTTGCTATCCTCTTAAGTCTAGGTCTTATAATAGATAGATTAAGAGAGAATTCAAGTATAGGGAGTATACTTGGTATCCTTGTGTTGTGATTACGCAAGTGGTGTGTCCTTCGTGTTATCGAAGAGTTTGTAAAGGTTATTGTGTTCTCGACCCGGTTAAGAGAGACACGGGAGCTTAGTGAAAAGCTTGAAATCCTAAGGAGGCTTCCTTAGGTAGTGGATGTAGGGAAACCGAACCACTATAAATCGTGTGTATCTTTCTATCCCTACTCTATTTACTTTCCGCACTTTATATGTTTGATTATATGCTTGCATGAATTCTATGATATTGTTTATCTAGGATATCTTATCATATAGTCTTCTAGAGTAGTTTAAGATATTGGATTAGCTTTATACTAGTTATACTTTTATATCAAACCTTACTCTTTCCATTGCATGATCCTATAAGTGTTTGATTTAATTAGTTGACTTAGAAGTTTTCTCTTAAACTTATTATTGTCCAAAAGATTTTTAATTAGGCATTATCTTATTAGTAATCCTATTCACCCCCCCTCTAGGACTTTCAATTGGTATCAGAGCCTAACTCTACGTGAATAGCTTAATCGTTAGTAGAGTAAACGATATGGAATTTAATCTTTTGGAAAGTTCGTCTTCTACTCGACCTCCACTTTTTGTAGGAACTTACTATTTTGCTTGGAGAACAAAAATGGAGGAATTTATCAAAGCCGAAGATCCCGATCAATGGAGAATTGTAAAAGAAGGTCCATTTGTCCCTTATAAAGAAGAGTTAAATGAAGAAGGAGTTCTTAAGCTAAATCAAGAAGAAAAAGATTTTGATGAACTCACCATTGAGGAAAAGGCTAAGCTCACTCAAAATGCAAAACCAATGTACACTCTCATTCGTGGAATTTCCGAAGAAATTTTCTCACAAATGTTAGATTGTAAATCCGCAAAAGAGCTTTGGAATCGTTTGGAGTTTTTATATGGAATTGTCGAAAATGACGAAGAAGAAGAAGTCTCAATCCATGATGAATCTCACAACGATTTTAAACCTAATCATGAGGTAGCACTTTATCCTAACTCTTTATCTCTTCCTTATAATTATTGTGATATTAGGCAAATTTCATCCCTTCTCAAAATTCTTGATTCTCAAATCCATTTGAATAATCTTATGTTAAAAAAGGGTAATATTGAGCTAAAGAATTGTTTTAAATGTGGTATTACCTTGGATGATATTCTTGGCAATACTAAAAACCCTTGTTTTGAAAACATCTTTTCTTTAAATAAATGGAAACATCCTTTGAAGAAAAATATAGAAGGTTTTAGAAAATTGGATGAAGCTTTTTCCCTTGCTCTTGATGCTTTAAAAAATCATCCTCTTTCAAACATCACTCCTTTTGATCCAAATGGCTTTTTCAAAGAAAAATTATATGTTAGTGATAATTTGGATATTGGAAAGAATGTGGAAACTTCTTGTTCAAAACCTTTACATGGTTACTCTATTCAAAAAAGAAGTAATTGCAACTATTGTGGTAAACCCGGTCATCATGCTTCTACGTGCCATTACCATGAACAACTTATTAGTGGATCTTTGATACCTTCATGGGAAAAACCAATATGGATCGTGACAAATGCTAACAACATTTCCGGATCCATTCCACCTCGGTTACCATAGTAATATGCATTGAAGGTGTTGAGCGTCAAGAAAATGGAATTTTATGCAAAAGGACGTTCAAACCTCATAAAAGGAAAATACGGTGAAATTCTTTCCTCTCTTGTGTTTTTGTTTATGTTTTTATATTGTGTTTTATGTGTTTTATCAACTTGTGATACTATCTTGTTGTTCTTGACCTTTTACATGCTTAGTGTTGCTTTATTCTTGCATTGGGTCTTTTTGCACTTTTAGAAAACTTAGGGACTTTTGTGAAATTAACTGTTATATGAGTTCTTAGGTTCTCCTTGGCTTTTCTTTCTAAAACAAAGATGCTCAAAATTATTTTATATCATTCCGAGTCATTTGGGGAAGTTTCGATTGTGTTTCGGGTGTTTTTAAAAGTATCAAAAATTTCATTTTTGTTGACCAAACCGAACACTCGTGCGGTGCACCGGACGTTTCCCGCGGTACACCGCACGTAAGGGTTTTGACAGATTAAGAGCCCGTTTTTCATTCCATTCTCCTCATTCTCTCATTAAAACTTCTCCTCTCCTCCTCCTTGGCGAATTCCGGCCACCCATACTCCGTTTCCACCACCAAAACACCCTCCTACTCCGGGTAAATCACTCCTCCTTCTCTTTCCTTCATTGCCCATCTTATCCTTCACCATGGTTAGAACCAAGTCCATTGCTAACAAGAAAAAAGCTTCCACCGGAGCCTCCTCAAGCCGCCACCGTGAACCATCTCCGGCGAGGTCACCAACACCACCTCCACTCCGGCCATTCGATGCTCTTCCGGGTAGAACGATTTGCCCTTCGGCTTTTCCCTCCGGTGAAAATTCTCTCTTTAGACTCTTTTCAATTCAAAAATTTCATAAAATCTTTGCTTTTTCGGGTAGTCATTTGGCAATCGGGTTAATCGAAGAGTTCTATACTAATTTTGAATTTAATCATGCTACTACTTCGATTAAATCAACCGTTTCGGGTACCGTTTTACGTTTAAAGTCGAATACTTTGTGCTCTAAATTTGATATTCCTTCGGATAGTTTTAGCGGATTTTGGTCTAGTGGTTGGGATAATTCGAACATTGATATAGTTGCTCAAAATGAAGTTAATGAGTTTGTTAATAGTAGAATGGTTGTTCCCGATGGAAATTGGAATATTCGTAACTTTGATCCGGAATTTATTGTGGCTCACAAGTTTCTTATCTCGGCCGTAATTCCGAAAGATAAGCATGATGCAAAACTTATCCCGTATGAAGCTTATCTTTTATTTTTGATCTTCTCCAAACAACCGATAAACATTATTGCGATAATGTTCAAATGGATGAATCACGCTCGTGCCTCTCGGGATAAAGTCCCTTACGGTATTTTTCTATCCAAAATCTTTGAAGCTAATGATATTTCTTTTGGAGGGACTAATGTGAAACCAATCAATAAGTCTTGGAGTTTCGATTATCTCACGATTCTAAGAATGAAATTTGTTATTTATAACAACACCTATGTTTCAGTCTCCACTATTAATCGTATCTCGGATGTTACTATTCGTAATCGCATTCTTGAAGCAAGAAAGTGCACCGATGGTCCGGAGCTTGAGACTCTTCATTTATTAGATAACCCGGCCCAAGAAAACCCTAATCCTAATGAGCCCACTCCAAGCCAACCCACCAATGTAAACCCTCCTAATCCATCCGGTTTTGAAAGCGCTATGTCTCGTTTCATGGATTTCATAGGAAGTAAATTTGTGGCTTTGGAAGATAAATTAGAAAGGAAATTTGGAGTTTTGGAAGAAAAAATAGGGCATCTTGCGAATGAGCTTTCGTGTTTGAAAAATGATGTTTCGTGTATTCGCGATGATATTGGAAATGGAAGAAGGTCTAGGAGCCGCTCTCCTCGTGATAATCGTTAATCCCTCTTTGGTGTTTGGTGTTTAAAATCATCTTTCTTTCTTGGTGGTTTATGGGTTTTTTATGCTTAAGTGGGTATTTTAGAACTTGTTAAGTGGTGTGTTTATGCTTTTAAGTATTTGTGGGTCCGTGTTTTGGACATCTAGGATATTACTACTTTGGTTTATTTGGTTTTTTATGTTAGGATGCTAAATGTTTTATTTGGATAATTGGTTAACTAGTTTTGTTTTTATCATGATTGTTGGTTGCTTATCATCTTTGATTTGGTTTTTATGTTGCTAACATGTTCTTTGATGTTATAGGTACTTCTTGATATTGCTCCTTAGTCCCTATAGTTTGTTCTTTTTAGCTTTGTTCCTAAATAGTTTGAAATTTGCATTTCGGTCCCAAATAGATTTTTTTTTTTAAATTGCGTTTAGCCCCCAAACTTTTGAAAAATACATCTTGACCACTTGCTTTTCAACAAATTACAATTTTACCCCTAAATCTCTTCAAAATGATTTCAAGTGTTCTTATTAGGGAAAATTGTCAATCAAACGTTTACAAAATTTAAACAAACTATATGCATTTTGTAAGGGGGAGTCTTTGCTAAAATCATATTTTTAAGACTCAAATGCTTAGACTAATCATTTATTTCATATTTTACAACTAATCGTTTGTGTCATTAGAAAGCATATGAAATCAAAATCTATCAAGGAGTTGGTAAACATCTCTATCCTTAGCTCTTGCTTTACAAATATCTAAACTCTTGCAATCATTGTTTAAAATCTATTCACTCGAGTTTTTGCTCTTCTATTCTTAGTTGTTTTTACCCCGTCTTTTTGATGAAGACAAAGGGGGAGAAATATTATGTGCACTAAAACTTTCAAAACTTGCACGTTTCAAACACTCACAAATGCATCTCAAAACTTATGCTTATTGTGAGGGGGAGCTTTATTTAATTAGTTCTTAAACTTTCATATCATCCTAAGGTGTTTTAGTGAAGGATTTGTCATCATCAAAAAGGGGGAGATTGTTGGCATATAGCCTCCCTTATTAGGTTGTTTTAATGTGACAAATCCTCTTGTGTTTAGTGTGCTAATTTCTATTGTTATTTACATTCTTTCTTGCACTCTAATTCATCAAAAAGCTCTTTCTATTTCATGTTGTTCAACTTGATTGTTTTATCTTAAGAATCTTATTCTCATACAAATGCTATTAACCTTATCTTTATGTTTATTGAGAATTAGCCTTAGTGTTCAACTTCAAAGATTCTTAGAATAATGTTTACAACAACTTTCGTGAAGAAGATTTATTGATCCAAGTCTTTATCCTTCAAAGATTACTTGGCGCGGTACACCGCTGCGGTATACCGGACCAAGCTTGCGGACCAGGGCGCGGTGCAGTGACTAGCCCGTCAGTATGCTAGAAAATCAAACCACTGAAGCGCGGTACACCGCACGAATCTTGCGGTACACCGCAAGAAAGGGTTTTCTGCACAAAAGACAAGTCATAAGAAATATATCCGTTGGGAGATTAATAGATCCGTTGGACTCAAGTCTTATGACCGTTGGAAGCCATTTTCTTCTATAAATTGAAGCTCTTTGAAGGCTACAACTACACCAACTAATTACAAACATTAAGGGGCTTAATTGCTATCATTCAAGAAGGTGTCAAGTGCTATACATAGTCAAATTCAATCTTAGTGAGCTTATAAATCCTTTCAAGGAATTAATCAATTAAGCCACAAGGTTCTATCCACTCAAGAAGGAGTATACAAGCTTATAGTCATATCCACTCTATTAGGAGTTTTAGTTACAAGCTTTAATTAGCAAACCTTTAAACACTTTGTTGCTATCCTCTTAAGTCTAGGTCTTGTAATAGATAGATTAAGAGAGAATTCAAGTATAGGGAGTATACTTGGTATCCTTGTGTTGTGATTACGCAAGTGGTGTGTCCTTCGTGTTATCGAAGAGTTTGTAAAGGTTATTGTGTTCTCGACCCGGTTAAGAGAGACACGGGAGCTTAGTGAAAAGCTTGAAATCCTAAGGAGGCTTCCTTAGGTAGTGGATGTAGGGAAACCGAACCACTATAAATCGTGTGTATCTTTCTATCCCTACTCTATTTACTTTCCGCACTTTATATGTTTGATTATATGCTTGCATGAATTCTATGATATTGTTTATCTAGGATATCTTATCATATAGTCTTCTAGAGTAGTTTAAGATATTGGATTAGCTTTATACTAGTTATACTTTTATATCAAACCTTACTCTTTCGATTGCATGATCCTATAAGTGTTTGATTTAATTAGTTGACTTAGAAGTTTTCTCTTAAACTTATTATTGTCCAAAAGATTTTTAATTAGGCATTATCTTATTAGTAATCCTATTCACCCCCCCTCTAGGACTTTCACTAACAACTGCTGACTACTTTGACTTTTGTTATCAATGCCGAGGGTTGAGCCCGAGACAATGTGGTTTTAATAACCGATGTATAGTTTTACCAAGTTACCCTTGTGCTTACTGGATATTTTAATGTTTTTCAAAGTACTTTCCTGCCCATATTGGGTTGTTATATATACAATCTCTTTTTGACTTTTTTTTACTCTCACATTTTTTTCGACCCTTCTTCAGTGTTTTTTTTTACTCTCACAATCTCTTTGAGTTCATACTACACGTCTATGTTTTTAATGTCTACTCAAATCGTGAGTTTGAGCTCACTAAAGAAACATACCAAGTTTAACCCCTTTCTCGGTTGGTCTCTAAAGCTGAAACCTTGATTGAGCCGCCCAACCTGACTCGCTTTTCTTTGCAAAACTCATCTTCCTTCTCATGTGACCCTTCATTATCTTCTTCTAACTTGAGGAGTTTAACCACAAAGGGAGGTAAAGAAACTGTTTATGTGCATACTTCAAGGGTGTAGATTACCTTCCCGATCGTAATGCCCGAGGCTTTGGCTTGTGGCTCAATAATGGTCAATTGTCTGATGTTTACAATTATGCTCTCATTCAAAGCGTTCGACATCCAGGTTCCTTCATACCTCTACCTTGTGATGCATTAAAGTGCCCATTCCTTCTCCCAATAAAGATAATTTCTTAGAGGTGGTTAATCAAGGTGATATTTTCGAGAACATTAAGGTTTGCCTCCCTTCTCTTACCAAACGTGCATACTGTCCTATATAGGGGTAGTGGCCATATATATGCATTCCACTGAGTTGAGTCTCAATGTCCCATTTTCCCCTTTTAATATCCATTTGTTAAATCACTACGGTATCAACTCCAGTCAACTTCTCCCACACGTTTGGGTCGTTATGGTGAGCTTCTACATTGGTTGGTGCAAGGTGCTAGGTTTCCAGACTCTACTCTTCTGTTCTGTATTCTGTATAAATTGTTGAAGAGTGGTGTCAGGCAATATGATCTTTATCCTCGTCCAACAAGACATCTTTGCTTGACTAATGATTTTCCCAAAGGCAGACATAATAATTGGGTCTGTGATGAGGTGGGTGAGGGTGATTTGTGGAATTTAAAGTGTAATTGGGATTATGTTTTAGGAAATGTATTTTCCACTTCCTCGATCTGGTAGATGACAGAATCATCATCGCTCAACTGAAAATGACTCAGACCAATGTCTTGGAGTGAAATTCCACGATAGAAGATCCTCCATGCCTCTATCTATGTGATGAGGCTACAATCAAGTTAGATGTTCTCCAATCAGAAATGTTCACTCAATATACATGTCTAGAGGTATTGATTTGGGCTCAGACTCTAATGGTACTCTTCCATGACGACTTACCCGTGATACATTCTATCCTTTTTGTTGTTTCTTCTTTTCCTCTTGCTAACAACATTCCATGTAATATTTTTATTTTTCTTGATGATTCTTTTCTATTCTTTTGTTCTTCCATTTTTAACATTTTCTTTAAATCTTATTCGGCTTTTAACAAAGGTAGATAACCTCGGGTTGCTTCAACACCTGCTTGCGCTACTCATGCTCATGCTCGGAAATAAAACAATTGTATTTAAGGCTCTCTGCTAATCAGGCTAGACATAAAAAAGAAGAGAAAAATGATTTATTTTGATACCATTATCAATTTCCAAGGTCAGGGCATCCAAAACTTCTGAGGCTCCTTCCCATATTTTTTAGTCGTTTCCGTGTTTTTACACCAATGTTTCTGACCTTCAACTTGGGGAAACTATATCTTGCTTGAGAGGAACATAGTTGTAGCTCAAGTAGAATGTGATAGGGTCAATCTTGCAGAGTTTGAGAAGAATGTATAGAGGCTGAGCAAAAGGTTGATGCATTTTTAAACCATCTTATTCAAGCCAAGGAATAGATAGGAAAGAGTTAGAGAGTGAGATTAATCACAAGGTGATGATATATTTCACTCCCTCGGTTCATCTCAAAATTTTGAAGGGGTATCATCTTTTTATGAATGACATACTCAAGATTGATCCTTCCCTTAATAAGGTAGTCAATTCTAGGTCTTTTGGTACCACCTAAGCCTTTTTATAACTCTTCTCCAGCCGAATTTGCTAACTAACATGAGGAACTGTTGATTTGAGACACTCCTAAGGGGAATGGTACTGATTTTGCCAATATTCAGGTTGATACATGGAGTAAATGAGTTGGAGGTGTTGACGAGCCAAATGAGCTCGTAACCCCTCTAAACGATTAATCATCTTCTTTTTCCCATATACGCTTTCACTTTTGAATGAATGTTTGTTATGGATCCTTTGGCCTCAAAATTTTACTTTTGTGATTTCTTGTATCTTTGCGCATATCATCAGTTCTTTTAAGGTAGATTGACTTTAACCCCTTTTCTTTTCTTTACACTTCGAGGATGGTGGGTTTGACCACTCTTGGATGATGAATTGGGACTTTTCCTTCTCTTTATATTCTATTCCACATATTCTATTTTTTATATATTTTTGTTCTTGGACATTGTATGCCTGGGTTAGGATGTCTCTTTTTGAGTTTTTCTCTATTGATAGGTTATATGTTCAGATTTTTCTGTTCTCGATGGAAATGTTTAGGCTCATACTAATTTAGAGGGCCCAATTTCAGGAGCATTCACCTCAGATATGTCTCTGTGTGATTTTGTCTTCGGGAACACTTTGCTTGACCCTGCTTTTGGATCACAACTTAAGAAGCATACTGCCTCAAAGCGTTCTTTATTTCTTTGTCTCATACCACCTTTTGATTTATAATTTCATTGTGGCTCATATTGACTTCAACATTGTAGATTTCATTTGTAATTCTTCAATAAAATTAGTTAACAAATGATTTCTTCTTTGCTTTCTCTCTCTTTTACTTGTTATAGGCTTTATACCCTTTTAACTCAGAAGATATAAGATATCCTTTGAGTTCATGTTATAGGTCTTTGAAAACAATCATTAGCTTGCTTTGAGCTTTGCATAATATAATCATAAAGAATAAGTTCATACGCTTGATGATTTTAACTTACCCGGTCCACTGCCCTTTAAGTCGAGGGGGACTTACTTACATTTCTTGAAAATGCATGGTCGTTCTTAGATTTTATTCACCAAGGATTCATTGATCTTCAATTTTGTTTCACAAGGATTCGATGTCCTTATTTTGTTCCCCAAAGCTTCGTTGGTCTTTGTTTTTGCTCGCCAAGAAGTCGTTGGTATTAATTTTTTTGACCCCATACCAACAGTGATATTCGTCTTATGCGACTCTTTCTTGACAATACAGATTCTCTCTTTCCAATCCTACTCAGGCTTATTAGTTTGCCTTCATGCTGACCTTACGACCGGACTTTCAATAAGATTGCCGAGACTACGTCGAACTTACGAATATATCTTCGTGTCAACCTTATGGTCGGACTTTGAATAAGATTATCGAGACTACTTTGGAGTTACAAATATGTCTTTGTGCCGACCTTATGGCCGTACTATGAATAATATTGCCAATACTAAATCGGTCTTACAAATATGTCTTTGTGACGACCTCACAGTCAGACATTAAATAAGATTGTCAAGACTACGTCGGACTTACGAATATCTATGATTGTCGATGCTCTATCGGTCTTACTAATATCTATGTTTTCTGATACTACGTCGGGTTATTGATATAGGTGATTGTCCATGCTACGTCACAGTTACATATAACCTGCATAGTAGAAAATATTAAGAATCTTAAATTTCATAAAAAGGATAATTTTTATCGATCGACCAATCTTTTTTATAATGAATATTCTTATTGGTGGACTCGTTAGCCGATTAGGCATGTAATCCGTGTGCCATAGAAGTTGGGTTTTATTGCCATAGGTGCTGGTATTTTGTGTATGAGGCCAATCTGAAGTTGGTCTTATGAAAAGTTTTTTACATTTTATCGACTTTTTCAGATCGGGAATCCATTGGTCGACCCCTTAGTCGATGATCTTTGAAAGACGAGAAAAGTTTTTTACATTCTATAGAGCTTTTCAGGTGAGGAATCCGTTGCCGACCCCCTCGTCAATGACCTTAGAGAGTCGAGAGTTGTTTTTTTATATTCTACCGACCATTTCAGGACAGAAATCCATTGGACGACCCCAAAAATATTGATAAGAGGGAGCCGAGAAAAGTTTATAACATTTTATGGTTTTTTTCAGGTTGGGAATACATTAGTCTTTTTCAGCTTACAGACCGTGTCTCTGTTTCCTAAGAAAACAATAAGGCAATTATGATGATAAAAGGTACTTTTACCGAGAGTTTTTGTTTTGGCCTGGAAATTTTCTCCGGCTTAGCTGATGATATGCAAAACTACTCTAAATTTTTTTCGTATGACGATTTCATTCGCTTCTATTTTCACGGATAAATTTTGAACACCTGAAGCTTTCGACATTTCTCGAGTAGCAGAAAAAGAATACATGATAAAAGAATGGTCCTTAACTTGAGTTTTTCCACGGCGACACGGACACGACAATTTTCAAAAATACTCCGACACAACCCGAATTCAACACGTTTGATGGGGGGGGGGGGGGGGGAGGGGGGAATTTATGTGGATAAAATGTTGAAAGTAATTCCATCCAAACAAATGATCATTATGTAAAAGATCCTAATAAATCATATAATTAAACTTATCAAGGTGAACATAATCTTATAATACATCGTTCTAGATTAGGTGACCCAAAAAACTTAATTAATACTAATGGATACAATTGTTAATAATTACACTAATTCTTTTTTATCTCAAGTCCGGAAAGGGTCGATAATTTAGAAAAGAACATTAAAAAGTAAATAATTCCAACACTTCCCATCCTATACGTGCGTGTCATTGTCGGACACGGGTATGTTAACCATTTTTTATTAAAGTGTTAATTAATTAGCTACATAACGTTTACTAATATGTATTTCAGAAAGTGTCAATTTTGCTTGAACAGTATATAATGCTAAATTAAGGTCCAACCATGAGTTGAGTTGAACTGGGAAATTGGAAAAAAAAAAAAAAAAAAAGTTAATTTGGGAGTTACCTGAGCAACTGGAACTCTGATCTGTTAATTTCTTCTATGAGGATTCCTGGTGGTATATGCACTTTTTTTTGTTCTAAAAGCTTTTATTAAAAATAAAGATTACAAAAAGTCAACCAACTCCCGAGGAAGCGGCATCGTTTGCAATAAGTTGCGCTAATTGGTTAGGGACTAATTCCCCGTTATAACCTAAATTAATGCCCTTAGGCGAATTTTTGGTTATCCAATCAACAATTAGGTTTTGTTTTCTCGATATACATGAGAAAATAGGATTACAAAACTCGGAAACAAAATAAATACTACTAATTATGTTCTTAAGTCTATTGCTACAAATTGGAAAACTTGAAGAGAGAGCATCCATGATGGACTTGCAATCATTTTCAATAATACAAGGAGTATTATTGAATTCTTTCGCCCCTAAGCAAGTTTTAAGAACTCCAAAAGTTTCAGCCTCCATGGCATTCTCGGCTCCAATCTCCCATGCGCAATATTTGATTACTTTCCCTTTTTTATCCCTAACAATACAAGCAATACAAGCTATTAAAGCTGATGTTAAAAAAGCTTATGAGTTTATAGAATGGGATTTTCTTGAAGAATTATTAATTAAATTGGGCTTTCATCTGAAGTGGGTAGACAGAATTATTAATTGTGTATCTACAGTCACTTACTCTATTCTCATAAATGGTAAGGACTTCCAAATATCCAAACCCTCCAGAGGTTTGAGACAAGGGGACCCCTTGTCCCCTTTCCTCTTTTGTATTGTAACCCAAATGCTCAATTTATTAGTTCAAGATAGTATTAATAATAAAAAGCTTGTCAGTTTTAAAATAGGTAGGAATTGCCCTTTAATCTCCCATTTGCTTTTTGCAGATGATAGTATCTTTTTCTTAAAAGCTAATGCTAGTGATGTATTAGCATTTAATAATATTATGAGTAACTTTAGTAGAGCTACTGGTCTGTGTCTCAATTTAGATAAATGTGGGGTATTGTTCAGTAGCAATACACCAGCTTATCTTAAATACATTATCTCTCACCAGTTAAAAATGCCTCAGGTGGAATCTTTAGGTTCTTATTTGGGTATTCCTACTGATTGGAATAGAACTAAAACAAAAGACTTTGAATGGATCATAATTAGAATTTTAAAAAAGATTGAGAATTGGCAAACTATCTTTCTTTCTGAGGCAGGTAAGGACATTCTAATCAAAGCTGTCCTACAAAGCTTGCCAAATTATCTTATGTCTTGCTTTCTTCTTCCCAAAAATATCTGTAACAAGATTGATGGTATTATAAGAAACTTTTGGTGGGATAAAAATAATAAAAAAGGTATACATTATATTAATTGGGACACTTTATGCAAGTCTAAATTTGAAGGAGGCTTGGGTTTCAGGAATCTCAATATTATGAACCAAGCTTTGCTTGGTAAACAAGCTTGGTACATTTATCATAATCCGGAGTCTCTTCTTGCGAAAATTTACAAAGGTAAATACTTTGTACAAACCTCCTTTATTAATGCGAAAATAGGAGCCTACCCCTCCCTTGGTTGGAGAGGAATTTTAGAAGGTAGAAAAGTGTTTGAAAAAAATATAATGGTCAAATTAGGCAATGGTTTGGATATAAATGTCCAAAAGGATATTTGGATTAATAAAATGAATAGAGTTATTAAACCTAAGAATAGCTCTATAGCTTTAGTCAAAGAATTTTATAATACTGATAATATGTCTTGGAATGAGGATTATGTTAAAGAACAATTTGAAACTAAGGTTGCTGATACAATTCTAGACATGAAAATTCCACTCTTTGAATGTCCAGATTTCTCCATCTGGACTAAGTCAAAAGATGGGGGCTACTCGGTTAAAATAGCTTATGCCATGATAAAGGAACAAAAAGATTCAGAAACTAAAAAATTGAGTAGTAACAAGCCTTCTTCTTCATATAATTATAATAAGAATACTTGGAAATTAATATGGGGTATGAACTGTTCTAATAAAGTAAAGAACTTTGTTTATAAATGTGTGAAGGATAAACTTTCAACTGGAAAAAATCTTTACATTAGAAAATGTACAAAAAGTAAGACTTGTAAGCTTTGTAATTTAGAGGATGAAAGCATTGAACATTTACTCTTTGCATGTCCTTGGGCCAAAGCGGTTTGGTTCAGTACTCAGCTTAGTCTCAGAACTAAAAATAATAGTACAGCTAAAATTGGAGATTGGCTCATATTAATTAATGATGCTCTAAAACAAGAAGGTATTTATGACATTGAATTTATCTGTTATGTGTGTTGGCAGATTTGGAAAGGAAGAAATAACTTCTTATTTAATAATGAAATCCCTGATCCTATTTTTACCTTACAAATGGCTACTAAACATTGGAAGGAATTTAAGGTAGCTAACAACTTTCCTAATGATGCAAATTTGTCTGAGCTGAAGGAAAATGAAGAAAATAAAGAAATTCATAAATGCTCTACTGATAAGAATGCTAACTTGAATACAAACTTGATTACTAAGGAGCAAAAAACTAATAACAATGATAATAGTAAATGGACTGCTCCTCCCATTAATAAAGTCAAGATTAATACTGACGCTTCTTATACTACTAATAATTGTACTATTGCATATGTGATCAGGGACTCTTTTGGCAATATGGTGGATTATGATGCTAAGTTTGTTGAAGCTAATCATGCTAGTGAAGCAGAAGCTTTAGGAGTGCTATGGGGTTGTGAGAAAGCAACGAAATTCCCTCCAGGCTCGGTTATAATAGAGAATGACTGCTCTACTATTCTCAAGCCACTGATTTCTTCTTCCCCGAACACTATTTTTGATTGTTGTAATATTTTTAAATCCATTTATGGTATTTCTGAGCTTTGTGCTCCCTCCTTTTCTCTTGTTTTACGCAGGAGTAATAGGGTGGCTGATTGGGTCACCAAACATAAGCTTCTAGGCAACATGTTTGGTGATTGGAGGGTGTGTCCTCCTCCCCAATTAGCCCTTTTGTTTAGTTTGGACTCCATTGCCGCTGGCATTGGTTAATTTGTTTGTAACTTTATATCCTTTTATATATTATGGTTTGACAAAAAAAAAAAAAAATAGAGGATTTAGTAAGTTTAAAAGATGCATCACAATTTATGTTGTACCATTTACTAGGGAGAGGTTTCCATTTACAATCACTTTCCATGTTCATATTGTTATTACCACTTCCATTCGTTCCTTTATCATTTTTCTTAACATTGTTACCAAATTTTCCTTCTTTTCCAGCTTTTCCATCTTTTTCCCTCAGATTTATTAGATCATCACTGGGTTTAGGGACAATACCTGATAGAATATTGTTATTTTCTCTCAGAAACTCAGTTTCATCCTTGGGATTTATAGCATTTTGATATTCATCCCACATATGTTGCGCTTTCATAGTTGTAACCACTGGACAAACTTTCACATTGTTATATATAAATGAGTTTCTACTTTTCCATATATTCCAAGCCGTGAATGCCAGTTGTTCATAATATAATATATAAGAAAAAGAATACTCCCATTGGTATATGCACTTGAATTCTCTTTCATAATACTCCCACTGAACTGTTGAACATATTGTCTTGGTTGTAAAATATAATATATAATATCATTAAACACCTTTCTTTCTTGTACTAGAAAGTAGAAACTTACTTATTCATATCATTGTCTGACTAGGAAGAAGTCTGGCCGTTCATTTCCAAGATCTCTTGCATTAGCTGACTTGTAGCTTTACAACGTCCGACCTCATTTTGTGTTTTTGCATGCTTCCAAATGTTAAAGAATTGATAAGACTAGGAATTGCAGTGAAATTTGTTTGCAAACTAATCATTGAAATTTACTTCGATTAGATTCGATATTAGACTGGGCTTGATTTTAGGGTTTTTCATTTTAGATCTTGGTCGTGAGCATCGTAATGGAGAATGGAGAGAAGATAAATTTATTTAATTTTAAAAAATATATTAGTATTGTTGTAGTTTACTTTTTACCTTTGGTTAAAGGGGGCGAAATAAAATATAAAAAAGTTAGAATTCGAACCATGTAAATTATTTTCTATGATTTAATATTCTCTCCCTGTAAGTATATATCATTTCTCTTTTTAATACTTTTGCAAAAGATATATCAAATTTGTGTCTTTTCTTTTCTTTTCATAATCTTATCTTATCTTATATTTCAAAATTGAGCAATATCATTTTTATCAAACCTAACACGAAGCTTAACGGTTCCGTTATAAAATAAGTTTTCTCTTAATTTTATAATTGGGTCATGTTTCATATATACATGGAGATCCTAAACAACATTTGAATACCTCGATTGCTCATTAACACGGTGGACCTGTAATTCAAAACTCGAGACCGAATGACAACATAACAGTACCAGTCTTTACTTTGATAGAGTAAGAAAAAACGACTCGTCAAAATGAGACGTTAACAGAGTCAAATATATCTGCAGAAAACTCGCCTATTAGCGAGAGATACCATCAAAAGACTTCTAAGTCGGAGCGAAAAGTATCCACTAGCGTCCGCATAATGATAGACGAGGAGGAAAATATTATAAGATTTGAAGAAAAAAAATCATGTTAGTGCATAAGAAATGCGTAACATAAAATCATCAAAAAAAAAATACACCAAAAATTACGTAGCATAAGAGATGGAAAAGTAAGATATGTCAAATATTAGGGAATAATCTTTCACTTAGGTCAATTAAATCCCCAAAAAGATGTTTTGTGAACAAATTAATCTATCACAAAAGAGGATACATCAACTAGCTAGGCTACGTCGGTCTTATGACAAAAGCTTGCTATGTTTTATTAATTTTACTAACTGTTTCACTTTGAGCACGTGTTATAACGCTTTTATGCCTTGGGATGCGGAAAAATTCAATTATAACCTATATATATATAAATAGGTTATTCTCATTTTGATTCTTCACAAGCTTACCTTTTCCACCTTCCGTGCTCACTATATTCACCTTTTCCTTCGTTTTCATTTCACGGCTTTCTGAGTGTTTCTTCTGTTTCGGTTCACTCCTCTGACAAATGTTATCGTGTTGAGCGTGATCTTCTTACGCCCAAAAAAAAAGAAACCTATGATTAGGCCAATTACTGGTCCAAACATTTCTTCTATGTTGGATTCGGTCTTGGAATCTATAAGTGTCTCCTTACTTATTATGTTGATTGTTTCTTACCTTCTTTCTTGGCTCTTCTTTCTAGAAAAATTGTTGGTAAATTTCCTTTACTCGAAGCGAGAAAATTACAATGTATCTTTTAGGAGGAAGATTTCAATCATCTATGCACAGAGAATCATACATTATGGAAAAATTGGGCACCTTTTGGCCCAAATTGGGGATTTATCGTTCAAGCTGGGTCAGCTATCATCCACCCATTCTAGGTGTGAGGTAAAATTCCTATAATCATCCAATACCTATGATAAGATGCGTGGAGAGACAAATAACGCTTGAGAAGAACTTTTTTCGACCAAGACTGCCTTGCTAGACCTTTAGTACTACAATCAGTCGTAAGTGGACCTTCTTCGGGATAAGTCGGCAGAGCTTTAGGATGAGGTATATTGTATTCGAGAAAAACTCACATGCAGTTCGGCTCGGATA
Organism: Nemophila menziesii; assembly: GCA_029959085.1. Classification (NCBI taxonomy): domain Eukaryota; kingdom Viridiplantae; phylum Streptophyta; class Magnoliopsida; order Boraginales; family Hydrophyllaceae; genus Nemophila; species Nemophila menziesii. The sequence goes on from JARWIR010000001.1 coordinate 147,059,258, forward strand.
TATTTGAATACAAATCATCTGAGAACTTATAATAGGACATATTAGGCTTATTTGAGAAAGGCTTCTCTAGCGGTTTAAGGAGTGCTTATAAACGATGCCTAGATAATATGAGGGATCTCCACCAAGCTTATAAGACGACTATCAGTGAGAAATTTTTCCTCTTCCCCCTCCTGGTTCCCAGACGCTTCTCCAAAAGCCATTTCCGACCCTATCAATGTTTCTTCCAGTGACAAAGATGCCATGCCTGAATATGTTTCTCTTATTTGTAATTAATACACTTTTTCTTACTATAATGTTTGTAAGATGTACTTTTTCTTAAGGAAGACTTTCTTCTCGTGATCATCTTGTTGTATAATTGTAAATCTGATATGATTTCTCATTCTTTAGTGTATGATGTTGCACTTGATTTTTTTCTTGGGGTCTTTCTTAGTGTATCCGACCTTGTTTGACTTCATAAGCTGGTCAAGGCCTAACAACTACTGACTACTTCGAATTTTGTTATCAATGCCGAGGGGTTGAGCCCGAGACAATGTGGTTTCAATAATCGGTGTATAGTTTTACCAAGTTACCCTTGTGCTTACTAGATATTTGAATGTTTTTCCAAAGTACTTTCCTGCCCATATTGGGTTGTTATATATACAATCGATTTTTGACTTATTTGTACTCTCACATTTTTTTCGACCCTTCTTCGGTGTTTTCCCTCAGGCATCTTTTAAGGCAGCCCTTTTAATTCTACTGCTCGTCTATGTTTTTAATGTCTACTCAAAGCGTGAGTTTGAGGTCTCTAAAGAAACATACCAAGTTTAACCCCCTTTCTCGGTTGGTCTCTAAAGTCGAAACTTAATTGAGCCGCCCAAACCGACTCACTTTTCTTTGCACAAATCATCTTCCTTCTCAAGCGACACTTCATCATCATCTTCTAACTCGAGGAGTTTACCCACGAAGGGTGGTGAAGAAACTGTTTATGTGAATACTTCAAGGGTGTAGATTACCCCCCGGTCATAATGCCCGAGTCTTTGGCTTATGGCTCAAGTAAGGGTCAATTGTCCTATGTTTATATATATTCTCTTATTTAGAGCGTTCGGCATCCAGGTTCCTCCATACATCTACCTTGTGATGCATTGAAGTGCCCTATACTTCTCCCAATTGCTAATTTCTTAGAGGTGGTTAATCAAGGTAAAATTTTCGAGGACATTAAGTTTTGCCTCCCTTCTCCTACCAAGCGTGCATACCGGCCTATATAGGGGAAGGGGCCATATATATGCATTCCCTTGAGTTGTGTCTCAGTGTCCCATTTCCCCCCTTTAATATCCATTTGTTAAATCACTACGGTATCAACCCCATCCAACTTCTCCCACATGTTTGGGTCGTTATGGTGAGCTTCTACATTGGTTGGTGCAAGGTGCTAGGTTTCTAGACCTCTACTCTTTTGTTCTGTATTTTGTATAAGTTGTTGAAGAGTGGTGTCGGGCAATATCATCTTTATCCTCGTCCAACAAGACATGTTTGCTTGAAAAATGATTTTCCGGATAGTAACAAAGGCAGACATAATAATTGGGTTTGTGATGAGGTTGGTGAGGGCGAGTCGTGGAATTTAAAGTGTAACTGGGAACATGTTTTAGGAAATGAAGGTTCCCCTTCCTCGATATGGTGGATGACAGAATCACCATTTCTCAACTGAAAATTACTCAGACAACTGTCTTGGAGTGGAGTTCCACGATAGCATATCCTCCATGCCTCTATCTAAGTGATGAGGCTACAATCAAGTTAGATGTTCTCCAATCAAGAATGTTCACTCAAAGAATCAAAACTAGACGATTATGTGGTGTTGTCAATAACTAAGATTAATCCTAAGATTGATCAGATCTAGGGAAATAAGTCAAAACACATAATAACAATATACGCCAAGCTTAATCAATTAAAATAACAAATAGTATTTAAAGACAAAATAATAATTCAACAATTAAAAGTAAAACTTACAGAATAACAGCTTAGAAATATGGTTGAGAATAGATCTATAGCTAATTACTCTAAATATAGAGAAGGTGAGATGTAGAAGAGGAGTTGTCAGTCTCCAATCTTCTTCTTCTTGTCTTCTTCTACAGGTCAGCTTGCTTCTTGGATGAATAGCTTGATTCTAAGGATGAATATCTAACTAAAGGACTAAGCTATTGTTTAAAACTAAGAAAATATAAGTAAAGACTAAGCCTATACTTTGCAACTGAGCAAGGACATGTTTACAATGGTATAAGGGTGTATTTATAGGTGTCTTGGAAGCCCTAATTCGTTTTCTTGAAGGAGAAGTAAGTAGTGGACTCCAAGCCCAACTCTAATTCGTATGGAAATAAAGATAAACACTGCTGGACCGTTTTGAGCATATCTTCTTCGTTATTGGTCGGTTTGAGCTCCATAAGATACCAAAAGAATCGCAACAGAATTATCTTGACCCCCTAGAAGGAAATCACCAGATTCGGCCTATTTCTTAGGTAAAAACGCATATCTTTGGACGTGTATGCAGAATCCCAGATTTAGGCAGCTTTTCCTTTTCCATCTTTTTAGCTTTTATTTCCTTATCTCCAATTACCATGTTAATCTCTTTCCATAAGTTGTTGTCTTTGACTTGGACTCTAATTAAGCTCCATAATTATCTTTAAAGCTTCACACCAAATAAATAATTAAACCCAATATGCTCTAAAAATATTATTTTACTAAATCAAGACTCAAAATAGGAAAGTGTAGCATTTCTTAAGAAAATCACCTATAATGACTTCTAAATCACTAAAAATGATGTCTCATCCTAACATTGATCTATCACAAATGAGGAGACATCAAGACCCCCAACTCAAAAATGTATCGTCCCGATACAATAAAGATAAAAACAAAGGGAAGTCTCTAAATACACACCTAGGTCAATTAAGCACAGAAGACAAAAGATAGAAGAATATGGAGAATAGACTCGAAGCAACTACTCAGAAAATTTCATGTAATAATATTTAAAAACTACATACCTGTACACTTCTCATATCCACAGTTAACACAGTTTGAATTCAAGAGCAGATTAGTTTCGCAATGTAAGAAGGATTGGGACTTTACTCAGTTCCCAAAAGAAGCTATAGATTGTTCATCGAACCTCATTAGTATCCAAAGATCCACTCAACTACTCTCTATTGGCTTAATCACTTCTCAATTACATAGCAAAGAATCAAAAGGTCTTTAAGGTTGTAATATAGGCTTAGGGACGGTATGATAAGTATATTTGGATAATTTAGAGTGAGCTTTTGGCTCTCTCCTCACTAGCCATCAACGAATCGCCCTAGAGCTTGAGTTACTCTCATAAAACGTTTCTCACTCAACCAAATGAATTCTTTGATGCACAAAGTAGCATCCCCAATAACCCAATTAAAGCATAAGATGTTCACATAAAAATTCCACTTTGCCGGTCCGAATATATATATTTTCTTTTCAAATCTTTAGCTATGACTCTCTTTTTTAATGATGAGATATCACGCTATTTTTTTTTCATATATATATTTTTCTTTTAATGCCCTTGTTGGCAAATTTAGCTCATAGCTTCTTTTTCATTCACTATTACCCCGACAAAGGGTTACAATAAAAATCTATGAATCATCATCAGTTTTAAGAACAGAGCACAATTAATAAGCTAAAAAATCCCATCCCAATAATATTTAATGGTGGACCCACCACCCCAAACTCAAGCTCTAAAACAACTGTCTATGCATCGCGATTCGAGTGCGGGTCATATGGAAAAATCCTATAATCTAAAGGGATATGGCTTATAATGCGGCTAAATCAAAAGGCTTTAGAAAGGCTAGAAGGGGCTGAGAAGGATATAGCATATAAAATAAAAAATAACATGGTGAGAAGGTATAAAAAGGCTTCAAAGACTTCAAACATGAAAGAACCGCCTTAATCACTTTCTACACTATGTAATTTCGTTATTTTCTTACCTTTAGCACTTTCATCAAATGGTGTTGTCACTAGCTTGGATCTCACGGCCTACACACTTCTCAAGGTTCCCTGAGATCGAACATACTTTCTATCGCATTGCTTACTAATCTTTTCTTTACTATCAATGTGTGTTTTCCTGCAAATACTTCAAAGCATACAAAATAAAATAGCTCATAAACATACTACTTCCTATCATTAACTTACTGAGTTTATGCTTTTAAGCTATTAAACACACTCTACATACATCTAAACCTTCAAAAATTTTAATTTTACCTAAAAACAGAAAAAATGGAAAAATGGAGATGAGAGACAACGAATCCCCACACCCCCAACTCAAAAATGAGCCGTGTCCCCACGACTCGAAAAGACTCAAAAATAAAATAAAAGAAAATTAAAATTTCACAGATATTGCACATAAAGAAAAGGTAAGGAAGAAAGAAAACATACTCTTCGAGGCTATTTACCTCGCCTGATCAATACCCGGAATAGGGTGCAGTGCTTTCATGTATGTAAATTTCTAGTATCACCAATTTCGCTTTCCCTTACATCTTCTTATGCTCCATCCCAATCAATCACACTCTAGAAATCTCTTGTTTATCTTCTTCCAATTGCTTTTTGAATAATCTCTCCTGTGACAGTTGTTCATCCAGGAATATGTTTTGAACACAGCTACTAGCGTCCCAGAAGCTCTTGTCCATCTTGGGTTAAAGGACTATCGATTGTAGAGGTTGTGGTGTCTTCCTTATGAAAGTTTAAACCTTTTTGTTCTTTGAGTTCACCACAGCTAGCTTTCCTCTATTCTCTTGATCCGATTTACCTTGTAATTTATTCCCAAACCAGTACCCATCTCAATTGAAATCTTCTAGAGCTTACCCAATGCTTTGATTCTTCATATCCCTTAACACTTGATAATATCTCTATTCTCTTCATCATCTCTTTTGACCCCCAACTCAAAGCTTTGAGCACTCTTGAAATTTGTAACTCTTAATCATAGGTGGAACAAGCTTTATTGTGGTTAGGAAAGGTGTTAGGATGACAATTCTCCATGTGGGTATGATTGAATCAAGCTTTGATGATATGGGTTTAATGAATTTTGGGAAAATATTTTGAAATTCATGGTTTTGATTCTTGGATTCTAAGTGTTTTGATATGATTTGGGTGCTTGAATCTTCTTTGTAATGATGTAGGGAAGGATTTGGATGAGAATTAATGGTGATTTGGTAGTGTTTTGATGTTAGGTGAAGGTTTTTATGAGCTTCAATGGAGTTGGGAGAGTTTTGGAGAAGAGAAAGAGGCTTGAGGTTTATGAAATTCGGAATTAATAGCTCTATACCTCTTTTATAAGCTCAACCCGCAACTTTCTCTCTCTGGCGGCGTGGCGCGGTATACCGGGCATATCCTCCGGTATACCGGAACATCTGATGCTCCAATATTTTACCCACTGGATAATACCCGTGGTACGACCCCGTGGCACGGGTTTTAGGCGTGCGGTGTAGGGCACAGACTAGGGTCCGGTGTACCACACCTACTGATGCTCCAAAACTTAGCTTCGTCAAAATACCCGTGGTAGCAACCCCGTGGAACGTGTTCTTCATGCGGTGCATGGCGCGGTATAGGGTCCAGTATACCGGACCCATCAACTATTTTTTTTCTTTTCTGCCTAAAACACGTGGCTGCTACCGTGGCACGGGTTTTCACCTACGGTATACCGCGGCTGAGGTCCGGTATACCGCACCCCTGCTTCAGTTTTTCCAAAAAATTTCTGTTCGCCTTCCCCAACTCGATTTCTCCATTACCTGATCATCAAAAAACACTAATACCTTTCTCAAATATGCAATATCAACTAAAAAAAACGAATCTTAACTAAAACTAAAAACATAAAAACATAAAAATTATTATGGGATGTCTCCCAAAAGGCACTTTTGTTTAACGTCTTTCAAAGTTAGACGAGTTACCTCGGTTATTTCTTTTTATAGCCTCCCCAGCAGTGAGTGAGATAATTAACACTTACCAAATCAAGCTTGCAACCTTTGATAGCCTTGATTTCGACCACTTCTTCTGAGATAATGTGCGTGATAACATAAGGTCCCTTCCAAGAACTGCTCTGTTTGGGGTTGGGAGGTTTCCATGCCACCTCGTCTCCCACCCCAAACTCAATCTTTTTCTCTATGGTTTCTTGGAGACTTTCAGGTTCTGGCTTCTTGGTTACTGTTTTGATTGGATATAGTTCTTTTGACTTCTTTTTCCTCTTCTTTCCCGAAACATAGAATGTTTCAGAGTTATCTTCAATACTAAGAGTCACGGTTCCTTCATTCACATTCACTATAGTATCGCTGGTGGCTAGGAATGGACGCCCAAGAATGAATGGGACGTTCCTATCTACTTTGTTGTCAAGAATGATAAAGTCCGTCGGAATAACAAGGTTACCTACTTGAACGAGTACATCCTCTATTACTCCCCACGGCTTAACAGTAGATTGATCCGCAAGTTGTAAGATTAGGGATGTCGGTTTCGCTTCACTAATACCAATTTTCTTGAATACACTTTTGGGCATGATATTCACACTTGCCCCTAAATCACACATGGCTTTTCCATGAAATATACCACCTATTTTGATTGGGAGATTGAAACTTCCCGGATTTTTACGCTTCGGTGGTAATCTTCGTTTAACTCGTGCTGATACCCCTTCGTTGATTGCTACAGACTTGGCTCTTGTGAATCTTTTCTTATTGGAGAGTGCCTCCATAAAGAATCGATCATAGTTTCTCCTTCCTTCCATAGCTTCGAGTAAAGGGACGTTAATTTTCACTTGTTTTAATGCCTCTATACACTTCTGATCTTGCTCCGTGGGATAGTGGCAATGTATGGGTGTTTTTCTTGCTCTACTTCTCTCTTCAATTCTTGGTTCATCAACCACTCTAGGCTTCTTAATCTTATCATGTTCAACTTCTTCAACCCAATCTTCAACAATTATCTCATCTAAGTTCATCCGTTTTACGTTTGACTTGTTTGGTAGAACATCCCCTTTTGAGGGAGATGGTAGCGCTTCGGTGATTATCTCACCATGTTCTTTTATCTTTTGAGCTTGAAGACTAATAGTCTTAACCTTGTCGTCAACGTATTGGATCTTCATCATGTTAGTAGTTGTATCTTGGGTTAATTGTAGGAGTTGACTTTGCATCTGTTCTATGATTGTAGTGAGCTACATCACATTCTTCTCTAAAAGTTGATTATGTTGTTTAAGATCTTGGTTCTGTTGTTGCAGGCTTTGCACTACTGATGCATCGATCTTTGATTCAAGTCTGCTCATATTTTCCTTCGAGAAGTTGATGAATTGACTAATAGTCTCTTTTAACTCAGTAATCTCTTCTTGAGGACGTGATTGAGCTTGACTTACATTATGCACAGTATAGCTCGGTGGTTGATCAGCTTGATTTTCATAGGCTTGCTCTTGTAGGTATAACTGTTGAGGTGGCTTTGGGATGCTTTCCTTAACAGTTATAGCGAGTTGTTGTATTTGATATTGCAAGCTTGAAATCCTCGCATCTTCTTCTTTGTTAGTGGTAGGAGTTTTTCCTTGTGGCCAACTCATGTTGTTCTCAATGATTGTTTCCATACCACTTTTTGCTTCTTTTGGATCCATAGAGACAAAATTTCCACGACCCATATTATCTGCTCTCAGCCTTGACTCTCTATCGAGTCCATTATAGAACATGGATAATTGTAATTGTGGCGTGTATCGATGTAGTGGACATCTTGCCAACATCTTTTGAAATCTCGTCCATGCTTCACCAACACTCTCTCCGGCTTCTTGTAAGAAATTTGTAGGCTCCAAGAGTTCCTTCACTCGCATACTTGTAGGATAAAATTTATCAAGTAATCTTTCTTGAAGCTTGTCGCAATCGGTTATTAGCTCGGGAGGTTGATCATCGAACCAATCGCTTGCTTTCCCGGTCAAGAAAAATTGAAACATTAAATAATACATCTGTTCTTGCGTAACACCTTCATTAATGTAGGCATCACAAAATTGCATGAATTTTTGAACAGATCTGACCGGATCTTGATTTGTATCACCATTAAATTTCCCATAGCTCGCGAATTGATTAATTAAGTCAGGATCAGGCTTGAATCTAACGGCTTGGATAGATGGGACGCGAATCCCAAAGCGTTGAAATCGAAATTTACTAGGTAAACCTAGCTCTATCCGTTGATTATCCATCTAAAATCCTGAGAAAGACTAAAACAAAAAGAAAGCGTAACACTGAAAACAAATAAAAACTTCTACACTAAATAAACACAAGATAGATTTAACTTAAAGATAAATCCCCGGCAGCGGCGCCAAAAACTTGGTGGGGGAAAAGGTGTGATAAAATAATAGATATATAAAGATAATAATAAGGAGTCACATACCCTTGATAACCACGGAACTCACTGCAAGTATCACAGACGTTTGCAAGTTTTAATGATAAGTCAAGTTCGTTCGCAGGGATTGTATCTGTTAGATCTACTTATATTTAACAAGCGTAGATGAATTTAGATGTTTTGAATAAAATATAAAAAGATAAATAACTATCTAATGCAAATAAATAAATAATACAAATAAACAAAACAAATAACTAAATATGAATGTAAGTCTAATAGATTAGGATTACTAAGTCTATTACTAAATTGTTATTCTAACCTGTCACATTAAGCATTATATATTAACCAGGATTCTAAATTCTACCTAGCCTTTTCTAGACTTAGGAGCAACCTCTCCACTACTAGGGATTCCTAAGTAATGATTGGTGATTAAATCAAACCTTAATGGCTATCTAGTTAGGCAAAGAATCAAAACTAGACGATTATGTGGTGTTGTCAATAACTAAGATTAATCCTAAGATTGACCAGATCTAGGGAAATAAGTCAAAACACATAATAACAATATACGCCAAGCTTAATCAATTAAAATAACAAATAGTATTTAAAGACAAAATAATAATCCAACAATTAAAAGTAAAACTTACAGAATAACAGCTTAGAAATATGGTTGAGAATAGATCTATAGCTAATTACTCTAAATATAGAGAAGGTGAGATGTAGAAGAGGAGTTGTCAGTCTCCAATCTTCTTCTTCTTGTCTTCTTCTACAGGTCAGCTTGCTTCTTGGATGAATAGCTTGATTCTAAGGATGAATATCTAACTAAAGGACTAAGCTATTGTTTAAAACTAAGAAAATATAAGTAAAGACTAAGCCTATACTTTGCAACTGAGCAAGGACATGTTTACAATGGTATAAGGGTGTATTTATAGGTGTCTTGGAAGCCCTAATTCGTTTTCTTGAAGGAGAAGTAAGTAGTGGACTCCAAGCCCAACTCTAATTCGTATGGAAATAAAGATAAACACTGCTGGACCGTTTTGAGCATATTTTCTTCGTTATTGGTCGGTTTGAGCTCCATAAGATACCAAAAGAATCGCAACAGAATTATCTTGACCCCCTAGAAGGAAATCACCAGATTCGGCCTATTTCTTAGGTAAAAACGCATATCTTTGGACGTGTATGCAGAATCCCAGATTTAGGCAGCTTTTCCTTTTCCATCTTTTTAGCTTTTATTTCCTTATCGCCAATTACCATGCTAATCTCTTTACATAAGTTGTTGTCTTTGACTTGGACTCTAATTAAGCTCCATAATTATCTTTAAAGCTTCACACTAAATAAATAATTAAACCCAATATGCTCTAAAAATATTATTTTACTGAATCAAGACTCAAAATAGGAAAGTGTAGCATTTCTTAAGAAAATCGACTATAATGACTTCTAAATCACTAAAAATGATGTCTCATCCTAACATTAATCTATCACAAATGAGGAGACATCAATGGGCGTCTCATGAGGGGTCTAAGGACTTTGTAAAGGACAAGTGGAAACCTAGAGAAATTGGATACGAGGAAAACTTAGAGATGTTAAGGAGGAAACTAGAGCTGTGGAAGATGGAATTATTTGGGAACATATTCAAGAAAAAGAAAAGACTTATGGCGCGACTGGTGGATCCTAGTGTGTTATAAAATTAAGTACAGAAAATAAAGGAACCACAATACCGCAAGTGTACGGTTGTCCAAGTAATACTCCGACAAGTCGGATTCGTTCTCAGGGATTGGATTGGTATAACCCAAGTGTTCAATAAACAAGTAGTAGTAATTGCAAATACAGAAAATAAAAGATAAGAAATATTTATTTGGTTTCGAGTTATTAAACTACTAGACGCAAAGAAACAAAATAACTAAAAGTAAATACTAAGAGACTAAGACGCAGATATAAGCTATACTTGAGTCTCGCTAGGGAATCACCTAAACTTACCTAATTAATGCTTTCTTTAAGGGCAGAACTGATATTTCTATATTAGTCGGGACTTTTTAATCTCCTAGCCCCCGTCAGGGTGGACCTAGGAGCTATTCTTAGGTGTTACAAACCCCGTCAGGGCGATTATAATCCACCTTTGAATGAATACTATTTTACCCAATTGGCTATAAGGTTAACTAAGTCCGTCAGGATCAATAATTTCTACCTTACGTTTATTATCTAGTTCAGTAATTAAACCCCTCGTCAAGGCGATCACTTCCCCACCAAAGTGAATAGCTTAATTACTATGACCTATATCCGATTAGCTAATTCATTGATAGTGAAATTAATATAAAATAAGAAACAATATGAAATACCTAATTCAAATTAAACTAGAAACTAATCCCAAATTGAATACATGAATTAAACTAATTAGGGTTCATCCCATTACGATTCTCAAGTAATTAAGGTTTAGCTCATATTGAAATAAAAACAATAAAGAAATTAATATTATACATGTTCCTAATAACAGAAATAAAATAAGAACCTAGATAGAGGAATTGGCTTGAACTGTTGTTGGAAGAAAAGGATTCTCCAGCTTCTGCTCTTGCTTTCGCCTCTTGACGCTCTCTCTAAGGATGTATAAATTGAATGAATTATGAGAGGTACTGAATAATGAGGTCTAAGGGGTGTATTTATAGGTGTTAGCAAGCCCTAGGTCGAATTACTTGGAGTGGAAGACAAGTCAAAGACTCTTAAATTCGTAGCTCTAAATTCTAGGAAAGGTAAGATTTTGCTGCTGATTTGATTTGGTCATATATTTTTCAATACTTATCCGTTTGAGAAGTTCCAATATATGAAACCACTTGTCTTGGAAAGAGCTTTTTATTGGTGCAGACCACTCGTCCAGAATCCATGCCAATCTTTAGTTATGGAATTATCTTAAAAACGTGGCTGGAATTTCAGATTCACAAGGCAGCTTTATCTTTTCCTTCTTTGAATAAATCTTTCCTAAATCTTCTTATTTCCATGTAAATCTTCTTTCCTTTCATCCTCATCTTGACTTGGTCTTTAAGTAATTACCATTTATCTTTTAAAAGCTTCACATCAAATAAATAATTAAACCGCATATGCTTAAAAAGAATAAATCAAGAAATCAAGAAATCAAAATAGGAAAGTGTACTCTAAAAATAGAAACTCGAGTAAAAATCATTCCTAACACTCTAAAATACACTAAGACTTTATTCTCACTTCTTCTCCTTTGATTGGTTTTTCAGGAAATTCAAGAACCAATTAACTTTGCATTAAAAATAGTCAAATTTAGGCACAAAAGCTCAGATTCTGCAAATAGTTAATTACCAAGGGGAGAAAGTGCAATATGATCAAATAAGCCTAAAAGTCTATCAAATAAGTAATTTATTCACCTAAAAGGATGTCTCCAATGGGCTAAGAATTAGAACAAATAGGGAGACATCAAGACCCCAAACTCAAACCTTTGTCGTCCCGACAAAGTAAAATTAAAACAAAGGCCCATTTTTGGTGAATGCAGAAGGTAGAATCTAGAAAATATTCGCTAAGCACAACTTAAAACAAATCTCATATAGTCTAACCTATGAATTAATATACACCTACACTTATCATGCAAAATCAAATACAAAACAATATTAATCCAAAATTAATTTCACAATGCTAGAAGGTTACGCTTATTACTTATCTCAAGATGGTGGCTATAGGGTGTTCCTCGATATTTACTTGCTTTAAACGCTCCACTCAGCATATTCCCTATTAACTCACTGTGCATCTAGGAATCACGAGGACTTTTACGGTTTTAGCATAGGCTGAAGGACGGTATGGTATGTATATTTGGTAAATTTGAAGTGAGCTTTTGGCTCTCTCCTCACTTACCATCAACAAACTGTCCAAGAGCTTGAGTTTACACTCGAATAACGTTCTCACTCAACCCAATTGACGCGCTTAATTAGCGTCCCAAAATTAACCCAATAAGCACTAAGGATGATTCACTTAAAAATTTCCATTTTGCCGGTCCGAATATAATTTCTTTTCAAATCATTAATTTTTTTCTTTTATAGCTATGACTCTCTTTTTGATATTGAGATATCATGCTATTTTTCATAGTTATGCCTATTCATAACTTGAGCTCGAAGCTTCTTTTCCATTCACTATTACCCCGGCAAAGGGTTACAATATAATAAACCTGTGAATCATCATTATATAAAGCACAAAGCATCATTGATAAGCTCAAAAATCCCAACCCAATGTAAATTCCCATATGGTGGACCCACCACCCCAAACTCAAGCTCAAGACAGGAAGTCTCAGGATCGTGATTCAAGTGCGGGTCATATGGTCATGCCTAATAATCTAAAGGGATATTGGCTTATAATGTGGCGACAAAACAAAGGCTTAAAGGCTAAAAATTTGTCTAAGAAGGATAAAATTAATTCAGGAATAGAAGGCCAAAAAGGATTCAAAGGGCTAACAAAAGAACTGCCTCTATCATCTTCCTATCAATTACTTCATATTTGCATGCAATCAAAGTGAGTTTTACACTAACTCCTAAAGTCAACTATTTTCTATCATAAATTTATAAAAAGCATGCTTGATGGGGGCATTTAAAATACTCTACAACTCTACAGTCAAAACATTCCTCGAACTAAATTTAAGAAAAAACAGTAAAACACATAAAATTGGGATGATGCAACGAACCCCACCCCAAACTCAAAAATGAGTCGTGTCCCCACGACTCGAAAAAGACTCAAGAAAGCAATTAAACAATTAAAACAAATAAGAAAGGGATAGGAAAATGTATCTGAACCAGCACGAAGCTGGTTTCCATTGTTGCGTGTAGGTTGATCTCCTTGTGTTGCGTAGGTGGCATGTTGAACATTGCTCACTCCACGTAATATGATTTGCATAAGCTCCAACTCTTTTGTGACTTTTTCCTATGGTTGTCAATCACCTCTTCATGATTATCCTCCAAAGTTTCCATTCTTCCAACTACATCTTTCAACACCCAAAAGTAATACAAGCTTCTCCAACTTCTCTTTTCTCTTCATGGTATTCTTGACCTCCCAATCTTTGACATCTCAATGGACCCCAAACTCAAAACTTCAAATAATCAAAAACTAGAGAGGAGTTTTGAAATTTGATGTTTTGAGGATTTGTAATGAAGTATTATGGAGTCATATGAGATGGGTAATGAATATGTAACAGCTTGGGGAAGGTTTAATGAATAGGATTGAAGCTTTGATGAAGAGGTTTAAGGTTGAAGAAGAAGATTTCTTGATTTTCTTGAAGGATTGTGGTGTTAGATGTGTGTTTAGAATGAAATAGGAGGAAGGATTCGATGTTCTTTGGTGTTGTAGTGGTCTTTGTGCAGGTATATAAGGGTTAATGTCTGGAAAATTCGTTTTTTGAAGAGGCTAGGGTTACTTCTTGATGAAGTAAGAAGTTTATAAGGCACAAACTCTTCAAACCGCCTTTGAGCGGTATACCGGGCATAACCCGTGGTATACTGCAGCTTCTGCTGCTCCAAATTTTCGTCTCTGCCAAGAACCCGTGATATATACCCCGTGGCACGGGTTTTTTGCTATTGTTCAATTTATCATCTCCGTAAAAAAACCCGCGGTATGAACCCCGTGATACGGGTTTTTACTTCTCGCGGTATACCGGACATGAGGCGCGGTATACCGCAGCCATCATGCCTCAAATTTTTTTGTTTATGTATAAAACCCGTGGGGGCCACCCCGTGGTACGTGATTTCCAGGCGCGGTATACCGGGGGTCTGGTGCGGTATACCGGACCGACCTGTGAATTTTTCCGAGTGATTCCTTTTTTCGTTTCCTATCACCCCAAACTCAATTCCTGCACCAATAACACACTACCTTTCTCATTTCTTTTAATAATAGACACTAAACCTCGACACTAATTTAGAATTATACACTAGGAATTGAAAAACATAAAGCAGTTTAAAACATGGGTTCCCGAGAAGCACTTTTGTTTATTACGTCTTTAAGTTCGACGCGTTACCTTCCATGAAGATGGTATTGAGGCCCTTGCGGTTCTCCTCCGCTTGAATTCGCCTCGTCCTTGGCATGTAAGCTTTAGAACCTTCCCCCTTAAAATTTTATTCAATCGATCTCTAAAAGGGGGAGGGTAGTATCTCCGTTTCGCCTTCTTACTTCCATGACGAAACTTATTCTTCACCACACGATAGTAGATAACCGTCCTTAACGGTATAAGCTCATTTTTATTCTTTTTAATCTCGCGTTCCTCTTTAAAGTGTGGTGGGTAGGTGCTTCTCCGTGCCGCTTTACTCTCGCGGTGTAGCGCCTTTCTTGCGTAGCACCTATTGATCATTTTTAGTAATAGAGGTGATTCCAATTTTTTATCTCTAATGATGATTTGTGGTGGAGATAGTGATCGGTGAACTTTTTGTGGTGGGGATTCGATTTCTCTTTTATTGTGAACTTTGAATTCTTCGATTGATTCCTCAACCACTTCACATTCGTCTTCGCTTTCAACCCAATTTTCCACTATTACCTCATCATAGGCTTGATGTGGAATCTCAATAATCTCGATCGCCTCTTCTTCTTGTTTGTGTTCAGTATCTTGATCATGTGCACGCACCATAGGAATAGCAGTCACAGTTTCGATTTCTAGGATTTTCGTTGCTAGTCCTTCTTCCACCATGCTCATGGGATTGTCAACCACATGGTGGTCTTCATTTATAACCGGCATGATGGTCATATCACTATCACTAATATCTTCCTTCAACACCTCCTCCTCAACTACTTCTTCTAGTTGATCTCTTCCATCCCTCGGGGGAGTGGAATCTTCATAAGACATGGTACTATTAGCAAAGTCATGAGAATTATATCTGGCCTCCATTTCGTCTAGAATCTGTTGTGTGGATGCACGGATGGCTCTTCTTTCTTCTTCTTCTGCCTTAAGTTCTTCTGCTATACGCTGAACTCTAGCACATGTCTCTTGTAGTGTCTCTTGTGGATAGTGATGAGGTGGATAGTGTTGAATGTTTTCAACCCATTGGTTGTTCCATGCTTGCTCTTGTTGATAGTGATATGATGGTTGTTGTTGATTTTTCCCGATCCATTGGTTGTTCCAATCCTGCTCTTGCGGGTGTTGATAAGATTGTTGGTAGAAGTTACTACCCCATTGTTGTTTTCCCGAAGAGTCCTCCCAATAATCATATGGATCGGGATCCGGGTAATGTCCTCTATACATCTTCAATAAGATCTCTTGATCATTACCTAAATAAAGAACCTGTAAAGACAAAACAAAACAAAGACAAGCGTAAAACTGCAAAAAATAAAAATGAATAAACAATTAAAACTACTTAAAGATTAAACACCGGGGTCACACGCTGCAATCCCCGGCAGCGGCGCCAAAAACTTGGTGGGTCCTAGTGTGTTATAAAATTAAGTACAGAAAATAAAGGAACCACAATACCGCAAGTGTACGGTTGTCCAAGTAATACTCCGACAAGTCGGATTCGTTCTCAGGGATTGGACTGGTATAACCCAAGTGTTCAATAAACAGGTAGTAGTAATTGCAAATACAGAAAATAAAAGATAAGAAATATTTATTTGGTTTCGAGTTATTAAACTACTAGACGCAAAGAAACAAAATAACTAAAAGTAAATACTAAGAGACTAAGACGTAGATATGAGCTATACTTGAGTCTCGCTAGGGAATCACCTAAACTTACCTAATTAATGCTTTCTTTAAGGGCATAACTGATATTTCTATATTAGTCGGGACTCTTTAATCTCCTAGCCCCCGTCAGGGTGGACCTAGTAGCTATTCTCAGGTGTTACTAACCCCGTCAGGGCGATTATAATCCACCTTTGAATGAATACTATTTTACCCAATTGGCTATAAGGTTAAGTAAGTCTGTCAGGATCAATAATTTCTACCTTACGTTTATTATCTAGTTCAGTAATTAAACCCCCCGTCAAGGCGATCACTTCCCCACCAAAGTGAATAGCTTAATTACTATGACCTATCTCCGATTAGCTAATTCATTGATAGTGAAATTAATATAAAATAAGAAACAATATGAAATGCCCAATTCAAATTAAACTAGAAACTAATCCCAAATTGAATACATGAATTAAACAAATTAGGGTTCATCCCATTACGATTCTCAAGTAATTAAGGTTTAGCTCATATTGAAATAAAAACAATAAAGAAATTAATATTATACATGTTCCTAATAACAGAAATAAAATAAGAACCTAGATAGAGGAATTGGCTTGAACTGTTGTTGGAAGAAAAGGATTCTCCAGCTTCTGCTCTTGCTTTCGCCTCTTGACGCTCTCTCTAAGGATGTATAAATTGAATGAATTATGAGAGGTACTGAATAATGAGGTCTAAGGGGTGTATTTATAGGTGTTAGCAAGCCCTAGGTCGAATTACTTGGAGTGGAAGACAAGTCAAAGACTCTTAAATTCGTAGCTCTAAATTCTAGGAAAGGTAAGATTTTGCTGCTGATTTGATTTGGTCATATCTTTTTCAATACTTATCCGTTTGAGAAGTTCCAATATATGAAACCACTTGTCTTGGAAAGAGATTTTTATTGGTGCAGACCACTCGTCCAGAATCCATGCCAATCTTTAGTTATGGAATTATCTTTAAAACGTGGCTGGAATTTCAGATTCACAAGGCAGCTTTATCTTTTCCTTCTTTGAATAAATCTTTCCTAAATCTTCTTATTTCCATGTAAATCTTCTTTCCTTTCATCCTCATCTTGACTTGGTCTCTAAGTAATTACCATTTATCTTTTAAAAGTTTCACATCAAATAAATAATTAAACCGCATATGCTTAAAAAGAATAAATCAATAAATCAAGAAATCAAAATAGGAAAGTGTACTCTAAAAATAGAAACTCGAGTAAAAATAATTCCTAACACTCTAAAATACACTAAGACTTTATTCTCACTTCTTCTCCTTGGATTGGTTTTTCAGGAAATTCAAGAACCAATTAACTTTGCATTAAAAATAGTCAAATTTAGGCACAAAAGCTCAGATTCTGCAAATAGTTAATTTCCAAGGGGAGAAAGTGCAATATGATCAAATAAGCCTAAAAGTCTATCAAATAAGTCATTTATTCACCTAAAAGGATGTCTCCAATGGGCTAAGAATTAGAACAAATAGGGAGACATCAGCGACTCAAGGGGATACATAAAGCTCTGCAGGAATCATATAATGGGTTCTTAATCGGCCTAGAGAAGAAACTAATTAAGGAATATGAAGATGTTCTCGAGTAGTATGAGTTTTATTGGTTTCGATGTCCGCGTTCGGTATGCATCTATTCGGGGTAACGCAACACCAAATTGTACCAACTATCGGCAATAAATAGGAAATATAGGAAGAAGAGATTCCATATGCATAAAAATAATCATGAGATCATACTTGATGAGGAGGAAGAATGTCAATGGGTTAGAAACTTTTTTAGTACCTTATATTCGATAGAGGAAGAGTTGACTCATCATTTTTTGTTACCTCGATTGAGAGAGTTTGACATGGGTTCAGTAACAGGGCTAAAAGAGGAAATTTCGGAAGAGAAATTCAGGTAGCTCTATTATAGATGCAACCACATAAAGCGGCCGGACCAGATGGGATGACTGCTGGTTTTTATCAAGCGTGTTGGGATACAGTGGGACCTTTGGTGTGTATAATGATTCGATCAGAGTACATCTCGATATTCAGGTTGATAAGCCTTATTAACGTAGTTTACAAGATGTGCATGAAAATTTTGTTTAATCGCTTACGACCCATATTATCAGAGTATATTGGTCCTTATCAAAGAAGTTTTTTTCGCGGACGATCGACGATAAAAATGTGGTTCTGGCAAGCTAAATCTATCATGTTATGAGGCACACTAAGGAAAAAAAGAGTTACATAGAAATTAGAATAGACTTGGCAAAGGCGTAAGATAGGATTAGGTGGGATTTTATCCAGGATCCGTTGGAAACGCTTTGGGTTCTACAAGAATGGGTAGCATTAGTCATCTCTGGTATGGAGGATAACATCTTAAGTGTTTTATGGAATGGCTCCCCACTTGATCCATTCTTTCCATATAGGGGAATTCAACAAGGGAATCAAATATCTCCATATATATATTTGCCATATGCATAGAAATATTCTCTTTACTCATTCAACAACTGGTGGTGGAAGGAGCATGAAGGCCATTGTGACTTTGTTTGAGAGGGATCCCTATCTCTCACATATTTTTCGTAGATGATATTATCTTATTTCAAAGGTACCTAATCAGAATTTTGATCTTGTGTAGGAATATCTCGATAGGTTTATCATGACGCTGGATAATTTGTCAGCAAGGAAAGGTCACTCATCTATTTTTTAAGAATTGTAGAGGAGGAGCTTGTAGAGAGCCTATCCGTTTGAAGTGGATACTGTCGTGGTGAAGGACTTGGAAAATACTTGGGAATGCCAACACATTCCGGAAGGAGGCCGATAGGTTTCTATTGGGATACTTTGAATCGATTGTGTGGGAAACTTGCTTGTTGGAAATGGAGGTCTTTATCACTCGCGGGTCATATCACGTTAACATAGTCAGATGCCGGTATATATCATGCATGTGAAGATATTGTTTGGGTACGTTTGTGAGGATATTGATAGAATTGTTAGGTACTTTATTTGGGGCTTCTCAGAATATCAGAGAAGAGTTAGTTCTTTATCATGGGATAGAGTTTGTACATCAAAATGTCAATGCGGACTAGGATTCCAGAAAGATTAAGACATGGATCGTGTGTTACTCAAAAATCTAGGATGGAGGATAACAAAT
The DNA here is from genome assembly GCA_029959085.1 of Nemophila menziesii. Classification (NCBI taxonomy): domain Eukaryota; kingdom Viridiplantae; phylum Streptophyta; class Magnoliopsida; order Boraginales; family Hydrophyllaceae; genus Nemophila; species Nemophila menziesii. The sequence continues at coordinate 147,078,391 of JARWIR010000001.1, forward strand.
AATGACTCAATGATGTGGTTTGCGGCAATGAGAGAAAAGTATTTTTGAAGATGTCTTTTACAGTATGAGAATAAACCTCATGACTCACAAGTGAGTAGGGCTATTGTCGTGGTTAGACGGGGATCCCAATGGTCTCTTTTAAACAAGGAAAGTATATTATTTTGGATATATACATGGATAGGGGTGGTTCTGTTGTCTGAATGTGCAATTGTACCTATTAGTAGAGAGATTCGTTATATGAAGGTTAGTGAATATGTGCGGGGGGATGGGTCTTGGGACATGGAACGTTTTCAATATATTTTACCTCAAAATAAGATAGATGATATTTCATAAATTTATTTAAATAGGATGGAAGAAGATGCATTTGTTTGGGGTCATGAAGCGCATGGGTTATATTAGGTAAAATCAGCATTGCGTGATGAGCCGGTAAAATGAAAATGAAATTGGAGTAGATTGGGATAGTATATGGCGAATTCGATGTCCACAAAATATTCGTATTCTGTTGTGGAGATTGGTTCATAAATGGTTAGCGACGGGGGCCAATATTGTTAAGAGGGGTATGGATGTTACGTCAGTATGCCCTTGGTGTACAAACGGAGAAGAGTCTGCATTATACCTCTTTATGGATTGTGTTAGGTTCAGGAGTGATTGGGAACGCTTAAAGTTGGAAGTCTAATGGATCCGTAATCAAATCATGACATGGTAAGGGGTTTGGGCGACTTGGAGGAAATCATGGCTAACAGACCTGTTGTTCATAGATGTAACTGTATCCCGAGGGGGAGTGAGTGAGAAAGGAAACCTACTGAGAAGATTCGATCAGCAAGCTGCAAACTCAAGTGTTAATTCAGGTTCTAATGACTGCAATTTTTGGAACTTGGGAAATCGACAACAAATTTGGCATAATAGTGCGATAAGGGCCTCTAACTAAAAAGTTTGGAATTCTGAGAACCATATGTCCTTGGCTTGAGAGCAGAAATAAAATAAAAACCAACACAGTAGCATCTCTGCAATGGAGGACAGGGGTGGGAGATAGGGAAATGGAGTTGTACAAATTGAAGAGCAGCAAACACCTGTCGTTTTGCTAGTAAGTGATGTACATGTGGAGGAACTGTTAAACATAACCCGCAGTTATGTTCGATGGCATGAGTTGGAATGTACTCTTTCGAGCTTTGCTTGGCGTGATATGGAAAGAGAGAAATGATGTTGTTTTTAATGATGGTAATTTTTCAAATAGTGTGACCATTATAAAGAAGGCGAAATGGATAGCGGCGGATTATACGATAGCGTGGTATCTACATCATAATAGACTGAATACATTTAAGGAACATGTAGAGTTAATCGGGTGGTGTAAACCCAATCGGGGTCTGAAACTAAATACAGATGGAAGCTGCATCAAAACTCAAGGGAAAGGAGGAGATGGGGGTATATTGCGTGATACAAATAGGAATGGGTCAACGGGTTCTCTATGCATTTCAGGTGTTACCTCCCGGAAGTTGAGGAGGCGAGAGCTGTGCATGAGGGTCTTAAAATTGCAATAAAGAAGGTGACGAGGGAGCTAGTGGTGGAAATAGACTCGAAAGAGGTAGTACGGGAGTCTTACATATTAATGGCGCACGTGGACCTACTGCGATATGGTATGCAGAAATTAAGAAGATGATGAGAGAGAACACCTTTTATGAAATAAGAGGAATTTATAGAGAAGCGAATACTTGTACAGATTGGCTAGCGCGTTTGGGGTTGAGACAGTTAAAAACATATTCGATGTATACTTAGCCTCCTGATGGGATGTGGAGCGCACTTACGAGAGACATATGCGCTTTAAAGACCCCTATAAGAGTTTTTTCTTCGGATCTTGATGAGCTACTACACTTGAATTGTCTAATCATTTCATGGTCTTAAGACCTCCCTTGTAAGGAAAAAAAATATATTTAATATATAAATACACTTTATTATGATATGTTACGTATGATGAGTGCATTTATACTATTTATTTATATATGTGAAAAGTTAGATAAATATTTAATTAATATATGTGAAAAGATATATCTTTATTTTGTAACGGGTGGAGTAAAATTTTATATAAGAATTTGGACTCGTTAAGAAAAGAATCATTTTTTTACATAAATATATATTATCACCATTAACTACACCTCAATATATATATATTTATAAAAATAAAAATATTATCTATTTATTTTGACTATGATATAATCCTTGACTATGACATATCTAAATACAATTTTAATTCAATAATGATTAAATATCGGTCAACTAGACAATTAATTTCATGACATTATATGCAATAGTTACTCATTCTCAATATTTATTATCAACATTTATTATTAATATTTATTATCAACATTTATTATACGTTCTAAAATTATGGTCATACTTGTATAAATTATTGAGCTAGAAATTAGTACATACTACAAATCATTCTCCATCTTTTTTTTAATTGTTGTTATAGTATCTTTTCTACATTCAAGATGAATAAGGTTCTTAATTTTGTATTTTATTCAATGGTGGTATTTTCATTCCTTTTACAAATTCATATGGCGGATGCAGATGATGCTTGTGATCCTACCCCCTTGGACATATGCTTGTGGCCGACGGAAGGGACACGTGGTTGTTGTACAGAGTTACGTGATTTTATTGATAATAAAAGAAATTGTCTTTGTAAGGCTCTAAAGACAACAAAATATATGGTTCTTCTAGATAAAACAGGAAAAATGTGGGAGAAGGCATGTAATCTAGTGATTGATGTTTGCTAAAATATAAAAGAGTAAAAGAGAGAACTTGTGTAATACACTTTTATCTTTCTTGGAATGAGAAATATAAATAAAGTAATTTTACTTTGCTAGTTCGTTTTCTCCCATCATGTCACGATATTGAGTATTAGATAAAATAATTACATAAAATGGAGAATTCTAATTTACTTACAAAATATATAACTCTTCTTCCATGTGAGTATAAATAAAATGATAACATATACAATTAATTTAAATTATCGCCTATAAATTAATATACAAATTTTCATATGTCTTGCTTGTCTAAATATTCCATCTAAGGAGTAAATATCATGTACAAACCTTTATTTTTCAATTCTATGCCTATAATACCCCTATCTATAACTCTAACTATTTAAACAATTTATCTTTGATTTTGTGTCAACATATTTTTATTTTGTTCTTGTAAAGTCAAAACCTAACATGAACTACATATGCATTTAATGACACCATGCCAAATGCAAAATTGGTACTTCATTTTTAATGATATCATTTTTAAAAAAATTACATGTTTTATATCTTCATCTTCATCTCCATATCTTAATTTTTATCTGCATCCCTTAAAACATAAATATATAATTACAGAAAAAAATAAGTTGAAAGTTGATCAACATAACGAATAAAATATATAAATATACCAGCCTACCCTTGAAATTTTTTAAAATATATTAAAAATTCATCTATTTTTGAATTATTCAGTAATCAACCTTTGGGATTTACTAGATCTAAAAATTTGAATTCTAAAAAAAATCACACTGATATGTAATGGAAAATACTTTTTGAAAAACACAATAAACTCAAAATTCAGAGTATAATTCACTTCTTCTTGTTAGGATCTCTAGTATTTGTTTGAAAAATTCCCAATATAATCAGATAAGAGGACTAAATTATAGTAGATAAACAAGTTGGGTAGTCTTGGAAAGAAAACAAATAACAAAATATGTTACATTTTTGCATTTATGACATTTAACCATTCTTTATACCTTCTACAAAGTTAAATTTACAATTGGAAGGACTACTAATGATACATTTCTATAATAAATAGGGAGGTTATAATCCCAAAAATTTAATGGATAAGAGAACAAATACATATTAGTGGCTAGTATATATGCCTTCACTAAATCTCAGATTTGGAAGCACTTCAAAAGGTCTACTAGGTAGACGAAATTCCCTTGTGAGATGAATTCGTCTACTACTAAATTGAATAATTATGATATGATATGTCTCTATAAGGAGGAGGGCTTTCAAGAGTCGATTCCTTTGAGAGTGAGATTCATATGATTGTCATATATTTGTTAGGATCTTTCATTAGGTAGTTTGCTTCAAATGCATGATTGTTAGATATGGTATTTGAACTATTTATTTTTCAATTCAGTTATTTGCTTCAAGAAATGTTTATCGAACTAGTTTTCCCATTACATATGAATGCAACTTGTTTCTTTTATGCTATATGTTTTAGTTGTTTTTCATAATATAATGATCTATTCATGTTAGATAAAGTGGGAGTACTAGTAGAACTTATTTTCGATTAATGAAATTGAATGAATGATTAAGACGAACAAAATATGGTGATTTATGATCGGGAACATATTGAACTTTCTTTATCACTTGTTTTGTTATCTTTCTTATTCATTCTATTTGCATTTATAGCATTATATTGATAAATAAATGTATGTATGTTGATGTACATCTCTTACTTTTTAGAAAATGGCATAAAATATCCATCATAGCTGATCTCAACAAAGGAGACAAAATAAATGGTGATTACTATAGGCTTTGGAAGTTTATGATACATTACGTTCTAGAGGAACGCGATGTTCTTGAGACTATCAACAATTTCATGGCTCTACCTAAGAAAGGCAACACAACTCAAAACAGAAGGGACGTAGAAGCTTATGCAAAGTGAAAAAAAGACTCCACTGCTAGGGGCATATGTATAAGCTCCATGCACGAAGATCTTGTTTATGAGTATCAACAGTATCCCACATCTAACAAAATTTATAACACCCCCAATAAGAATTTCGGGAGTATAACTGTGAGTAAGTTGTGTCGATTGACCATCACGTTTGATACTTATAAGAAGATGCCTAATTAAACCATGCAGCAACATCTCCAAGAGATGGCTAATATGATTAGGGAATTTAAGAGTGAATGTCATAACCTTACTGATGAACAACATGTTCAAGCTATGATCCTATCCCTTTCATAAATGGTTGAAACCGAAGATAAAATTGACTCACAATGACAATATCAAAACTTTGATGATGTCGCTCATCATGTGACATTAGAAGATGAACGTCTAGATGCAAATAAGTCTCAGGGTTAGGTTTATGTTGTTGAGTTAAGCTCCCACAAAGGTTCTGGAAATAAGCTCAATAACTATGGGAAGAAAAAAAAAACACGAGCATGCTTTTAAGAACAACAAGAATAGTGGTAACAGTAAGGAAAACCGTTTACGTAAGAAGAACGAAAAAGAGTAAGATGAAATGCTACAATTGTGAAAAGATGAGTCACTTTGCTCGCGAGTGTAGCGAGCCTAAGAAGGTAGAAATATATTTTTTACTTCTTATAACTTTATTTATATTACCAGTACTATATTTCTAGTTGGTTCTAATACTTTATGGACTATGGATTCAGGAGCAAAAAACTATGTATCCAAAGACCGAGAGGTATATATAGAGTGCCGTCAGATTCTATAGGGTACTAGGTGGATATACGTAGGTGACAGCAGCAAGGTTGAATTCAAAAGAGTTGTCACATGCAAGTTGAACTTGCGAAGCGGTCAAACCTTGTACTTGAATGATGTACTTTATGCACCTAATATTCAATGGAACTTGGTCTCAGTCACTGTTCTTCTAGGATTAGGTTTTAATATGCATTTCATAAAAAAAGTAGTTATCTATTATGACGCAAAGTATTATGGTTCTAGTTATATTTCTCATGGTTTAATTGTACTATCTGATGAAAACTCTTTTAATAAATAATATGTTAGTACTTTTTCTAGTAATTCTAACATAGAAGAAAGTATATGGCATGCTAGACTAGGTTATATCTACCCGATTTCTCGTAAATCTGAAGCATTGAAATGTTTGATGAAATTTTCATGAAGTAGAAATTTGGCTAGACATGAAGATGAAAACCTTAGGAACCGATCATGGACGTGAATATCTATCTGATCAGTTTAAAGAACCGTGTGATGAAAAAGGTATAGTAAGATAGCTTACAATTCCTAGAACACCACCACAAAATGGTGTGGCTGAAACGGGGAGTTGAACACTCCTAGAAATGGATGGCACTAGCTAATCTTCAAATATCTTATTGGGGAGATTCCTTACTTACCGCCAGTTATATACTTAACCGAGTACCCAAAAAGACAGTGTCATCAACTCCTTATGAACTGTGGAGATGTAGGAAATATAACTTTTCATACTTGCGACCATGGGGTCGACATGATATATTTACGATCTATCTCATGAATATGGGAAGTTAGGTCCAAGGGCAAGAAGTGCATCATTATAAGATACCCAAAGCACTCTAAATAATATGTGTTTATTGGTGAACACAATGATGACAATCTTTCTAAAATTGAGTCACGAGATGTCACATTCTTAGAAAAGGATCTCCCTAGTAGAGGTGAGATTTACATAAATTATGTTTTATTTGAATTGAATGAGATTCAGGAAAATTATATGCAAATGTATGCACCTGATGAGGTAATACATACTCAAGAAGTAGAGATTTACACTCCTCTACATCTTGAGATAGAAGAAACCATTGCATCATCTAGTAATCCTATTTCACATGATTCTTAATCTAAGAGAAGTGTTAGAGGTTTAGTTCCTCGTCGCCGGTTTGAAACTGAAAGAGAAGTATTATGATAAATCCACAAGACGAAGACGAACCTCGAATAGTAAATGAAGCACTTTCATGTCTTGTTAAGAATGAATAGAGAAAAGCAATGGAAGAAGAAAGGTTGTCGATAAAGAAAAACAGGGTTTGGGAACTGGTTGATCTCCTAAAAGGACGTAAGACGATTGGGAAAAAATGGATTATCAAATTAAATATAATTCATGACAATTCTATTGAGAGGTATAAAGCTCACTTGGTAGCAAAAAGGCTATACTCAACGGGAAGGAATAGATTTTAAGGAAACCTTTTCTTCTGTTGTAAGATTTACCTTGATAGGTCTTAATTTAGCTATTGTGGTGCATCTCGATCTAGAGTTGCACCAAATGGATGTTAAAAATGCAATTCTAAATGAAGATTTAGAAGAGGTCATTTTCATGGAACAACCCTCGGATTTCATTGCAAAAGATTAAGTATGTATATTGTTGAAATAAATCTATGGTCTTAAGCAAGCCTCGAGATAGTGGAATTGAGATTTCATGAAGTCATTTAATCAATACTTACTCATTATCAACATTTATTATACGTTTTAAAATCATGGTCATACTTGTATAAGTTATTGATTTAGAAATTAGTACATATGGCAATTCATTCTCCATCTTTTTTTCACTGTTGTTATAGTCTCTTTTCTACATTCAAGATGAATAAGGTTTTTAATTTTGTATTTTATTCAATGGTGGTATTTTCATTCCTTTTACAAATTCATATGACAGGTGCAGATGATGCTTGCGATTTATCCCCTTTGGATGTATGCTTGTGGCCGATGGTAGGAGAACTTGGTTGTTGTATTGTGTTACATTCTTTTATTGATAATAAAAGAAATTGCTTTTGTGAGGCTCTAAAAACACCAAAATATCAAGATCTTCTAAATGAAAAAGGAAAAATGTGGGACAAGAGATGTAATCTAGTGATTGATTTTTGCTAAAAGATAAAAGCGTAAAAGAGAGAACTTGTGTAATACACTTCTATCTTAATTGGAATGGGCAATATAATAAACTAATTTCACTTTGCTAGTTCGTTTTCTCTCATCATGTCACGAAGTTGAGTATTAGATCAAATAATTACATAAAATCGAGATTTATAATTTACTGGTATCGCCTAAGGTGCGATAAAATAATAGATTAAATAAATGCAAATAAACACCCTAGGTTGATCACGGTTCTGCAAGTATACAGGACATATGCAAGTTTTAATGATAAATAGAATTCTTCCCTCAGAGACTACGAAAGTTAGGAAGAATTTATGCAAATTATCAAGTGCAGATATGAGAGCTAGATCAGATTAATACGCAGGAAAATTAAACGAAAAGAGATTTTTGTTTGATTTTGAGAAATAGGAAATTAAACTAATAAATTAAAAGACAGAAATTTTAATAAGCAAAGAACAATTAGTATAAAGGGTTAATTCGGGATATTAGCGAGCAATCCCCACTGGTCTTGTTTATTTTAGCATGTAAGGGTGAATCATGTGATATTACTACAGTCAGGATTCTAAATTCCCATACCTTACACCTTGAGAGCGACTAAGAGGGCTACGACACAACCACGAGGCAGTCCAAACTTAGGGTTATCAAGCGCTACCAAGGCCTCAAGCAGTACAATTCCTTCAATTGGTGTGAAAACTTTCCTAATGCTTCAGTTCAAGTACCACCGGCGATTGGCTCCGACCATTCTCTGGTTATACTATCCATGGATACACCAAAATCAAGGTTTGAAAAATATTTTATGTTTGAATCAAGGTGGCTAGAAAATGAAAATTGCAAAGTATTTATAAGTAAAACTTGGAATGAACAAGGTAACGCCCTTTCGATTAGAGATTTCTGTACAAAGAGAGATGCGCTTTGTTTAGCTCTTACATGATGGAGCAAAATTTTTTTTTGCAACAATCGTAAACTTATAGATAAATACCAAAAAGAATTAACTGTACTCCAAGATGAGCAAGGTACGGAATCAAATTGGATTAAAGAGAAAGAAATATATGGGAAACTAGAGGAAGCTTGGAAACAAGAAGAGTTATTTTGGGCGGATAGGGCTAGAGATCAATGGATTAAAAAAGGAGAAAAAAATACAAAGTATTTCCATGTCAAAACGCTCTTTAGAAGGAAAATTAATAAAATTAGTGTGATTAAGAATAAGGATGGAGTTTGGACTGAGAATGAAGGAGAAATCAAGGACATAATCCGGGATTACTATATGGATTTGTTTACAGATAAAACGGTGAATCGAGGAGCGAATATTTCGGAATATATACCTAACAAGATTTCTGAAAAAATGAACGAGGATATAACCAATATACCGGACGTTGAAGAAGTTAAAAAAGCAGTTTTTGATATGTCAGGATCAAAAGCGCCAGGACCGGACGGCTTACCAGGTAATTTTTACCAAGAAAATTGGGAGACTCTTAAAGATGATATAATTACAATTGTCAAAAATTTCTTCGAGAACAATACATCTCTTAAAGGTTTAAATGATACTTTAATTACGCTTATTCCAAAAGGTGAATCTCAAGAATCAGTGGCAGATTATAGACCCATAGCGTGTCTTAACTTTATTTATATAATTATTTCAAAGATTTTGGCCAATAGACTACAGCCACTTATGGATGATTTAATATCGTCTACTCAATCAGCTTTTATTAAGGGAAGGAGTATACAAGACAACATTTTAATTGCCCAGGAAGTCTCCTTTTTCCTTAAAAATAAAAGGAAGTCTAATAAACATTTTGCAGCGGTTAAAATTGACATGGCAAAAGCCTATGATCAGGTCAATTGGGATTTCTTAATTCAAACCCTAAAGGCTATTGGTTTCTATGATAAATGGACGGAGTGGATATATGATTGTATATCTTCGGTGTCTTTCCAAGTCAAAGTCAACGGACAGAGACTCAAGAAGTTTTCACCGACCAGGGGAATAAGACAAGGCGATCCATTATCTCCTCTTCTCTTTTCAATCCTTACAGAGAGCCTTATTGGACTTATAAATTATCAGTGTCGGGAAGGTAATATCAAAGGTATTCAAATCGCTAGAAATTGCCCAAGCCTCACACATCTCTTATTCGCTGATGATGCTCTTTTTTTCATAAATATTGATAAAAAAGAAATTGAAGCGTTCAAAGATACTATAACTCTATTTTGTCAAGCGTCAGGACAACGAATTAACTTCCAAAAATCATCAATTCTATTCAGTAAAGGAACACCTGAGAACACGTGTGAAGAAGTAGCCAGAAGTCTCAATGTTACAAGGACATCATTATTTGGAAAGTACTTGGGAATACCCTTCTCTCTTAAAAGGGAAAAATCATAAAATCTAAATTATATCAAAGATAAGCTTCTAAATAAATCTTCTAGTTACTTTGCTAATTTACTTTCTGATGGAGGTAAAGAGGTGCTTATCAAAGCTGTGCTCCAAGCAATACCTAACTATGCAATGTCCATCTTTAAATTCCCTAAATCACTGTGTAAGAAGCTGTCAGGAATAGTCGCTAATTTTTGGTGGGACTCAAGCAATAAGAAAAGAATTCACTGGATAAAATGGAAAAGAATTGCGAGAGCTAAAGCTATTGAAGGTATTGGTTTCAGAGACTTCCAGAAGATAAATCTAGCATTATTAGCCAAACAAGCTTGGAGAATAATGAATAACCCTAACTCACTTGTGGCTAAGGTACTTAAAGGTATATACTCTCCATTTGATAGCTTGTTTAATGCAAAACTTTCAAATAAAAGATCATGGAGCTGGGCTAGCATTTATAAAGGAATTCAATTCATCAAGCAACACTCAATTTGGAGAATTGGAAATGGATTAAATATCAACATATGGGATCAGAAATGGGTTAACAATAGTATATCCTTGGAGAGACCGGTAGGTTGCAAAGTGGAGATTGTAGCACAACTATTCAATGAAAACATGACAAATTGGAATATGGAACTACTTAGACAATTATTCCCTCCAAACATAGTAAGTGACATTTGCAAGATACCGTTCTTAATTAACAAAGAAGAAGATAAATTGGTTTGGCCTTTCACAAAGGATGGTATATATAGTACGAAATCAGGATATCATAAACTGGTAGAAGTGGAAGTACATAAGGAAGCTCAATCATCATCTCAAGGTAAGCATGATAACAATGATCTCTGGGGAATCATTTGGAAATCAAATGTCATGAATAAGATTAGAGCTTTTGGATGGAAAATATGCAATGGAGCCATTCCTACTAAACGAAATCTTAAGTTAAGAAAGTGCGCCAAAGATGACACATGTGAATGGTGTGAATTGGGCAAGGAAGACGTGGAACATCTATTTATTAAATATCCTCTAAGTATGGCGATCTGGGCTAATTCGAGGCTACAAATACCTATTGAAAAGGAAAGAAAATATGATTTGGGGGATTGGTTAATCGAAACGCGCAAAAAATACATTAAAAATGGATGGGACCAAAATGAGATTACGGCTTATTTGCTACTCACATTATGGAACATATGGAAGGCGAAAATGAGGGGTTGTCATGATAACACTCCATGGGTAATCAAAGATATTCTTTTCAAAATTCACTCAGCAATGAACGACCTGTTTAAAAATAAGAATATGGAGGATAAGAGAAAGAAAGAGAACAATGGGAAAAGGGATGAAAGAAGTGAAGAGTTTATGATTGAGAACAACCCAATTCTTTCGGACGATTCAGACTATGTTTTCATGAGCGATGCATCATTCAAAAAGGAATATGAACCTACAGGTATTGCAGCAATTGCAATTGACAAAGAGGGTAAAGTCGCTCAAAGGATTGCCTCTAGATCTATTATTAGAAGTCATATCGAAGGTGAATGTTGTGCGGTCCTTCTTGCTATGAGGAGGGCTGCGGCAATGAGAGAAAAGTATTTTTGAAGATGTCTTTTACAGTATGAGAATAAACCTCATGACTCACAAGTGAGTAGGGCTATTGTCGTGGTTAGACGGGGATCCCAATGGTCTCTTTTAAACAAGGAAAGTATATTATTTTGGATATATACATGGATAGGGGTGGTTCTGTTGTCTGAATGTGCAATTGTACCTATTAGTAGAGAGATTCGTTATATGAAGGTTAGTGAATATGTGCGGGGGGATGGGTCTTGGGACATGGAACGTTTTCAATATGTTTTACCTCAAAATAAGATAGATGATATTTCATAAATTTATTTAAATAGGATGGAAGAAGATGCATTTGTTTGGGGTCATGAAGCGCATGGGTTATATTAGGTAAAATCAGCATTGCGTGATGAGCCGGTAAAATGAAAATGAAATTGGAGTAGATTGGGATAGTATATGGCGAATTCGATGTCCACAAAATATTCGTATTCTGTTGTGGAGATTGGTTCATAAATGGTTAGCGACGGGGGCCAATATTGTTAAGAGGGGTATGGATGTTACGTCAGTATGCCCTTGGTGTACAAACGGAGAAGAGTCTGCATTATACCTCTTTATGGATTGTGTTAGGTTCAGGAGTGATTGGGAACGCTTAAAGTTGGAAGTCTAATGGATCCGTAATCAAATCATGACATGGTAAGGGGTTGGGGCGACTTGGAGGAAATCATGGCTAACAGACCTGTTGTTCATAGATGTAACTGTATCCCGAGGGGGAGTGAGTGAGAAAGGAAACCTACTGAGAAGATTCGATCAGCAAGCTGCAAACTCAAGTGTTAATTCAGGTTCTAATGACTGCAATTTTTGGAACTTGGGAAATCGACAACAAATTTGGCATAATAGTGCGATAAGGGCCTCTAACTAAAAAGTTTGGAATTCTGAGAACCATATGTCCTTGGCTTGAGAGCAGAAATAAAATAAAAACCAACACAGTAGCATCTCTGCAATGGAGGACAGGGGTGGGAGATAGGGAAATGGAGTTGTACAAATTGAAGAGCAGCAAACACCTGTCGTTTTGCTAGTAAGTGATGTACATGTGGAGGAACTGTTAAACATAACCCGCAGTTATGTTCGATGGCATGAGTTGGAATGTACTCTTTCGAGCTTTGCTTGGCGTGATATGGAAAGAGAGAAATGATGTTGTTTTTAATGATGGTAATTTTTCAAATAGTGTGACCATTATAAAGAAGGCGAAATGGATAGCGGCGGATTATACGATAGCGTGGTATCTACATCATAATAGACTGAATACATTTAAGGAACATGTAGAGTTAATCGGGTGGTGTAAACCCAATCGGGGTCTGAAACTAAATACAGATGGAAGCTGCATCAAAACTCAAGGGAAAGGAGGAGATGGGGGTATATTGCGTGATACAAATAGGAATGGGTCAACGGGTTCTCTATGCATTTCAGGTGTTACCTCCCGGAAGTTGAGGAGGCGAGAGCTGTGCATGAGGGTCTTAAAATTGCAATAAAGAAGGTGACGAGGGAGTTAGTGGTGGAAATAGACTCGAAAGAGGTAGTACGGGAGTCTTACATATTAATGGCGCACGTGGACCTACTGCGATATGGTATGCAGAAATTAAGAAGATGATGAGAGAGAACACCTTTTATGAAATAAGAGGAATTTATAGAGAAGCGAATACTTGTACAGATTGGCTAGCGCGTTTGGGGTTGAGACAGTTAAAAACATATTCGATGTATACTTAGCCTCCTGATGGGATGTCGAGCGCACTTACGAGAGACATATGCGCTTTAAAGACCCCTATAAGAGTTTTTTCTTCGGATCTTGATGAGCTACTACACTTGAATTGTCTAATCATTTCATGGTCTTAAAACCTCCCTTGTAAGGAAAAAAAATATATTTAATATATAAATACACTTTATTATGATATGTTACGTATGATGAGTGCATTTATACTATTTATTTATATATGTGAAAAGTTAGATAAATATTTAATTAATATATGTGAAAAGATAGATAAATCTTTATTTTGTAACGGGTGGAGTAAAATTTTATATAAGAATTTGGACTCGTTAAGAAAAGAATCATTTTTTTACATAAATATATATTATCACCATTAACTACACCTCAATATATATATTTATAAAAATAAAAATATTATCTATTTATTTTGACTATGATATAATCCTTGACTATGACATATCTAAATACAATTTTAATTCAATAATGATTAAATATCGGTCAACTAGACAATTAATTTCATGACATTATATGCAATAGTTACTCATTCTCAATATTTATTATCAACATTTATTATTAACATTTATTATCAACATTTATTATACGTTCTAAAATTATGGTCATACTTGTATAAATTATTGAGCTAGAAATTAGTACATACTACAAATCATTCTCCATCTTTTTTTTAATTGTTGTTATAGTATCTTTTCTACATTCAAGATGAATAAGGTTCTTAATTTTGTATTTTATTCAATGGTGGTATTTTCATTCCTTTTACAAATTCATATGGCGGATGCAGATGATGCTTGTGATCCTACCCCCTTGGACATATGCTTGTGGCCGACGGAAGGGACACGTGGTTGTTGTACAGAGTTACGTGATTTTATTGATAATAAAAGAAATTGTCTTTGTAAGGCTCTAAAGACAACAAAATATATGGTTCTTCTAGATAAAACAGGAAAAATGTGGGAGAAGGCATGTAATCTAGTGATTGATGTTTGCTAAAATATAAAAGCGTAAAAGAGAGAACTTGTGTAATACACTTTTATCTTTCTTGGAATGAGAAATATAAATAAAGTAATTTTACTTTGCTAGTTCGTTTTCTCCCATCATGTCACGATATTGAGTATTAGATAAAATAATTACATAAAATGGAGAATTCTAATTTACTTACAAAATATATAACTCTTCTTCCATGTGAGTATAAATAAAATGATAACATATACAATTAATTTAAATTATCGCCTATAAATTAATATACAAATTTTCATATGTCTTGCTTGTCTAAATATTCCATCTAAGGAGTAAATATCATGTACAAACCTTTATTTTTCAATTCTATGCCTATAATACCCCTATCTATAACTCTAACTATTTAAACAATTTATCTTTGATTTTGTGTCAACATATTTTTATTTTGTTCTTGTAAAGTCAAAACCTAACATGAACTACATATGCATTTAATGACACCATGCCAAATGCAAAATTGGTACTTCATTTTTAATGATATCATTTTTAAAAAAATTACATGTTTTATATCTTCATCTTCATCTCCATATCTTAATTTTTATCTGCATCCCTTAAAACATAAATATATAATTACAGAAAAAAATAAGTTGAAAGTTGATCAACATAACGAATAAAATATATAAATATACCAGCCTACCCTTGAATTTTTTTAAAATATATTAAAAATTCATCTATTTTTGAATTATTCAGTAATCAACCTTTGGGATTTACTAGATCTAAAAATTTGAATTCTAAAAAAAATCACACTGATATGTAATGGAAAATACTTTTTGAAAAACACAATAAACTCAAAATTCAGAGTATAATTCACTTCTTCTTGTTAGGATCTCTAGTATTTGTTTGAAAAATTCTCAATATAAATCAGATAAGAGGACTAAATTATAGTAGATAAACAAGTTGGGTAGTCTTGGAAAGAAAACAAATAACAAAATATGTTACATTTTTGCATTTATGACATTTAACCATTCTTTATACCTTCTACAAAGTTAAATTTACAATTGGAAGGACTACTAATGATACATTTCTATAATAAATAGGGAGGTTATAATCCCAAAAATTATATGGATAGGAGAACAAATACATATTAGTGGCTAGTATATATGCCTTCACTAAATCTCAGATTTGGAAGCACTTCAAAAGGTCTACTAGGTAGACGAAATTCCCTTGTGAGATGAATTCGTCTACTACTAAATTGAATAATTATGATATGATATGTCTCTATAAGGAGGAGGGCTTTCAAGAGTCGATTCCTTTGAGAGTGAGATTCATATGATTGTCATATATTTGTTAGGATCTTTCATTAGGTAGTTTGCTTCAAATGCATGATTGTTAGATATGGTATTTGAACTATTTATTTTTCAATTCAGTTATTTGCTTCAAGAAATGTTTATCGAACTAGTTTTCCCATTACATATGAATGCAACTTATTTCTTTTATGCTATATGTTTTAGTTGTTTTTCATAATATAATGATCTATTCATGTTAGATAAAGTGGGAGTACTAGTAGAACTTATTTTCGATTAATGAAATTGAATGAATGATTAAGACGAACAAAATATGGTGATTTATGATCGGGAACATATTGAACTTTCTTTATCACTTGTTTTGTTATCTTTCTTATTCATTCTATTTGCATTTATAGCATTATATTGATAAATAAATGTATGTATGTTGATGTACATCTCTTACTTTTTAGAAAATGGCATAAAATATCCATCATAGCTGATCTCAACAAAGGAGACAAAATAAATGGTGATTACTATAGGCTTTGGAAGTTTATGATACATTACGTTCTAGAGGAACGCGATGTTCTTGAGACTATCAACAATTTCATGGCTCTACCTAAGGAAGGCAACACAACTCAAAACAGAAGGGACGTAGAAGCTTATGCAAAGTGAAAAAAAGACTCCACTGCTAGGGGCATATGTATAAGCTCCATGCACGAAGATCTTGTTTATGAGTATCAACAGTATCCCACATCTAACAAAATTTATAACACCCCCAATAAGAATTTCGGGAGTATAACTGTGAGTAAGTTGTGTCGATTGACCATCACGTTTGATACTTATAAGAAGATGCCTAATTAAACCATGCAGCAACATCTCCAAGAGATGGCTAATATGATTAGGGAATTTAAGAGTGAATGTCATAACCTTACTGATGAACAACATGTTCAAGCTATGATCCTATCCCTTTCATAAATGGTTGAAACCGAAGATAAAATTGACTCACAATGACAATATCAAAACTTTGATGATGTCGCTCATCATGTGACATTAGAAGATGAACGTCTAGATGCAACTATGTCTCAGGGTTAGGTTTATGTTGTTGAGTTAAGCTCCCACAAAGGTTCTGGAAATAAGCTCAATAACTATGGGAAGAAAAAAAAACACGAGCATGCTTTTAAGAACAACAAGAATAGTGGTAACAGTAAGGAAAACCGTTTACGTAAGAAGAACGAAAAAGAGTAAGATGAAATGCTACAATTGTGAAAAGATGAGTCACTTTGCTCGCGAGTGTAGCGAGCCTAAGAAGGTAGAAATATATTTTTTACTTCTTATAACTTTATTTATATTACCAGTACTATATTTCTAGTTGGTTCTAATACTTTATGGACTATGGATTCAGGAGCAAAAAACTATGTATCCAAAGACCGAGAGGTATATATAGAGTGCCGTCAGATTCTATAGGGTACTAGGTGGATATACGTAGGTGACAGCAGCAAGGTTGAATTCAAAAGAGTTGTCACATGCAAGTTGAACTTGCGAAGCGGTCAAACCTTGTACTTGAATGATGTACTTTATGCACCTAATATTCAATGGAACTTGGTCTCAGTCACTGTTCTTCTAGGATTAGGTTTTAATATGCATTTCATAAAAAAAGTAGTTATCTATTATGACGCAAAGTATTATGGTTCTAGTTATATTTCTCATGGTTTAATTGTACTATCTGATGAAAACTCTTTTAATAAATAATATGTTAGTACTTTTTCTAGTAATTATAACATAGAAGAAAGTATATGGCATGCTAGACTAGGTTATATCTACCCGATTTCTCGTAAATCTGAAGCATTGAAATGTTTGATGAAATTTTCATGAAGTAGAAATTTGGCTAGACATGAAGATGAAAACCTTAGGACCCGATCATGGACGTGAATATCTATCTGATCAGTTTAAAGAACCGTGTGATGAAAAAGGTATAGTAAGATAGCTTACAATTCCTAGAACACCACCACAAAATGGTGTGGCTGAAACGGGGAGTTGAACACTCCTAGAAATGGATGGCACTAGCTAATCTTCAAATATCTTATTGGGGAGATTCCTTACTTACCGCCAGTTATATACTTAACCGAGTACCCAAAAAGACAGTGTCATCAACTCCTTATGAACTGTGGAGATGTAGGAAATATAACTTTTCATACTTGCGACCATGGGGTCGACATGATATATTTACGATCTATCTCATGAATATGGGAAGTTAGGTCCAAGGGCAAGAAGTGCATCATTATAAGATACCCAAAGCACTCTAAATAATATGTGTTTATTGGTGAACACAATGATGACAATCTTTCTAAAATTGAGTCACGAGATGTCACATTCTTAGAAAATGATCTCCCTAGTAGAGGTGAGATTTACATAAATTATGTTTTATTTGAATTGAATGAGATTCAGGAAAATTATATGCAAATGTATGCACCTGATGAGGTAATACATACTCAAGAAGTAGAGATTTACACTCCTCTACATCTTGAGATAGAAGAAACCATTGCATCATCTAGTAATCCTATTTCACATGATTCTTAATCTAAGAGAAGTGTTAGAGGTTTAGTTCCTCGTCGCCGGTTTGAAACTGAAAGAGAAGTATTATGATAAATCCACAAGACGAAGACGAACCTCGAATAGTAAATGAAGCACTTTCATGTCTTGTTAAGAATGAATAGAGAAAAGCAATGGAAGAAGAAAGGTTGTCGATAAAGAAAAACAGGGTTTGGGAACTGGTTGATCTCCTAAAAGGACGTAAGACGATTGGGAAAAAATGGATTATCAAATTAAATAGAATTCATGACAATTCTATTGAGAGGTATAAAGCTCACTTGGTAGCAAAAAGGCTATACTCAACGGGAAGGAATAGATTTTAAGGAAACCTTTTCTTCTGTTGTAAGATTTACCTTGATAGGTCTTAATTTAGCTATTGTGGTGCATCTCGATCTAGAGTTGCACCAAATGGATGTTAAAAATGCAATTCTAAATGAAGATTTAGAAGAGGTCATTTTCATGGAACAACCCTCGGATTTCATTGCAAAAGATTAAGTATGTATATTGTTGAAATAAATCTATGGTCTTAAGCAAGCCTCGAGATAGTGGAATTGAGATTTCATGAAGTCATTTAATCAATACTTACTCATTATCAACATTTATTATACGTTTTAAAATCATGGTCATACTTGTATAAGTTATTGATTTAGAAATTAGTACATATGGCAATTCATTCTCCATCTTTTTTTCACTGTTGTTATAGTCTCTTTTCTACATTCAAGATGAATAAGGTTTTTAATTTTGTATTTTATTCAATGGTGGTATTTTCATTCCTTTTACAAATTCATATGACAGGTGCAGATGATGCTTGCGATTTATCCCCTTTGGATGTATGCTTGTGGCCGATGGTAGGAGAACTTGGTTGTTGTATTGTGTTACATTCTTTTATTGATAATAAAAGAAATTGCTTTTGTGAGGCTCTAAAAACACCAAAATATCAAGATCTTCTAAATGAAAAAGGAAAAATGTGGGACAAGAGATGTAATCTAGTGATTGATTTTTGCTAAAAGATAAAAGCGTAAAAGAGAGAACTTGTGTAATACACTTCTATCTTAATTGGAATGGGCAATATAATAAACTAATTTCACTTTGCTAGTTCGTTTTCTCTCATCATGTCACGAAGTTGAGTATTAGATCAAATAATTACATAAAATCGAGATTTATAATTTACTGGTATCGCCTAAGGTGCGATAAAATAATAGATTAAATAAATGCAAATAAACACCCTAGGTTGATCACGGTTCTGCAAGTATACAGGACATATGCAAGTTTTAATGATAAATAGAATTCTTCCCTCAGAGACTACGAAAGTTAGGAAGAATTTATGCAAATTATCAAGTGCAGATATGAGAGCTAGATCAGATTAATACGCAGGAAAATTAAACGAAAAGAGATTTTTGTTTGATTTTGAGAAATAGGAAATTAAACTAATAAATTAAAAGACAGAAATTTTAATAAGCAAAGAACAATTAGTATAAAGGGTTAATTCGGGATATTAGCGAGCAATCCCCACTGGTCTTGTTTATTTTAGCATGTAAGGGTGAATCATGTGATATTACTACAGTCAGGATTCTAAATTCCCATACCTTACACCTTGAGAGCGACTAAGAGGGCTACGACACAACCACGAGGCAGTCCAAACTTAGGGTTATCAAGCGCTACCAAGGCCTCAAGCAGTACAATTCCTTCAATTGGTGTGAAAACTTTCCTAATGCTTCAGTTCAAGTACCACCGGCGATTGGCTCCGACCATTCTCTGGTTATACTATCCATGGATACACCAAAATCAAGGTTTGAAAAATATTTTATGTTTGAATCAAGGTGGCTAGAAAATGAAAATTGCAAAGTATTTATAAGTAAAACTTGGAATGAACAAGGTAACGCCCTTTCGATTAGAGATTTCTGTACAAAGAGAGATGCGCTTTGTTTAGCTCTTACATGATGGAGCAAAATTTTTTTTTGCAACAATCGAAAACTTATAGATAAATACCAAAAAGAATTAACTATACTCCAAGATGAGCAAGGTACGGAATCAAATTGGATTAAAGAGAAAGAAATATATGGGAAACTAGAGGAAGCTTGGAAACAAGAAGAGTTATTTTGGGCGGATAGGGCTAGAGATCAATGGATTAAAAAAGGAGAAAAAAATACAAAGTATTTCCATGTCAAAACGCTCTTTAGAAGGAAAATTAATAAAATTAGTGTGATTAAGAATAAGGATGGAGTTTGGACTGAGAATGAAGGAGAAATCAAGGACATAATCCGGGATTACTATATGGATTTGTTTACAGATAAAACGGTGAATCGAGGAGCGAATATTTTGGAATATATACCTAACAAGATTTCTGAAAAAATGAACGAGGATATAACCAATATACCGGACGTTGAAGAAGTTAAAAAAGCAGTTTTTGATATGTCAGGATCAAAAGCGCCAGGACCGGACGGCTTACCAGGTAATTTTTACCAAGAAAATTGGGAGACTCTTAAAGATGATATAATTACAATTGTCAAAAATTTCTTCGAGAACAATACATCTCTTAAAGGTTTAAATGATACTTTAATTACGCTTATTCCAAAAGGTGAATCTCAAGAATCAGTGGCAGATAATAGACCCATAGCGTGTCTTAACTTTATTTATATAATTATTTCAAAGATTTTGGCCAATAGACTACAGCCACTTATGGATGATTTAATATCGTCTACTCAATCAGCTTTTATTAAGGGAAGGAGTATACAAGACAACATTTTAATTGCCCAGGAAGTTTCCTTTTTCCTTAAAAATAAAAGGAAGTCTAATAAACATTTTGCAGCGGTTAAAATTGACATGGCAAAAGCCTATGATCAGGTCAATTGGGATTTCTTAATTCAAACCCTAAAGGCTATTGGTTTCTATGATAAATGGACGGAGTGGATATATGATTGTATATCTTCGGTGTCTTTCCAAGTCAAAGTCAACGGACAGAGACTCAAGAAGTTTTCACCGACCAGGGGAATAAGACAAGGCGATCCATTATCTCCTCTTCTCTTTTCAATCCTTACAGAGAGCCTTATTGGACTTATAAATTATCAGTGTCGGGAAGGTAATATCAAAGGTATTCAAATCGCTAGAAATTGCCCAAGCCTCACACATCTCTTATTCGCTGATGATGCTCTTTTTTTCATAAATATTGATAAAAAAAGAAATTGAAGCGTTCAAAGATACTGTAACTCTATTTTGTCAAGCGTCAGGACAACGAATTAACTTCCAAAAATCATCAATTCTATTCAGTAAAGGAACACCTGAGAACACGTGTGAAGAAGTAGCCAGAAGTCTCAATGTTACAAGGACATCATTATTTGGAAAGTACTTGGGAATACCCTTCTCTCTTAAAAGGGAAAAATCATAAAATCTAAATTATATCAAAGATAAGCTTCTAAATAAATCTTCTAGTTACTTTGCTAATTTACTTTCTGATGGAGGTAAAGAGGTGCTTATCAAAGCTGTGCTCCAAGCAATACCTAACTATGCAATGTCCATCTTTAAATTCCCTAAATCACTGTGTAAGAAGCTGTCAGGAATAGTCGCTAATTTTTGGTGGGACTCAAGCAATAAGAAAAGAATTCACTGGATAAAATGGAAAAGAATTGCGAGAGCTAAAGCTATTGGAGGTATTGGTTTCAGAGACTTCCAGAAGATAAATCTAGCATTATTAGCCAAACAAGCTTGGAGAATAATGAATAACCCTAACTCACTTGTGGCTAAGGTACTTAAAGGTATATACTCTCCATTTGATAGCTTGTTTAATGCAAAACTTTCAAATAAAAGATCATGGAGCTGGGCTAGCATTTATAAAGGAATTCAATTCATCAAGCAACACTCAATTTGGAGAATTGGAAATGGATTAAATATCAACATATGGGATCAGAAATGGGTTAACAATAGTATATCCTTGGAGAGACCGGTAGGTTGCAAAGTGGAGATTGTAGCACAACTATTCAATGAAAACATGACAAATTGGAATATGGAACTACTTAGACAATTATTCCCTCCAAACATAGTAAGTGACATTTGCAAGATACCGTTCTTAATTAACAAAGAAGAAGATAAATTGGTTTGGCCTTTCACAAAGGATGGTATATATAGTACGAAATCAGGATATCATAAACTGGTAGAAGTGGAAGTACATAAGGAAGCTCAATCATCATCTCAAGGTAAGCATGATAACAATGATCTCTGGGGAATCATTTGGAAATCAAATGTCATGAATAAGATTAGAGCTTTTGGATGGAAAATATGCAATGGAGCCATTCCTACTAAACGAAATCTTAAGTTAAGAAAGTGCGCCAAAGATGACACATGTGAATGGTGTGAATTGGGCAAGGAAGACGTGGAACATCTATTTATTAAATATCCTCTAAGTATGGCGATCTGGGCTAATTCGAGGCTACAAATACCTATTGAAAAGGAAAGAAAATATGATTTGGGGGATTGGTTAATCGAAACGCGCAAAAAATACATTAAAAATGGATGGGACCAAAATGAGATTACGGCTTATTTGCTACTCACATTATGGAACATATGGAAGGCGAAAATGAGGGGTTGTCATGATAACACTCCATGGGTAATCAAAGATATTCTTTTCAAAATTCACTCAGCAATGAACGACCTGTTTAAAAATAAGAATATGGAGGATAAGAGGAAGAAAGAGAACAATGGGAAAAGGGATGAAAGAAGTGAAGAGTTTATGATTGAGAACAACCCAATTCTTTCGGACGATTCAGACTATGTTTTCATGAGCGATGCATCATTCAAAAAGGAATATGAACCTACAGGTATTGCAGCAATTGCAATTGACAAAGATGGTAAAGTCGCTCAAAGGATTGTCTCTAGATCTATTATTAGAAGTCATATCGAAGGTGAATGTTGTGCGGTCCTTCTTGCTATGAGGAGGGCTGCTAGTTGTGATTTACGGAGTTTCCTTTTACTCCAATAACCTTGAATTGATTAAGGTATTTCCAAAGGCACAGGTTTTCGATGGTAAATCTACCCATTCATTGCCGAAATGAAGAGCTGGCTGGCGAAGTTCCCTTACTGGAAGATTAACTTCGTTAACAGGAAGTTTAATAGCGTCACGGATCTCGCAGCTAAAAGTGCAAGACGTAACATTGATACTTCAGCTTAGAAGATCGGCTCATTAAGTGATTTTTATATTTTTCTTAAATCCTTGTATAAGCGTTCGTGATTCTTCTTGTTTTTTTGGAAAAAAAAAACAAGTATTGGTTAAATTTATAATAATTTTTTTCTTAATTCAAGTGAAACTTTTGGAAAAAAAAAAAAACTTATGAATCAGCTTGTATGTTGACACGTTTCAAGCAGCCATACCTATTGATGATCACAAACACAAACTAGAACAACAAAGTTGGATTAATTATCATGCTAACTAGATAATGTGTTTGTGGATGGCCGAGATTGGGAAGTACAATGATCATACTTAAACCTATATTTGGCCGCATGGCTGCATATATAGTGAGACAACAAATTTGTTATAGAAGGCATTAATGTGTGTATACCCATACAAGATGCAGTGTGCAAGTGAAAAACTAAGGTCGGGTTCGTTTATGTTATATCATATATTTTAAATATATTTGTTAATTTTTTTAAAAGAAAGTGTTAAATATTATTTATTATATTTTAATACTGAGACTATTTTTCCTATTCTTTTAATATTAGCTATATTAAATAGTACAAAAATATTGTAATAAATAAAGGATTAATGCCCAAGAAACACCTCAAATTAGAAATAATGCCCCCTCACCCCAGCCGTTTTCTTTTTGCCAATAAAAGGCACCTCATATTTTTAGCTTCCAATACTACCCCTAACACGTCAGCTTCTCTTTCTCTCAATTTCTCCGTTCCGTTTACTACTGTCGTTAGTTTTTATTTAATTATATATTCTCTTTCTCCTTCTCTCAGTGTCCTTCAACAACTACTTTTTTCAAATATGCTTCCAATTATGATTTCGAATTCTCTCAATTAAATACGTTCTTCAATAACAACAACTTTTTGCAATTCAAGACGTTAAATTCATCTCGCTTCTATCGTTATATTCTCCAGAAAATCATAATTTTTAGCTTTCAATCATCAACTGTACGAATCAATTTCCAGGTTGTTTTACTATGAATTCAAGTATTTGCTTCCACCGTTACTCTATTTTTGATTCATTTGTGTTTAAATAGTTGTTTACGATTCGTATTTTATGTTTAAATTTGATTTTCTGTTTTTTACCATTTTTTCATAGTATATTTGCTCATGTATATCGCTGTTTTTTGTTGTGTCTGTACTGTGTAATTGTCAATGTATTAGCTTCGTTTCTAATCTGTATTAATGTCTTTCGGTTCATTTTTTTGCAATTTGTTGTTAACTCTGTTTTTTTCTTTGAATATCTCTGTTTTTTACTATGAATATTTGTTCATCTGTTTTACTAGATGATCGCTGTTTTTCGTGGTGTCAGAACTGTGTAATTGTTTAAGTATTTGCTTCGTTTTTTATGTGTTTGTGTTATGGATGTCATTCATATGATTGTGTAGTTTTTGTGCTATTTGTTGAGTACTGGGAAAATTCCCATCACTCGTCGATTTTCTAGTTTTTTTGTCTTTTTATAAGTTTACCTTCAGTTTTTCAATAATTCTTGTAGCTCTTTGTAAATTTCTGTTTTAAATAAAAGTTAACAATATATATACACATATTTTCGAGTTGTCTTTGTTTTATAAATGTTTTACTGCATTACAACTTATGTTATATACCATTTATTGCTTTTATTTTGTTTTTCATAGATAGTGATGTTCATTTTGTTATATATTATGAATGTTTTACTTCATTTTTGTGTGATTGGTTAGTTTCTGGTGTAACATTTTTAGTTTTGAGAATCTGTTAAGGTTTTGCAATCTTTTTTCTACTGCATTTTATCTCATTTTTTTGATTTTTCCCATCCGTGACGTTGTACATAATTTAATTGTTTCTATTTTATGTGTTAGTAGTTTTGTACATAAGTTTTTGGGTTTTTGATGTGAAATGTCAGTCCTTGGGAAAGTATTCCCATCACTCGACAAGTACATTTCTGTACTTTTACAAGTACATTTTTGTACTTGCACAAATACAGTTTTGTTTAGCATACACTTATTGTCTGCACTTCTGGGAAAATTACCATCACTCGCATATACTACATTTTTTCTTCTTATATTACTGATTCTTCTTTTCTTTTGTTGTTTAAGGTATTTTTTTTGTGATGGCTCCTAAAGTATTGGCTTCTCTCAAGTATGGAACTGATAGTGCAATATATCCTTTTGAGTTTTTTGATTCTTTTAAGTCAATTAAACAATATGTGATACAGAGATGCGATGAGTTGAATCATGTATCCTTTGATATCCACTATAGTTATGGAGATCAGTTATCTTGCAAAATGGTTACTGAGGCTGATTATTGTACTCTTCTATGGTTATTTGAACGTGATGGTCTAGAGAAACTGGATCTCTTTATTACAAATACAAATTCTATTGAGTGTTCGAATTCTACCATTTTTAGTTCATCATCTCATATTTCTAATGAAGTCGATTTTGAATCTGTCCCAATTGTAGAGGATGAACAAGATTATCCTCATAAAAAAGTTAAACTTCGTAGTGAAGACTGGAAAAATGGGTTAAAAGATGTTGGTCAAGTATTTAATGGCGGTTTGACAGAATTCAGATGTGTTTTATCTAAGTTTGCGTGTGAAACTGGATATCCTTTTGACTATACTCACAATGATATTCGCCGTATTAGTGCTTGCTGCAAAAATCGCAAAAAATCTGGATGTTTATGGTATGTATATGCATCTGTTGATAATTTAGACAAAAAGGTTTATATAAGAACATTTGTCAAGCAACATACATGTGGTGTTCCGGATAGATCATTGTCAAATAATCGGTTGTCTTCTGATCTGATTAAGGATGTTATTATAGAAGAGTACAAGAGTAGACCAGCTACAAAACCGAATGAACTTGTTCATCATATCAAGGTCTTTTACGGTTATGATATTAGTTACAAGATAGCTTATGCAGCTTTAAATAAAGCCAGGGACGAGGTTTATGGAGATCCTGGTTTGTCTTATAACAGGATTTTAGGATACTTTAACAATTTAAAATCCATGGACCCGACTTCTCAAGTACATTTGGATTTTGACCCAACAAGTCATGCATTCGAACGTTGCCATATTGCTTTTGGTGCTTGCCTTGAAGGCTTTAATGCCATGCGTCCTCTTTTATTTGCAGATGCCACATTTTTGAAGTCTAAGTTCCAGGGTCATCTGCTTGCTATAACCGGTAAAGATGCGAATAGAGGTATACAATTTAAAATTCAATCATCTCTTTCATATTTATGTATATATGTTGTCTTATAGACCATAGTAAATTCATAGTGATAGGTCCATATTTGTTTTTTGCTTTTTTCTTGTACAAGAATATTTTTGTACTTGTGAAAGTACAGTTTTAAACCTATGTAAGTACATTTTGCAGGGTTATATCCAATTGCATTTTTTGTTTGTCGTGCTGAAAATACTGTTAATTGGACAAGTTTCCTCCAGTTTTTGCGTCCATTACTTGGTAACCGTGTGATTACCTTCGTTACAGATCGTCACCTAGGTATTGCTGCAGCATTGAAGACAGTATTTCCTGAAGCTCACCACTCTTATTGCATGCTTCATCTAAAGAGAAATTTGAGACTCATATGTAAAAGTAGTAAAAGTCTTTTTGAATCCATGTCACAACTTCTTGAAAAATGTGCTCATGCTTTAACTACTGATGAGTATGATAAAGCTATTCATAATTTTTTAGAAGCTGGTGGTCCTGCTGCAGTTACCTTTCTTGAGAATCTTACTAAAGAGAAATATGCAGATGCTTTTTTCCCAGGCCAACATTACGGCGAGATGACCTCAAATGCTGCCGAATCCTTTAATAATCAGATAAAGGTGAAGCGTGAATTACCTGTGACTGAACTTATCGATGCGATTCGTAATATTCTGATGGTTCAAATGTACAAACGATCTGTTTTCGGCAAGTCTTGTACTAGTATACTCTCTACCCAGTCTCAAAATAGATGGGATATTAAATTTGACTATTGTCGAACATGGATTGTTCGTCAATCAAGTGACGATGTTTTTCAAGTTGAGTCTGATCCCATAATGATAGTTGATATCGCTAAACGTACTTGTTTGTGTTGCAAGTGGCAGTTTAAAGGTTTTCCTTGCACACATGTAGTTGCAGCTTTGTATTATGGTAGAAGGAACAACAGATATGATTATGTTGAAGATTACTTTTATTCTTCGAAGTATTTGGAGGCATATTCAAGAGCCATTCTTGCACTATCTACAATCGAAAATCTTAGTTCATCTTCTGAAGAGATTTTCATTCATCCTCCTGTGTCTAAAGTACAACCTGGTAGACCGAAGAAGAATCGTTTCCCTTCTGTTTCAGAGTCTTTTTTCTGCAAGAAACGATGTCTGAGTTGTAATCAAATGACTACTCACAAAACCTCAGAATGTGATGTAGTTATGCCTACCACTTGATTTTATAATTTTTCTTCGCTTGGATAGTTTTCTTCTTACTTTGTTTAATAAGTTCAATGTAACTACTTTTAGATTTGTTTGTTTCTTACTTTTTGGATGAATTTTGTTCTCAATTGTTTTTTTGATACAAAGTCCATGTGTTGGGAATTTTCACATAAATCAATTTCTCTTTTCACAAGCATTAGTGTGTATCTTTTTATATTATTAATTTTTCTGAAACATATTCAAGTGATGGGAATTTTCCCACAACTCACTCAGTCATATTTTTTTCACTTAAAATTGCAAATATTACTAAATATAATTGAACTTATGGACAAAATTAATTGACTAAAGTTAACATGTTTCAGTTTTAGACATCATGTAATTTAAAATGTTTGAAAAATGTTTAAGTTACAGGGAATACGAGTTCTGGGAATGTATTCCCACCACTGGACAAGTACGTTTTTGTACTTGTACAAGTACTTTATTTGTAGCTTATTACCTACTGATAAAACTTTAATATTGTAAGCTTTCTAATGAGTTTTACAAGAACATGTTCAAAACAATAATTTTTTCGGTTCTGACAGATGGAATTTTGTTATGGGAATTATTCCCAAAACTCAAATTTTCTATATCTTAAGATTTCTCAATTTTCTTTCAAATCCAGATATTTACTTTTTATAAGTACAAAATTGTACTTGAAGAAATTTCATTATTAAAAGACTAATATTTAGATATAAATTTATTGTTATCTGAAGAGTCATTTTGTTTGTTCATATTCCAATAAGTTCACTTCTTTTTGTATAATCTTTTGTCATAAATATAAGTAATACAGTCAATCCTTTCTCTCAAATTTTTTCTTGCATAAGTACAATAGTGTACTTCAGGAAATACACTATTAAAAGACCAAATATTAAAAGACTAAGTAATAAATTCATTGTTAGATGAAGAGTTATTTAGTCCGTTCATCTTCCAGCAAACTTCTTCTTGTGTAAGTTTTCTTTATAAATATATGTACTGAACCTGTCACTACTAACACATATTACAACTACTTTCTTACAAAATCACATACTCTCTCTACTCAAAAGTTCATCATGGACACTTGTTTTTTCTCCTGTCTCACTGATGATATGCTTATTATCATTCTAGTTTGCCTGCCTCCTGACATTCTTTTCAATGTCTGTAGATTATTATCCAAAAGATTTTATAATATCATTCAATCACCTAAATTTATAGCTGCCCATTTGGCAAAACAATCTATTTCCAACTCTATGTTAATTCATGAAACCTTTCATTTACCTTATATACTTAAGCCTACTGCGAATTCCAGTGTTTTTTATGCTAAGCATTTAAATATGTGTTGTTTTCAAAAGGTTTCTGCAACGTGTAATGGGTTAATTTTATTTTTTGGTATTGGAGCTGCTCATTCTCATTATTCCTGTTATGTGGCAAATCCTGTTGTAAAACAGTTTCTCCCTCTGCCTGTTTTTCCGCATTTTCCAGATTGCTATCATAGAAATTGTATATCTTTTGGATATTGTAGTTCTTCTAAGGTATACAAAGTACTTCATTTCTCGGAATAAATCTCAAGATGTATAATATTAACGATAGGCGTTGATTATCAATGGAGAAACGTTAATGCTAACGGTAAGATAAGTGGTTATATTAAAGAACTCATCAGTTCTGCTTACCATAGTATGAATAATTTCCGCCATTCTGTTAATTCTGTTACCATTGGCTGTTTTGTTTTTTGGTTATGTCAACCAAAATGTCGTATTCTTTGCTTTAACCTTGAAACTGAAATTTTTGAAGAAATTATGTTTCCTTCTCGTAACGATTTAAGAAATTGTAACTGCTCTCTAATGGAAATGGACAATTCTCTTTGATGTTGGGTGTGGATGAGGGATCAAACAAATTATTTATATGAGTTTTGGTTGCTTAAAGCTAATGGACAATGGCTAAAGCATAGTATTGATTTGAAGGGTGATAGACGTTTACATCCTTTCAATTATACTAATTTCAGGATCAATGGATGGTTGAAAAGCATGGAACTACTCGTATTTTATGGAAACGAAGATGCATTTGTTTACAATGTAAAAGCTCAGGAACTACATCAATTTCATGATAAGAAACAAGTTCCTTCTTTTATTTTTGGTCAAACTTATTACTTGGGAACATATTTTGAAAGTTTGGTCCCGTTGACTAATCTTTCATTAGTTATGAACCCTATAGAACCATATAGGAGCCAACATAGCACCTACTCAAGTGGTGTTATGACATCTGAGTTTCAAGAGGTTAATTTTGATTAGTTTGATTATATTTCTTGTATTCAATTATTATTGTATTGTTGAAGCACTAGTCTGTATCTTTTTATATTATTAATTTTTCTGAAACATATTCAAGTGATGGGAATTTTCCCACAACTCAGTCAGTCATATTTTTTTCACTTAAAATTGCAAATATTACTGAATATAATTGAACTTATGGACAAAATTAATTGACTAAAGTTAACATGTTACATTTTTAGACATCATGTAAGTTAAAATGTTTAAAAAATGTTAAAGTTGCAGGAATACGAGTTCTGGGAATGTATTCCCACCACTGGACAAGTACATTTTTATACTTGTACAAGTACATTTTTAGACATCATGTAAGTTAAAATGTTTAAAAAATGTTAAAGTTACAGGAATACGAGTTCTGGGAATGTATTCCCACCACTGGACAAGTACATTTTTATACTTGTACAAGTACATTTTTAGACATCATGTAAGTTAAAATGTTTAAAAAATGTTAAAGTTACAGGAATACGAGTTCTGGGAATGTATTCCCACCACTGGACAAGTACATTTTTATACTTGTACAAGTACATTTTTTCTACTTGTATTTGTAAAAGTAAATTTTTGATGGAACAAAGTTATGAATTACTCTATTAAAATTTTACTTTTACGAAGTTCGAAATACGATGAAATATATTCAAATACGAGTCATTCATTACATCATTTAAAATCAAACTAGTTTTAAAAAAACAATTAAAAAAGTAAAGTCATAACTCATAAAAAAACAAAGGGTATGTTTCCTGTATTGTTATTTGACAATACTCTTGTTTATGGAGGACTATCGATATCTGGTACGTGAGAGAAGTCCGGCTGTGGCCCACAGTCATATTTGATGGTGTTTGCGTTGTCGTTTGTAATATCCGAATACAGTTCTGCCCTGAATTCATTCACTCTCTCTATACTATAGCTTTCTCTAACTTTACCTTCATTGTATAGGTCATATGCGTACATCAAAACAAACATACCACAGTCCAGGTTGTTTTGTTGCTGTGGGCAGGTTTCTGATACTTTCAGTGTAACCAGTATGTCAGTTTCACAATCTGTTGGTGGACTTGGAAAAGCCTCCCTGATGTAATCAAAAACACGAAGTGCTTCATTATATCCAATCTCTGATGCCCTCATTGGGTTGTAGTGTGTCCAGACTTCATCCCGATTATCCTGTGTATTGCAAACAAGTAATGTCCAATGGCCAGCATTCCTCCTGTTTGTCTCACTATAGATTGGGAACATTATATAGTGGGTAGATGAGCGCACTAAATTATTGAATTTTTGGATAACCATCTTGTTTGCTTCTTCCTTATAATTTTCATTGTTCTCGTTCCGATCTATTTGATCGAGGTAATACTGTAGAAACATGATACAATGTCAGATAATTGAATATTCTAATATTGTTTTCAATATAAATGAATTACCAAATACATACCATGACATTAGGAATATAGTTACATTTGATTGCAATCAGTTCTGGCGTCATAGATACAAGCATATAATCATGTACTCTCTGCAATATTACAAATTCAGCTTTAAGGACCTGCACAAGTTTTCTTATATTCAGTTTTGATGTACTTGTGCAAGTACATTTAATGTTCTTGTAAAAAACCCTGTGTTTCAAGCATATTGCCCTTCCTTAGATTATCCATATCTTTCAAGGTGACCATGATTTCATCTTTCTTCCATACCCTAACAAAACACAACCATAATAAAGTTGTTAATCATCAGATTATTCATACATATTAAATGATCATGAAATAATAAACAACTTACACTATAAAGGGCCCAAGTATCCTGAGATTTGCAATTTGCTTAACATCTTCTTTGACGAAATATGCTTCCAATGGTTCATGATTTTTGACTGTTTTCTTATTAGTTCTCTTTGGTTTAATTTCAGTAACGTCTTTCCATGTAATATTAACTAATTTAGTATTCTTCGTTGATACATTCTTTTCCTTAACCTCATCATGTTGGAAATCACTGTCTGATGAGTTGAGTACAACTTTGTCTCCCTTTTTCTTTTTAGCTGCAGGTGCAGCTCTTCTTGCTTTTAGTCTTTTCACCATTGAACTAACTGGTGGTTCCTGCTCATCTTTCTTCTCTTTTTTCTCTAGATTTTTCTCTTGTTTTTTTGTTTTTTCTTCTTGTTTTGCATCATTTTTTTTCAGTAAATTTCTTTTTCTGAGTTCCATTTTCTATTTTTTTTTGTAAAATCTGTAGATTCTTTGTCAAATTCTTGAATTTCGAACTCCTTCAGTTTGTCTTTCATTTCTGTATTTTGATTGATCACGGTTTTGTATGACATTTCTAGTTTCTTCAACTCAGCAACATAATTTTGATTTTTCTCTGTTAGCTCACGTATCTGATTCTCAGCCTCGCTTTTTTCGTTTTCTAAATCACTAACCCTCTCTACCATACTTTTTAATTTAGCTTCTACAATTGTTAAACTATCGTCTCTAATCTTGTTATCAAACACTATTTCCTGATTCTTCTTCTTTAAAGCTTCTAGTTCCTTCATCAAACTTGTAAGTTTTAAATTTAATTTATGAATGTCATTCGCCATCCTTTCTTTCTCTTTAATCATTTGTAGCATTGAAACAGCCGCCTCCTCTTCTTCTTCCTCGTCATCATCATTTTCATCATCTATTAAACCAAAAATATAAAAAAACACGATAAGTACTAAAATTTACTTGTACAAGTACAAAAATATATTAAATATACCTTCCTCCTCTTCAGAATATGATTTATATTCTTCAACGTCTTTTTCCGCTTCCTCCTCGTCCTGTTTTTTACTTTTTCTTTTGATTTTCTTACTAGATTTTTTAACGAAATACTTCTTATCCTTTTGAGATGTTTTTTCTTTCTTTTTCTTCTCTCTTCTTTCTCTGATTCCTCTTCTGTATCACTCTCATCGGTTAGAGTTCTTTTCCATTTCTTTTCATTGTCTTCAACCTTTTTACGTTTCTTTGTTTGTTTCGTATTTTTCTGCAACTCCTTTACCTCATTTTCATTCTCTTCGTCCTCTGACTCCGCTTCATTATGTTTAGAATCTAACATATATTCTTCGTCGTCTTTAATCATTTGTAGCATTGAAACAGTCGCCTCCTCTTCTTCTTCCTCGTCATCATCATTTTCATCATCTATTAAAACAAAAATATAAAAAAACACGATAAGTACTAAAATTTACTTGTACAAGTACAAAAATATATTAAATATACCTTCCTCCTCTTCAGAATATGATTTATATTCTTCAACGTCTTTTTCCGCTTCCTCCTTGTCCTGTTTTTTACTTTTTCTTTTGATTTTCTTACTAGATTTTTTAACGAAATCCTTCTTATCCTTTTGAGATGTTTTTTTCTTTCTTTTTCTTCTCTCTTCTTTCTCTGATTCCTCTTCTGTATCACTCTCATCGATTAGAGTTCTTTTCCATTCCTTTTCATTTTCTTCAACCTTTTTACGTTTCTTTGTTTGTTTCGTATTTTTCTGCAACTCCTTTACCTCATTTTCATTCTCTTCGTCCTCTGACTCCGCTTCATTATGTTTAGAATCTAACATATATTCTTCGTCGTCTTCTTCCTCCTCATGGTTCTCTAGGTCTTTACTCTTTCTTTTAATCTTCCTACCCAATTCTTTACCGACTTTCTTCTTCTCTCTTTGAATATTTTTTATCTTTCTTTTTCTTCAGTCTTCTTCCTCTGTCTCCTCTTCGGTCCCACTCTCATCAATTACATATTTTCTTTTACATTTTTTCCTATTCATCTTTAATTCTTTCATCTCTTTTTCGTCCTCTTCATCCTCTTCGTCCTCTTTCTCCTCTTTATCGATCCCAAGTTTCTCAAATTCTTCATCGGTTATTTCAATCTTCTCTATGATCTGAAATTTATATATTGTTTTACTGTTTAGATACTTAAAACAAAGGTTCAGAGTACAAGAACAAGAAACTAAGAAATCCCATAACTCAAAACACTCACAACTATATTATTGTACTTGCGAAAGTACGAAAGTGTACTTGCAAAATTTTTCATCTAGAAATGCAAAAATAGCTGAATATAAATGAATATAACTGAAATAATGTAAAAATTAATTTAATAAAGTTGACTTTCTTACATTTTTAAACACTATGCAATTTTAAATGTATGAAAAGTTCTAATTCACAGGGTTTTTGATATGAAATACGAGTTCTGGGAAATATTTCCCACTACTAGGCAAGTGAGTTTTTGTGCTTGCGCAAGTACAAAACTCTGATTTCTCTTCAATTTCTCTTCAAATTTATCATATGTTTACATTTAACAGGTTCTAGAATCAGTTTTTTCCTTACCTGGTTGGATTTTAATTTGTCGATGATTTGTTTTTTATAATGAATGTTCTTGCAAATTAACCTCCATCTCAAGCATCGAGGAAATGCATCTTTCGATTTTTCCTCTTTGATTGTTGTATGCTCAAAAAACCATCCCTGAAACACAGTAATACTTAAAACCAAAAAAAAAAACATACACAATTAAGATGTCTCTATATTTAAATAAAGACTTACCAAGATTGCAGTGACACAACCTGAGACTTTCTTGGGTGTGAACAAGTTTTCCCTTAACGACTTAACCAACATTCTGAGAATGCTTTTTGACCAGTTGAAGCTCTTCAAACTGTCCAACTGTTCTGAGTGCTTTAAGTACTTCCTATTTTGTACTTCACCTTGTTCGCAAAAGAATAATGTATTGAAAGAAAGTAACTTCATCAATTTTGGAAAATCTTCTTCGATACTCGTATTATCCGTTTCCTCTAACACTTTGTTAATCGCAGTCACTATTCCTTTTTTATTTATTTTCAGATCTTTGAAAATTGTCAGCTCCCATTTTGACTTTTCTTCGAGTCCCGCTTTTGAAAAAATAGGAACTTCCTCGGAACCTTCCTCAATAGCAAACAAGACCTTCACGTCTCTCCGAGTTACCTTCAACATTTTTTCGCCAAGTTTGAATGTGTTTGTGTTGGCATCATAACATTTGATTATCTGACACGGTAGGACGTCCCCTACCTTTCTACCGTCTTTGTCCTTCCTGAATTCGAATAGTTGTTTGAAGAGATAATAGAAAGGCGTCTTCCCGCACGCCTCAATATGTTCGGGTGTAACCTTTGGGTTTGTCAATACTTTGTTAATAACGTAAAGTGTGGATGCGTAACCTCTCACCATATCTGTATTTACATCAAATCAGGAAAAATATTAATAAATAAACCATAAAGTATACATGTCTTTGATGGTTATAGTGGAAGGAAAATGTGTACTTGTACAAGTACAATATTGTACTTACACATTTTTTCGTACAAGACACATAGTTTTAGTTAACAGTTTTTTCATATACAATTTTGACTTTACTCAAACATAGTCCAGTTCTGGGAATTTTCCCACATCACAGGCAGTCACGTTTGTTAAAATGTTTGAAAAATGTTTAAGTTATGCATTTTTTGATGTAAAATACGAGTTCTGGGAATAATTCCCACCACTGCGCAAGTACATTTTTGTACTTTTGTAAGTACATTTTGTCATAGGTGTATGGTCAAAATTCTGAATCTGGTTTTGTTACACACTTTCGAAGTTACTCTAATACATGTGTAACTAAATTTTAGTCTTATAAAATTATAATTCTACAACTACCAGATCTTAAAACTCTATAATAATTATAAACACAGTGTCATTTTTGATGATCTATAACAGTACAAGTCAAATAAAATTCACACTCGACTATTAATTAAAGAATAGAATAAGATTTTTCCAGTGTTTATAACATCAAAATTTGAGTTTATTTTAACATTTCAAGCAGTCGAATCTACAAAACGAGTTCGAAACTAATAATCAAATGCTCAACTATATTAACAATCCCAAAAATCAAATATAAACACTAAAATTCAAGTAAAACCTAAATAATCCTTGCAAATCAAATTAAAATTAAATAAAAAATTCAAATACCTTCAGTAATCCTTGTACAAATGCTTAAATCAGGTGACAAATGCGACAAAATTAACTATTACTTGATGAACAATGATTACGATAACTTCACTAACATTTCATCATTTCAAACCTTCGTAATTATGATTTTTTTGAAGAAATTCTAATTGACGAAAACAGAGAGATAAAGGAATAGGTGAGTGACTGAATGCGTAGTTGAGAGAAAAAGATAGAGAGAATACGCGAGTGAGTGACTGTGTGTGTTGCATGTTTTTTGAGTGATTTGAAGGAACGGTTTAGATGATTAGTGTGGTAGTCGAGGTGTGTATTGCATTTGATACTTTTTCTTTTTCTCTTTTGATTTGTTTGTTAGTGGCTTAGTGTTGTACTCGGTTGACTGTTTTGAATTTCTTTCTTTATTTTATATTTTTATTAGGGATAAAGGTTAATAATCGTATGTGAATTCTTTGGTGCAAAAAAGAAATTAAAAAACAACATAGGACTTTGACTTATGGGAAATTTCCCTTTACAGATTTGTTTTTAAAAAAAAATTAAAAACAAGATAAAGAGTATGATTTCTTTGAAAATGACAGAAATTATAATCAAATTTGAAAATAAAAATTTTCAATTTAAGGTTCAAGGTTTAGTGTTTAGATCTTAAGGTTTATGTTTTTAGGTTATCAGTTTTTAATACACGAAAAAACTACTCGACTCTAAATCTTAGAATATGTAATTGCACAAGTACAAAAGTTTCCTTGAGACACTACATTATTAAATATGCAATCCATGATTTGATGAACCTTCATATAAAATATTTATCTTTATATTGATTATATGGGAAAGTTCACTAACAAAACTTTCAAATATAAAAATTAAAATCAATCAATATGTTAATTAACTACACTTCATAATATGTACTTGCACAAGTACATAAAAGTACTTGCATAAATACATTTTTACATCTTCAGTTAAGTTTTGGTTAGTTTCCCAGAACTCAATTTTCACTTCAAATCCTATAAACTCATACATCTAGTATGTCTATTCAAAACACTTATAAAACAAACATAAAAAAATTAATTTCACAAAATACACATAAAAAATTCCAATGTTAATATTTGTTTAAACATAAAACCTTAAACATTATACATATTTTTCATCTCAACAAACCTTAAACATTAGACATATTGTTCACCAATAACTTCAACAATTATATCTTCTTATATTTAATTTTTTCTCGATTTGTTCTTCTAACTCAACACCTTTTTCTAGTTCTTCAATATCAATTACTACACTCTTGTGACGAACTATCCAGTTAACAACTCTCTGTTTGTAACTCAATTCTTCATAATTAGTACATTGATTTGTTACATAAGATTTTTGGTAAAGATCCCACAAATACATAAACGCGTGTACTCCTGAAAGTTCTATTTTCTTGGACACATGATTTGTTTTAATATGTACCACTTCAGGAATAGAAATCTTTTTTTTTTGGATCGGCAGGAATAGAAGTCTCTTCTTTTTTTGATCGGCAGGAATAGAATTCTTTGATTCTTCTTCATTACTTTTCTTTCTTCTCACTGTAAAATATCTAACTAAGTTATTTACTAAATCTTTCACATTTTTTCCTGCTTCGAAGCCCACACTTTTTTCAAGTTCGGAATCGTGTTGATGGTAATGGAAAAATTTCTTTTTGCTTTTATCGTAGTCCAGAATACTCCAGAAAATTTTACCCTCCCATTTAGTTTTTATTGGAAACATTATATGTTTGTGAGTTTTTAAATAAAACTTAAAACTTCGACCAACGGTTGACAAGAAATTGTTGTAATCAGTTTGCATCAATTCCTGGTTTTACAACTTATTAGTTCAAGTAATGGAAAAATTATACTAATCTAAGAACAAAAATAAAAATTGCATCACTTACTATTGTATTTGCTGACACTGATATTGCATGATTCTCATCATTATATTTCCCACTACATCTGTACTGCTTATCTTTATTTGTGTTGTCCCATATGTATAAAATGCTTCCAATAACTTGTAATATACAATATAAAAATTTATTTTTTCCTTCATTTATACTTTGTTTCACATGGATCAATAGTTAACTTTCAATTAAATTATGCATCATTAATCTTTTCAATTTTTTTGTTTATCATACCGTATCAGTTACGCCGTCATCATTAGATAGTTTTATCAAGTATTCTGCTGTCACTTTAATATTATATTCCCAAATAACAGTAGATAGTGACATTTCTCTTGCGACTCTGTTTACGAGTTTCATTTCATGACAAATCACTTTTCCTTGTCTATTGTCTTTAGTTTTCTGTTTTTTAAGCTTGTTTGGATCGACAAAGTCATCAGGGATCTTTTTTACCTTTCTATCATCTCTTTCTGTAATTCTTCTTACCATAGAGCTTCGACTTGTTTCTGTCAATTTCCTTTTATTTTTAGGCACTAGTTTTTCAGAGATTTGGGATACTGTGGTTGCTGATGTAGTTATCATTGGTGATTTTGATTTTTCTTTTTCATTTCTCATCACTATTGTCTCATTTAACATTCTTTCTTTGTCATTTTCTTCGTCTTGAATCACTGACTCCGGCGTTAGTTTTTCCCCTTCAATATCCTTGTCATTACTTTGGTTTTCTTGTTCATCGTTTTGTACTGACTTTGTTGCTCCTTTTAATTGTTCGGTTTCTTTTTGTTGCTTCTTTGCAGACAGAGACTCATCTAGTTCTATTGTGTTAGAGATATCTTCTTCTTCTCCTTTTTTTAATTCTTCATTTTCTTTTAATTTTTTTTGTTCCAAAGTTTGTATATACAATTTCAACCTCGTTACTTCTTCCGAGAGGTTATGGTTCTCTGCTCTCAGGCATGTGACTTCAGTCTCATTTTTTGCATGGCTTTGTGCCTGGGATAACTTTGTTTTCAATTCTTTATTTTCTTCAAACATTTTGTCACATTCTTGTCTCATCTGTATATTTTCAGATTCTTTCGTGTTTACAGATGCTTCCAACATAGCAATTTCCTCACTCTTCTTATTTATCTCAGCCAATTGGTCTTCCTTTTCTTTATCCAATTTAGTCATAACATTATTTAGGTTAAAATTCAGCTTTTTCACCTCTTCCCTCTCATAATTTAATTCATTAACCAATGCCTCTATTGTTCTTCTTTGTTCATCGAATTCTGCCTTGTTCACCATATCTTTTTTTTCAGTTTCTGTTTGAGTTAGCTTCAATTCTAGCTCACACACTTTATTCCTCTGTAAACATAATTCCTCACTTAGCAACTTCATTTGTTCTTCCATTTTTGTATTTTCTGATATGAGATCAACATCTGCTAAAGATTGGTTGTTTATGTTTTCAGCTATCTGATCTCTCAACACTCCTTTTGAAGGTGGTGTTTCAAAAATATGCAAATTGTCTATTCCAAGGGATACGGTGGGACCACTTTCGTCTAGGAAAGGTTGATTTAAGGTACCAATATATTCTGTATTGATAGTGTTACTTGTTGATGCTTGATTCGCACTATCTATACCTTTTGATCCTTGTGGCTCAATCCTAAATGGACTTGTTGGTGTATCAGTTGTTTTTTCACTGTTTTCGGCCCCGTCCATAATAAGTTGTAGCGCTGAAGAGTTTCTTTTCCTCTTCCTATAATACACTTGAGGCTCCTTCAGAAAATTCTCTGCGTATACCATTATCCTATGCATCTCATCTTCACTGCTATCCATTTCTTCTTCTTCATTTTCGTATGGGAGTTCTTCATCACTTCCGGGTTCATCTTCATTCCTTAATGAATCTCTTATGTATTTTGTCTCATACCTTTTGAGATTTAAATTATCTTTTTTCATCTGCAACAAATAAAAAAAAATTCAGAGAATTAGTAAATTCACTTACGTACGTTACTAAATCTACTAAGTGATAATATTCTGAAATTTTTGATGTGAAATACGAGTTCTGGGAATACTTCCCAACACTGGACAAGTACGGTTTTGCACTTGCACAAGTACGTTTTTGTGTTTCTACAAGTACAATCCCATAACCCAATATCCCATAACTCAATATCCCATAACTCAATATCCCATAACTCAAAATACAATAAATGGAATACAGTATTATATTTAGTGTAAGAAAAGTTTAAGTTTCTAAAAATGTGAAGTTTATAAAACTGTAATTCTGAAATTACTAAACAACTAAAAGAATGTCACATCAACCTTGTAAGATAAACAACTAGTATCTTACATATCTCTATTTCACTTTGTATATATGATTGAGCTTGAAAGATTCATGGCGTTGTTTAATGTGCCATCTCAACACTCTTGGATATGCACGTTCAAGTTTTTCAACTGGATCCCATGTGTTAGCGTGTTCAAAGAAAAACGCCTGTAATATAAATTTGTTTAATAATTAATTGTTTGTTTTCAAATACCATCCTGTCTTCATATTTAACAAATGTATTAACTTACCAGCAACATGCAGCTTGGACCTTTGGGATTATTGAGATGTCCACCATTTAGAGAACTTTCTAATCTTTTTATACTTTCACTTGCCCAGTCATAATTCTTCAATCTTTTGAGATCTTGACTGATACAAATCACCCACCAATCTATATATCCTCGCCCAGAACAGAAGAATACTGTGGCCAATACAAGAAGACACATTAATCGTGCAATATCTTCGTTGGTTTCGGTTGACTCAGGTTTTTCTAAAAGTTCCATTAACTTCTCCTTTACTTTGCCCACCGTTAATCCTTTATTTATTCCAGAGAACATTCTTTGACACCATATAGATTCAATCACATATGCTTCTGTGAAACTTGGAATACCTAGGTCCCCACTCTCCAAGCCCATTATAATTCTTACATCATCTCGTGTAATTCGTAAATTGGTTTTCTTTATGTAGAATCCTTTACTTTCAATTTGATAAGTACTCACTATATCTTTCAAAGCTGGTGCGTCTATTCTCATAGAAGGAAGGGAATCAATTCTCTCAAATACTCCTTTGATCAGTAAGTAAAATGGCAATATCTTGCAGACATTTAGATGCCTGGCCTTGAAATAACTGCTTTTCAAAACACTTAACAGATTGTGTAACGATGATCTATGTTCTGAATTTTTTTTACCCATTTCTGCATTGTAAATTTAACATGTTAGTATAGCTATTCATAATTACGTATAAAAAAAGTGTAATTGCTCAGGTACAAAAGTGTACTTGAACAACTACAAAATTGCATTTTGGTAGGGTTTTTATATGTTACAGATGAGTTCTGGGAATACTTCCCACAACTAGACAAGTATAATTTTTGTGGTTCTACAAGTACTTAACACTGTTTTTTATGTTCATTGTTCATTATTCTCACATTAATCAATATCTTCTATACAAAACTTTCTCACAACTCAATCATAATTTGACGTTTTTTGCAAGACTCGAATACCATTACTTATTTAATCAAATTAAACTGCAGTTTTCATTGGTTTCCAGTTTTGGGAAAATTCCCAGCACTCTGTTTTTTACTCAAATATCAATCATCATTCAGTTTATTACAAATATTTCTGGAACTTAAGCATTTTAACAATAAAAATCAAACATTACTTCTAATTTTTTTTAAAATGCGACATAAATTCTCTAAAATAAATTCAAATCAAAATCAGTTTAACCCATATGTAAATTTTAGTGCGCATTTGAATTATAAATGATTTCTGTTACATTGTTTTCACTATATCGTCAATCATTTCTTCAAAAAAATACATCATAATCATCTGCAAAACATTTTTGTAAAAAAATTGTTCTAAATACATATTTTATGCAAGTACTACATATTTGTATACAGATTATCACGTAATATTACGGTTTCAACAACTTCAAGATGATTTCAGTAACAGAAATCAGAAAATATTTCGATTTATAACATTAATTTTTGCCGCAAATTAAGTA
This sequence comes from Nemophila menziesii, assembly GCA_029959085.1. NCBI lineage: Eukaryota > Viridiplantae > Streptophyta > Magnoliopsida > Boraginales > Hydrophyllaceae > Nemophila > Nemophila menziesii. Next base: position 147,120,278 of record JARWIR010000001.1, read on the forward strand.
ATATTAGGCGCGCAAGTAATGTACCTATAGATGAAGATTTTTTTCCTGATATATCACCGAAGATCTAAGCGAGATTCGTTCTTCAATTTTTCTTATTTTCTTTGATTTGAGTTCTTTCCTGATATAATGTTTAGACTGTGTGTAGAGTAAGAACTGTTTTTGGCGGTTTGAGTATATCAAAAGAGAAATAATGCCGTTACGAGAAACTATGAATAAAGTAAGGCCCTTTGAATTTCTTCTTTTGTTTAGTTCTTTTTGGCCCTTTAAAATAAGGCCATGTGTATGAATTGAAATGTGTGTTAAGTTATCATTTGTAAAGTTATATTGCCAAAAAGTTAAAATTACTATTTCAAAGGGTAATTTTATTTTTAGTGATATGAAATTTTTTTTTTTTATGGTAAAATTCATTAACTAAACTTTTTAATACTAAAATTTAAATCAAATAAACATTAGTAATGATTCTATAGGGTAATTCTATTTTTAGAAAGTTTTTGTTTTTCTAAAAACTGTAAAAAAATAAATAAAGTGTAAATTATAGATTTATTTCAATCTTAACATGTATCTTAGTTCCATCATCAGGAATAATGCTAACTTAATTCTTGGAAGTTTTAAAATTATTGTACATTTCTAGGAATTTTTCCATATCTAACATTTAACTTACATTTTATTTATATTTTAAGCTTTATTATCTTGAATTTAAGTTAATGAACTCAAATTCTCAATTGTCTATCTTAAACTAATTGACTCTACAACTTAGATTATTGAACTTGCACAAGTACAATAGTGTACTTGTGCAAGTACATTATTAAACATACAATTTTATTATGGGAGAATTCCCATAACTCATTTTTCTCTCAAAAACCTATAAAATTCATGCATATTGAATGTTGTCTCAAAACACTTCTACCACAAACATGATTATGGTTGTAGGGTCTAGGTTTTAGGTTTTAGTTCTTAGGGTTTAGGTATTAGTGTGTAGGTCTTATGTTTAAGTGTTTATGGCTTGAGTTTAGGTCTTAAGGTTTAGAGTTTTAGGTTTAGGTCTTAAGATTTCAGGGTTTTATCCAAAAATGGAACCCTTGTAACCAAAAAAAAAACTTCTTGACTCTACAACTTAGATTATATACTTGCACAGGTACACTATTATACTTGTGCAAGTACATTATTAAACATACAATTTTATTATGGGAAAATTCCCATAACTCAATTTTCTTTCAAAAACCTATAAAATTCATGCATATTGAATGTCGACTTCAAATACTTATAACACAAACATAAAAAAAAAAAAAAATCATGTACATATATCAGGTGTTACTAAATAGTGATCTATAGGTTTTAGGGTTTAGGTCTTAGGATTTAACTCAAATGTTATCTAATAGGGATCTTTAGGTACATTTTTGTACTTGCACAAGTACATATTTGTTTTTGTATTTGCACAAGTAATATTTTTTTTACTTTAAAATATAGCTGAAATTATGGACGAAATTCATTGACTAAAGTTGACATGTTACAGTTTTAAACATCATGTAAGTTAAAATGTGTGAAAAATATTAAGTTAAAGGAAATACGAGTTCTGGGAATAATTCCCACCACTGGACAACTACATATTTCGTCTTGCACAAGTACATATTGTGCACTTGTAGTGGCAAAAGTATATTTTGTTGGAACAAAGATATAAATTACTATTCTAAAATTTTACTTTTATGAATTTTGAAAAAAATTTAAAATACGATTAAATATATTCAAATACTAGTCATTCATTACATCATTCAAAAGCAAACTTAAAGTAAAGACATAACTCATAATTAAACAAACATTATCTTCGGTCCATTGATCAACGTTTGCAAAATATCCAACTCTAGGTCCATGTCATATTTTATCTGCAGGTGCATCTTTGCTTTCCACAACTGAGATAACTTGTGGTTCCTCCTCATCTTTGTTGTTTTTTTCTGTATTTTCTTCTTCAGGTTCATTATTCTCAGTTTCTTTATCTTCTTCTTTTTTCTCTGCTTCCTTCTCATCTTTGTTGTTTTTTTTCCACAATTGAGCTAACTGGTGGTTCCTCCTCAATTATGTTGTTTTTTTCTGTATTTTCTTCTTCAGGTTCATTATTCTCGGTTTCTTTATCTTCTTCTTGTTTCTCTGATCCCTTCTCATCTTTGTTGTTCTTTTCCACAACTGAGCTAACTTGTGGTTCCTCCTCAATTATGTTGTTTTTTTCTGTATTTTCTTCTTCAGGTTCATTATTCTCGGTTTCTTTATCTTCTTCTTGTTTCTCTGATCCCTTCTCATCTTTGTTGTTCTTTTCCACAACTGAGCTAAATTGTGGTTCCTCCTCAATCATGTCTGTTGCAAAAATCTCGTAACTCTTTTCCGACTCATTTTCAGTCATTTTCTCTTTTTGAGTTACATTTTCAGATTTTTTTGTTAAATCTGTAGGTTCTTTGTCAAATTCTTGGAATCCCAACTCCTTCAGTTTTTTTCATTTCTTTATTTTCAATAAACACGGTTCTGTACGAGTCATCAAGTTTCTTCAACTCATCCACATATTTTTTATTCTCCTCATTTATCTTACGTATCTCCTTCTCAGCATTGGTTTTTTCTTTTTCTAACTCATTAATCCTCACTACCATACTTGCGAGCTTAGTTTCTGTTGTCTTTAAACTATCTTCTGTAATCTTTTTATCAGACTCCATTTCCTGATTCTTCTTCTTTAGAACTTCTAATTCCTTCAACAAACTTATATGTGTTAAATTCAATTTGTGATGATCATTCGCCATCCTGTATTTCTCTTGAAGCAGTTGTTGCTTTGACAGTCCCCTCCTCCTCTTCTTCTTCATTGTCATCATCATTCTGATTGACTAGGAAACAAAAAATATAAAAAAACAGTAATTAGAAAATGTTAATTGTACAACTACAAAAATATATTAAATATACCTTTCTCCTTCTTCCCTTTTTGAGTTGTTTTCTTCTTTCTTTTTCTTCTCTCTTGTTCCTCTGGCTCCTCTTCTGTCTCACTTTCATCAATTACAGATTTTCTTTTAGATTTTTTCTTATTCGTCTGTAATTACTTTTCATTGTCTTCAATCTTTTTACGTTTTCTGTTTTTTTTCATCTTTTTCTTCACCTCCACTTCCTCTTCTTCCTCTTCTTCCTCTTCTTCCTCATCTTCCTCATCTTCCTCATCTTCGTTCTCTTCGTCCATTTCATCCTCTTCGTCATCATCTTCATCCTCTTCGTCATCATCTTCTCCCTCTTTATTATCTTTATTGATGCCAAGTTTCTCAACTTCTTCATCGGTTATTTCAATCTTCTCTATGACCTGAAATTTATATATTATTTTACTGTTTAGATACTTAAAACAAAGGTTCAAGGTACAATAACAAGAAAATAAGAAATCCCATAACTCAAAACACTCACAACTACATTATTGTACTTTTACAAGTACGAAAGTGTACGTGCAAAAGTTGAAATGAAAATATAACTGAATATAAATGAATATAACTGAACTAATGTGAAAATTCATTGACTAAAGTTGACTTTCTTACATTTCTAAACATTATTAAAGTTTAAATGTGTGAAAAGTGCTAAGCAAAAGTTTTTTGATGTGAAATACGAGTTCTGGGAATACTTCCCACTTCTGGCAAGTGCGTTTTTGTACTTGCGCAAGTACATGACTCTGATTTCTCTTCAATTTTTTATGTAACTCATAGTTTGCCTAACAATCAGATTACTCTTTGAATTTATCATATATTGACAGTTATTCTAGAATCAGGTTTTTTCTTACCTGGTTGGATTTTAATTTGTCAATGACTTGTTTTTTATAATGAATGTTCTTGCAGATTAACCTCCATCTCAAGCATCGAGGAAATGCATTTTTCCATTTTTCCTCACCGATTGTTGTATGTTCAAAAAACCATCCCTGAAACACAGTAATATTTTAAACCAAAAAAAACATACCCAATGAAAATATCTTTTTATTTAAATAAAGACTTACTAAGATTGCAGTGACACATCCTGAGACTTTCTTGGGTTTGGAGAATTTTTCCTTTAACGACTTAACCAATATTCTGAGAATGCTTCTTGACCAGTTGAAGTTCTTCAAAGTGTCCAACTGTTCTGAGTGCTTCAAGTACTTCCGATTTTTTAACTCACTTACGCAAAAGAATAATGTAGTGAAAGAAAGAAACGTCATCAATTTAGGAAAATCTTCTTCAATACTCTTTTTATCCGTTCTCTCTAACACTTTTTTAATCGCAGTTTGTATTCCTTTTTTGTCTATTTTCTGATCTTCGAAAATTCTCAACTCCCATTCTGACTTTTCTTCGAGTTCTTCTTTTGAAAAACTAGGAACTGCCTCTGAACCTTCCTGAATACCAAATAAGACCTTCACGTCTAACTGAGTGAGTTTCAACATATTTTTTCCAAGTTTGAAGGTGTTTGTTTGGGGATCATAACATTTGATTATCTCAAGGGGTAGGATGTCCCCTACCCTTCTACTGTCTTTCCCCTTCCTGAAATCGAATAGTTGTTTGAATAGGAAATAGAATGGCGTCTTCTTGCATTCCTCAATGTGTTCGGGTGTAACATTTGGGTTTAACAATGCTTTGTTAATAACATAAAGTGTGGATGCATAACCTCTCACCATATCTGTATTTACATCAAAACAAGAAAAAAAGTTTAAAATATCTATTAATGAATTAAAGCATAAAGCATACATGTCTTTAGAAAACCTTTAAAGTGTACTTGTACAAGTTCATTATTGTACTTAGACCAGTTCTGGGAATTTTCCCATAAGTCATATTTTGGGAACAGATTAGCATTTTTCAAGTTTTTATAAAATTAGAATGTGTGTTTATTTTACATTTCAAGCAGTCCAATCTAGAAAGCGAGTTCGAAAATAGAAATCAAATCCTTAAGAACATTAAAAGTCACAAAAATCAAATATAAACACTAAAATTCAAGTACACCATCTGTTTGAAGCAAAAACTATAGATAGAAAATCAATTACTACAGATATAAAATCTCTCTAAACAATTTTATGTTTTATAATTTAGATTATTTAAGCACGCCAACTGTATGAAACCTAAAAAACCCAAAATAAATTATAAAAAGAAGTTAAAACACAAAAAACACTTGGAAATCACCTTCAATAATTATTGGAGAAGTACTTAAATCGGTTGATAAATGCTTTTTCTGAAGAAATTTAAGCTGAGACAGAGCAAGTGACTGACTGACTGTGTGTGTTGCATGTATTTGTATTGATTTGAATAAACGGTTCAGCTTATTAATTTATTTTTTCTTTTTCTCTTTTGTTAGTAGATTAGTGGGGTAGTGGGTGTACCGTTTTGATTTCCTTTAATTATTTTATTTTTTTAATCAAGTGTAATGGTTCATAATCCTATGTAATTATTTGGTAAATAAAATAAAATGAAAAACAACAGAAGACTTTGACTTCTGTGAAACTTCCCTTTGTAAGTTACAAAAAATATAAATAAATTTGAATGTACTCCTACAACTTAAATTATTTATTTGAAAATGAAGAATAATGAAAAGAAAAAGCTATTTGACTCTACTAGATATACAAATTTAGATGCACAAGTATAATAGTGTACTTGCACACCTAAATAAATGTACTTGCATAAGTACATTTTTACATTTTAAAGTGTATTCCTTTTGTTTTTTTTTTTTAATTATGGAATTTTGAGTTATGGGATACTATTTGTATAAAATTTTCAATAATTGTTCTTGTAGAATGACAAAACACGTACTTGTGCAAGTACAAAAATGTACTTTTCCAGTTCTGGGATGTATTCCCAGAACTCAAGTTTATCTACAAAACTCTATAAATTCATACATCTTGTATATTTAATCAAAACACTTATCACAGAAACATAAAAAATATTACATATTTCATCAACAAATCTTATTAGGTGAAAATCCTATAAATTTTATTAGATGTACTTGCACACCTAAATAAATATACTTGCATAAGTACATTTTTACATTTTAAAGTGTATTCCTTTTGTTTTTTTTTAATTATGGAATTTTGAGTTATGTGATACTATTTGTATAAAATTTTCAATATTGTTCTTGTAGAATGACAAAACACGTACTTGTGCAAGTACAAAAATGTACTTTTCCAGTTCTGGGATGTATTCCCAGAACTCAAGTTTATCTACAAAACTCTATAAATTCATACATCTTGTATATTTAATCAAAACACTTATCATAGAAACATAAAAAATATTACATATTTCATCAACAAATCTTAACCATTACACATATCCTTCCTTCATAATTTCAATGATTAACATGTTTCTTACCCTTGTTTAGCTGACTTTTTACGTTTAGTTCTCTTTCCAATTCTTCTTCTTCAACCATCACACCATTACTGAATGATTTAACATCAATTTTTGTATTTATGTCATGAAGCATCCACTTAACAGCACACTTTTTGTATATCCCATCTGATAACTATAGCTTTACTATAGTCTTAACTATGGTTAATAAGTTGTTAAGCTAGAAGACAAAACTAGTTGTTAAAAGGAATATTAGTACGTGAGTGTATTGAGTCTTGGTTGTACACACTCACTCCTATATAATGTACTATCTTTTATCACAATCAATATAACATTATTTCATATCCTTTATCAAAATCATAACATGGCATCAGAGCCATTGAGAAGCTCTTATGAAGCTTAAAAAAAAATTTTCACCATTAACAGTGTTCTTCATTAGCTTCGCTTCTCTCACTCGATCCTCTTCCGCTTTCTTCGTTTTATCTATTCATGGCGTCGTCTTCATCGGCTCCTTCTTCTCCTCATATAACATCGAGTTCTTCGATTCCTGCTGGGCTTCTTCTACTTCGTCAAAATTGGAGTAGTTTAGTTCAAGTCAAGCTTGATTCATCTAACTATGTGTTATGGCGGTCTCAAATTGAGGTTGTTCTTGATGCACATGGATATTTAGGTCATTTAAATGGTACTGTCACTATGCCCTCGTCATCTGATTCGACGTATGCGACATGGTTGATAGAGGACCAACAGCTCAAGGTCTCTTTATTATCGTCGATGGTTCCATCGATTTTATCTCAGGTGGTTCGTTTGTCTCGTGCTGGTGATGTCTGGAGTAAGTTAGAGGAGACATTCATCACTCAATGCAGAACCCATGTTCATCAACTCAAGATGAAACTCTGCAACATTAAAAAAGGTGATCTTAAAATGAGCGATTACTTAGCTTCTATTCAATCTATTTGCGATGGTCTTGAAACGGCTTCTGAAGCTTTACCCTTAGAAGATATAATTATGTATACACTTAAGGGTTTACCTGCTGAATACAATCAATTTAAATCGAGTATTCGCATAACTAATGCTCACTTTACTCCTATTAGTTTTCACTCCTTAAGTAGCTTATTAGTTTCAGAGGAGCTTCATATGAATATGATTGAACAATCTGACACTACTGTGCAATCTCATACTGCTCTTTATTCGAATTCCTCTTCCTCTTCACATAATCGAGGCCGTGGTTCACATCAACGAGGTAGAGGCCGTGGTTTCTTTGGACGAGGTCGTGGTGTAAATTCTTATACACCTTCGAATTTAGGAGCTCAATCCTCTGTTTCTCAGACTGGTGTACAATCTTCTCTACCTACATGTCAAATCTGCTCTAAAATTGGGCATAATGCTTTGGATTGTTGGTATCGTACTGACTTTGTTACTTTTCCTTCACCAAGAGCTAATCGTATTGCGTTGGCTGCTCAAGCTCATCCACAGCCTTCAACACAGTCTTCACATAATTCTCAATCATTGCCTTCATCTTCTTATGATGCTGAACAATGGTTTTTGGACTCAGGTGCGAATAGTCATGTTACAAACGATCTCAATCTCCTTCACAGTTCATCTCCATATCAAGGAGGTAATAATGTTTCAGTTGGTAATGGTGCTGCTCTTGAGATTGCCAACACAGGTCATAGTAAGCTTCTTACACCCTCTACTGTTTTTCACCTTAATTCCATTCTTCATGTTCCTAAGATTTCATCTAATCTTTTATCTATCTCTCGTTTTACACATGACAACCACTGTTCTATAACCTTTAATGCCTCATCTGTGTCTATAATTGATAATCATTCAAATACCATTCTATTTCAGGGCCCTTGTAGAGATGGTTTATATCCTATCTCATTTTCTGGTGGTGGTTCAGTGTCCTCTTCCTCAAGTCTTCTTTGTTTGTCTTCCAAGTCTCAAGTCTCTTCAGCTATGATTTGGCATTTTCGGTTGGGTCATCCTTCAGCAACTGCCTCTTCTATTTAAGCACCTCTATTAGAAACTAAACTAAACTTTCATGGTGTTGACTGTGTAGCTTGTTCTGTGTCTAAAGCTCATAAATTATCATTTACTTCCTCTGTAACTAAGAGTTTAACACCCTTTACTCTTATTCATTCGGATGTATGGGGACCTTCTCCTATTAATTCTTGTTCATCTTTTAAATACTATGTAATTTTCATTGATGATTTTAGCAAATTTTCCTGGGTTTATCCTTTGAAGTTCAAATCCGATGTTTTCTCTGTTTTTCAAACCTTTTATAAAATGGTTCAAACTCAATTCAATAAGTCAATTAAAATTTTACGCACTGATAATGGTGGTGAATATTTGAATAAAGCCTTTTCTATATTTCTTCAATCAAATGGTGTAATCCATCAAACTAGCTGTCCTCACACTCCTGAGCAAAATGGGGTGTCTGAGAGGAAGCATAGGCATTTACTTGAAACTGCTAGAACTCTTCTTAGTCATAGTTCTATGCCTTCTAAGTATTGGCTTGAAGCCTTAGCTTCTTCCATCTATCTTATCAATATTTTACCATCTCCTAACTTAAACAATATTAGCCCTTATGAATTACTGTATCAAATTAGTCCTTCTTATAAACATCTCAAAGTTTTTGGCTGTCAATGTTTTCCTTGGCTTAAACCTTATGCTCCACACAAATTAGCTCCTAAATCAATCTCATGTGTCTTTATGGGATATTGTAACTTCTCAAAAGGTTACAAGTGCCTTGACTTGAACTCTCAGAAAATATATATATCAAGACATGTATCATTTAATGAACATGTATTTCCTTTTGCTTCTTCTGCTCAAACATCAATATCTTCTTGTTCAAATGATGAGCCTTCATCATATTTTGATTTATTTAATTTCAATATTAATCCACAGTCTTTGTCTCACCCTTTTGATCCAATTCTCCCTTCACCTCAACCTTCAGCTGAGTCATCATCCACTTCAGTTTCCAATTCTTCTACACCATCCTCATCTCCATCTCCTACACCTTCTCATATACAACCACCACCTATACGTCATCCCATGATTACTCGTAGACAAACAGGATCTTTAAAACCATCCTATAAATGTCAACACACTCTTGAATCTTCTTCTCTGTCTATTGAACCTACCTCATATAAAGAAGCTTCTATGTTATCTTGTTGGAAATCCGCTATGCAGGTTGAATATAATGCTTTACTTGATCAACACACATGGACTTTAGTTCCACCACCACTTGGGAGATCACCTATTTCGTGTAAATGGGTTTATAAAGTCAAACGTAAGGCTGATGGATCAATTGCGAGGTATAAAGCACGTCTTGTTGCATGTGGTTTTTTACAAGAATATGGACTAGATTATACTGAAACATTTAGTCCAGTGGTTAAGCATCAAACTATTAGAGTAATTCTCTCTTTAGCAGCCTCTTATAATTGGAATATTATACAATTGGATGTTTCAAATGCCTTCTTACATGGCAAGCTTGATGAAGAGGTTTATATGATTCAACCTCCTGGATTTATTGATGCTCAATATCCTAATTACGTATGTAAACTAAACCGTTCTTTATATGGCTTAAAACAAGCCCCGAGGGCCTGGTACCAATTACTTGCTACGTTTTTAACTAATCATGGTTTTCAATCAAGCTCTGCAGACTCTTCTATGTTCATTAAGGGTTCAAGTTCTTCTTTAACTATTATTCTTGTTTATGTGGATGATATATTAGTTACGGGAGCAGATAGTGTTGCTATTTCTAATATTATTGCAGCTCTAAAATCACGTTTCATGATGAAAGATCTTTGGACTCTTTCATATTTTTTGGATCTTGAAATTACAAGATCAAACAACTCTATCTGTGTAACTCAATCATCGTATGCTCAATCAATTCTTCAAAAAGCTGGTTTAAGTGATTGTAAGCATAGTTCAACTCCTACACCAAGTAAATATGCAGTTAAAACAGAGTATGATCTACTTCCTTATGAAAATCCTACTCATTTTTGAAGTATCATAGGAGCTCTCCAATATTTGACTATTACTAGACCGGATATTACTTATGCGGTTAATCAAGTTTGTCAAACTATGCACAATCCTACGAAGTCTGATTATGCAGCCTTGAAGAAACTCTTACGTTATGTTAAAGGTACTATACACTATAGCCTTACTTTCAATGCTTCATCATCTTCAATTCGTGCTTTCTCTGATTCTGATTGGGCGAGTAATATATCTACTAGACGTTCTACGACGGGTTATTGTATATATTTGGGTGATAATTTGATCTCATGGGACTCTAAACGCCAAACCACAGTATCTCGATCATCCACTGAAGCTGAATATTGAGCTTTAGCCTATGTTTCTGCAGAAGTTAAGTGGCTAACATATATGCTCATGAGTTTGAAGATTAATGTTATAACTCCCACTATTTCGTGTGACAATATGTCTGCTATCGCTTTAGCTTCAAATCCAGTGTTTCATTCAAGAACACGCCATATTGATATTGACTTTCACTTTGTTCGTGAACAAGTACAAAGCAAATCACTTAATCTACTTTTTGTACCTACTCAATCTCAATTAGCCGATGTATTCACTAAGGGGCTTTCCCCTTCTCTTTTCTCCTCACTTGTTAGCAAGCTTCCCCTTCTAAAACGAGGTTCAGCTTGAGGGGGGATGATAACTATAGCTTTACTATAGTCTTAACTATGGTTAATAAGTTGTTAAGCTAGAAGACAAAACTAGTTGTTAAAAGGAATATTAGTACGTGAGTGTATTGAGTCTTGGTTGTACACACTCACTCCTATATAATGTACTATCTTTTATCACAATCAATATAACATTATTTCATATCCTTTATCAAAATCATAACACCATCATCCTCTACATCGAATTTTTTGTTTATAAAGGAGCTTTCGTAAAGATTCCACAGATACATAAATACATGTACTCCTGAAAGTTCTATTTTCTGCGACACATGATGTGTTTCAACATGTTTCGGTTCATGACTAAAAACTTTGAGAATTGAATCTTTTTTCAAGTTATACGTGTCGGAAAAAGACGTCTGTATAACTTCATATATCATTCTCGCATTCTTTCCTGCTTCAAATCCCAATGTTCCTACATGTTCAGAATTGTATTGATGGTAATGGTATAAACCTTTCTTAGATTTGATGTAGACCATAATACTCCAGAGAATATTTCCTTTCCATTCCGTTTTTATTGGGAAAACAACATATTGGTGAGTTTTACAAAACGTTATAAATCTTTGTATAATGCTTGTCTTAAACTTGCCATGGTCTTTTTTCAACAGGTCCTGGTTATACAACTTATTAGTACAAGTATGGGAAAAATTATACTAACAAAATAAGAAAAATAATAATTACAATCACATACCATTAAATCTACTGATAGTGATACTGCATGCTTATCACTGCCTCCGTATTGAGTATCTTTCCTAGTGAAGTCCAATTGGTATAAAATGGCGCTCATCAACTGTAAAATTAAATATAATGGTAATCCTTTGTGTGTTCTAAAATAAATGCAAAAGATAATCGAACCACAACCGCAAGTGTACGGTTGTCCCAAGTAGTATTTCTGATAATACAGATTCGTTCCAAGGACGGGATGGTTGACTACAATGCTTATCTATTAATGATTGATGCACTTATGAAAACAAATAAAGGTAAAATGTTTGTTTGGTTTTGTATTAATCCTAAGGAATGAAAGACTAATGCGAAAATGTAAATAAATAACTAAGACGCAAGTAAATAAAAGTGATACGCAAGTAAGAGCAGGTAGTATTTGAGAGGCGCAAGGGTTTACCTAACTATCATTCATTTCATACATTGTTTAAGGGACAAATCGGTAAATTTGTATTGGTCGGGATTCTATAATCTCCTTACCCCCGTCAGGGTGGACTAAGGAGCAACTCTCAAATGCTACAAACCCCGTCAGGATGATTATAGTCCACTCTCAAGTGTTTAAGTTCAAATTACCCAATAGGCCATAGGTTTAATTAAGCTCGTCAGAGTCAATAATTTCTAACCTACATTCATTAACTAGTTCGGTACCTAAACCCCCCGTCAAGGTGATCCAATCGCCACTAATTGGAATAGCTTAGATACTAAGTCCTATCATTGATTGATCAGGTCAAAAATAGTAGATAAAGTTCAAATTAAAGAAAAATACAATTCACCCAATTTGATTTAAATAATAATAATCCCAAATCCAAATGTATAAAACGAAATCAAATTGGGATTAACCCATTATGCGTTCTCAAGCACTAATTTAGTTTAGCTCATAATAATTGAAAAGATAAATACTAAAGAAACAAATAGGTTCATCATGTTTTACAGAATAAAATAGAAGAACCTAATTACGGAATTGAATTGGCTGAGAAGTGGAGATATAGACCGTCTCCAGCTCTTGCTTCTTCTCTTCCTGCCTCTAGCTTCTTCTCTGGTGTCTGACTCTTAAGCGTATGTTGTATTATTGAAAAAGATTATGAAGAGTCCCTGAAAATAGAGGTCTAAAGCCCTTTTATAATGTTAAAAACGGATTAGGGCTTGGACTTAGGAATAAATCAATAATTAAATGTCCAAACCCAAATTCTAAGCCCAAAATCCCGTAACTGCTGATACACCTTCACTAAAACGGCTTTTCCCGATGTGTTACAACTCCGATTGACCTCATTCCAGTTGCTAAAGTTCCGTAACTCGATAAGGAATGTTTTCTCTTCAAAGGTCAGCGGCTAAATCATCTCTTAAGCACCTCGAAATCAGAAATCTATAGCCTGGAAAATGGATTTTCAGCTCTAAAAATAATATCTTCGGGATTTATCTTCAAGTCTTGACTCTATGTCACGATCTTTGACTTTCTTCTCGGATTCCTCTTCTAGCTAACATCTAAAACCTGTAAAATCTTCACTAAAAATACCAATATTACGCGCAAAAGTTTAATAAAGTAAAAATGCTAGAAATAAAAGAGGAAAATCATATTATTGCATATTAGCACCAAAAGTCTATCTAAATAGTCAAATAAACACCAAAAATGATGTCTCCTAAGGGTCGAAAATAAGAACAATTAAGGAGACATCAAGACCCCCAACTCAAACCTTTGTCGTCCCGACAAAGCAAAACTAAAAACAAGGGGAGTGAAGTTGATGCAAGAACAAATAGAAGCTAGCAAATAAACCTAAAGCAATTCTTAAGATAAATCTCATATAGCAAAACTTTAAGAACTAACATATACATACACTAATCATGCAAAATCAAACATAAATAATCTCAATCATAAAATTAAAGTCGCAATGCTTGAAGATTACACTTGTATTCATCTCTGTATGATGGCTATAGGGTGGTCATTAATCCTAACTTGCTTTGAACGCTCCACCTAGTCTATTCCCTATCAACAGAATAATAAATTCACTATGTACTTAAGAATCAAGAGGTCTTTACGGTTTTAATATTGGCTTAAGGACGGTATGGATGTATATTTGGTAAATTTGAAGTGAGCTTTTGGCTCTCTCCTCACTTACCATCAACAATGTCCTCGAGCTTGAGTTTACGCTCAAAAATGTTCTCACTCACCCATTTGACGCGCTAATGTTGCGTCCCCATGTCAACCCAATAAAAACAAAGATGATTTCCAAAAATATTCCACTTTGCCGATTTATTTATTCTTTTTTTTTTCATTTCTTTTCTCTTTTTTTTTGTACAAGATACCCATGACCCTCGTTTTGATGTGAAAGGTCATGTCTCTTATAATATTTTTTTTCTTTTTCTTTTTTTTTTATTTCTTTTTTTTTTCTTTTTTTTTTTCAAATCCCGGCAAAGGGTTACAAATAATAATATCATCTACATTTTTGTGCCACAATACAAACACATATAATCCCTTCCCAATGTAAATTCCCAAAATGTGGACCCTCCACCCCAAACTCAAGCTCGAGACAAGTCTCAGGGTTGTGATTCAAGTGCGGGTCATTTGGTCATGCCTAATAATCTAAAGGATAATGGGCTTATATCGTGGCTACAAAAGAAAAGGCTTAAGGCTCAAAATTGGGCTAAGACGGATAAAATTATAATATCAGGGATAGCAAGCTAAAAGGCTTCAAATGGCTAACAAAGAACTGCCCCTATCATTTTCCTAAGTACATAGCTTGTCTTTAGATTATATCTAGGTGGGTTCTCTACTAATTAAGATTTCACGTTCTACACACCAAACATATTCCTTAAGTACAAGCTTACTTCATTTGCATTGTTCATTAATTTTTCCTATCAATTACCTATGTTCGCATGCAATTGTAAGTGCGTTCTATATCAATCCCTAAAGTCCACTATTTACTATCATAGATTCATCAAAAGTATGCTTAAAGGGACATTTAAAATCTTCTATAGTCAAACGCAACTCCGAAAATTAATTTTATTGAAAGCAAATAAAACACATAACACATAAAAACTGGGATGAGGCAACGAACCCCACCCCAAACTCAAAAATGAGTCGTGTCCCCACGACTCGAAAAGACTCAAAGCAATAAAATAATTTACACTAAATGAGAAAGGAAAGAAAACGTATCTGAACCAGCGCGAGGCTGGTGTCGGTGTTGCGTCCAAGTTGAGGTTTTGAATTCTTCTTCATCAATGGTTGCGTTTAAAGTGTTCTTCATTACCTCGAACTTCTTCAATTTTCCCACGTTTTCAGTTATTACTTGCCCTCTAAGCATCATCTCCTCTATTAAAATCTTTCCTCCATACCCAAATCGCTTTCGTCACCATGTTCTTCGTACCTTTCCTAACCGTTATGGTCATCTCCGATGACCCCAAACTCAAAGCTTCAAGACCCTCAAAAGGTTTGGATAAAATTGTGATTTTAGTGTTCTTGAAGGTTTGGGTTTGAATTATGGATTGTTTAGAGCTGGGTCATGGATAGTTCAAGGTTTGGGAAAGGTTTAATGGATAAATTTTTGCTTTGGTGAAAGAAAATTTCGGATTAAAGTGTAAATATTTGGTATTTTGGAATTGTAATGGTTTGATTGTGATCTTGGATGATGTTTAGAGGGAAGGATTGGTGGTGTAATGTTGTTTTGATGATGATTCTTGGAGTGGTAGGAGGCTAGGATTCGTAATAAAAGGTAGGATTGGGAAAGAGGGTAAAAAATTATAGGGTTTGAACCCTTAAAATCGCCGAACACAGCAGTTGACCGGCTAGCCGGCGGATGACCGGCATGCCGGCCAGTGCGTCGGCGAAAAATAAATTTTCAAAAAAAAATTTGTACTTTTTTTTTTTTTTTTTTTACCTCTGACGCAGCCTTCTTGCGTCGTCGCTGACGCGGTGATCAGAAAGTCCAGCTTCTTCGGCCGGCTAGCCGGCGGATACGCCGGCATGCCGGCGAAATGTCGATGGCGCATTTCAAGACGCAGCAACCTTGCGTCGTCGCTGACGCAAGGACCAGAAACTCTTCCTCCAGTTGGCCGGCTAGCCGGTGGATTTCTCGCTGGCGCGAATGGTGACGCAGCAATGCTACGTCATCGCTGACGCAGTGGTCAGAGAGTTTGGGGGTCTTCAGCGTTTTTGGCCGGTATGCCGGCGTATCCGCCGGCTAGCCGGTCAAACCTGCTGTTGACTCCATAATTTTCCGTTTTCTCATCGTTTTGACCCCAAACTCATGACCATTATACCCCTGAAATCATCAAAAACAACTACCCTTCCTCATTTCTTAATAATAAACACTAAATTAACGAAAATCAAACTACTTTAAACTACGAAAAATAAAAACTTAAACTAATATACAAGAAATGGCTTTTGTTTAACGTCGTTAAGCTCGACGAGTTACCGCATTCCTTAGTCATTGACATAACCTCCCCAGCAGTGAGTGAGGTTGTCGATAGTTGCAACTCGAAATTTGCATCCCTTAGCTTTTATTCCAATTAACTTATCTGAGATAACCTTCGTGACCATGAATGGTCCAAGCCAAGAGCTTTTTGATTCACATGTCTTTGGAGGAGGTTTAGGCTTTTTCATAGCAACTTCTTCGCCTACTTTAAACTCCTTTTTCTTCCTTTCCTTCTTAGGTTCCCTTGGAACCTTTGTGACACGTGTCTTCTCTTTCTTCTTCGCAAGATTAGGTGGTGGGTTTTTCTTAGGATTTGGAGGAACTTTGATCGGTGGTTTCTTTCGTAACTCTTTCTCTTCCACCCCTAAAGTGTCCACAACATTGATTGGCTCTTTTCTTACCGGTTCCATTACATCTATACGAAAACATTCTTCCTTGGAATCCGGAAACTTCATAGGTCTGAACACATTAAACTTCATCTCCTCGTCTTGGATTCTCATAATCATTTCGCCATTTTCTACATCAATCAAGGTACGCCCCGTGGCTAGGAATGGTCTTCCCAAAATAATGGGGACATTCCTATCCGCGTCGTAATCAAGTATAACGAAATCAGCGGGAAAAATTAACGTACCTGCCTTAACGAGGACATCTTCGATTCGGCCTTCTGGATGTGCAAGAGATCGATCCGCCATTTGCAAGACCATAGAAGTGGGCCTTGCTTCAATATTAAGCTTATCAAAGATAGATTTGGGCATAAGATTGATGCTTGCACCCAAATCACATAGTGCTTTACCTCTCCATTCATTACCAATAGATATCGGAATTGTAAAGCTCCCAGGATCAACTAACTTTGGAGGTAATTTACCTTGACAAATAGCACTACATTCTTCAGGTAAGCCAATAATTTCATTATCACAATACGGCCGTTTGTTGGTGAGGGCTCTTTTTAGAAACTTAGCATACTTGAGCACATCTCGAATAGCTTCTAACAACGGAATATTTATGCTAAGTCCTCTTACCTTGTTAAATAATTTTTGATAATCAGCTATGTCACCCTTCTTTTGAACTCTCGATGGAAATGGTGGAGGAGGACGGCTTATTATAGTCTCATCTTTCTTCTTCGGAATTTCATTAGGCTTCTCCACTTCTTCCACTTCAACTTCTTTATCTTCAGTCACCACCTCTTTTTCTTTTCTAACTTCTTTTTCTTTCATAATCGGAAAAGGAGGTGGAGGAAGGTTCTTACCACTTCTGAGAGTAATAGCTTTACAATCTTCGATTTGGATTGGATTCTCAGTATCGCTAGGAAGTTGCCCTTGTGGACGTTGATTCAGTTGTTTATTTATTTGGCTTAGTTGATTCTGGAACAAATTCATATTAGCTTCGATTGCATTTTGACGTTCCATAGCTTGTGTCTGAAGAGCGATTAAACTTTCAACTGTTTTCTGAAGGGTAACTCCTTCTTGCGGATGGGCAGGTAAGGCCTTCTGATTCATTGTGTCATCATAATTGTCTTGAGGAGCTTGTCTCTGAACATAATTTTGATTCTGTCCTCCTTGGTAATTGTTGTGTGGTCTTGGATTGTAGTTGTTACCTTGGGGACGCGGCTGATACGCATAAGTAGGATTTGCTGCCCCATCAGGATTTGAGTATTGAAACCCCGGATGGTTTCTGTTAGGCTGATATCCATTACCACTTGAATTAAAGTTACCTCTATTGGACACAAACATCACGGATTCTTGATTATTTTGACAATTTTCCCAACTATGATCATTGACACCACAATACTCACATCCATATACCTCTTGTGCAACCTTTACCTCACTTCTTTTATTCGAGAAACCTTCTTTCACGGCTAGAGTAAGTTGTCTCAATTGTTGTTCTAGTGTGGTCTGAAGCTTTGTCTCTAGCGTAGCAAACTTTTCTTCCATATCAACATTATTCACTCTTTTAACTGGTGTTCTTACTGAACTCCACCCAACTTCATTCTTGACTGTTCTCTCTAAGATGATCTTTGCATGAGCGGGTTGAACTTGAAGAAAACCTGCACCACATAGCATATCCAATTTCTCTCTTGAAGTCCCATCAAGGCCTCTATAAAATATTTTTAATTGTTGTTGTTCTGAAAAGCCATGATTGGGGACTCTACGTAAGCACATCTGAAATCTTGTCCAACTCCTACCCAAAGTTTCATCATATTCTTGACGGAAATGCGTCAACTCTAATTCAGCATCTAACCTCATGTTACTTGGGTAATACCTGTCAAAGAAAGCAATCTCTAATTGGTCCCAATTAGTAATCTTCGTCGGATCTTGCGTATCGTGCCATTCACTTGCTCCATCAATAACAAAAAATTTAAACACAGCGTAGTACATCTGTTCTTTTGAAACTCCTTGTGTGATGTAAGAATCACATATCTGTTTGAATTTCTGTATCGCTCTAAGAGGATCTTCTCCAACTCTACCACGAAAATTTCCAAAGTTTTGGAATTGAGCTATCATACCCGGATCTGGATGAAACTTCGGAACATTTATATCTGGAGCACCTACTCCTATAGCAGGGGCACGGAATGGGACTTCTGGAGGACCATTAGTAAACCAAGGATCTTGATTCATCACGATTTGAGCTTGTCCGTTATTGTTCTGAATATTAACGTTCTCCATTTGGTGAATTAATTCTTCTACTTCTAAGGATTCTTGTTCTTTTCTTCTCTTGTTAGCAAGTCTGATTAATGATTCTGGATTATTAAGGATCGGAGGTGTTGGCTCTAGATCCTTAAAGAGTCTCCTTCGCATACACCAAACCTAAAAACCTGAGAAAACTAAACAAGCAAAAAGCGTAAAACTGATAAAAACAAAAATAAAAATAAATGCAACTATCACTAAAGGATAAACACCGTGGTCACACGCTACCGTCCCCGGCAGCGGCGCCAAAAACTTGGTAATCCTTTGTGTGTTCTAAAATAAATGCAAAAGATAATCGAACCACAACCGCAAGTGTACGGTTGTCCCAAGTAGTATTTCTGATAATACAGATTCGTTCCAAGGACGGGATGGTTGACTACAATGCTTATCTATTAATGATTGATGCACTTATGAAAACAAATAAAGGTAAAATGTTTGTTTGGTTTTGTATTAATCCTAAGGAATGAAAGACTAATGCGAAAATGTAAATAAATAACTAAGACGCAAGTAAATAAAAGTGATACGCAAGTAAGAGCAGGTAGTACTTGAGAGGCGCAAGGGTTTACCTAACTATCATTCATTTCATACATTATTTAAGGGACAAATCGGTAAATTTGTATTGGTCGGGATTCTATAATCTCCTTACCCCCGTCAGGGTGGACTAAGGAGCAACTCTCAAATGCTACAAACCCCGTCAGGGTGATTATAGTCCACTCTCAAGTGTTTAAGTTCAAATTACCCAATAGGCCATAGGTTTAATTAAGCTCGTCAGAGTCAATAATTTCTAACCTACATTCATTAACTAGTTCGGTACCTAAACCCCCCGTCAAGGTGATCCAATCGCCACTAATTGGAATAGCTTAGATACTAAGTCCTATCATTGATTGATCAGGTCAAAAATAGTAGATAAAGTTCAAATTAAAGAAAAATACAATTCACCCAATTTGATTTAAATAATAATAATCCCAAATCCAAATGTATAAAACGAAATCAAATTGGGATTAACCCATTATGCGTTCTCAAGCACTAATTTAGTTTAGCTCATAATAATTGAAAAGATAAATACTAAAGAAACAAATAGGTTCATCATGTTTTACAGAATAAAATAGAAGAACCTAATTACGGAATTGAATTGGCTGAGAAGTGGAGATATAGACCGTCTCCAGCTCTTGCTTCTTCTCTTCCTGCCTCTAGCTTCTTCTCTGGTGTCTGACTCTTAAGCGTATGTTGTATTATTGAAAAAGATTATGAAGAGTCCCTGAAAATAGAGGTCTAAAGCCCTTTTATAATGTTAAAAACGGATTAGGGCTTGGACTTAGAAATAAATCAATAATTAAATGTCCAAGCCCAAATTCTAAGCCCAAAATCCCGTAACTGCTGATACACCTTCACTAAAACGGCTTTTCCCGATGCGTTACAACTCCGATTGACCTCATTCCAGTTGCTAAAGTTCCGTAACTCGATAAGGAATGTTTTCTCTTCAAAGGTCAGCGGCTAAATCATCTCTTAAGCACCTCGAAATCAGCAATCTATAGCCTGGAAAATGGATTTTCAGCTCTAAAAATAATATCTTCGGGATTTATCTTCAAGTCTTGACTCTATGTCACGATCTTTGACTTTCTTCTCGGATTCCTCTTCTAGCTAACATCTAAAACCTGTAAAATCTTCACTAAAAATACAAATATTACGCGCAAAAGTTTAATAAAGTAAAAATGCTAGAAATAAAAGAGGAAAATCATATTATTGCATATTAGCACCAAAAGTCTATCTAAATAGTCAAATAAACACCAAAAATGATGTCTCCTAAGGGTCGAAAATAAGAACAATTAAGGAGACATCATATAAACAATTAATATATGGAGCAATATATTATTTTCTGTTCTTTTGTTTATCGTACCTGATCAGTTACGCCTTCATTGTTAGCTAATTTGATTAAGTCTTCTGCTGTCACTTTAACTTGACTGCTCCAAATAACAGCAGATATTGACATTTCTCTTGCGATTCTGTTTACGATTTTCATATGTAAACAAAACTCTGATCCTTGTCTTACATTTGGATCAATAAAGTCATCAGTGATCTTCTTTTCCTTTCCATCATCTTTCTGTGAAACTCTTTTTGCCATAGAGCTCGTTGCTGGATATTTTGTAGTTTCGAATTTCCTCTTCAATTTAGAAAAGATGTTGGATACATTAGGTGTTGTGGTAGTTATAAGTGGTAATAATGATTTCTCTTTTTCATTTTCCAACACTATTCTCTCGTTTGACATTGTTTCTTTCTTTTCAGTTTCTTGGTGTTCAATGTCTGACTCAACCATTAGATTTGCATCTTCAATTTGTTTTTCATTATTTTCGTCTATTTGTTGATCGGTTTCTACTAACTTTGTCCATCCTCCAATTTATGTTGTTCTCGAAACCTCTTCTTCTTTTCTTTTTTGTTTTAAAGTTTGAATATATGATTTCAACTTTGTTACTTGTTCTGAGAGGTTATGATTCTCTACTCTCAAGCATGCGACTTCAGTCTCATTTATTCCAGGGCTTTGTGCTTGGGATAATTTTCTTCTCAATTCTTCAATTTCTTTATTAAGTTTATCACATTCTGTTATCAACTGTATAATTTCCTTTTCTTTGCTGTCTACATCTGCTTTCAAATTAATAATTTCCTCATCCTTCTTCTTATTTTCAGAAAATAATGTCCGGTGTGCTTGATTTACATTATCCAATTTAAGAATCACATTTGATACCTCCTTATTTAGCCTTGACACATCTAGATTCGCCAAAATTAAATCGTTACTCAATATCTCTATTGTTTTTCTGTTTTCATCGACTTCCGCCTTGTTCACCATATCTTTTTTTTCATTTTCTGCTTCAGTTAGCTTTGTTTCTAGCTCAAACACCTTATTCTTCTGTAAAAGTAATTCTTCATTCAAAGAATTTATTTGTTCTTCCATTTTGGTGTTTGATGATACGAGGACAAGCTCTGCTAGAGATTGTTCGTTTACTTTTATGTTTTCAGGTGTGTCATCTTTCACCCCTACTTGATTCACTTCTAAATTCTCTACTCCAAGTGAAAAGTTGGGACCACTATTATCTAGGAAACATTGTTGTAAAGTACGAATATAACCTGTATTACTAGTGTTACTTGTTGATGCTTGATTTACACTATCAATACCTTTTGATCCTACTGGCTCAATAATAAACACAGGTATTGATGTATCGTTTGTTTCTTGACTGTTTTCTGCCTCGTCCATAATAATTTGTAGTGATAATGAGTTTCTTTTCCTCTTCCTGTAATATTCCTTTGGGTCCTTCAGAAAGTTCTCTGCGCATTCCATTAATCTATTCAACTCATCTTCACTGCTATCTATTTCTTCTTCTTCATTTTCGTCTTCCAGTTCTTCTTCACTTGTCGGTTCATCTTCGTTCCTTAATGAATCTCTTATGTATTTTCTCTCATAGCTTTTGAGTATTAAGTTTTCTTTTTTCATCTGCAACAAAAAAAAAATCAGGGATGTTGAAGATTTCCTTAAATACGTATGTTAATAAATCTATTAAGTTATTGTATTGTGAAAGTTTTGATGTAAAATATGAGTTCTGGGAATACTTCCCAACACTGGACAAGTATGGTTTTGCACTTGCACAAGTACGGTTTTGTGTTTCTACAAGTACAGTCTTAGAGAAGTAAATGTTTAACGAGTAAATTTTGCAAAAAAAATCCAATAACCCAATATCCCATAAATCAAAATACAATAAATGGAATACAGTATAATCGTTAGTGTAAGAAAAGTTTAAGTTTTAAAAAATGGGAAGTTTCTGAAACTGTATTTATGCAACTACTAATCAACTACAAAAATGTCACATCAACCTTGTAAGATAAATCCCATAAATTATATAAATATTATACTTTAAATCACTAGTATCTTACATAGTTCTGTGTGACTTTGTTTATGTAATTAAGCTTGAATGATTCATGACGTTGTTTAATGTGCCATCTCAACACTCTTGGATATGCTTGTGCGTGTTCTTCAATAGGATTCCATGTGTTCGTGTGCTCAAAGAAAAACGCCTGCAATATAAATTTGTTTGATTATTAATTCTTTGTTTTTAAATACAATCCTGTCTTCATAGTTAACAAATGTCTTATCTTACCAACAACATGCAGCTTGGACCTCTTGGATTATTGAAATTTTCACCATTTAGCGAATTTTCTAATCTTTTTAAACTTTCACTTGCCAAGTCATATTTCTTCAACCTTTTCAGATCTTCACTTAGAGAAATAACCCACCAATCTATGTATTCTATTCCAGAATTGAAGAATACTGTGGCCAATACGAGAAGGCACATTAATCGTGCAATATCTTTGTTCGTTTCTTCTGACTCAGGTTCCTTTAAAAGTGACATTATCTTCGTCTTTACTTCTATCACCGTTAATCCTTTCTTTATTTCAGGAAACAGTCTGTTAAAACAATTAGATTCAGTCACATCTTTTTTGGTGAATCTTGGAATATCTAGGTCACCACTCTCCAAGCCCATTATAATTCTTATATCATCACTTGTCATTCGTACATTGGTTTTCTTTATGTAGAATCCTTTCCTATGAATTTGATAAGTAGTTGATATATCTTGTAAAGCTGGTACATCTATTTTCATAGAAGGAAGGGAATCAATTCTCTCAAGTAGTCCTTTGATCAGTAAATAAAACGGCAATATCTTGCATACATTTAGATGCCTCTCCTTAAAATGTCCGCTGCTCAAAATACTGAACAGGTTGTGTAACGATGATCTATGTTCTATTGTTATGGTTTCCATTTCTGCATTTTAAATTTAAGATGTTAGTATAGCTATTCATAATTATGTATAAAAAAAGTGTAACTGCTCAAGTACAAAAGTGTACTTGCACAACTACAAAATTGCTTTATGATATGGTTTTTAAATGTTATAGATGAGCTCTGGGAATACTTCCCACAACTGGACAAATATAAATTTTGTACTTACACAAGTACGTTTTTTCTATTCTACAAGTACATTGTCCTCTGTGTTATGCTTAACATTGGTGATTTTGTTCATTGTTCTAACGTTAAACAACATATTCTATACAAAACTTAACCACAACTCAATCATAGTTTATAAGTTTCGTAATACTCAAATACTATTACTCATTTAATCAAATAAACTTTGCAATTGTCATTCGTTTTCCAGTACTGGGAAATTTCCCAGCACTCGTATTTTATTCAAATATCAATCACAATTCATTTTTTTACAAATCTTACACAAGTACATTGGTGATTTTGTTCATTGTTCTAACGTTAAACAACATATTCTATACAAAACTTAACCACAACTCAATCATAGTTCATAAGTTTTGTAATACTCAAATACTATTACTCATTTAATCAAATAAACTTTGCATTTGTCATTCGTTTTCCAGTACTGGGAAATTTCCCAGCACTCGTATTTTATTCAAATATCAATCACAATTCATTTTGTTACAAATCTGTCTGGAACTCAAGCATTTTAACAATTCATTTTTCTAAAATGCGAGATAAATTCTGGAAAATTACTTCAAATCAAAGTCAGTTTATAAATCCTTACTTCATATCAAAGTCAGTTTATAAAATGATTCTGTTACTGTTTTCACTATAACAGCAATCATTTCTGCAAAAAAGTACATCATAATCATCTACAAAACTTGAAGATGATTATCACGTACTACTTTAGCGCGCATTTGTTAAAAAATTGATCTAAATAAATGTTTTATACAATTATTACGTATTTGTATAGAGATTATCAAGTACTAATACGATTTGTTCAACAACTTGAATCATATTATTTTAGTACGAAAATTCAGATAAATTTTTTCAATTTATAACATGAATTTTGCGATAAATAAAGTCATATTAGGCGCGCAATTCATGTACCTAAATATGAAGATTTGTTGCTGATTTATCACCGAAGATCTTCGGGAGATTCTTCGTGATTTTCGTGATTTGTTGCTGATATGATTTTGAATTTTTGTGATTTTAGGAAATAAAATGAAGTTTTGGCGTTGTGTGTATGTATGTGTATATGTTTATATTTGTTAGTTGTCAGTAGTAAGTAACGATTCTAACGTCGTTAAAGTAACTAGCGGTAGTAAAGGGTATTCAAGACATTTGCAGTAAGGTGCCTTTTATGGGCTAGGGTGTAAGGTGGCAGGTGGTTAATGGACTTTAACCCATAAATAAATTCATATATATTAAGAGTAATTGTGTAAAAATTAAGAATATCAAATTCTTTTTTTAATTTATATATAAAAAAGTGGATAAATTAAACTGGACACATGAAATATTATAGAGACTAGAGAGAGTGTTAAGCGAAAAATACAAATAAAGAGTTTGATTTTTATAATATATGATTTTAGTTGACGAATATTAATAAATTGTTATCATAGGAATATGTTCAAAAGGATAACAAGCTGTTAGAGAGTTCATAGTCAAAAGTTATCCTTTCTGCATGGTTTGGATTTCGAATATCAAAGAAAAAAAAATTATAGCAATATAAAAATTTTAAAGGAATAAAAAAAAGTGATAACTGTATTTAGATTATTAAAATATTGATAAAAAAATTAATTAAGAAATTATTTATTTGAATTCACTGTATTAAAGAAAAAAGTGATTATTTTATATAAAACTATGCTTATACCATTTTTATGTAATGTTACATATTGAAAGGAACGCATTGGAATCTAGGGGGTGGGAAATCTGCGGAACAGACGTGGAGGATATACGACACATCTTCATGGAGTGTAAATTCGCAAAAATTCTATAGCGTGAACTGGGTTTATGGAACACAAATCAGAGGGGTCTAAATGCAATTCCTGCGGCTCCAGTAATAGTGGACTTCTCGTGCTTCAGTTATGCAGCTACCAGCTCATAATCTTGTAACTGTGCAGTACCTGATGTGCGAATAGGTCCAAGGCAAAAGGAGGACGAACGC
Source organism: Nemophila menziesii (assembly GCA_029959085.1). Classification (NCBI taxonomy): domain Eukaryota; kingdom Viridiplantae; phylum Streptophyta; class Magnoliopsida; order Boraginales; family Hydrophyllaceae; genus Nemophila; species Nemophila menziesii. Next base: position 147,146,067 of record JARWIR010000001.1, read on the forward strand.
CCCTTCAATCTGTAGCGCTACAGCCTATTACTTACCAGATGCGCCGCTGCAGTTTCAAACGGCTATAATGGAGTACAGAGACGCAAGTTTCGAGCCCAACAGTTGTGCAATTTCAGAAGATTGATAGTAGCAAATCTGACAGTAACGAACAGAATTGGGGGGCTAGAATGGAGGACCATTTTTGTAGCAGCAATTAGTGTGATCTGGGCAAGGAGAAATGAGGCTCTTTTTGAATCAGGAGCAACAAATCCACGTCTAGACGGATTGAGGAGGGACACTATTAAGCTAGCAAGTGATTGTGTAGCGGCGTGGGGAGTAGAATATGGTGGTGGTATTATAAAATCCGCGAAAAGTGAGCTAATTAAATGGTCTAAACCTCATGGTAGACTTAAATTAAGTGTTAATGAGAGTTGTGATTTAGGGCGGAGTAAAGCAGGTATTGGTGGTTTATTGAGGGGCGTGGATGGAGAATTTATTGCATGTTTTTCAAGGGCTTGTGTGGTGGAGTCGTCTCTCCATTCGGAAACGTTGGCCTTACATTATGGCTTGAAGTGGGCGTTAAGCAGGGATTTAGTGAGCTATATGTTGAGACCGACTCGAGAGAGCTTCACGCGTTAGTGAAGGACGGTGGTAGCTCTAAAGGTTGGAATTGTCATGTTAGCCGCGATTGCAATGAAATGCTTAAAAGTTGTCCTGGCTTCGAGTTACAATCTATATATCGAGAAGCCAACTCCTGTGCGAATTTACTTGCGAAGAAAGGAGCTGAAATGAGCGAAGGGTCGTGCATTCATGAAGATCCACCGGACTACTTATGGAATAGTATAACTAGTGATAGGAGTGGCATTACATTTCCTAGACTAGTTTTAAACTCTCAATCAGAGTATTTAGTTGAGTAAAATCAACTTCGGCATGTCATAGCGCCTCAGATGTATGCAAAAAAAGAAATTATAAGGTTATTAGTGACATTTTAAAAAGTAATTATTTCCTTTTTTTAAAATGACTCTAAAATAAAAGGATTAAATAACTGACATTTTTAAAGAAAAACAAAGAATTGTGCAATCTATTGAATTACTTTTTCTTTCACTAAAAACCGAATTCAAACAAAAGAAAGGACAATTTATTCATATTATTTTCTTTTTTTTTCTTTAAAAAATCTGAATTCAAACATTACATTAGGAAGAGAAACCCTTCAAATGGTATTTGTATTTTATCAAAGGTTTAAATGTCATGATAAATGAATAGCTCTATGGGCCATACCTTTCGTCAAAGTAAAAATTCATTATAACTTAATATTCTCTCCATTCTAAAAATAACGTCTACTTAGCTTTTCATACTGATTAAAAAATACAATTACAAATATTCATCTTTACAAAAATGCCCTGATAAAGTGTTTTGATATTTTAAATATGCATGGAAAACATAAAATTGATTATTTTAATAAAAGTAATAGTAAAAAAAAGGTGAGATAAAGTGTTTTGAAATTCTAAGTGGACAATAGTTTTAGAACACTGTTTTAAGAAGTGGACATTATTTTTGGAACAAAGAGAGTAATAGATTTCAGTTTAGAACAAATAATGAAACTTACTCTTGGAAAAAATTACAAAAAACACCATTTATACTTGCTACTTAATTTTTCTTTCTCTCCTAGATACTAAATTCGTCTTTGGGATATTATTAGGAGCACACCTCTCTTTTTTTATAACAGTGCTTGAAGACTGAAGACATGATTTTGAACATCCATCTTTCACAATCATAACACTTTAAATATTAGCAACATATATCTAGTTAATAGCACCTCCAATTTAGGTAACTTCATTTGATATTTTGTGTATGCCTCTGTCATGCAGAAGACTTGTAGTGTGAGCAGGGGCGGATCTATAGAGGGCCTAGGGGGGGATCAAGCCCCCCCTGAACCTGTAAATTTTATGATATTCCAGTGTAGTTTTTGCACGAAAAATAATTAACTTCATATGAACGTTTATATCATACATACGTGCTTTTAAGTATGTATAAGATGTGTAGCTTAGAGAATGTTGTGCTTGGTTTTTAGGACCTCTCGAATAGAGGTCGTGTGTCGAAACATAACAATTACTTTATTTTATTTTTTAAAATGTACGTAGAATATAAAATAATTTTTACTTAAATACATATAAAATTGAAAATCTTATATTTTGCATAACTATTTAATAAAAATTCATATCTATTTTATGACTTACCTTTATTCTTATATTTTAACATTTTCAATTTTTTTTATTTAATATACTAAATTTAAGTCATAGCTTGTCAAATTTCATCAACTTATAAGAATATTGTAATTCATTATACTAGTCTCTATTTTAAATTGTAGTTTAGCAATACTTTTATACCGGAAGAATCCGCCGGCATGCCGGTGAGGCAGGCTGAATATATCCAAAACTCGCGTTTTTTCTCCCGAACTCGATTTTTCTAACACCTAAACATCAAAAACACTAATATATTTCTCAAATATGCAATATCAACTAAAAACAACTAAACTAATCATAAATTAAAAACTTAAAAGGCATGAAAACTAAAAAAATTGCGGGTTGTCTCCCGTACAGCACTTTTATTTAACGTCTTTCAAAGTTAGACGTGTTACCTCTATCAAGATTTGCGAATATAGCCTCCCTAACAACGAGTTAGGCTATGAACGTCAACTAATCTCCGCTTGATCCCCTTCTTGGGTCGAATTTCTATCACCTTGGCGGAAACAACCTTAGTGACAATGAATGGTCCCACCCACGAGTCTTTGAAACTACGTGGCCTATTCTCGCGTTTGTGAGCTTTCCATAGTACTTCATGGCCAACCCCAACTCAATGTTTGGCTCAGTATCCACAGGCTTTAAGTGGATCTTCTCAGGAGGGACTTTGTGATGTGAAATGCTGTGGATGACAGGAACGGTGGGATCTAACTTCCTTGGTTTCTTACCCAAGACATAGAAGGTCTCGGATATGTTCTTTGCATGAAGGGTAATGGTCCCTTCTTGGAAGTTGATGACACTTTGACTTGTGTCCATGAAATGCCGTCCAAGTATGATTGGAACCTGCTTATCTGCATCAAACTCAAGTTTAACAAAATCAGTAGGGATGGCGATACTACCTGCACGGACTAAGACGTCTTCCACTGTTCCCCATGTCCTGGTAACTGAGTTGTCAGCGAACTGCAACTTCACTGGAGCTTTCTCTGATTTCTGAAGTCCAAGTCTTTCGAACACGGACTTAGGCATAAGATTCACACCAAACCCCACATCGTACATAGCTTTCACCTTGAGCATACCATTTATTTGAATAGGAAGGTTGAAACTTCCCGGATCTTTGAGCTTCATTGGTAACTCTCTTTCACTTCTTCTTGAGACTCTCAGGTTCTCTCTTGGGATCTCTACACTCGCCTCTTTCTCAGGAATAACTTGCGTAAAACTTGTTGCGGTGTAAGTCTTTTCTTTGCAATCTCAAGCATTTGGGCGTTGATATTTTCGGGAGTATATGCCTCTACCAAAAAACCGAAGCGGCCCCAAAAACCAAAAAAACGGTTTGGTTCGGTATAAACTTTTTAAAAAACCGTAAAAGAGTCGATTTTTCTATGCTAAACCGAACTGGAAAATCGAACCGAAAAAATATAAAAACTAATATATATCCCTAATTTTTTTGATTTTGAATGATCTCCCCTTTGTCCTTACTTAAGGCATTCATGATTTTCCTTTTTATTTTTAAAAAGAACTATGATAACCTGTTATAGAATGGAGTAAATTTTATATAGAACGATGTTCACATATGACAAGTGGCAACCCTTGAAAGGTTTTGATGTGCTGAATATATTTGCATAAATAGTTGGTCGATACATACAAAGAGATTCTTCATTTAATGAATATTCTTGATACTAAAGCATACACATTAAATTATAGAAATATTCCTCTGTAAATAATTTTTTACAATTTAATGCATAATATTTCACCTCCAAGAATACAATTTCCCTACATTGGTCAACAATATAAAAAATCGGACACTTCATATATGGCTCGGTTAGAAATAAAATGTCTCAAGTAAACGTCCTTGAGGCCTATCCATTTTTGGAGCCAAACACATGACAAGACTGAAAAATATACTGAACCAAACATCTATCGAACCAAGAATCAATCAAAACCAAAACGATGAAAATCGTCCAGTTCGGTACACCCTTAAAAACCAAACTATTCGGTTTTAGCCTAAGACCGAACCGAACCGCACTCACCCCTATCAATCCATGGCGACTTAAGAAGTAAACTTATTGAAAAACTGGACTCTTTAATCACAAAGTTCCAAAGAAATATAATTCAGTAGATACAACTTTTGGTAAAATAATCACTTGTGGACTTGGATGAGTCAATTAATTAGACGAGATGTGATCAAGATGGACCATTTATTAATTAGCTAAAAACAACATATTAACTTGGATTTGGGATGAAAACTGATAATTTAATTTGGCATTACTGTGAGGAACTTGTAAAAATTATGTTGGTTAGAGTATAGTTATTGCTTGGTGACTTTCTAATAAGAATATACTTGGATACATCAGTACATGTAGGGTTACAAATAAATCGAGCCTAGACAAATTTCAACGATTTTGAGTTTGGTTTGCTAACATTTTAGTGAGTTTGGGTTGCTAACATTTTAGTGAGTTTGAGTTTGGTTTGAGTTTGAACGAATCCCAATATTCAAACTTGGGCTTGACTCATTAATTTTTTCCAAACTTGAGCTTGGCTCGGCTTGGTTCGTTTAAGACTCGTTTATTTTTCTATGATATACATATTATTATATTTTTGGAGATTTTCAGCAATTTAAAATAAAATTAAATAAAATTAATATACAACCCATTACATAAATTAACTTAAGAAAACATAAAATTGAACATAGTAGAAACAATATGTTTTAGTTTCTTTTTTTGTTACAAAAGATCCACGAGGATCGTGGAATGCTATAGTAGTACATCATCTAACAATCCTGGGCTAAAAGTGGCTCTAGGTGTGCTCCATCCCATCCGATCACGTGTGAGAAATTTCCAAATCCCATTAGGAGGATCATTATGCAAACAATAATTCTCATTTTGTAGCAAGCCAGAGTGAGCCAATAATCGCCTCTCCGTAGATGCATCCAAGCGTGAACAAACTATTACTTGCCATAATCAAACGAATTTGGTCAATCCAAAGAGCAGTTGGTCCTTTGTCTTTCTCAATGTTACCGTATTATATCAAAAAAATTCCATGAATATATCTCAATAACCACCTCTTGCAACCGCATTGCTTCGATCATTTTAAAACCTTCACAAGAGCTATTAATTACATATGAGAAAATTTACTTAGTTTTGACTTTGTATATATATATAAATTAATTTTTTAATTAAATATATCTACCAAATCTACCAACGAGCTCTTAAAGAACCTTTATCAAACTGTTCACCAATTTAACGAGTCGAGCTTTTACACGTTTTAGTTCGACTTGTTTAGAACGAGTCTGGAGTAAATCTTGAGTTTGGTTTGTTTAACTAACAAGTCGAACTCAAACAAACCTTTAATGAACTCAAGTCTAAGCCCTTAATGAGAGTATCGGCTTATTTGCGTACAGGCTCACTAGATGTCGAGCGAGTTATCCCAAACTAATATCACAATTAAATATAATAGTTATTTTAGTATAAAATCTCGAAAAATGAATAAAAAATAAATAAAAATAAGACAATGACTAGGCTTCTACCATGAGCCCACTTCTATTGGTCCCCTTTTGGGTGCAACATTTGGATTATCGAAAGTACAGCTCATTCTCTTATTGGCAGATTGGAGCCTTTCGAACCCACAATCATTACAAAATCTACTTAAACTTCCGTAAAAGGCGATGATCATTTCACACCCTTCCTTCTCTTCATCCACATAACACCACACTTTATCATCCGACACGTAGCAAACTACAACACGTGTACAACAATAATTCGATGCTTCACCTCTCCAAATTACAGTCACAGCACTATAACCCTAAACAACCTCGTAGTCTTCAAAAAAACCGTTAAACCCGCCAAATCTGACAAAATTTACAGCCCCATAAAAAACGCATTTTTTACTAGATTTTCTTACACCTTTCAAATTTTTCTAATATTAACAATCCTCGTTTCCTTATTCACAACGAGGGTGATTGAGGTTGCATTGATTGACTCTCCCTCCCCTCAAACGTTGGTAATTTCCATTTTCTCTCTTTTTTTAAACTTTTTTTACCTGCGTAATTGTTGTCTTCTTAATCGGTTTATTCTATAAAATAAATTAATATTATTGAAAGGAAAATGCCAAAAATAGCAATTTTGCGGCGATTACAGGCGGTGGTAAACGTTAATTGCAGATGAAAAGTCTCCTTCATGCTTCAATATTCCAACCTCTTTGCAACCCCACCTATATATTAGTATTGAAATCCCTTATATATTACGTAATTAGTCCCTGAATTTTCAATAATTTTGATTATCTACCCCGAAAATTGTATGTTTTCTTCTCCATCCCTGTCCCTACACCCCCTTTTCATTCAACAACCTCTTGTCTCTTATATATAAAGTAGAAAGCTAGAAATTAGATTTATATAATCTCCTCGTCATCGCGAAATAGCTTGAGAAAAGATCAAGGTGTGGACACATTTTACAATTTATGATTCATTTATTTTCATTAATTAATATTAATGTAATTGTTTATCTTTCTAAACATCTTTTTCTGTTTTAGATGGTTTTTCTTCCTCTTTCTAGATGATTCGCTGCATATTATAACGTAATCTGTCTAGTTTAATTGTCTATGCATGTTTGAATTTTATAATTTTTGGGTCTTGTTCCTCTGCTTTTCGAATACATTTAATGATTAATTTTGTATTACAATTTGAAGCTGAAATTTGGAATAATATATATATATGATTATCTGATATTTGAAACTCTGTTATTATCAAATAGGTGAATTGTTGAAGCTTTTCATGGAAGGATTGAGCGAAAATATGGCAACTGGACGATATGTACTTCATAAAGATATACTTGCAGAAAGGTCCCCAAGGAGTACATTAAGTACGCGTAGTCCCGATAGTGAATCGATTGATTTAACTTTATCTGACGAAGGAGTTGATTCTATAGAGCAATTGTATAATAACGTTTGTGAGATGCAGAGTTCCGAGTATTCCCCTTCCGCGCGAAGCTATCTTTCGTATGGTGATGAGTCGAGAATCGATTCTGAGCTAAGGTATCTCGCCGGAGTAGATTCCGGCGAGGTGGAAGAAGAGAAGAAAGGGGTGGCAGAAGAGGTGGCTCAGGGCCGTGAGGGGCTAAATGGTAAAAAGCCAAAAGGACCTGTCGAAGCATTGCGAAAAGTAACTCTTAGAAGCAAATCGGCTACGAATCTTCTTAGACCTCCGGTTTCTAAGGTGAAAAAATTAACTGCCGCTTCATCGATGAAGGTGCAAAGTGGTGCGGGTAATGCTAACACTAACACACAGTCACAGCCCGAGAGAGTATATCTCGGCCCGTATTTACTTAAACAGGCCCGTGGGATGATGTCATCGGGTGAAACCCCGACCAAAGTGCTCGAAGCGGCTCTCCGAGCAATGAAATCGTTTGAAAAACTACCGAGCAATAAGCCGAATTTGGATTTCGTTATGTGTTTACATTTTGTAGCGGCTTTGTACGGTCGACTTGGGAAATACTCCGAAGCAATTCCGATTCTTGAGCGTTCAATCAATATACCCGTCATGGATTTGGGCGAAAAACACGCGCTCGCGAAATTCGCGGGGTGTATGCAATTAGGTGATACTTACGCGATGCTAGGTCAAATCGAGAATTCAATCCTTTACTATTCCGCGGGTATGGAGATTCAAAGGCAAGTTTTAGGGGAAAAGGACCCTCGCTTAGGTGAAACGTGTCGTTATTTAGCCGAAGCTCATGTTCAAGCAATGCAATTCGATGATGCGGAGAAGCTTTGCGAAATGGCGCTTGATATCCATAAGGGGTCATGCTCACCCGCTTCACCCGAAGAAGCGGCCGATCGAAGACTTCTCGGACTTATTTGTGACGCGAAGGGAAATTACGAAACCGCCCTTGAGCATTACGTGTTAGCGAGAATGGCTTTAGCGGCAAGTGGGCATGATATTGATGTCGCGTCTATTGATTGTAACATTGGTGACGCGTATTTAGCTTTAGCGCATTACGATGAAGCGATTTTCACATATCATAAAGCTTTGACCATGTTTAAGTCTGCGAAAGGAGATAATCACCCATCGGTTGCTTCGGTTTTCGTTCGCTTAGCCGATTTATACAATAAAACCGGAAAGTTTAGCGAGTCAAAATCTTATTGCGAGAACGCGTTGCGTATATTCACAACACCTGTACCCGGGACCCCCACGGAGGAGATTGCGAGCGGTTTAGTCGATATCTCGGCTATTTACGAATCCATGGATGAGCCAGAACAAGCTTTAAAGCTATTGGGCCGAGCCATAGAGTTGTACGGAAACGGGCCGGGCCAGCAGAGTACTATCGCAGGTATTGAAGCCCAAATGGGGGTTCTGTACTATATGTTAGGGAAATACACCGAGTCTTATAACACATTCCAAAGTGCGGTGGTTAAGTTTCGTGGAATCGGGGAGAAAAAATCCGCTTTATTTGGTATCGCATTGAACCAAATGGGACTTGCTTGTGTTCAACTTTACTATATAAATGAAGCTGCGGACTGTTTCGAGGAGGCACGAAGTATTCTTGAGTCGGAATGTGGGTCCTACCATGCTGACACGATTGGTGTCTATAGTAATCTTGCTGGAACTTATGATGCAATGGGCAGGTTTGTGTTAAATTCTGCATTTCGCATTTTATTTATGATTTTAAGTTTAAATATTTACCTTATGGCTCCCCATAAATATTCTAAAGCTTAACTTGGCCCCTCTACCGTTTTAATTTTTTTTTATTTGTATGATATTTCTGTGATGAAATATGTTATTTTGTATAATATAGGAGCTTATGGTGCAATTAGCTTAAAGAAATTAACATAGGGACATAATGCAATTTTGCATGATATAAGGGCCTATAGTGCAATTTTTGCATAATACAGGGACTTATGCAATTAACTCGAGAAATTAACATAGGGTTCTATAGTGCAAATTTTTGCATAATGTAGGAACCTAACTTGCATAATTTAGGAACCTAAATAGCATAATATAGGGAGCTATAGCTTGTAGTATGGTCCCTTTTAGATTTTCTAGAAAAATACTAATACCTAACGTAATGGCCCTCTCAGATTTGTCAGTATCTTCCCTTGGCTACATTTTAAGCTTTATTTTCTTAGGTTCTAATTTATTTCATTGTTTGTATGGTAAAATATAAGTTAATATTGCATAATATAGCAATTATAGTGTAATTAACTCAAAGAAAATTAGTATAAGGACTTGCATTTTTACATAATCTACGGACCTATAGTGCAATTTTCGTATAATATATGAAACATGTATATTGAAATCGACCACAATTTCTTTTTTTCTTTTTTTTTTTTGTTCTGGATGCTTAACTTTTAGCCCAGATATTAAAACTCTAGGTTCAACCAATTTTATTCTAAAAATTGTAAAAGAAAATCAGATAATAAGAATCGCGACCCAATAAGAAGTCTTTTTTACCCCTCAAAAGATTTTATTATTAACCATTAACGTGTGATTTAATTTTGTTTAGGACTGCCGATGCGATTGAAATCTTGGAATTTGTGATGGAAATGAGAGAAGAGAGGCTCGGAACTGCAAATTCTGCCGTAGATGATGAAAGGCGAAGATTGGGCGAGTTATTGAAGCAAACAGGAAGGGTTAGAAGAAGGAGAAAATCTGGTTCACTTGAAGCACTCCTTGTTACTACTGCAGATCTTGTTGGTTCAGACAACCCCATATATTAATTAAATAATATTTACTTTTCAATTTTATTAGATATCAAAGACAAAAAAAGGTTAGGTATATTACTTGATTGATTTTTAATAATTGATGTGAAAATGTAAAAAATTTATATGATTTGGGTATAAAAATGTAAATTTTGCTTTATCAAAGCATACAAATTAGTCGATCGAAAAAGTTAACTGCTGTCTATGTTATGTTATGTTATGTTTTATTATACTATTATGTTTTTAAATGGTTGTTGATTAATTTATTTATTATATAAGAAGTTGATGAAATTTCTTTATCACTTTGGAACTTTATGTATCTTAGAGTTTAATTTATTAAAGGGTGAGATGTTATATTCTTTTGTTGTTGTTGTACCAAATTGCTAATTTGGAAGTCTTAAATTGAGTTCTTAACTTTCTTGTATAATAGAGAAGTTGAACTATCAATTATGTCGTTTTCATTAGATTTTATAATTGACACAATGTTTTAGAAATGTGGGATTAAAGTAAGATAGGTTTGTTTATTAATACAAGAGTCACGATTGATCTTTAAATTTTCTTTTGTGGGATATGTTACAACAAATTGTCACTTCGAAAATTCAAAATTGAAACAGTCCTAGTCACATATGCATATACTTCTTTCTTCTCGACTCCTAAATATTCAATTAGATGAAGCAATTTCCGCCTCTTTATGTTGTTCATGAATAATTAAGACTTAACAAGAGATCCCACTCTAAAGTTATGGATTCGTTGAGTCCGCAAACAAACGCCACTCTATGGCAGGAAAAAATGACAAACTCAACTGTTTCCAATGAAAACTACTAGTTGGCCTAATGACCCTTATACAGGGGCAGAGGCAGGGGATCTAGGGGGATCCATGGCCCCCGATAATTCATGTCTTTTTCATATTGTCAATTGTATTATGCTTTTGTATATGATTCACCTTGATTTTGGTGAGATATTTTTTTTCTTTTTTTATAACAAATTTCTACTCCTATGTTGAACTATAAATTATATCTTGTCCTTATATTTTATTGTCACTACTAAGTTTCATTTAATATAAGATGACTAATTGAAAGCATATGATTAATTTAAAAACCAAAATATACTTAATTATTTAAAATGAAATTTACTTTTTGAGGGTTCGATTTGTAAAAAACATTATTTTTATATATAGTGTTTTTTCTTCATTATAAAGTTGGGCCTAACATTAGTATTGATAGCCTCCGGAAAAATCCATCATATCACATATGAAGATAGATGAATTTGAGGCATGTGACCCACTCACTAAAGCTCCACGAGGCTCACATAGATAACTAACTCTCCCCTTAACGCTTTGAGTTTTTTTTGTGTGGATGGTCTTTTTTCCTCTGTTCCTATAGGTGGCAATGTATATGGTAATGACTAAGGGGTCGATTATGAGTAACTGGCCAATAATCACAACTTTTGAGGTCTTTATACTAGGTATTTGGCCTTAACACATCTTCCATCACGGAAAACAACGAGCTATGCTTATCGGCATGTTGCCAAGGTGAAAACTCATAAATGAGAGATATCACACACCTTATTTAGCTATCCCGGAGCTTACATGTCATTTTGCCTTTGTTTCTTTGTGGGATTTATGATTATCCAACATGCCCATGTCTTCAAGATCAACTAGTAGTGTGCCACCTTTTACTATTTATATAGTTTGTCGATGACTATTCGTGTATTCATTCTCGTTTTCAATGGTTATTCGGGTGTTAACTATTATGCTTTCTATTAATATGTTCCACGTATCGATTGAGTACTGTTCATGATAGATTAATGTACTTGTTGAAGAAGGATAAGAGGGTCAAAGTAACTTGGGCAAGACCAAGCTTATTAGATTAAGGACTCTCTTACAAATGATGTCTTAAACCACATATATCGTAATTCATGTTATCGAATAGTATATTCGGGCAGGTCTCATCTTTACAGGGGATGGCCTCTAATAGAGCTTCCAATGCAGTATTGTTGCCACATCTTTTACCTAAAACACCAAGAACACAATAAAGATGGATTTATTCGTAAAAGAAAGTACAAATTTCATCATTTTACAACATTATAGGAACCGTTTATATATTATGATCCTCGTTACATTTATCTGTGGGATCAAAAAAATTTAAGGTCATTGATTATGGTTGAGTTCATACAGATAGAGATGGGGAAAGTCCGAAGTCAAGTCCCCATAGCTCAAAAGATCCCGCAACAAAATCGTAGTAACCACCCTTCAATGCTAGAGTTTTGTTCACCAAACCATTCCTCACAAACGGGTATGATAGCAAGTTACCTAGAGACACGTTCACCGCCTCCTGCAATACATTTGTAAATTAGTAAATGAATATAGTGACAAGATCGAGATTCTTTGTCAATTTATTTTTATCATTGGGTAGGCCTATCATCCACTTATGGTGTTAGTCCCACACACATAATATCAGCAAGGGAAAAACTGCCGCCACATGTGAGATTGTGACTTCATACCATACAATAATATTATTTCTTGATGCAAAAATCTTGTGTAGTCTAATGTCGGAAGACGGGCCCATATATGGTGATAGCTTTACACAAGTGAAAAGATGGCACCACAAGTGGGTCCTATGGTGTTAGGCTACTAGAATTGTCCTTATTGATATAAAGCGTGCATTTTGTGAATTCAGAAGAAGATAAGGCCAAGATTACCTTTTCACAAGTTGTGCATTGATCACCAAAAGGGGTTTCACCAGCTTCAGCTATAACCTTGCGTTTGGCCGGCAAGCAAATCTTTACCCAGTCTTCAATGAAGTCACTACATATAAAAAAAATCATGAATGTCTAATAATAGTGAAATTATGTGTGTCACAGTCAAAGTGAAATTTGAATACCAAATGGACTGGAATGCAAAAATATGGCGCGACTTGAATTATGTGAGTTTTCGAGTTGCAAAAAAGGCACTTGGCAAAAGAAGGTGTTTTAAAGTCAAATTCCTAGACTTGAAATCTTAAAACGGACATTGATGAGACAGTTATGCTTCGAACCCTGTTTGAAAAAATTTGTGAGATTTGGGCTTTATATGTTTCTGGGTTGCAACCGAGCCACTAGCAAGGGCGGATCAAGGATTTTTTCCAGGAAAGGGGGGGTAAAGGTTAGAACAACCAATGGAGTTTGAGGAGTGCTAAAAAATTGGGGGTTGATTTCTAGTTCGAAAAAGGACAAAATATTAAGTTTAGGCTTGGGGTTGATATTTGGGCTCGGGGAGGGGTAATAAAAAAATTACTAATAATTTTTCCCTAATAAAAATATCGGGAAAATACTCATTGCATCCCCCTAGACTTGCCATGGGGAACATCTCATTTCTCCCCATGAGGTGGTGTTTTAAGGTCAAATTTATTGTCTAGGTCAAATTTATTGTCTAGAGACCTTAAAAAGTCATGGCATAACAAAAGCTTTTTACTTAGTGGCCCATTTTCAATATGAAAATTTACAAAACCAAAATCACACAACTTTCCCCCTTCCCGGACCTCCTATATTTTAGAATTCATTTTACTTTTGGGCTCTCTAACGATCCACACGAGCCAACGTCTATACGTGAAGTAGTGTTTGCTTACGTAGAAGTAGGTCCTTCATCGGGGAAAGACATGAGCCCTTTGATTCCACCGCAACAACTATGACCAATTACTACAATCTCCTCCACCTTGAGATGCAACACGGCATACTCAATAGCAGCACCAACTCCAGAGTACTTAGTCTGTTTACGCAATTAAAAAATTGAATAATTAAAAACCTAATTTAAATATTGTTGAAATGAAATATTTGAAGTTGTCTATTTAGAGTAATAACCTTGTCATATGGAGGAACCATGTTAGCGATGTTACGGACAACAAAGGCCTCACCAGGTTGGAAATCCAAGATATGAGATGGGCAGACTCGAGAATCTGAGCAGGCAAACACCATAAACTACCACAAAACAGATTTATCATGAGTTCAGAATAACACATTATATAATTCCAATGCGGCGATCTTAAAATAAGACTTCTGATATTACAATCATAAGACAGTGGGGGTTGCAATCTAAAAGATTAAGGATGGCGTATAAATTTCAAAAAACAAAATTCAAAAAAACTTGACCAAAAAATATATTATCCTAAAGAAACATAGATTTAATTTTTATAATTTTTTTTAAAGAGTACGTAAAATAATGTATTAGTCTCTCCAAGACATAAACTTAACCTTCATACCATGTATTTTGTGATATTTAACATCTATAGAGTATAGAGTAACGTATATATAAAAGTTAACTCCAATCTTTTAATGCTTAGATGCGAACAAAGAATTTTTCTGCCTGATTTTAATACAAGATATTAATACCTTTGGGGCTTGACCCTTGGCTAATTCACCATACAAGGCTGGATTCTTTCTGTTACACAAATACAAAAGACATTAGGGTCTTTTCGGGATGCAAGTAAGGATTAGTCCAGTTCGATTAAGAGTATGGGAATTGGAAAAAAGAAAAAAGAGTAAGTAAAGAAAAAGTCGGAAATAAAAATTTGAGTAGCTTACTCATATTTTTCCTTCTTGAAAGTTATGAAACCAGTTTTGATCCTCTCAACTGGGTCAAAGGGCTTGGTACTGTCAGTTGTTTGCAATTGGGCCGTGACTTGGTCAATTCTTGCTGCAGCAATTGGGCCAAGCTCTTCGTTCTCACTGCATTGAAAGTTTAAAAAATATGAAAAATGAGTTGTCTTTCTTTCTTTTCTTTTTTTGGAAATTCCAACCTATATTTGATTAATTATAAATTCATATGGAATATAGAAAACATTTAGCTCTGCAAATTCTTTTAATAATATTTGAAAGCCAACTTATATAGGGACCTATAGTGTAATTAAAATACTTTAAGTTATGTTGCAGAATATACGGATCTATAGTACACTTTTTGCATAGTATAAGGTCATATAATGCATTTGTTTGCATAATATAAGATCTATCCTAAAATTAGTATTAAAAAAACCGAGCGTCTGTTCTGATATTACCTGAGAAGTTTCTGAAGTCCTGCAATGGCTTCTTCGTAGTTCTTTCCCATAATATCTTCTCTCTGCATTTTCTCAATATATTAGATTTCACACAACGAATCTTTATTTTATCAACCCAAATATAAAATACTTAAATGAAGATAACCATAAATAATGCATGAAAAGCATAATCGTTACGTGTTAAAATGCTAAAATTACTTACTTAAGCCATAACATACTTATTTACGAGAGCCCGTTACAAACAACTTCTAAAATTTCCATATACTTACGAGTAAAACAGTAAAAAAATAAAAACGTAAAGAACAAGATAAGACAAGCAACGATCGATAATTACTAACCATTCACTATCAAAGTTACGGAATTATCACCAAACTTTGTTTCAGATCGAAAATTTCCATATGTCATTACTCATATATTTATATATATATATTGATTGATATATTTTCCGTTTGTTAAGGCGCCATGTGGAAATTTAAAGGTAAAAAGAGAAGAAAAGAAAAGTATTTCACTTGAAGCTTCTCCACGTACGCTAATTACGTGATGAAAAGTATCATGAGAATTACGTGAAGTATTTATTAGTTGCTATTTATGATTTTTGATCTCGTGTACTTACGTGGATAGTTACGTGCAAATCTAATAGAGGTTAGTAAAACAAAACCGAAAACCTGAACCGAAAAAATCAAAAACCGACAAACCATTCGGTATAAACTTTTTACAAAATCGAAAAAGTTCGGTTCTGTACGATTTTTCTATGCTAAACTGAACCGAAAAACCCCAAAAAAAATACAAAAACTAAGACATTGTTGAATTTAATTTATATTCTTAAATAGATTATAACAGTGAGATAAAAAATAAAGTAATGTTCATATATGACTTGCACCGTCCTAAAAATGTCATAATATGCAACACATTTTTACAGAATTCATTAGTCGATATATTTTAAACAATCACATTTATTAATATTTGTTGAAGGTAAAGCATACACATCAAATTTTATAAATATTCCATTGAAATTATTTGTTTACGACTATGATATAATATTTGAGTTCCAAAAATGCATTTTCCTACGTACATGGGTCAATAACATGAAAATCAAACACTTCATATATGGATTTGTTAGAAAAAAAAAAGTCTCATGTAAACGCCCTTGAGATATACCAACTATCGAGTTAAACACATACCAAAACTCAAAAAAACCGAACCGAACATATAGCAAAACCGAAAACCGAAAATAACCGTTCGGTTTGGTATCGACACCTTTAAAAAACTGAATCATTCTATTTCAGTTTCGATTTCGGTTACGGCAAAAAACCGAATCGAACCAAACTGTGCTCATCCCTAGCCTCTAATACTTACATGGATCCTTTTCTTTTTATAAACTTGTGCTTACTTATTCTATCAATATTATTATGATGTATTATTCTATAAGCAAACTAAATTATGGTTTATCAAAGAAAATAGTTTGAAAATTTAAAAAACTCGGGGCCCCTAGGTGCATAATGTAAAATAAATTTTGTTTACTTATAAGAAAATGTACTAAAATAATTAATCGTAATGAGGTATTTTTTTAATAACCTAAGTTTTTAGACTGAGTTTGTCAGTTAATTAATAATAAATAATGTTATGTACCACTTTTATATTATTTATGAAGTGGTCAATTTAATTTGATTAGAAACTAATTATCAATTCTTTAATTTCCTAAGTTGTTCAATAATGTATTTCTAACCAAATCATCTCGGGGTATAAAGAGTATTGTGCTATATATACTTAATCTAATAAACAATGTCTTAAAGTTCTACTATATTGCAACTACATATAACCATTTTAAACTAGTTCATTAGGATGCAATATCCTGACAAAAGAAAAATGATTAGGATGTAATAAAAATGAAGATTAAAATTGTTGCAACTTGCACATTACTTTGGAAACAAAAATGCAATGTGCTTAAAGTTATTAGTTTTTGCAGTGAGTGTTATTAACTCAAAAGCTTGATACTAAGCCATTTTTACGCGCAAAACCTTGATCATGAGAAGTTTTTATGGAACAGTTTTTGCTCAAAATAATTATTATGAGCCGTTTATAAGAAAAATCTGAATTAAAAAAAAATGGAGGAATGAGATATTGAGAGTTGCTCCTATACTTATGAGCACTTCAAGATCCTGGGATTAACCCATTTTAAGTTATTCAAACAGGCCATGCATGGACTGAGAAACGAGAGATTCGAAGAGTTGAGAGAATGTACCAAGGTGGGGGTGATGATATGAGAAGGGGCAGCAAAAACAGGCTCATTCCTAATAAGACTAGGAGGAGTTTGTGATGAAGGATTAAGCTTTGCGGAAACAAGAGGGCGAAATGTGGTTTTCTTTAGGGAAGCAAGAGGAGTAGTAAAGCAGCTGTTAATTGCAGAGGTAGACATTTTGGTGAATCAACACTTTGTTTTCAATTGATGTATAATGTAATTTTCTTGATTGAGTTACCATTTGATCAATAAATAAATAGAATGTATAGACATTAGATAATGAAAGCGATTGATGAACAAATTAGAGCTTCTACATTCTTAGATGAGAATTGACGATGGAGATTGGTTTTGTATTTGTTTTGATTTGTCCAATCAAATTCTTTGAAGAAAATCAAACTCAAGAAATATCCTCACGTTCTAGTCGGGAAAATATTAATTATAGCTCGTAATTAGTGCGGACTTGGAGAAAAGAATTCGATGTCTAGGTTATTGATTCAGCCTAAAATTATCTGGTCAAATGGATAAAATAGTGTGCTTGGGTAAAATTTCGTTAAATGGATGTCACACGGATGAAATATATGAGTTAATTTTGGGTTAGAGATGGAATGATAGGTTTCTAAGAGCACATGTGGTGAAATCGGCAATCATGTTACATTACTTTGAACTAAGGAGGAAAAAGGTAACATTGATTCACTAAAGTTGTATGCGTTAATGTATAGATTATTTGTATCGGTTCAAGATATATCAAGAGAAATGTGAGGATATACTACACAAGAATGTGAAGTTTAAGGTAAATCATATCAAAGGAAAGACAAATAATTGTACAAATTGACTAGTTATGGGATAATATTACCAGAGATAATAATAGATAATCCACATCTAAATTCATTTTAACTATTCTCGTAGAGATTTAGTAAAAATATTTTTTTTCCATACATCTGAGGCTTAAAAATAGACTAGGAAGTACAACTAATTTACTAGACTCTCGACGGAATGCACACTATCGTTCTAGCAATTTCCCATCCATACTGTCTCTCGTAAAAAGTTTCCACCAACCTTCAGGCGAATCCCTGTAAGGGATCGGATCCCCATCAGCAGTTGTTCTCATCTTTCTCATCCAATCTTCACAAGAATTCGTGTCTTTATACACATTACCTATCTCAAAACTCGTATTGTTTGCAAGTATATATCTACAATCCATGAGTATATTGTCTGACCAACTCTTTTTGTTCTCACCACCCTTCACTAACACATGTAACTCAAACAAATCGGTTTCTACGAAAACCTTCTCATAATTCGTCTTAATCGTCATATACAAACCAAAATGTAATGCTAAAAGTTCTTATTGAAAAGCCGATCTTACCTTGCAAAACCCCGTAAAACCTCCCACGAAGTTACCTTCAATATCCCAGAAAAGTCCCTGGACACCCATTCTATTAGACCCATGCGCTAAACTCCATCAATTTTCAATTTCACCAAGTTCCGGTTTAAACCATTTGACAAGTGTGCTCCTAGCTGAAATAATTACTACGTCGTCCCTCTCTTTACCTCATGCCTGAACGTAATTCCTAGCTGAATTTTAACTATATATCTCAAAGTTCTTGTTGGTTTTTCGTTCACCCTTTCGTTGAAATAAACCCTCATTTCGATCGTCTATATATGCCAACATACGGCTAGTAAACTGTCAAAAGCTCCAGCCCGTCAACAGAAGAATTGCTGGTCAATAATACCATCCACCAGTCCTTGTCCGCCGCAGCCCTGTCCATTTGTTCGACACCAATTCCAGTTTCAAGTTGTTGTGATGGAGAATTATTTTGCAACATTTGTGAGAAATATTTCCTACTAAGCTAGGCAATTTACTTCTTTTTTCTTTGAAATTTTTTATAAATAAAATAAAATATTAATTTTAGAGAAATTCTCTTGGTATGGCATAGTCTCTTTTAATTAAACTTTTATAATAGAATTTTCTATGTATTTGAGTAGTTATTCTGGAGTAATTTTTAGTGATTAAAGCCCTCGTCCAAATATTAAACAAAGAAATTTTGAGTAAAGTAGTTTATTTTTGTCTTAAATCTTGTCGGGTAGAATAATATATTTGACATGCATGATACCAATTCTTCACGTGATTTTGTCACCACCAATCCTAGGATAACCTACCAATTG
This sequence comes from Nemophila menziesii, assembly GCA_029959085.1. Taxonomy (NCBI): domain Eukaryota; kingdom Viridiplantae; phylum Streptophyta; class Magnoliopsida; order Boraginales; family Hydrophyllaceae; genus Nemophila; species Nemophila menziesii. The sequence continues at coordinate 147,165,401 of JARWIR010000001.1, forward strand.
GGTATGAGTTCGATGATTATAAGAATTTTCCATCTTGTTTGGTTTCTTTATTTAAAGAAACCATGGTTAGCTCATTTAAATTTGATCAGAACAATTAGTGATGTTTAATCCAAAATCTCTGGATTATGGGGTTTAATTTTTACCACTTGGATAATATATTATTGACAAGTCTGGAAAATTGATAATATTATGTGATTTAATTAAAATTAGATTGAAAAATAGATATATGAATAAGATACTTTCAATCAAATCATATCAAATAATAAAATTGTATAAAAAATGTTTGGCTTATAGTAATACTCTTCACCATAAGGTTTACTCACTTAAACATTAGTAGTAGTAGTACATTGTGGAGTTACCTGGCACATTTGGTAAACGAAATTTCTAGAGGGATCACAATGTAATTTTATCTATTTGATTACTTACGATTTGAAACCTAAGGTCGTGAAAATACAAGCCTTAACATCGTTATCGACTCATGCATTTGGGTGGGCCTTATTCTCCTTAAACCTCAAATGAAATGTATGTGGAGGTGTGAAGCTTGTCAGAAAAGAGTGCATTAAACCATCTATCATTAACGAGTGAAGGATCCCACAATAATAGAGATAAGGTTCTATCTCTAAAACATGGTCCTAGTTCTCTTCCTCATCACCTTTCATCTCACTCCTTACTCTAAACTCTACTTTCTCTTGTGGCCAAACATTCGTTTCTTCAACTAGGGTACCCTCCCATCGCAAGGCCAAGATGCAATGTATATTATCTGATAAGAATTCAATGGAGAAATATTAAACCCTTTTAACAGTTCTTTTATTAATTACCCCACTGGTATAAAAAATCTGACTCAAGTAGTGCTCTATACCATTTGGATTATTCTATATCAGTATTCTAACTTTTAATCCCAATAGAGAAATCAACAACATCTTGGTTTTTTCTTCTTTTGTAATTTTATTTTTGCAACAATGTTGCTCTTTATATTGAAACAATGTAGGAAGTAGGAACCCACCTTAAAAATCTTTATCCATGCTCAGATAACAAAGATTTAAAGACTATCAACACTAATTTGACCTACATAGGGAATAATATTTCCAGCAAAATCTGACCTCCACTTGTAGGATGTCAGTAAAGCTAACTATAAGTTAATTTAGGCTATTCTTTACCGTGTGACGTGTACACTGGGGGGGAAGGGGGTGGGGGGGGGGGGGGGGGGAGGGTGTTTTGTTTTACAAGACCTATATACTTTGTTTTCTTACAAAACTGATCGATATTAAGCTGATTAACCGAAATCTTATATACATGTAATCGTAAAATTCATGACATATGATTGCCAAAGAAGTAGCTAGGTTCTTGGTGTTTTGAAGTAAATAGTAAGAGAAAAATGAAAATCAGCGACCAGTCCCTAGCTAGGTGGAGACACATTAATGGAATGGGAAATGGATGAATTTATAAAGGGGTGGCTCTAATAATGTCAACATTGTTGTGTCATAATTTCAACATACTACCTGCATTACTGTTTAGCCGACACCAAACTTAAATGTTTTACTAGTTGGTAGGAACTCCTCCCACAGAAAAAGTATCCTTTAACAAACACCGTATTGGTTGCTATTGGAGATTTAGTCGTTCATTATAGGTATTTGATCAATAGCGACGGAGTATGGTTGTTAGAGTTGGATTATTATTACCTAATCGGAAAGAGGTAATACAAAAAACAATGAATAATGATATATACCACCCAAATGTCACCCAATGACGTGGCGTGAATTGGTTGGTTACAAATTTTTAATCAAATCAAGAAAATAAATGCATTAACAATTTGTAACCAACCAATTCACGCCACGTCATTGGGTGACATTTGGGTGGTATGAATTTGGGTGGTATATATCATTACTCAAAAACAATTGTTACTTAGGAAAGACCTTTACCGACCATTTATATGGTTAGTAGTGGAGAATTCTTTAGTAACAAAAATATGGTCAATATATGTATTTAATTAATAGCGATTATTTTTTGTGGTCGTTAAAGTTTTTTTAATAAAGAAAAGAAAAATATAAATCTAATCAAACTAAATATACAATGAGGATAAATTAAAAGTTAAAAATTTTAAGTGAATTACAAAATTAAAATCAAACCAAATCAAAAGTCATATACAAAATTTAAAAAAGTAATAATTGAGTGAATGATTACAACTTTGCTAATAACCTAGCGAGAAGATCGATCGGGGAAGTGTGACTAGGTCGCATCATCGGCTTCGTCTACGAGAGATCACCTTGTAGAAGCCAGTTGTCGTGCAGGTGGAGAATACGGTTGTCGTGCAGAATTTGGCTATGGTGCCTCTATACCAAAGGTAGGGAAAATCTCGAACGTCGATAGCTGAAGACGCTCGGTGAGAAAATTGAGAAACTAATCAACCTCGAGTAGCCCTCTTGAATAAACTGCGCCTCAGATGATATGCATGCAGTAGAGACAGTGGAGTCTTGTGTCAGATTACTATTTCGTGTCTCACCTACTCTTGGGAGTATGTTATTAACGTACACGAGTAATCGGGTGTATGAGTCAATCATCCAACTCGAGGCCTTTGTTTGGCTCTGGCTATGTATATGGATCTAGCTTTGGCTTGGGCGAGAAGCGGCTGGTCCAAATCCTTGGTTCCAACACTTTGTCCAAGGGCCCAGATGCTCTTTGGCAACCTCGGTCACTGTCCTGATCTGATCTTACCGCGTCAATGATTCTAACAGTGTGGAAAGAAGACATAGTCCCATTTGCCTGAGACTCTATCGGTTGAGTCATCCTTTCCTTCAGCGCAGCCTGTTACAGAATTTTGATATAATTTATATTATCTAGGCAAAATAATATGTGTCATCTCCCAAGGTGTGATAAATATATGTTAATCAAACATACAACTCGAGAGAGCTAACTACCGCAATTGTATAAATCGTTGACAAGTAATAAAGTAAGTATGTAAAGAGTATTGTCTCCGCAGTGACTTAAGTCGTTAACTTCAAACTCGTATTCTTAGAAAGTGTAGAGGATTTAGATGTTATAACTAAAACATAAATAAAAGAAATAGATTTTTTTTGGTTTTCTATTGATAAACTACAAAGAAAATACTAACTAAGAAAGCATGTAAATAGGTTAGGAAGAATAAGATGAGAATTAGCTCGAGTTTGCTAGTATTCCTTTATTCTAGTAAATTGATAATTTAGTTATAAGGGTGAATTGGGTCGTTATAATAAATCGGGATTCTAAACTCCTTCTTACTTCAACCAGGGTAGCTTAGAAGGCTGTCTTACGGTTACTAGAGTCCTCGTGTGAGATTATTCTATGCAAAATTTTGGCGATATACACTAACCTTACGCAAGTATTCGGCTAAGCAAGCCCATCAGGATCACTACCGCACACCAAACGTATATGAACCGGTTCTGTTCCTAAACCCCTCACCATGCTGACAGTTTAAGTACTTTAGGTCAACCTATAGGTGATCAAGTTATAGAAAGCTTAAATTCAATCAATTCATATTCAGCTATAAATAAATTTTCCAAATTCAAATAAAAGTAATTCCTAAATAGCATAAAATATCAACGAACTATTCAAGGTTTTTACATAATGCAAACCTCAAGCTAAGAGAATTTAGTGCATAACTAAAGAAAGAAAACTAAGTAGTAAAAAGATTAGAGTCGTGTTTATGCCAAGAAACTAAAGATAAATACCCTAATGATAGAGGTGGAATGGTGTACAAGTGGTATCGTAAGGCTCCAACTCTTATTTTATCTCATCTTGTCGATTCTCTCTTCTCTTATTTGCTTTTCTATAGTGATTGGTGACCCTTTTCTATGATTAATTTCTATATGTTGCTAAACTTATTTCAGCAAGGTTATCATATATAGTACATATGAAATGGAAAACTAAAAAATAGGACTAGATTTTATTTTATAGAGAAATAAGAACATAATAATTTATTTATTTTTTATAAATAGATAAATAAATAATTCTGGATATTTGGTGAATTTATTTAGGTTAGTAACCCATACAGAAATCATATGGTTAGTTTGAATAACTAGACATGCACTTGTGGAAGATTTAAACTGTGTAGGTTCCCGTGTGTGCATGCTACAAGACTTAGGTGTACATCAATGTGTATAAAAACACATCATTCATCATGTACTTAGAGAACAAGACTACATAAGAACATATCTAACCATTCTTGTGGAACCCTCAAGAATTGAAAAACCAGGGATACCTAAGATTAGAAATAAAGGGTTGATGAGCGGACTTACTCTTTCGCAAAAGTAGGATTTATCATGCATTGTAATGTTAAAATAATAGAAAGGATAGGGAGAAAAATTTGTACAATAAGGTAAAATAGGCAAAAAGAAAAAGTGAAGTGGGATCCTTGTGACTTGCTTTTTTATTGAAGATACTTTTTTGACCTTGGGGTTCTAAAATACTTTTAGGCTAGTTATGTTATGACGGCTTTTGTCACTTGTTTGGGGGTTGTAATGACTAATGTGACTTGTTTTGGATTTTTAAAGACTGGATATGTATAGTAGTATGACTTGTTTTTTGTTGATTATACTTGATAATAATAGTGGGTTTATCTTTGCTACGAAATGATATGAAATGAATAAGTTTTGATATGTATTAACATATCCGGGTTTTTGTTTAGTGATTTTTATTTTTGCTATTAAATAGATATTTTGCTAAGGAAATGGGTGACTCTGAGTTTTGATATTGTATTGCATATTTAGGTCTTTGTCTAGTTATAAATCCCACTTTTTATAACACAATAAATTATATATTGCATGCCAAATTTCTAGTAAATAAAGTAACAATATTCTTAGAAAGTAACATTCATTATTACAAACAAACACTCCCACATTTTATAAATAACATCCGATCTTAATATGACAAATAACATTCTTCCTTACCAACATTCTTACATCGCCAACAATACATACAAAGATATTTGAAAAATACTAAGGCAAAAAGCCCAATGACAATCAAACCAAGAAACATATGTGTCACCAATATGTCATGGTTTTGCCTCTCTCTTGGCTCATGCCTAGCCACTTCACGTCTCAAACATATTTTGTTGCTCAACTAATACAACCTGAGTCTTCAACACCCCTTCCATATTCCAAAGGAAGGTCGATATTTCTCCAATATACACTTGAGGGTGGTCACCACCTAATAAACGTTGCACATTCACACTTTAAAAAATGCATCTTTGGTTTCCTTTCTCATTCCTCTTTGTAACCTCGAGTTACATTTTTTACGTATACGATATAATGGTTATTCGAAACAAAAATCAATGTCTCATCCTTCCTATTCCTGTCACCTTTCGTGTTCCCGTTTCCATACCCACTATAACTTGACATCCTACATGGTACCATGACGGATTACATACAAATTCATCAACTTTCTTTAAGAACTAACTTTAACTACTAAAATCTAATATTAACAAATTTAGACAATCATTACAATTAACATCTCCCTTTAAAACTAATGACAAAAAACTCTCCAGTGCCGCTAAAATAGACAAAATAACAACTATCTTTAACACTAATGACAAATAATTGAATTTAATTTGGTTACACTAACTCAAACCTAAACTACAAACAAAACCAAAATTGACAACAAAATAAACCCTAAAACTAATTATATAACCCTAACAAACCTACTACGTTTCTCGCACTAATTTCCATCATATTATACAAAAATCAATTTATAATCAAAGTTACTAATTTTCAAAAATTACGAAAAGAAAATAACTAATTACCTAAACACATGACTAATTATATATACCCATCATACTACTACACTACTAACCCTATTTTTCATCACATTTAACAAAATCAAGTTATAATTGTTACACTTTAACAAATTTTTGAAAATTACGAAAGAAACCATAGAAAAGTTAAGTGATTTTAACACACTATTGTGTGAAAATAACAATTTAATTCGAAGTAGACAAATTTGTATATGCACAAACCTTGAATTAGCTTGAATTAAAAAAAGAATTAAAAGTTAAAAAGCTTAAAAACTCGACGGTAATGAGTGTGTAATGAAGAAAAGAAAAAAAAGTGTTTGATGTCTGGGAATTTTATATTAGTTAACGAGGCATTTGGGTAGCTTTGGATATTTAAAAAAATAAAATTAAAAAAGAACCCCTATATGTAGATAGGGCACGTGATGCACAACCTCCGTCAAAATATGGATGAATGGGAGGTTTAAGCAAAAGGTGTTTCACTCTAAGGAGGTAAAATGATATTTTTCTGTTGAGGGGAGTGGTTAAGAAATCTTGGCCGAGTTCAAGGAGGTTTAATAAATTTTGTCCGAGTTCAGTGCAAGTTTAAGCTATATCCCTTTCTTTTTGTTGCTACGATTGTTATTTTAAAATTCAAGTGTATAGCTATGGTTTATTCATTATTCAAGATTCATTCCATGTTTAAAAAGAAATTATTTATAATTGATATATAATTTATTTTGAATAGAATATAATTATAATTGGTTCACGAGATCTTAATTAGGTGAATCAGGTAAATTTCATTTTTTTGTTATAATATATTTTAATTTGAAAGCTCTAAATTAAGTCCTTAATTTTCTAGCATAATGGAGATGTTGAACTATCAATTATGTCTTGTCATTAGATTGTATAATTAAGGGAGGATGTCTAATTGAACGTATAAGTTTGGAATAAAGTGATAGTCTTGGTGATTTTCCTGTAGAAACATCACTCAGAGGGTTAGAGGAAAAATAAAGCAATGCAATTTTGACCGGTTTATGATATTGGACCAATGAGCACAAATTTTAAGCCTCAAGATATCTCTCTCATGGATAAAAATCACTGTTCTAAAATCTATTTTTTAACACAATAAATTATATAAATCTATTTTAAAAATTATATAAACCTAAAAAAATATTTAAATAAAAATCAAATTCGCCTATAATTTATTGTGTTAAGAAATAGATTTCTTTATTTTTTGTATTAAAAAATAGATTTTTATTTTTTATTTTTTAGCTTCCAAACCGCCTAGGCGCCTGGGTCCGTCTGGGCGCCGCCTAGGACCTTCTTAGACCTCCTAGAGGTGGCATGGGCCATTTCTAGAAGTTACACTACCTTCTAGCGCCTAGGCGCCGTCTAGGCCGATTTTTAGAACACCGATAAACATTGAGTTTTTTTCCTTGGCCAATTTTAGACGTGAAACTCACGAACGAGCCCAAATCGCACAACTTTTTAACTATTCTGGGCCTCACGAATCATTTTTCTTTGCTACTCGTTGGGCCTTCGATGATCCAAACAATCTACTTCTTTCGGTTCAACTCTAGAGTGTCACCTTGTATCTATTTATGTATTTCGCAAATGACTATTTGAGTATTAATAATGAGATTTCTCCTATTAGACGTTTCGCTTATCTTTTTCATCAAACTGTATTCATAATAGATGAATAAACTCATTGAATAAGGATAAAAGGATCAAAGCAACTTGGACAAAACCAAGCTTTTTAGATTAAGGTATCTTTTATAAAGGATGTCTCAAAACACATGAATATCGTAAATCATGTTATCAAAATTATATCCAGGCAAGCTTCAAGTACACACTTATATCGTGATCATGCCTAATAAATCTTTCAATGGAGTAATATTGCTATATATTTTACTTAAAAGCATCAAGTACATAAGAAAAAGTTTCCCAATACATAAAGATTAAATATATTTATAAAATAAGTACACGTTTCATCAATTTAAAACATTTAAATGAACAATTTTATGATCCTGGTACATTTATTCGTGGGATCGAAAAAGTTTAAGGCCACTGGTTATGCTTGAGTTCATACCGAGATAGGTGGGGAAAGGTCGTAGTCAAGTCCCCATAGCTCAAACGATCCTGAGACAAAATCATAGTGACCGCCCTTCAAAGCTAGAGTTTTGTTTACCAACCCATTCCTCACAAATGGATACGAGAGTAGGTTACTTAGAGACACGTTAACTGCCTCCTACAATACATTTTTTGTAAAGGATATATCAGTAAAATCAATTCGAAAACTATATAGATATTTTTGGTCAATTTTTTTTGTTATTGGGCGGGGCCATCACTCACCTGTGGTGCTAGTCTCATGCTAGATGATACCAACGATAAAAAAAATTAACACCACATATGGGTCCTACGGTGTTAGACCACACAATAATTTTCTTTCTTGTTCAAAATATCTTGTGTGGTCCAACATTGTAAGATAAGGTCACATGTGGTGTTAGTCTCGCACAAGAGAAAAATTCGACACCATAGGTGGCCCTAATTGTTAGACCACACGAGAATTTTTCTTCTTGATTTTAGACATGTATTTTATGAATTTAGGTGAAGATTAGGTCGAGACTACCTTTTCACAAGTTGTGCATTGATCATCAAAAGCGGCACCCTTTGCCTCAGCTATCACCTTAGTCTTGGCAGGTGAACATATCTTCACCCAGTCTTCGATGAAGTCACTATATATTGAAAATCATAAATGTCTAATGAGTGGTGAAATTATGTGAACATGGGTCGTTTGGGTCATATAAAGACCCATAATTCAGGGTGATATTTGAAACCATGATGGCTTAGAACGAGGAAAAATGGTGCTACATGGGCTCCGTATGCGACTTCCGGGATACAAACGGGCCACCGGGAAAAAGCATATTGCTTTGTCATGATTAATGGTGTTTTAAGGTCAAGTACCTAATCTAAAACTAATAAAACATTCATGATGAAACAAATTTTGCTCCATTGTCTGTTTTAAAAAAGAATTGTGTGATTTGGGCTTTATAAGTTTTCAGGTTGCAAATAGGACACTAGGCAAAACTCATCTCTTCACCATGATTAATGGTGTTATAAGGTCAAATTGCTAGCATGTAGACCTTAAAATAGTCATGTCAAAACAACGAGTTTTGCTCAGTCTCTTGTTTGCAACCCAAAAACTCACAAGCGAACCCCAAAACACACAACTTTTTGCATTTTCCGGACTTCAAATTTTATTTTTATCGGGTTTTCTAGATATTCCAGACTGGCTCACATAGGCAATGGGAATCCTAATGTTGCTTGCTTACGTGGAAGTAGGTCCTGCATCGGGGAAAGACATAAGCCCTTTGATTCCACCACAACAGCTATGACCGATGACTATGATGATCTCCACCTTGAGATGCAACACGGCGTATTCAATTGCCGCACCAACTCCAGAATACTTGGTCTGTTTAAAAGAACTATCAAACTCCTATTTTAAACATTTCTATAACAAAGCATTACAAGTTATATAGTTAAATTAACCTTGTCATATGGAGGAACCATGTTGGCAATGTTACGGACAACAAATGCTTCACCAGGTTGGAAGTCCAGGATATGAGATGGACAAACTCGAGAGTCTGAGCAGGCAAACACCATAAACTGCCATATAAAGGTATGTAATTTGTTTAGTATAGGATATTATATTCCCCAAGGCCCTATCTCAAAGTAAGGCTCGTGATACTTCATGAGGAAAATTTAGGGGGAAATTGGAGTTGTAACCCCATGGACCTCAAAATGCAGTATAAATCAGCTCGATTTTGTTTGAAAAACTTTGAGAACAAAAATATATTTGCCTCACGAGACATAGATTTAACCTATAAATAATTTTTTTAACTAAAAAGCATGAGAAAAAAAATTATAAATCCCAATAATATGTATTTTGTAATATTTAGTCCCAATACAATAACCTATATAAAATCAAAGTAATTATATATATCACCCAAATCCAGACCACCAAATAAACCACTCATGATTTGGTGTAATTTATTTAGAAGTACATCGTTAATCAAATGAAAATAAATAAATAGATTTACAATCCAAGTGCCAACTAATATAAATCACATCACGCCATATACATTAAATAAATATTAATTTTAATGGGTATATATATCATATTTATACAATTAACTCCTTTTTTTTACCTCGGCTATTTTTAAACTTTTAACTAATACAAAAGAAATATTTATTAATCCATCCTCAACTTCAATATGTGTTATTATAATGTAATTAACTTTTCACTTATTTAATATAATCGTTTATCAAAAAGAAAAAAGAAATTATTAGATCTTGTTTGATTTATGAAAACTATAGGTATTTTTTATTTTTAATTTTTAACAAAAACATGTTTAATTAGAGAAAATAAAAATAGATCTCTGAAAAATTCAATGAAACGATGTAATAAAAAAAATGATTACCTTGGGGGCTTGACCCTTGGCTAGCGTAGAATACAAGGTTGCATTCTGTCTGTTTCACAAATACAAAAGACATAATATTAGGGCCTTTTGGGTATGAGAGTATGATATGGGATTAGCTCACTGGTCAGGACCTTGGTCTATCAATTTAGTGGTACAAGTTTGAACCGAGTTAATCACTTCGAATCCAAAGTAACTCTTCTATTAAAAAAAAATCAGCCAGTTGCTTACTCATATTTTTCCTTCTTGAAAGTTGTGAAACCACTTTTGATACTCTGATCAGGGTCAAACTTCTCAAGGCTGGGCTTGGATGCCGTGGTTTTCAACTGGGCCGTGATTTTGTCTATTTTTCCTGCAGCAACTGGGCCAAGGTCTTCTCTCTCACTGCATTAAAAGTTCAAATATAAAAAAATTAGTTGTTCCATATGATATACTATTAACTACAAAACATATACTTGTTATATTACATAATAAATAACTTTTACAAGGAAAAAATTTATCAATTTTTTCAAATCATCTACCACTGTATATACTTATTTAACAATCTCATTTCTCTCTCACTTAATATATATATATATATATATATATATATATATATATATATATATATATATATACTCATTTTTTTCATTTTTTACAAATCAATATCAAATAAGCATTTACGAAAAAATGATATAAGAATTATAAAAAAATATATATAACATTATTCAACTTTTCTTTATCTAATAATGATAATCCTTGAAAACTTTCTTCGTTTTTTCTAAAATACCTTATAATCCTTAGAATTTAGAAAACATTTGCTTGGCTCCGACTCCATCTAACATTTTTCATAATATTTGAAAGTCAACTTATATTTATGAATGTCAAAAAAAAATACTTATATTTATGGGGTAATTAAAACAATTTAAGTTATTTTGCATAATATAAATATGTAATATAATTTTTACATAATATTAAAATCTAAAGAGAATTTGTTTGTATAATCTAATAAGGACCTATAATATAATTAATTAATTTTTTAAGAAATGAGTGTGTTGTCCTGATATTACCTAAGAAGTTTCTTAAGTCCTGCAATTGCTTCTTCATAGTTGTTTCCCATGATATCTTTTCTCTGCATTTGCTCAGTATATTAGATTTCACACACCGATTCTTACAAATGTTATCAACCAATAAATAACGTAAATGAAGATAACCATAAATAATGCATGAAAATCATAATTTATTACGTGAGAAAATGCAAAAATTCATGTATATATATATATATGTATTTTTGTTTTAAATATAAATTTCACCTGTTAAATTTTATCCAGACCCATGTGAAAATTTAAACGTAGAGAGAGAAAAAAAAAAAGTAGTCTCTTGAAGTTTCTCCAAGTACGCTAATAATGTGAGAAAGTATCATGAAACTTACGTGAAGTATTTATTGTTACTCCGCTATTTATGAGTTTTAGTCTCGTGCATCTATATACTTACGTGGAAACTTAAAATTAAACTAAGAATTGTTACACATTGTTTTGAAAACTAAAATGCAGTGTGCTTAAACTAATTAGTTTGACCAGTATATATTGTGAGTATTGTTAACGAAAAAACTTGATACTAAGCCGTTTTATGCAAACCTTGATGATGAGAAGTTTTTATGCAAAATCTTAATAATGCATTTTCTTTTTTTTTTGCTCAAAATCTTGATTATGGGTCGTTTGCATGAAAAAATTGAAAAAGAAAAGGAGTGAGATATCTAGAGTTGCTTTTATTCTTATGAACTCTTCAAGATCCAGAGATTAACCCGTTTTGGCCGGACCAGGCCGGGTGAGTTATTCAACGAGCCATGCATGGAAATAGAGAATGAAAAACGAGAGATTCGAGATTGAGAGAATGTACCAGATGGGGGTGATGATGATATGAGAAGGGGCAACAAAAACAAGACTAAGAAGAGTTGGTGCAAAAGAATGTGGTTTTCATTTGATTTATAGTGAATAGATTTACCATTTGATAAATAAATAAATATATAAAATGTATAGACATTAGATAATGAAAGCGATTGAAGAACAAATTAGAGCTTCTACTTTTATAGATGATGGTTTGCAATGGAGATTGTTTTTTTTATCTTTATTTGAGTAGTCAAATCAAATTCTTTGAGGGAAACAGTACCTAATAAATAGTTTTATTTGTCAAAACACTTCGAGCATGGCAAAAATATTACTTATGGCTTGTGAAAAAGAAATCTATTATGGGTTGATCGTTTTAGGCACAATTTTATCTAATGAAATGAGTAAAGTCAATTGTTAAGTTAAAGTTGAATACGATCGTCCTTTTTTCTTTTGGACGCAATACGATCGTCCTTTTAAAACTTTAGATTTAAGCTTTGAGTTTCACAAAGGTTTCAAAAAAGAGTTTAGAAAACAAATTAAAGAACACAATTTAACGTTTTTAATCTCTTCTAACTTCTATAAGGTTTACTCATTTAAACATGGTTACAATTAATAATAGGCACGGTTTTGGGTGTTGTATCTTGTACGTCCAATTGTAACATAAATAGATAGATGAAAAATTTCGATCCAAACATTTTATTAATAAACGTTGTTTTACACTCACCTATATCCGTTCCCTAACCATGAGTTTATTCCCGAAAGTGTCAAAATATTAAATTGATAAGTACATTAACTTACTAATAACCCATTTATCATCTAATTTAAACATCTTTTCTTTTCTTTTTTTGGACAGGTAAACATCTATTATCTATTTGAGTATTTAAGATTTAAAACCTAATGTTGTGACAATACAAGCCTTAACATCGTTATCGACTCATGCATTTGGGTGGACATTATTCTCCTTAAACCTCAAATGAAATGTATGTGGAGGTGTGAAGCTTGTCAGAATAAGAGGGAATTAATCCAAGATAATAATTTACACGTATAGAGAATTATACCATATACACGATCATAGAGATAAGATTCTATCTCTAAAACTTGGTCCTAGTTCTCTTCCTCATCACCTTTCACTTCACTCCCTTAATCTAAATTCTACTCTCTCGTACGTGGCCAAACATTGTGTCTTCAACTAGCTAGGGTACCCTCCAGTCCGAAGAGAAGAAAAATATGAGTAAATTAAAAAAGGACATTAATCCCTGGTGAATAAACTTTTTACCTTTGTTTGGAGTATGGTTTTCTTTTTGATATGTTTTTACTATATATAGAAATTAAATTTTTAAAAACGGCTTCGATCTTGCCCTGCACCTTACTGTTCAGCTTAATTTAACTCAAGTTTCTCTTTATTGATACACTGTGGCTTTCCATATCAAGACTATATATTGGTAGGTAAGCATTTCATGATTAGGAACAATTTTGATATTTAAGAAATTAGGTGGTAATGATTTTAAAACCTTAAAAACCTTCATCCATGCTCAGATAACCAGGAATTAAAGACTATCAGCACTAATTTAATTTATATATATAGGGGCTATTACCGAGTAAATTGTTACCATGAGCTTTTCTTGTTTTACAAGACCTACATGCTTGTTGTATCAAAGAACGGATCATATGTAGCAGATTAACGAAATCTTATACTCATACAGTTAATCTTGAAATTTATGACATATGAATGCCAAGAAGTAGCTAGATTGTTGGTGTTTGAAGTGAAAAGTAAAAGAAAAATAAATCAACCACCATCCCCTAGAAAGGTGGAGACTAATGAATGGAATGAGAAATGAATGAAAATATATATAAATTAGTGAAGCCTGGTTTCATGCATGGCTTTAAGATTTAAAAATGTCAACATTCTTGTGTCATAGTTTCAACATAGTACTTGCCTTACTATTTTGTTTCTAATCCAAAACATATATTTAAAAAGAAAAATTACACAAACAAAAGAGAGAAGCTAAATGAGGGGTATGAAATGACCACTAGAGACATAACAATAATCGTCTAAGTTTTTGGTATCGTTCCTTAATCTACTCTTAACCAAAATATCGGAAATAAAATAGTAAAAAAAAAATGACAAAGTTGTTACTAAAACTCCAAATAACAAAACCATCGACATCCAAAATAAACAACTTCGTCGATCCAACCTAAAAGGAAGAGATACGCAACTCTACGCACCAAGAGAAACCGAAACCCATGACTCAATAAAAATACAGAAAAACCACCACCAACCAGCACCTAATCTGCAAAGTAGAAAAAATTGTTAAGAACAAAAGCAGGCTTTAAACCATACCTACAAGGAGGATTGCCACGATAAAGGATGATGTTTTAAACTGTGAAAAGGGATAACTCTCAGGAAGGGGTAAAAAGAACATCCTAGAAAGCAGTCTAAACGAGACACTGAAACTAATAACAAAATGACAACAACTCACAAACCTCGGGAACATAACGACACACATTACGAAACAGAATAATAACAACTCATAAACCTGCAAAACGAGTTTAGATTAGAATCTCTAGTCTGGTTATCCTTGATTCTGCTAACTTGTTGTGCTCATCACAACCTTTCTAATTATCACCTAACTTTTCTACAAACATTTAAACACATTGCTTGCATCACTTGCACTATTATTTGCATCCATGGTTGAGATGAAACAATCCCCATTTTATTCTCCTAACCTGCGAACTAATTAACCATTCCTATCGGATGTTAAGAATCACTAGGTAATGAAATCATATCCAAATTCAGACAAACCTTGGTAATTTCAGTATTTAAAAGACACTATACATTAGCGTCTCATTCATTCAATCACGTTTTCCTTTTGGTTTAATAACTTTCCAGTCGAAGTCGATAAAATAAAACTAGATTAATTATCACTCAAAAGAACAAAAAAATAATTATTGAGATTTGAACCCAAGCCCTTTGGACCAGAACCTTAATCTGGCGCCTTAGATCAACTCGGGCATATCAACAACTCACCAATTTTGGGAACATAACGACACACACTACTGAACACAATAGTAAAAACTCATAAACCTGCAACACGAGTACTCAGTCCAATTGTCCTTGATTCCGCTAACTTGTTATGCTCTTTACAACCTTCCTAATTATCACCCAACTTTTCTACAAAGCTTGCATCACTTGAACTATTATTTGCATCCATGGTTGAGATGAAACAATCCTCATTTCCTTCTCCAAACCAGCGAACTATTGGAACCATTCCTATCGAATGTTAAGAATCACTAGGTAATGAAATTATATCTGTTTTCAAACAAACTTTGGTAATTTCAGAATTTGAAAGACACTCTACATTAGGATTAATTCATCCGTTCAATCTCGTTTTCCTTTTGATGTAAAAACGATTTCAGACAAAGTCTCTAAAATAAAACTAAATTAATTATCACCCGAAAAAACAAAAATATAATTGTTGACAGTGGGATTTGAACCCACGCCCTTTCGGACCAGAACCTTAATCTGGCGCCTTAGACCAACTCGGCCATATCAACAATACACCAATCATAGGAACAGAATGACACACACTACTGAACACAATAGTAACAACTCATAAACTTGCAAACCGAGTTTAGAATCTCTAGTCTGATTGTCTATGATTCCGCTAACTTGTCGTGCTCTTTACAACCTTCCTAATTATCACCCAACTTTTCTACAAACACTTAAACACGTTGCTTGCATCACTTGAACTATTATTTGCATCAATGGTTGAGACGAAACAATCCCCATTTCCTTCTCCAAACCAGCGAACTGATGGAACCATTCCTACCGGATGTTAAGAATCGCTAGGTAATGAAATCATATCCGTTTTCAAACAAACTTTAGTATTTTCACAGTTCGAAAGACACTCTACATTAGCGTTAATCTCAGTAGTTCAATCCCGTTTTCTTTTTGATTTGAAACTATTTTAGTCAAATTCTCTAAAATGAAACTAAATTAATTATCATTCGGAAGAAAAAAAAAAAGAGAACTGATGGAACCATTTCTACCGGATGTTAAGAATCACTAGGTAATGAAATCATATCCGTTTCTAAACAAACTTTGGTATTTTCACAGTATGAAAGACTCTACATTAGCATTAATCTCACCCGTTCAATCCCGTTTTCCTTTTGATTTGAAAACTATTTTAGTCAAATTCTCTAAAATGAAACTAAATTAATTATCATCCGGAAGAAGAAAAAGGTAATTGTTGACAGTGGGATTTGAACCCACGCCCTTTCGGACCAGAACCTTAATCTGGCGCCTTAGACCAACTCGGCCATATCAACAATGTGAAACACATAGTTAAATTTAATTGGATTACACAAATTCATCATAATCACAAGGGACCTGTGTTAATTATTCTTTCAAACAATATTCAAAAAGTAATGATATTTATCACCTTTTTTTAGTTCACCCTTGTATCATCTTTATGTATCACCTTATGTGGCATTAAATTAAAAAAGAAAAATGTAATTACCAAATAAAAACACTCTAATTGGTGATTAAAACTTCTACATAATTCTACATAAGAGTTGATGTAAGGGTAAACCAAAAAATGACGATATTTAATTGCTCTTTTCAAACAACAATCTACCTCAATTATGGAAATACCCCCTCACCTCTTTTAAAAAAAAATTAATTCCTGCCCCTGTCCAAAATTAGACGTTGAATGGCACTCACACGCCAAAAATAGGTGGGAATTATAGTTCATCTTTTAACTTTTTAAATTGTGTTTTTACCTGTTTACTCCCGAGGTCTCTAAATCTATTAACTCCATTTCCAACACTTCAAACCGATTTCTGTTCCAGTTACATTCATTATATATACTTACATATTATAAACACATCATATAATGCTAATAAATTATAGGGTGAATTATATATAGGGTCTTAGAGACACTATTTTTTCTCTATAGAGTAGTGTCTTGAAAGTTGTTATTCTTAGGGACCTCATTTTTTACAATAGTCTTTCCTACCCTTACTAACACTAAAAGACAAAAGAATATGATGTCACTGTTTCTCTCTCCTCTACCACTACCCACCTACCACACCTACCCACCTACCACCTATCTCCGACCTCCGGCCACCGACCACCGACCTCCGACCACCCACCACCGACCTCCGACCACCAGTCACCGGTCACCGGAAAAAACATAGAGTACTCTGAGAAAAACATAGAGTACTCTGAGAAAAACATAGAGTACTCTGAGAAAAACATAGAGTACTCTATATATTTTAATGAATATTCTAAAAATCCGACCACCTACCACCGGCTGCAAGAAAAATGCAGAGTACTATATAAAAATGTAGAGTACTCTAAGAAAAACTCGGAGTACTCTAAGAAATTCTCGGAGTACTCTAAGAAATTCTATGAGTACTCTTAAAATTTGGGGTACTATTAAAAAACACAAAGAGTATAATCGAGAATGCTAGAAAAATAAAATTATTGAGTAATATTTAAAAAAAAAAAGCACATTTACACATTTTATTACAAGATAAAAAAAACCCTGACTAGTTTGACCAGATCTAGATCTGGTCAACCATTTACAAAGAAACAAAAAAAAAAAAAAAAAAGGGGCTCGATCTGCTAAGCGTCGGAGGTCTTCACGGAACCACCACCACCATGACGAGCAGGAGCTTCTAGATGTGAGCTGAAGAAGGAGATTCGAATCGGAATGAGCTTCGAGATGTGAGCTGAAGAAGGAGCAGATCTCCGGCGAGCTAGGGTTTCGCTGGAAACCCGACGGTGCTGGAACGAAGAAGAGCAGCAGCGAGGATCGATCTCCATCTTTTTGCTGCCATGGTTATTCAAGCTTCGACGAGGCTATGGTTTTGCAGCTCCGACGAGGCAAGGTTGTTGCAGCTCCGACGATGCTAGGGTTCCGCCTGTTGCTGCTGGATCGATGAAGAACAGCAAGGATCGAAGGAAGCGGGAGGAGGGAGGTGGTGGTGCTATGGTGGAGGTTGATGGAGGTGGTGGTGGCGGTGGCGGTGGTGGTGGCGGTTTGGGAGATGAGGGAGGAGAGAGAACTAGGGGAGGTGAGATTATAATGAGCTGAAATTAGAAATGGGAATAATTAGTATATATAGGTATATAAAAAACAAAAGAGGGTAGTCTAGTAATTGGGGTTTTGGGGTTCATGTGTTAAAAAGTTAATTAGGTCTTTAGTAAGAAGAGGCTCTAGTAGGGGGTGGTATCTTAAAGAGGGGTGTGTCTTCAAGACCCTAAGTGTCATTATCTCTAAATTATATTTATTCTCTTTGATTGTAATTGAAATAGTCCAATTAAAATGGGGTTGGAGGAATTTTAAAATGCTTGAACATTCATACTTCTCTGTCCAGCTCTATATGTCCAACCATTACAAAAATAGTATTCAATATTATTTATCCTTTAGTAATATCAACAAAACATTTTTCAATATTTTTCAATATTATTCTTAATTAAATAATAGAAATAAAAGTGCAATAAATAACCTCATTCATATTAAGTAAGGAAATATGAAGAAAGTTATGCTTTATTTCCAATTACAATATAACTAAACTACTCCTTTGATACTTTATTTCCAAGAACTATATAGTGATGATATATGGATTCGGTTACAATACAGTCCCGGGCCCCACTACTTTGGAGCTAGTTTTATCGGACAAACTGAAAATGCGACACATCGAGCTGCTTTTGCTAACATAAACCGCTCATTTTCCGTCAATGGTCTCTCAATCACCTTAATAATATTTGCATCCTAAAAATAGCGTCTTTGAGAAACTTTATAAAAAGGACTAAAATTGCAATATTTAATATAAAATATTTACCTTTTTAGGTTGTTGAAGAGAAGGTCTAACATTAGCTACATCACCAATTATAATCACGTTATTCAAATTCCCACTTTGATCCCTTTCAGTTGGTGAAACTGTTGAGTGTCTCCATTGTTCGTTAACTATATACTTGTAGTAATATCTAAAATGAAAAAACAAAGTGGATTTTTTAAATTAATTAATTGCATTATAAGTCCCTATATTTTTTAACTTACTTCCCTTGTGAAAGCCTAACTTCCGCTTCAAATCGTGGGCCCCCCTTATGTACTGCCTTAATCGGTTCTTTCCAATTCTCTGTAAAATCTCCAACTAATGACACATCCTCTCCCTAATTTTTTTTTTAAAAAAAATCATATAAACAACAAAATAAATCCACAAATTATTAATATAAATTCTGAAAATAAATATATATATATATATTTTAAAAACTTATGGTTACACCTCAAAACTTCTAAAAACTTCTATGTTGGTTTTAAAGTAAAAATAAACCTAGTTTGTTGAATATAAATTATTTTGAATAATATAGGGACCTATAATGCAATTAATTAAAAAATATAACTTATTTTGCATAGTGTAAGGACTAAAGTGTATTTTTTGAAAAATATAGGGACTTATAGGGATAAAATACCTCATGTCCGATCCACACAAAGGTTGCAGAATGTGTTGCGGGTCCATCGTGGGTCCCATTTTCCACCATTGCTATAAGATCCCATGTAGCCCAAGCAATTGCTGGCCTAGAAAAAAACAAAAATTTGATATAATTGGTCCTTTATTTTAGACCTTTTTGACAACTTAGTCCCTTATTTAGTGAATCTTCCTTATTTCTGGATTTTGTGAAAATGTTTGTCCATATGCTGTATATCAATTATAGGTTATCACCATATTATTGATGTGATAAAAGACTAAAATACCCTTATAAGTGGTATTTTTGCTAGATTAGGGGCTAAAATGTCAAAATAAACAAATATAGAGTACTAACATCATAACAAGTTGCAAAATAAGGGTTTAAAATGTTATATTTGCAAAACAAGGGACTAAAATGTCAAAATATGCAAAGATAACATACCAACATTGCTACAAAAAATGCAAAATTAGGAATTAAAGATGTTATTTTTGCAAAGATAAATTAAAATATCAAAATATGCAGAAGATCATTCTAACCTTGTCATGATTGCAAAATAAGGGGTTAAAATGTCATTTTTGCAACATAAGGGGATAAAATGTCAAAATATGCAAAGAAAACACACCATTGTTGTTCACAAAAAATTAAAAAATAAGGTGTTTATCCAAGACAAGGGTCTAAAACGTTAAAATATCCTAGCGTTGTCACAAAAATTGCAAAACAAGGGGTTAAAATTTTACTGTTACAAGTCTAAGGGACTAGAACATCAAAATGTGCAAAGATAACATACCAACATTATCACAAAAATGCAATATAAGGAGTTAACATGTTATTTTTCCAAGATAGGACTAAAATGGCAATATACACAAAGATAACATATCAACATTGTCAAAATTTGCAATATAAAAGGGTTAAAATGTTACTTCTACGATATAAGAGATTAAAATACCAATATACGCAATGACGAAAAATTGCAAAAAAAAAAAAATTTGTCACCAAACTATTTGCAAGATAACGCACTAAAATATCAAAATATGAAAAAATAAAGAGTAATGCTGGATATCACCCCAAATTGCATCGTCTTTATATAGCCCCTTATGTGGACCAATCATAAAAGAGAGAGAAAATGATAAATCATGAAAGAGAAATCACATGATTAGTCCATTTTGATACAATTTGGGGTGATATCCCGCATTACTCATAAAAATAAATAGTACTGAAGTATCAAAAAATTCCAAAATAAGGCGCTAAAAAAATGTCAAAAACTAGAAAATAAAGGACTAAAATGTAAAAATAAAGAAAGAGATTAGATGAAAAGAAACCTGTCAGGCCTACACGAATGTAAACTAGTAACATAATTATAAGCAGCGTTAAGGGAAGTATCGGTCATCCAGTGTAAATACGCAATTACACAAGCAGGTGACCTATCAAAACCGGTTGTACAAGTCACATAAACCCGATGATTCTTTTTTAATAACCGTAATAACAGTCCAACACAAAACGGTAATTTTTGCCTCATATCAAACGAATCTACTTCCCTGTTAAAAAAAATCAAAATTATATTATTTATATATTCGTACGGACGGCACCGGGTTTTTTTTTTTTTTTTTTAAATTAACTAGTTTCTATATTTTACCTTATAGAATAATTGATCATGAGGATATTAAATTGTTGACATGAATCTTTGATTAAGTTCAAATTTAATCCCCAATTTTCAGCTTCGATTCCACTTTGGAAATTCAACACAGCAGTGACTCCCTAAAGCAGACTTAATTGCACTTTAGGTCCCAATAATAATAAGTATATAATATTTTATAACTATACCGCAACATTTGCTAATGTCTCTACATCAGCTTCTGTTTGTATGCATGATCCCACATAAATTTGCTCTGTTATCTGTCAACATAAAAACATATTATATAATTTTATTTTATTTTTCTTCTTTTCTTAGAAATTTAATTACTAGTATAATATTAAATATTTTTTCTGAAAACTTCAATAATAGCATAGCTTAAAGCTTATTTTATGAAATGTCCAAAAAACAAATAAAAAACTTATTTAATGCACTATATGGCACTATTTTGATATTTGAGTTAACAGCACTAAAAGACTATAAGTCTTTATACTATGCGATAGCCTATAGGCCATTATATTAATTATATATTTAATTGCAATGTAAGTCTCTATGTTATACAAAATTTGCACTATATGCCCCTATAATAAATTTTTGAGATAATTTTACTTTAAGTCCCTATATTACACTAAAATTGCACTATAGCCTATAGGCCCCTGTACTATTTTTTGAGTTGCAAAAACTACACTACAACCCCTATGTTGAACTTTTTTTTGAGTTAACTGCACTATAGCACATAGGCTCATATATTAATTATTTATTCAATTGCACTATAAGTCCCTATATTATACAAAAATTGCACTATAGGCCCATGTACACTATTTTTTGAGTTGCAAAAATTATACTACAACCCCTATATTAAACGTTTTTTGAGTTAATTGCACTATAGCGTATAGGCTCAAATATTAATTACTTATTTAATTGCACTATAGGCCCCTGTACTATTTTTTGAGTTGCAAAATTACACTTACACTATAATAACCCATATATTATACTTTTTTTTGAGTTAATTGCACTAAATTCTATAGGCTCCTATATAATTATTTATTAAATTGCACTATAAGTCCCTATATTATACAAAATTTGCACTATATGCTCCTATATTAAATTTTTGAGTTAATTTCACTATAAGTCCCTATATTAGGCAAAAATTGCACTCTAGGCCCATGTATTAATTTTTTACATTGCAAACATTACACTATACGCCCCTATTTGAAACTTTTTTTTAGTTAATTGCACTATACAAACATTGCACGATAGACCCCTACATTAATTTTTTGAGTTGGTTGCACTATAAGTCCATATATTATGCAAAAATTACACTATAAGCCATTATATTAAATATTCAAGTTTCTTGCACTATACGTTCCTATATCATGCAAAAAATTGCACTATAGACTCTTACATTAATTTTTTTGAGTTGATTGCACTATAGGTCCCCAAATCATGCAAAAATGACACTATAATCCCCTATACTGAACTTTTTAAGGTTAATTGCATTATGATCCCCTATATTATTAGAAAAATTCTCTATAGTTACCAACTCTTATACTAATTTGTTTGAGTTGATTGCACATTTGCACTATAGGCTACTATATTATGCAAAAATTACACTCTAAGCCCCTATATTAAACTTTTTTTAGTTAATTGCACTATAAGTCCCTATATTATACAAAATAACCTATGTTTCATCATACAAACAACAAAACAACTCAAAGAGTCTCGAAACATAATTTTAAAAAAAGCTTGGGGGCTAAATGAAGATTCTTATAAATTGTGGGACCCACAAAGTACCTTAGTATAACGCATACCACGAGTATGATTATACTGAAGCTCTCCTTTCGATCTATCCAAAGCTTTAACATATTCTTCCAATGGAAAACTTCCGTGGGCCCACTCACCATCTCCCGATACTTTTTCCGAAAAAATCGATACGAGTTGACTAAATGGTAACGCTAATGTGTTTTTAACCGAGTTGACTTCACTATTTTCGGTCAAACTAGTCAACCCTTTAGAAGTTAAATACTTCGAAGAATATGTAACAAAACCTGAATTTCCACTTATATTTGAAATTAACATGTTTTTATTCCATGTAATCATTGAAACTCGACCTCTATTATAGTATAAATCAAGTTCATCCATTAAATAAAGTTGATGTATTGGAAAAGGAGCAAATGGTCTTTCTAGTACTAAGCTACATGAGTTTGAATTTCCCTTCCTCATATTTCTGCGAAAAAAAAAAAGTTTTAGGGTATATTTTGTATATTGTACATAATATAGGGACTAATTTGCAATTATTGCTAATTTTCGTACTCTGTATCACCGTAATCCTTGATCTCGATTAGCTTTCCACCTGATGATTCACTAACTTTCTTCAATGTGTCACCGACCATTATAATCCTTGACTTCTCAGCATTTCCCTGTTATAATAACATAATATAGGGACCTAGATGCAATTTTTAAAGTATTGAAAAGTATTGAAAAGTATTGAAAAGTGAGAACTGACCCCTTTTTGGAGAGAATGAACGAAAATCTTTCCATCAATGGAAAGTGCAAAGCGAATCCCCATTGGTCTATCTAAAGTAACCATATACTCGTTTAAGTTCATTTTCAATCCATTATTAGTAGACATCGCAAAAACCCTAGGTGAACTTCTTCT
Organism: Nemophila menziesii; assembly: GCA_029959085.1. NCBI lineage: Eukaryota > Viridiplantae > Streptophyta > Magnoliopsida > Boraginales > Hydrophyllaceae > Nemophila > Nemophila menziesii. Next base: position 147,189,259 of record JARWIR010000001.1, read on the forward strand.
ATAACTAAAATTGCACCGTCGATTCTCCGATGAGTTTAACGGCGACGATCTTCCTAATGTTACATTTCTGCCCCAAAATGAGGAAGAATTTATACTTTTGTACACCGTCTCTGAGCTACTGAATATTCCATAATTTGCTTGCAATGAACTCATTTTTACTGCTTTTTTTTTGGGTGTGTGTGAATTCGCAATTGATAAACTAATTTAGTACTAAAAATTCAACAAACATAGCTTTTGATGATAATTAATGAATGTTTGATATAATATTGCCGTGAGATTTGAGGTGAGTCTTGGGAAGTGAACTCTCTCATGGAAGAAGAGAGAATGCAAGAGAAACTTTGCCACTCAGTTGAGGTAAGGTATGGTCAGCTATGTAGGACCCAGTCCACGTGGAGTATGAGATGACTTTTTTGGACTTATTGACACGTGGCGTCGAAAAGATTTTCTACTTTGCTGGAAAAAAGAAAAGGTGCGCGAATCGACATACAATAGGTGTCAAAAATGTTATGACAATTCTTATTACAATAAAGGGAAATTACCAAATGCTCCCTTGAAAGGTAAACTATATCGTTTTCTTTCTTTTTTTTCAAAAAGAGGTAGACTATATCTAAAGGTTTTATAAAAATTAATTCAGATGCATCTTTTTTAAAGAATAATAACAAGGCCTCATATGCTTGTATTACTCGTGACTCAACAGGGTACATGGTGGATGGTTTTGCGAGGAAGATGGATGCAAATTCAAGTCTTGAAGCAGAAGCTAGTGGGTTGGCTCAAGCATGTGAAATGGCAGCAGCTTACCCACCTGGTTCTGTAGAAATTGAATGTGATAACTTAGTCCTTGTAAATCAAGTAGTTTTTGGTAGGAAATTGTTTTGTAATATCCATAACTTAGCTAACTTCATTCTCAAGTGTAAAGTTAAGAATAGGATTAAAATCTCCTTTGTTAGGAGATCTAAAAACTATGCTGCTGATTGGGTGGCTAAACAAGAGCTTAAAAGTGCATTTTTTAGCCTTTGAAACTTATTTTCACCTCCTCAATTAGCAAGACTTCTTAGAGCGGATTTTGATCCTTTAGGGATAGGCTGATGTATTTTGGTATTCTTGAAGTTTTTATATAAGTACTTCTTTCGACTAAAAAAAAAGAAGACTATATCTAAAGGTATACTGCATAAAGGTTATTTAAAGTTGGGAGGATTGTAATTTTGAAGATAAAGTAAAGGTAATTTTATGTTATTTTCAAAATGGATGTATTAAAACACAAAGGAAAGTAAAAAATTCAATCACTTAATCAGGTATCGAGGTCTATTGATGAGTTAATCAAATTGGAGATAACAAACTTGACCAATTATCTAAAAAAATATTATATTTAAAATTTTTAACTAAAATATTTGTCTCTATAATTTTATTTAGAAACATATCTAACAAAAATAAAAGATTTTTAGTTGAAGATTCTTTCTCAAGATCTAAGTATCCCCACCAAATCATTTCTTACTAAAGGTTAATTATAAGATTTAACAATAATAAATATTATTTTTACTATCCATTATACCTTAAAAAAAAAATTCTTTACCTAATATATATAATAAATCATAATATAAACACACATTTTTCACCTACAAACACTAATAATCTTTTAAAAACCCTCTTCATAATCCACCCATTGGAAATCTTCTTCTCGGTGATTAAACGACGACACATCTACCATCTTCTTTAGCATCCTCCATTCACGACATGGTGATGGTGATCTTCGAAGATATTGAGTCAAAGATCCATGGCTTCCACCTATTCCTCGGCTAGTCCATGGCTTCTTCATGGCGACAAAACGAAAACAACACTGGAATCCACTCTTCTTCAGGCGAGCTTCGATCCCATGGCATGTAACACGAAGAAAAAGTTTCTCTTGCAGTTGTTATGAAAAAGCTCTCATTTCATGGACCAGATATCTTTGTTCTCGGGTGAAGCCTTGTTCGTTGAGCTTCCATGTACGCCGCAAGATAAGGTGCACGTCAATGCATTAATGTCCAGCAACTTCGTTCGTGGATTAATGATACCATGGAGAACAGATATTTTGTAGCCATGGCAGGAGAACTTTGAACCTCCAATCGTGAAGCAAGGAAGCAGGAGCCAGCCATTTGTGGATCTGCTATGTAGTGTTAAAAGCTTAGGTGTTTTTTAAAATTTAATGATTTTGTGTCAATACTTAGTGATTTTGCATTAGTACTCAGTTATTTTGTGTTTATACTCATTGATTATTGAAACTTCTATAATATTTATATTCTCAGTGATTGTGTGTTAATACTCAATGATTTTGAGTTAATACTCATTAATTAATTGTAACTTCTGCGATTTCAAATACTAGGTGATTTTATGTTAGAACTCATTGATTTTGTGTTAATACTCAATAATTTTGTGTCAATACTCAGTGATTTTAAATAATACTCAAAGAATTCACTAAGCATGCTCAGAGATTTTCTGAGTATACTGAGTGAAATCTCGTATACTCAGAGATATTTTTGGCACTATATATAATCTCGTTACTTAGTGAAATTACTGAGTACGCTTCAGGTGGTGGTGTCGACGGCGGTCGGTGGGTGGTGGTTGGAGATGAAAAATATTGTTTCTCAGTAAAATCACTGCATACGCCCGGGTGGCGGTTGGTGGGTGGTGACCAGAAACAGTACATATACTCAGTGACTCAATACTCAATGCCTCGATACTTAGTGACTCAATGGTCTCTTCTTTTTGCCAATCGTTTATTGTTTTTATGTGGATTTGTTTTTTAAGGTATTTTAGTATTTTAGTATTTTAGTACTTTTTGTGGTCTAGTCACCTGATCAATATTGGCAATAAAATTGGTTTTCAAGACCCGATATGTCAATTACCCTATAAATAAAAGGTCTAAAACTGATGAAATTTTTAATTATATGCATAAGAGATTGAACTCTCCAGTTGGATTCAAACATCATAGAAATATCTTAGGGAATCTTGCGATAGTCGGTGTGAATCACAAACTTCCTAATTTTGAATTCGTTAGCACCCACGCATGTCGTTGGTTGTCTCATATCTACCAATAATAGTAATACATATAGGTTCTTGGTGGCTGGTGAAGGAAGTGTCACTAGAAAATATCAAATTCTGATCCAAGAATCGTAGTTGATTCTAACATTGTGGTGTGTGAGGTGAAATCTGATGGTTTCGACTTTCAGAATTTTTTCCTGTCAACACCAAAAGTTTCCCTTATTAAGTTTTCAATAAGGATTCTGATCGATTTGGTATTTTATTTAGTACCTTCAAACATGTTTTTCACCCTGTCAACTCAAATGTTCCATACCACGATCAGGATCTTTCGGTCTCACCCCAAATCATTTCCTTCTTTAATCACTTGAAGGATCTATATGTCAATGTCACACAAGTCGGATATCTCAAGAGAGTTTCGAAAAAAGAAGTCCTCCCAAATCTTAAAACTGATCTTACATCTAAGAAATATGTGCTCAACATTTTTGATAGGATGGTTGCAAAAATAATAATGTTAAATTGAAGCATATTTTATTTTAAAGAGAGTAGCATCCACGATAAAATTCAACCAAAAAGTATAACATCTAAAATATTTCTAATATTTGACACCAACCGTACAGGATTTGTATAACATGATTTTTGACTTTTCTTAGTTGGTGTTGCATGTTTGGCCATTGGCCATACTAGTTGGTGATATGTGTCTGAGTATGTTCATGAATAATGCCGACCAATCATCTAAACCCTGACCCCCTAGGTAGCGCCTTCCACTCGGGAGGTTTTTTGGTCGTGTGGAATGATTGCATGAAACTTGAAGTTATATTTTGTAATCGTTATTTTGCTGTTCTCTTTATTAATGATATTATATTTCCGTATTATATTATTTGTGTGCATGCGCCTAATAATTATGAAGATAGATTAACAGTTTGGAATCAAATCACCACTTGGAATGACAAAAATAAGAAACCGTGGCTACTTATGGGAGACTTCAACAATATACTAAACATGGAAGACAAATGTAGCTCTTCTCCTCCAAATACACAACAAATCATTGATTTCAAAAACTTTATCAACCATAATGGACTTGCAGAAATCAACTCAACTGGGTGTAATTTCACGTGGAACAATAGACAACAAGGAAACAAAACAGTTAAGAGCAAGATAGATAGAGCTTTTGGCTCGTATGAATGGATGACCAAACATTGTAATGCTCAGGTCTTTATACCTCCAGCTGTTGGTTCAGACCATTCACCGCTCATATTACAATATAACTTGAAAGCGCCAAGGGGTAAAAAATACTTTAAATTTGAATCTCATTGGCTTGATAATAATGAATGCAGAGATGTGGTTCAACAAAGTTGGGAAAGCCCCTCAAATCAAGAACCTCTACTGAACTACCAGGGAAAAAAATATTCAACAACTCAAGCGCTGAAAATATGGAGCAAAATCACATTTAAGAATCATCAGGAACAGATAAAACGAATTCAAGAAAGACTGATACAAATAACAAATATGAAGCCAACGATAGAAAACCAAATAGAAGAAGAGGAATTAAGAAAAGAACTCTCTTTTGAATACAAGTGTGAGGAAAAGTACTGGGCAGATAGAGCTCGTCAACAATGGCTCACCTGTGGCGATAGAAATACAAAATTCTTTCATATGGCGACAATGCAAAGGAGGTCAATAAACAAAATCACGAGAATAAAAGACCCACAAGGAGTATGGATAGAAGAAATATCGGAAGTCAAAATGAATTTCCAAATATTCTACAACCAGCTCTTTGAAGAAAAACAAGGAGACAGAGGACAAATTAACAACGCATTACGTTTCATCAAACCAAAAATTACGGAAGAAATGAACCATAATCTGACAAAAAACCCTACAATGGAGGAACTGGAAGCGGCCCTTAACAATCTGTCTCCAACAAAGGCTCCAGGACCAGACGGCCTGAACGGTAAATTCTATATAGAATTCTGGGATATCATTAAATATGATGTTTTCAGAGTCGTCGAAGATTTTTTCAAAAATAACATTCCTTTGAAAGACATGAATGATACTCTTATAACCCTTATTCCGAAAGGAGATATACAGGAAATTCTGGGCGATTATAGACCGATATCGTGCATTAACTTTGGATATAAACTAATAGCAAAGATACTAGCGAATCGACTCCAAAAAATAATGAATGAAATAGTCTCACCAACACAAGCGGCCTTCATTAAAGGAAGAGCCATTCAAGACAATATCATTATCGCACAAGAATTGTCGTATTACATGACACGAAAAAGGAAAAATCCAAAACCGATGGCGAGCATAAAAATAGACATGGCAAAGGCTTATGACCAAGTAAGATGGGACTTCATTATTACACTTTTGGAAAAACTTGGGTTTCATAACAAATGGACACAATGGATTAAGACATGTATAACGGATGTCACTTTCCAAATCAACTTCAATGGACAGAGAACGCCTAAGTTCAAATCAGGAAGAGGGCTTAGACAAGGTGATCCGCTTTCCCCTTTTCTTTTTTCAATAATGACAGAAGCTCTTATTAGTCTAATTGACGCTGCGTGTAATGACGGTAAGATACAAGGCATTCAAATTACGAGAAACTGTCCGGAAATTTCTCATCTTTTGTTTGCGGACGATTCTCTCTTTTTCATTACAATTAACCAGACTAATTTAGGAGACTTTAAGAAATGCCTTACAGATTATTGTGAAGGATCGGGTCAACAAATTAATTACAATAAGTCAGCAATTCTCTTTAGCAATGAAACACCGGCGGATATTCGAGCTATTGTCACAGGAGAACTCCAAATGGTAGAAACGGAGGACCTAGGTAAGTATCTAGGTATACCGTTATGCCACAAAAGATCACAAATCGAAGCGCTGGAATGGATAGCTAAGAAATTATTTTCAAAAACGGAAGGTTGGAAAGCAAAACTATTATCCGAAGAAGGAAAAGAAGTCCTAATCAAAGCAGTGCTTCAAGCGTTACCGGTTTATACTATGTCAATCTTTTCATATCCAATCACTTTCTGTAAACGTCTTATTTCAGCAATCGCAAACTTTTGGTGGAGCTCGGGAGAGAGGAACCGAATACATTGGATGGCATGGGAGAAACTAACAGTCGGGAAACTGCTAGGAGGGATAGGTTTCAAAGATCTCAAGAGAATGAATACGGCCTTGTTAGGTGCGCAAGCATGGAGGATACTTAATAACCCGAAGTCTCTAGCGGCTCGGCTCCTAAAAGGTATATACTACCCCAACTCTGATTTTATGCATATTAAACTTAGACAGAATAGAACTTGGAGTTGGGCAAGCATCATGGAAGGCAGAGATTTCATAAAGCAACATCTAATCCACCAGATAGGAGATGGACAAATGACAAACATATGGTCAGATAAATGGATAGAATCAAACATGAAGCTCGAAAAACCAGGGAACTGCCCATATCAAAGAGTTTGCGAACTTTGGAAACAAGGAAGTGAGGAATGGAATGAAGAAACTCTAGATGAAATATTCCCAAGGCCGGTGATACCGGAAATAACAAGGATTAGACTTACAAATACAGACCAATGCGATAAAATCATCTGGCCTTTCTCTAAGGATGGCAACTACACAACGAAGACAGGATACAAAGTTCTAACGGATAAAGAAACCTATGAAGAACCACAATCAACAACAAATGCGGAGAATATTAAACCACTACTTTGGAAAACTATCTGGAACGGCAATACACCAAAAAAAATACGTCTTTTCAGCTGGAAAGCATGTAAAAACGCGATCCCAACAGCTAAAAACCTATATGATAGAAAGTGCTCAGAATCACCATTATGCCCTTGGTGCCAGACTCATAATGAAACAACGGAACATCTACTCCTGCAGTGTAATATCAACAAATCAATATGGGCAGCCTCATCTTTACAAATCAACATTCAACAAGAAGAAATCAACAATATCGGAGACTGGATGCTGGGAGTCATTGACACATATAGTAAAGGAGGATGGGATAGGGCAATTGTGACCGACTATTTCGTCATCAATCTTTGGAACATATGGAAAGTCAAAATGAAGGCAGTCCACGAAAATACAAACATCCAAGTAGATCAAATCGTTAGAAATACTAACAAACTGATGGGAGAACTACATGGAAATGAGTGGGCAAAACAAGAATCGGTCATAAGACAATCAAGCCAGCAAAATAGAGAAATGGATACACCAGCCCAAGACATCATCTATTGCTGTGATGCATCGTTTACAACAAGATACGAGCCAACAGGATTGGGAATACAAATAAACAACCGAAAGACAGGAATTATCTCAAACAAAAGTTGGGCAGTCAGAAGTAACACGGTTTTGGAAGGCGAAGCACTGGCTGTCTTGGAAGCAGTGAAGTTGTGTAAAGACAATGTAGAAGATACTAAGCTTGTGTGTTCAGACAACCTTGATTTAATACAAGGTATCAGGCAGGTGTCAGTGGCACGATGGACTATTCAACCGATCATCCGTCTCATTCGGCGGAAAGCGGAAGAAGCAGGACCAATATCCTTCAGGTTCATTCCGAGGAGGAGCAACGGTCAGGCTGACCATCTTGCGAAAAGCGCTAGGCACGGAGCCATAAGTGTACAAGAAGAGACGACTCGTATGACGGAACACCTGAATAGGATGGGAATCGGCTGAGATACCAGAGTCTGATGTTCGTTCTTTTACTGCTTTCAGTGAAAAAAAAAAAAAAATCATCTAAACCCTCTCAGCAAAATAAAACCTTTCAACTAATATAAGGAAAAAATCTTAATGGTTTGCAATTTATCTTTGGTTGTTGAATGAGTTTTCGAAAAAATATACTGTATACATATTAACATAATTCGACTTTATCTTTAGATTTTACAAAAGACTTCTCACTAAACTAATAAAGGTTGAGAGAGTTTGATTACGAGCATTTAAATAAAAGAAACCCAAATGATGAGTTTTGATCTTTAGAAGAGGACCTTTCGAAATTAATAATGCGTGGGAAGGATTTCTTTCTTTTAAGTCATGCTTGTGAAGGAACATGAAGTACATGATTCATCAGCTTTGTTAATAAAGTCTTTAAGGATGGGCTGGAATTTAACAGAGTATGGCCTTTAACTTGTTCCTGCTCTCTGCTCCTTCCCATCATGGACCCCTATAAAGCATGGGCTTCATCTGTAAACTTTAAACTTTAAACTAATATTGAAGTAATTGTTTGGCCCAAATTAATTACAATAAAAATGCATTAGTAATCTAGGGGTTATTTAGCGATAAAATTATTTTATCTCATATAAGATGATCTTATATTATTTGATTAAATTATATATTAATACTTATCTTACAATATATTAAGGTTAAGGTGTAGGTCAAATTAAAGTTAATTTTAAAGTTTAAGGTTTAATAAAATATATAGTTTATGGCCGAATATCAGCGAGATATATCTTCATCTGTTTAAGGTCAAAAGATAAAAGTTAAGGTTAAGATTAAGTTTTAAATTTAAGGTTGAATTTAAAGTTAAAGTTAAGATAAAGGTCAGGGTGAAGGTAAATGTTACAGGTTTAAGGTTTAAGGGTTAAAGGTTAATGGTTAAGGATTAAATGACAAGGGTAAATTTAAGGTTAAAGTTAAGTTTAAGATTAAGGTAAAGGTGAAAGTGAAGATAGGGTTTGAGGTTTAAGTTTCGAGGTATAAGGTTTAAGGTCTAAGATTAAGATTAAGGTTAAGGTTAAGGTTAAGATTAAGGTAAAGGCGAAAGTGAAAATTAGGGTTTAAGGTTTAAGTTTCGAGCTATAAGGTTTAAGGTCTAAGATTAAGCTTAAGATTAAGGTTAAGGTTAATAGTCATGGGTTAAGTATAAGGTTAAGGGGTTAAGAGTTATGGTTAAGGTTAAGGTTACTATTGAGGTTAAGGTTAAAATTAAGGTTAAGGCTAAGCTAAGGCTAAGGCTAAGGCTAAGGCTAAGGCTAAGACTAAGGCTAAGGCTATGGCTAAGGCTAAGGCTAAGGCTAAGGCTAAGGCTAAGGCTAAGGTTAAGGTTAAGGTTAAGGTTAAGATTAAGTTTAAACTTAAGAATAATGTTAAAGTTAAGGTTAAGGTTAAGGTTAAGGTTAAGGTTAAGGTTAAGGTTAAGATTGAGGTTAAGGTTAAGGTTAAGGTTAATGTTAAGGTTAAGGATAAGGATAAGGTTAGATTAAGGTTAAGGTTAAAGTTAAGGTTAAACTCAAGGTTAAGGTTTAAGTTAAGGTTAAGTTTAAGGTTAAGGTTGAGGTTGAGGTTAAGGTTAAGGTTAAGTCTAAAGGTTAAAATTTAGGGTTAAGGTTAAGGTTAAGGTCAATGTTAAGGTTTGAGATTTAACGTTTAAGGTTGAAATCAGTCAATGAATATTTATCTAGTTAAGGTTCTAATTAAGGTTTAACCCTTAAGGTTAAGGTTTGGGTTAGGGCTAAGGTTAAAATTTAAGGTTAAGATGAAAGTTAAGGTTAAGGTTTAAGGTTCAAGGTTCAAGGTTCAAGGTTCAAGGTTCAAGGTTCAAGGTTCAAGGTTCAAGGTTCAAGGTTCAAGGTTAAGGATAAGGATAAGTTTGTTCCCAATACCCAACCATTTTCTCACGTCCTCCCAAATGCTCCTCTCAAACGCTCATTCAAAAAATAGGTGTTTATTCGACTCAAAATCTTATCCACACAACTCACAAAGTGGATCGAACTCCATGTAAAGCATCATATTCTTTCTGTGAAGTCTCTCTTGTATTGCCATCTATACAATGATTGCATGTTTAGGAGTAATACAAGGGTCTCACATAATATTTGCCAAAGTTTTAAGAAAATATTGGTGGCGGAAAATATCATAAGGTTTCATGTATAAATAAAGAAACCCACCACTACGAGACTCATTTACAATGAAATTGTCATTTGAGGTGGAGAATTGATGGTGCAAAAGTTGTTCTCATATTTTATGTCCAACCAATATATCAATTTTATCATTTAATTCTAAAGTTTATCAGAGAGCGACGAGTCCATTTTTCTCACTTGCCACAACCAAAAACTCATGTTTTTCATATATTCACTATGCACCCATTTTATCTACAAGAAATCCTTTTTAGCCACAATCTTCCATTAAATTTTCTCAAGTAATGTTTTTTCCAAGCTCCAGAGTCTTTAAGGACAATTTTACCTTCTTCTTTTGGGGTGGCTATAATCTTACATTTACTTTGTAAAGATTTACCTTACCAATAAAAACTTCTATAAATACTAACAATTTTATCACATACACAATCCCGTAACAAAAATATAATCAAAACCAAACAACCCCTTGAAACACCTACCTAATAAGTTCAAGTCAGCCTGCAAAGGAGAGGGAGGGAGAATTCCAAGATCGAACATAGCTTTCCAACTTATCTATACGAGTTTTGTAGTCTATTGAACTATAAAGTGTAAAATTCCAAGAGGTACATCCAAATAACAAAATGGTATAACTCATTTCTCTAATTGTGTAGTCTCGAAAATATCTTGAACAACTTCACTCTTAATACCCACATAGTAAATATTTGATTTAAGTACATTAAGATGAAGTCCCGAACACTTACTAAACTCCTCCTAGATATCGATGAGAACTTTCACCAAACAATGGTCACATTTAGATAAGAGCATAAGGTCATCAGATAATGCTAGGTGAGTGATCTTATTTTTACCATATTTCAGATGATATTTGAACCCAAAATTAGTATTTTTCTTCAATAATCTTGATAGTATTCAAGATACAAAATGAAAAGGTGTGGTGAGAGAGGATCGCCTTGACTTAAGCCTTTTTCTTCCTTGAAGAAACCATGCACCTTCCCATTAAGAGCAATCAAATATGAAGGTGTTGTAACTCACTCCATAACCCAATTGATATACAAAACTAGAAAGTTTAAACATTTATATACCTCATGAAGGAACTCCCAAGAGATCTAATCATAATTCTTGCACAAACCAATTTTAATAGTGCATCTTTGTGAACTACTATTGTTGTTGTAGCCTCTCAAAAGATCTTGCATAGGGTGGTTATTCTCGGTCATCGAACTCTAAAAAACAAATGCATTTTGCGCTTTATCTTTAATGTCCTCTAAAACCAGTTTCATACGATCCACAATAATCATAGTGATAGCCTTGTAGATAACATTGCAACAAGAGATAGGCTATAATCCTCCACCAAAATCAAACTATATTTCTTCGAAGTGTGAGAAATAATAGTAGTATTTGATTGTTTAAGTAAAAAACCAGAAACAAATAATTCGCATATCAGTTGTATTAGTTCAAATCTGATAAACTCCCAAAATTTCTTAAAGAAAATAAATATCCATCGGGTCTAGGTGCTTTATCATTTTCAATTTGGAAAATAGCCACTTTTATCTCTTCATCGGAAGTCTCAATACACAAATCCAAGCCCTGATTATCCGTCAAAATACTATCCCAAACAAAGGCACCACTATCTACATTATCTATCTCGACTCTCGAATTCAATAACCTCTGATAGTAATCCAAACAAAGCATCCTTAAATTGAGCAATAAAAGTTGTAACTTCTCTATTTGAGAGTTGAACTTTTGAAATAATATTTTCCCGTCGCTTTCTTTTCATGAGACCATAGAAAAGTTTCGTACATAGATCAATCTTCAAATTATATCCAATCTTCAATTTTTGTTGGAGACAGCTTATCTCGGCTTTCTCAAGTCACCACCAAATCTTTAAGATCCGTGTCATTTGCTATATTATGTTTGAATTTGATTTCGGCTTCCTCCAATTTCTCCCAGGCCCTTTTAGCTCTTTCAAAGATGTGTGAAAAGTATTACTTATTTAGGCTCCTCAAATGCGGTTTCAAGTTCTGAAACTTTTAACAAACAATATATTGTTTGGTACCTCGACCTTGACCTTTGTTCCATCCATTACTAACCACTTCACCATAGTATTTATACTCCACCTACATATTAAGGAAATGAAACAAAATGAATTTCGTGACGTTTTGTAGAAATAGTGACACTGTACATGGTGAATTACGAGAAACACTAAATTCTGGTAGAAACTACGCATGCATATAATAATCTGAAGTATCGAGCCTTTGATTACCCATTGCTCGACCAATCCGACTAAGTATATGATTACTATATCATGTGTAGAATTGACCCAAATATTGAAAGTCCTCTAACCCTATGGTATTACAACAATTTGCGAACTCATTAAAATCTCCCATAACTACTATCTTTCCGTTCTTCCTTTCATTGTGATCAAGGATGTTCTTAAAATCAACATGGAGAAGCCACATCCTATCAAAAGTAGTAGCAAAATCCACTAACTCTTTCCACAAATCTCTTCTTTCAATATTATCATTTATCAATCCTTAAATAGTGGAGTGATTTAAGGATCTCTAAAGAAGATTGTATAAAAGAACATGTTTTATTGTATACATAGTTTTGAAAATTGTTCATTTAGAAAATCAATATATTTTAGGGTGATTGACACATAGGGTCTTAGAGACTAGTTTTTTGTCCTTTAGAAACTAGTGGGAATCTTATTTCTTTAAAGAGGCCTCAAAGATGACCAAATACTAAATTACCCTTACTACCACTAAAAGACAAAAGTAGTGATGTCACTGTTCATCTCTCTCCACTACCCACCTACCTCCGACCACCTACCTCCAACCACCTGCCTCCAACCACCGACCTCCGACCACCGATCTTCTACCACCGGAAAAGATATTGACGTTCGAAAAAAATTGACGAGTTTCAAAAAACATGATGAGTACTCTATAAAAATTGATGAGTTTTCTACAAAAATTGATGAGTTTTTGGTGGTCCTTAGTGTGTTCTAAAATAAAAGCAATAAGAAAAGAGAACCACAACCGCAAGTGTACGGTTGTCCCAAATAATAATAGTGATAAAACAGATTCGTTCTCAGGGACGGATTTGTTGACTCTAATGCTTATCAGGTAGTGATTAATTGCACGTAAAGCAAGTAAATGATTTTAAGATTTGTTGGTTGTTTTTCTAATAACTAAGACAAATAAATAAAATACTAAATTAATGCAAATAAAAAGCTAGACGCAAGATATGAGAGGAAGTACTCGAGCAACGCTAGGGTTTCACCTAAATCCAATCATTCTATGTATTGTTTAAGGGACGAATTCGGTAAATAATATTGGTCGGGATTCAATTATCTCCTTACCCCCGTCAGGGTGGACTAAGGAGCTCTTCTCAGGTGCTACAAACCCCGTCAGGATGAATATAGTCCACCTTCGAATGATTAAAACCTAATTACCCGATTGGCCGTAAGATTAATTAAGCCTGTCAAGGTCAAATAATTTCTATCCTACATTCGTTAACTAGTTCCGTACCTAGACCCCCGTCAAGGTGATCCAATTGCCACTAATTGGAATAGCCTAAGTACTAATACCTAATATTGATTCATGACTTCAATAATAGTCAATAAGTGTAAATTAAAGAAAAATATTAAATACCCAATTCGATTTAAATTAAATTAATCCCAAATTCAAAGACATAGAATGAAATAGATTATGGTTCAACCCATTACGCGTTCTCAAGTACTTAATGAAATTAGCTCAAAATCGTAAAAACTAAGAAAATAAATTGAAAGTAATTCATAATTGTTTTACAGAAATGAAAATAAGAAACCTAATTAGGAAGATGATTCGGCTGCAAAGTGGAGATATAGACAGTCTCCAGTTCCAAGCTTCTTCTTTTCCTTGCTTCTGCTTCTTTTCTTCTTGTCTGACTTTGCGAATAATGAATTGTGTGAAAAATAGAAGCCAAAAGCCCTATTTATACTTAATAAAATCGGACTTGGACCTTAGCTAATGATTAAATGAAATAATAAAGGCCCAAGTCCATTATCTTAGCCCAAAATCCCGTAACTGCTGCATCACTTCCACTAAAACAGCTTTAACCGACTCGAATTACGTCCGATTGACCTCATTATAGTTGCTAAAGTTCCGTAACTCAATGGGGCATGTTTTCTCTTCACAAGTCAGCGGCTAAATCTACTCTTAGGTGGCTCGAAATCAGAAATCTTTGACAACTTTCCAGATTTGCAGCTCTAAAATCTCAATTCTTTCGGGATTTGTCTTCATGCTTTGACTCCATATCACGATCTTTAACTTTATTCTCGAATTCCTCTCCTAGCTAGTGTTCGAAACCTACAAACTTTTCACTCAAATACACAATATTACGCGCAAAAGCTTAATAAATAAAAAATGCTAAAATCGAAGGAGAGAAATTGGAATATTGCATATTATTACTAAAAGTCTATTAAAATAGCCAGATAATCACCTAATTTGATGTCTCCTAAGCATATAAATATAGAACAAAAGAGGAGATATCAGTTTTCTACAAAAATTGATGAGTATTCTATCAAAAAAGCTGAGTATTGTATAAAAAAGCTGAGTATTAGCTTTTACAACACATTATTACAACTAAACAAAAAACTAACTAATAACAACAACTATTGAATAGTTGAATAAATAAACTAACTAATTACAACCTAAACTTAATCAATTTTTTAAAAAAAAGGCATAGTATTGAGTCGTCTTCTCTAGCCAACGCAAATCTGCACAGGATCGAAGCTCACAAACCAAAAAAAAACAAATTAAAAAAACACGGCAGAGAGCTAAATAGGCCGGATCTAGAAACTCGAACTAAGCAGCGTGAGCATCGCCGAACAGATCTCGGGCCATCTCCGTGAACAATAGAGCTCAAAACGGCGACGAACTAACTCTTAATCACGAGCTCCGTTTTGGTCCTCGAACTGCTACATCACGAGCTCTACCAGAATCTTCACCTCTATCCTTTTCCGGCAACAAGAAAATTGTCGTCAAAAGCCATTACTCCTTCTCCAAGAAACCTTGTCAACGCTGTAGAACTGATAAGGGGTTGGCTTTGTCTTCATGGTGGTCCACGACGGCTTGGCTTCGTTACGAACCACCGAAACTCTTCTCGCAGCTGCCTTGCTTTTCCTTCACCGGCGAGCGCAGGCGGCGTCCATGGCTTCTCACTAGATCTTTCGATGAAACTCGGTCTATGCAGTACTCGAACGGGAGAGCGAGCTGTTTCTCCTTCTCTGGCGAGTTCAAAGGTGTCGTGAACGGAGGATGTGAAGCCCGATCTGTGTAGTACTCGACGGTGGCTGGATGTCTTCTCCGGCAATTTTCTTTTGCGAAGGCGCTCGTGAGAAGGATCTCCATGTCAGTTATCTTGTGCGAGAGAGAGAGAGAGAGAGAGAGAGAGAGAGAGAGAGAGAGAGAGAGAGAGAGAGAGAGAGAGAGAGAGAGAGAGAGAGAGAGAGAGAGAGAGAGAGAGAGAGAGAGAGAGAGAGCAGGGAAGAGAGAAAGTAACAATTAAAAATGATTAGGATTTATAAATCATTCTGAAAAATATTAGCATATATAGGGGAGGAAAACAAAAAGGGGTAAATATATGTAAATGGGATTTTAGGCTATAGTGTTAAAATCTGTTTGAGGACATTAGTGAGAAGAGCTAGAAGATGGGGTTGAGTTAGGACTAAGAGAAAAATCTATATATTATCAAGATCTATTTTATTAATAAAAAAAATTATAATCACATTTTTTAAGATAGACTATAAATTAAGTAGATTATTATATTTAAAACAGAAGAAATATATTTAAATATGACAATTATAGAAATTAGCAGTTAGAAGAGGAAACAAAGTCGACGACATGTTTAAAATTTCCCTCGTGATATTGCTTTATAGGAATTCTGGAGGATTTTCATATACGCATGGTCTACCGCTCAAAAGTCAAATCTGCTCCCCTATTTGCTTATAAACTGCATATTTATTTGCTTCTCGATAAATAAAACTCACCTCGAACCCATGTTAGTTTGTTAGTTTGTTAGTTTCTTAGTGCCCGTTTGTAAGTGTTTTTTTTTTTTTTTTTTGAAAAACACTTAAAAGTGTTTCTAGCATTTTAAGAGTTTGTTTAACCTTGAAAAGCACTTTTATGAGAAACACCAAATAAGTACTTTTCGAAAAAAGCTTTAAAATAATTTCAGATTTCAAAATTTTTATTAATAATTTTTTAAAATTTTACATTTTATTCTAAAAACATTTTTTTACTTTAAAATAAGCATTTTTAAACCAGTTCTTAGTGATATTGTAGTGTTTAAAAACTGGCTTTATGCCTCATATGTATGGAGAAAAAAGATCTATTTCATTATTAATTACAGTGGAATATTTTGAAAACAAAATTAATTTGGAAAATATTTTGATTCAGATAAATTAGGTCACATGATTTCATAATCATACATTATTTTTAATATTTTGTAATAAAAAAAGTAGTGGATATTACAATCACAATGGGCTTAATCTTCATTAATGTTAGTTTTTGACTAATTGGGTGAAGATATCAACAACTTCATGAGGCTTAAACGCAAAATCTGAAATATTGATTGTGTGCCACACATATTAATTGTTCAGCTGCATTTATCAATCTCTTAATGAAGCCTTATACTTTCAACATTCTATTTCCCTATCACCTTTCAGAAAATGTGGACTCCCCCTTATATTCCTCCATAGTCCATACTCACGTCTTTAGAAATAATAGAGTTAAATCACACGTAACATAAATTAATCATTATAATTTAAAAATTCCTATCACTATTTTAAACTATAACGATTATCTCTGGACGCGAGAGAAGTCCATTTGAGATTATTTTAAAATAATCACTTAAAATAATTTTAGATCAATAAAAATATTTTAAACTTTTAAAATTACTTTTAAAGAAATACAAGATAAGTAATTTTAGATGTCAAAGTATTTTTAAATTATTTTTACAAATATTTTAATTTTAATCAAAAGCGCTTTTAACACTAAAATAATCAAAATCCCAAAACAGATACGAACTATCACTATATAACCTGATAAACACCACTTTAATTAAATGTCAAACAATCTATCATCAAGTACCGACATCACTTTATTTGTTGTTTTATTTTGATGGTTTTAATGTTCATCAATAATGTATATGATCAGGGGTGAAACCACCTTATGTGTAGGGAGAACATTTTCTTTTTGTCAGTAAATACGTCTAAAAGTTACTTATACATAACATTGAGAAAGTTAAAAGCTCCAAGTAGAGTATAATTCGTCCAAGATTCCAAGTTAATGCTACACCGTGTGCATTTTGCTAGTAAATCTGCAGCACCATTTAAATTCTGACTAATGAAAGTAATTTTCCAAGTAGGGAATTTAATTAGCCAATTCTTCATTTCGGCAATAAGAGGGTAGAATTTCCATCGGAGGACTGACCTATTTGAAATACCTTGAACTAATTCAAGGTTATCGGAGTAAAAGAACACACTCTGGAGATAACGCGAGGCAGCTTTTCTCATAGCAGAGATAACTACCCAACATTCACCTTCCAAAGAACTACGAACCATACACCTAGCATAGAATTTGCTTTCAATAATGGCTTCTTTATTAACTTCAATAGATGAGATGCCCGCTGGTTCCCATTCCTAAACAAAAGAGGCATCACACATAATGACAGCATCTAAATTATCTTGTAGGAGAGGATTGTCAACTAAATTAGGGATACCTTTTAGTTATATCGGTTCCCTTTTTTTTTCATCATATGATTGAAAAAGTTCATCCATATTATATTGAATTTTGAATAAGATATATTTAACCACCCATTGAGATCTTTCATAGAACCCTTTCATCCTTACTTTCCAAATATTCCAACATGTAAGCAAAATATACGCTATACTTTCATTTCGACTCCATCCATTATTTGCAAAATTAATACTTGTATTTTTAATCCAGGAACCCATATCATAATTACTTTCTTTTTCAATACGAATTTGCATCCTCAAGTTTGCCCATACTAGCATTGAAAGCGGACATTTAAGAAAAATATGCTCAATATCCTCCTTCTCTATCTCACACCATTCACAAATATCATTATCAACACATTTCCTAACCTTAAGATTACTTTTAGTAGGGATCGCACCATTACATATTTTCCATCCAAAAGCTCTAACTTTATTCGGAACATGTGACCTCCAAATGATATTCCAAAGATCACCATCATTATGCTCGCCTTGTTTAGAAGATTGTGGTTATTTTTGAATTTCAATATCCATTGGTTTATGATATCCTGATTTTGTCGTATAAATCCCATCTTTGGCGAACGACCAGATTAATTTGTCCTCCTCACTGATCAGCATAACTGGGATTTTGCAGATGTCACTAACAATATCAGCGTAAATAATTGTTTCAAGAGATCTATATTCCATGAGGTCATATTATCATTAAAAATTTGAGCAACTCTGTTAAGTTCACAGCCAGTTGGTTTTTCCAGATTATAACTATTATTAACCAACTTATGATCCCAAATGCTTGTGTTTAAACCATTACCGATACGCCATAATGAGTTTTGTTAAAGAAATCGTATTCCTTTATAGATGTTGGCCCACCTCCACGGTCTCCTATTTGACAATTTTGTATCAAACATACTACTATTAGGACAATAAATACCCTTGAGAACTTTTGAAACTAATGAGTCAGGATTGCTTAAGATTCTCCATGCTTGTTCGGCTAGGAGTGCTAAGTTCATCTTCAGAAGATCTCTAAAACCAATTACACCTACCTTTTTTGCGCTTGAATTTTTTTCCAACTAAACCAATGAATTCTTTTTTTTGTATTACAATCCCACCAGAAATTGGCAATAATTGCTGAGAGTTTCTTACATAGTGATTTTGGAAATTCGAAGATTGACATAGCATAGTTCGATATTGCCTGTAGAATAGCTTTAATTAAAACTTCTTTTCTACCACCCGATAATAAATTTGAAATCTAACTATTAGATTTAGATAGTAAAAACTATCCTTAATATAATAAGATTTTCAACTTTTGCTCTCTTGAGGGAAAATAGAATCCCAAGATACTTACCAAATGCAGTTGTTTTCTTAACATTAACAGAGAGTGCCACTTCATCACATATACAATCCGATGTACCTTTACTAAAAAGAATAGAAGATTTCTGAAAATTAATTTCTATCCTAAAGTAGAGCAGAATTTAGATAAAACTTATTTAAAAGCTTATATCTCTATTTGATCAATGTTCAAGAAAAATAGAGCGGCATGCGCAAAAAGAAGATGAGTAAGTCTAGGACAGTTTCTAGAAATAGCCAGACCCTTAATTTTTCCTTCTCTGCATTGATGATTAATAAGACTTATGAGACTTTCAGTAAGCAGTGAGAAAAGAAGAGGTGATAAAGGATCTCCTTGCCGAATACCCTGTGAAGGATAGAACTTTTTAAATCTTTGTCCATTAAATTTGATTTGAAAAGATACCGATGATATACAATTATAAATACATTCAGTCCATTTATCACAGAAACCGAGAGATTTGAGCGTATTAATTAAAAAGTCCAAATTAACTTGATCATACGCTTTTGCCATATCAATATTAACAGCCACCAAGTTTTTATTAGTTTTCCTTTTGTTTTTGAGGTAGAAAGAAACTTCTTGAGCAATTAATATATTATCTTGTATACTCCGTCCCTTAATAAAAGTTGATTGGGTTGAAGAAATAATATCGTTCATAATCGGTTGGGATCTGTTAGCTAAGATCTTAGCTATGATCTTGTAAATAAAATTAATACACGCGATCGGTTTAAAGTGCACAATAGTTTCTTGCGATTCTCTTTTAGGTATGAGTGTGATAAGTGTATCATTAAGACCGCTAAGAGAGACATTATTCTCAAAAAAATTACTAACAATCTTGAAAATATCCTCCTTAAGGATGTCCCTGATGTCTCCCTATTTGTGATGAATTAATCTAGGTTGGAGACATCATTTTAGGTGTATTTGAGAATATAATTATATATTTTTATTCATATTTTTATATTTTCCTATTTCTTTTCTTGATTTGATGATTTTTTAATTTTAGAGCATATTTTGTTTAATTGTTTAATAATTGTGCAACTTTAAAGATATATGGTAATTAATTAGATGCCAAATCAATTCTAAGAGATAGGGAAATAAGATAATGATGGATATTGGAGATAAGGGAAGTAAAAGATAAAATAGGAATGGAAAAGTTGTCAAGTAAATCATTAAAGTGATCATAACTAAAAAACGACAGGGAATTTGGAAGAACGGTCTGAAGAAAAAAGTATAGATCTTTTCAACGTGGGCAGTTTCTATATAAAGAACGCGTCAATCGGAGCAATTCGACCAGAACAAAATAGCAACAGTTTTTTCCTTCTATACTTTAGGGAAAAAAATTGATTTGGAATAGAGTCCTATTACTTGCCCTTTACTCCAAGATTTCGAGCTAGGGTTAGGAAAACCCAATAAATACACTCTCTATTCAGTAGAATTATCCTTGGCCAATCCTTAAGCCAAGAATAAGCCTACATCAAGAGAAGAGAAGTCTGGAAGGAGCTGGACATCAAATTATGCCTTTACAAGCCTTCAAATTTGTAATTGGTTTCTTTTCTTTCTCTAGTATGAACAAAATTTATTTAGCTTGAGATTTAGCATATGGGTATGAACCATAGACTTGTTTTACATCTATTTTAATTTGGGATTATAATTATTTAAATGAATTAGTGTTTTATTCTTTTATGTGCTTTGTTTTATTGTCTGTTTTCCATGCGGAGGCTACGTATAGGATTACCTTCACAGTATTTAGATGGTCACCTAGAAGGGGTGTCTAATTATTGAAACACCACATAAACGTCTAGTATGCGGTAGTGATCCTGATGGGCTTGCCTAACTAGATAGCTATTAGGGTTTGATTTAACCACCGATCATTATTGCAGGCCAGTCTCATCTAAGAACCTAGTGACGTAGGAGCAACTTAGTTAAGTCCCCTGGTAATTTTGAGGTTGCCACCTAAGTCCACCCGGAAGGGAGTTAGGAGGAATTTAAAATCCTGGTTATTGCAATTCTACATAATTATCCCTTACATGATTAGAATAAACAAGACTAGTGGAGATTACTTGCTATATCTCGAGCTAAACTCTCATACTATATGCTTCTCTTATTTACTTTTATGTATTTATTTTATTTAGTTAATCTTCTATTCAAAAACCAAATATATATTTTATTAGTCTTTTATTTCTTGCGTATTATTCTTCTAGCTTTATTAATTGCACTTTATATTGCATAAGTTCTCCCAACTTTCGCAGACTCTGAGGAATGAATCTTATTTATCATTAAAACTTGCATACGGTCTGTGATACTTGAAGTGAGTAACATGTCTAGTTTATGGTGTTTATTTGAATCTATTTAATTTATTATTTTATCACCCCCTAGGCGACACCAAGTTTTTTGCGTCGCTGCCGGGGACTACATCGTTAGTCGTTGTGCATTTGTTTAGTGCTTTTATTTCAATTGGTTCTATTTTACGCTTTTGTTTTTTTTTAGTTTTGTCCTTACAGGTTTTTACAGATGGCAAGCCCAAGGAAACTTGATCTTCCCATCTCATTCAGACTGCTACCCAGAGGAATCCGCACTCCAAAATCCAAGCCTCTAAATTTTGACCTGATCCAGGCATAATAACGCAATTTGCAAGTGATGAAGAATTTAACGGTGTTGTACATCAAGATCTGGTTCGTTATATATAGAAATTTATGTGCTTACATCGTCAAAGGTATCACGCAAGAGCAAATGTACTACATAATGTTCCAATTTTTTTAATCGGACATGCAAGCGATTGGTATAACTACTAACACCCTGATTCAATTCCAGATTGGGATAAACTCCAAGCCAAATTTCTAGATCGATTTATTCGATTAGTAAACGCTTAAAAGATATGGTGGAGTTAGAAAAAATTATGCAAGAATAAGGGGAAAGTATTGGTGAAGCATGGTTACGGTTTAATGAGAAGAAATCGAGGTGTCCATTCCACGTCTCCATGCCCGAATATCAGTTAACCATGTTCTATGGAGAACTCAATAACGAGTCCAATGCAAGGGCAGATATATTAGGATATGGAAGTTTTGTGTTATTAGATATTGAAGAAGCTCATACTATCATGGCAAGTTTTCTTGAAACCGAAAGAAGTTGGCTGTTAGAATAAAAAAAAGATACCTTAGAAACTCTAATTATCGAAGAACTGAACCAACAACTCAAGGAAACACAAGAGCAAGCACGTTCAATGGCTCAGGTAAATCTAGTACACACTTTACCTTCATGTCCTGGTTGTGGAGCAAGAAATCATTTATGCGAGTATTGTAGTCATAATCAAGCTTCGATTTCTGTCGTATCTCATCAAAGAAACCATTACTCGAATGGTTATTATCATCTTCAAGGACATCAAGCTAATTATTATTCCCCACAGAATCAGAATTGGGTCAGAAACCAAGGTAATTACTATCCAACTCGACCTCAACCTTATTATCAGAATTGGGTCGAACCCTGTACATATTGTTAGAATTATTAAAAATTAAAGTTTTTATTTTATAAGTCCTTTTATATTTTTAGTAAAAAATAGAAAAAAAAATTCTGTAAAAAATATCCCACATAGGAAATGAAGAAGGAAATATGAGTATATAATATATTACCTTCCTATTTATTTCAAATGGCATAACACTACAGAGACTAAAGGAGAAATAGGAATACCACACGTGCACACCATCTCCATCCGCCACTCGGCCCGGCACCAGGGTGGTGTGGCGTGGTCGTGTGGAAGTTGGAGGTTTAGAATTTTAAAAAATAAAACAAAGTTTTGAAACTAGTATTTACACTAGTCCTTGGTCCCTTATATTAATTCCAATAGAAGACAAAACGTCCAAGGCTTAATGGCTCATTCCCACGTTTAGAATCCTTTACCATTAACACTCAATTGTTACGAATGTTACAAGAGCTTGGTCAACCTGGCCAGATTCGTGAATTGATCAGCTGATAAACGACTGTCCAGGTTCATGGAAGACTTTTGTCACTAGTAAAATATTTGCATTTATAACTCGTACATTGATCAGTTGCTAAAAGATTGTCCAGGTTCATTGAAAACTTTTGTCACCAGTGAAATATCTGCATGTATAACATCGTAATCAACAACGATTAATGTAACGATTTTGGCAGGCCTCTTCTCTTGAAAAAACGATCGTCACTTGCATCTTTTACAGAACAAAAATTCAAGAAAAATAACTCTTTTCTCCCTCTTACTCCAAAGACGATTTTTGAGTATAAAACGTAGTGATAGGCTTGTTAGAGATACCGGTAGTCTTGGAATTTCTTTTTTAACGTAGTTTTCTAAAATCGTATCTTGTAATTTCTTAATTTCCTTGTAAGTCATGTACTTTTTTCATTTTTGTGTAATAGTTGAAGTATTTACGAATTTGAATTTATTTTTTCAAAATCATTTTTATTATTATCAGTGATATTGTTATTTTTCACCACCACATACTAAAGATCTAATAGTGGGATATAATATGAATATGTATGTTACGTTGGGACTTTTTTCTAGGTGAATATAATGCAAACTGAATATCTTTGCTCCCTTATAAGTCTGTATGGATCTAAGCATAAGGGTCGGTGGTGGGTGGCCGTACCCCGTTTATGGGACGTAATCAAAATTTAATCTTTTCTTTAGCGAGAAAATCTTAGTAAAAAAATATATGTTTACATCCCTTCTCTTCGGTATTAAATATTCGTCTTTCCAAATTTTACCAGGCTAGAAATTATCCAAACAAAAAAAACGATAAGTTTGTAACCTTAATCTAGGTATGGCAATGGTTACAGATAAAATCCGAAACCGATGATAACTGAACCGATTAAAACCCGAATTACATAACCGTGTTTAAAACCATTAGGTTATGGTTTTGAAAAGTGTAACCGATGGTTAAAACCATTAAGTTATGGTTTTAGAGAAAAATAAAATTGAATAACCGAAAACTATCATATATATTTTTATATTCTATAATAATCTAGGTTAAATTAGATAGTCTGGAATTCTAAAACCAAAATCTAAATAGTAGATTTAACCAACTAAATAATAAATATGTAATTTTATCAAAGACCGACACAATATTTTATATACCTTTGAATATTTTTTTAATACATATGAGAGTCACTTTAGACTCGGAAATTTTTCTTATATGCGTGGTTTTATTTTATAAATATTAATATATTTATTAAATTATCCTTGAATTATGGTTAAAACTACAAAACCGGTTAAAAACCCAAACTGAATATTACGATTATGATTTTGAAAAATGTAACTGATGGTTAAAATCGTTGGATTATGGTTTTTGATAATTATTTATTGTTTAAATTTCTTTTATCTTTTTAAAAAAACTACTAAATCTGCGTCGTCTTAGTCTTTGCATCCGTAACCATTATCTTAATTGGGTTTGTGGCTCATCTATCATTCTCGATCGTATTTCATTTCAATACAAAATTCTTTATCCGACAAATAAAACTAGCGACATTAAATTGAAAAAAAATTAGACGATAATACCTTGTCATATTTAGCAATTAATGTCGTGTTGCATGTCTAAATTACTATTGACGTGGCAACCCTATTTAGGTAGTCAATCTTTCATTACTCCATCACGTCCAACATTATTACTAATAAAAATATATTCTTTGTCCGTCATGTTAAGATAGTCCCGTTTCCAATTACAAAATACAAACAAAATATCACTAGAATCCTCGGTGATTTAGATATGAGAATAGATCTTAACCATGTTTATATTTCTCTTTCTAAATAAACCACAATTATCGCATATCAAATCATATCAACCAATTGAAAAGTATTGCAAATTTTACAAAGAAAATCGAATATATCAAGAGAACATCAATAAAATCATAAATATGTTTGTTTGCATTTAATAAAATCTTATATGATTTATTAAGATACTGTATCAAGAAAACTGTTTTTTTGACTAAGTCATTTGTTTTTTTAAGTAATAAGTGCTGAATGCTGAATGAACATCTGAATAGAACTTATTCTGTTAAGAGGCAGTGTTTGAATGATTCAGACTTAGTTTGAAATCTTAATGAAACAGACCCATTAAGAGGCATTCAGATCTGAATTGGACAGGAAAAACAAGCAGTCTTATTAATCCAGTGTCTTAATGAACCAGATTAAGACCTCATTAAGTGCAAACAAACACCCAGACCAATTAAGAGGTATTCAGATCTGAATTGGTCAGGAAAAACAAACAGTCTGATTGATCCAATATTTTAATGAACCAGAGTCTGAATCATTCAGACACTACCTCTTAACAGAATAAGTTCTATACAACTGTTCATTCAGCATTCAGCACTTATTACTTAGAAAAAAACGACACCTAATTCACATCTAAATGCCTCTTAACATCAATAAAATTATGGGGTGTCGTTTAACTTTTTTAAGTGATAAGTACTTAATCCTGAATAATAACTTAATTTTAACTTATTTTGTTAAGAGGAAATGTCTGAATAAATTAGACTTGGTTTGAAATCTTAATGAGACAAGCCAATTAAGAGGTATTCAGATCTGAATTGGTCAGAAAAAACAAACAAATTTATTGATCTAGTGACTTAATGAATCAAATTAAGAGCCCATTAAGTGCAAACAAACACCCCTAAGCCTGAATCATTCAGACACTGCCTCTTAACATAATAAGTTCAATTCAGTTGTTCATTCAACATTCAACACTTATTACTTAAAAAAACAAAGGACACCTATATGTTTTCTATTTTTTTCCTAAAATATGATTTTTAAAGATCGATAGTTGGTCTATTGGTTAGACTACTCCGCGGAGACTAAGAGGTCTCGGGATCGAATCTTATTGGAATCAAAATAATTCTGAATCCAAAGTGGCTCTCCTATGTACTAAAAAAATGATTTCATTCCTAACAACAAATTTTACACGAAAAGATATAAATCAGAGTTGACGGAAAACATATAAAGAGACGAATTATAAACAATAATATTACATAAAAACCAATAAACAGAAATTGATCTTTTACCACAAAAACTATCCAATTAATATAACCATACATTTGAGTCCATCATTATTGAGTAGTCAATGGAAATTTAATATATCATAGCCGAGCGAATGATCATCAAACGACTAACAAATAACAACTATAACTTGCAGCAATAAAAAAAATATCACAATTAGGTATTCAAAGTAAAATTACTACATATCTTTGGAAAGGAACAAGTGAAGCTAAAGGTGGCTTTAAAGTTGCTTAGGAAACCATCTGCTTACCAATGAAAGAAGGTGGTTTAGGGATTAAAAATCCCTATATTCAAAATCAAACTACCATTCTTAAGCTTTTATGGAACTGCTGCTACCCCAGGAACACTTTATGGTCAAACTAGGTGCAACTAGTTCTATTAAAAGGTAAGTCCTTTTGGCAAATAGAAATCCCTTAGGACACATCATGGGGATGGAGGAAAATCTTAAAAATGAGATGTATTGCGAAAGATTTCACTGCTTATAATATTGGTAATGGTAGTAACATTTCATTATAGTGGGACTATTGGTTACTAGAAGGTAAAAGACTGTATGATACAAAGGAGTAATTTAGCATCGGGCTATTTTGTTGATAGCAAGTTCACTACTAAAAATAAGAGTATTCGCAGCAGTTTTCAGGGTCAAAGATGGCAATCTATAAATGACGTGTATTAATAGACGTCAGTTAGCTAATTGCGGCGAAAAGTGCCATCTATAAAGCTCACACCTATGTAAAACTAGAACAAAGAAAATTGCCGCCTATTCTACCTCGCATTGACGGCAGTTATCTCAGGACTGCCGCCTATTATTTATTATGCATTGTTAATTAAAAATAATATTATATATTTTTAGATTATAACGAAAAAATAATTATATAAACAAGAAATTAAATAAAAGCACATTTTATTCAAACAAGAAAAAAAATTATCATAATATTTTCTACATTTAACCAACTAAAAGTTATAAGAATAAAAGGTACAAAATTCTAAAACTTGCATAATAATAATTAAATGACTAAAAATCAGAGATGTCTAAATAAAATCTTCAAAACTTCTTTTATTACAACTATCATCCATGTCCAACAAAATTCGATTCGTTCGTAGAAAGCTGTTCGCTGACAATCATTCACTGACCAGGGTAAGAGCCAGATTCACCAACACTGATTGTGCAAAACCTAGTTTCTCTAAAGTTGATATCAGAGGGTCATAAAGATATTGCACCACCAACTCAAAATTTAAAGTCTTCATTATTAACTGCTCCGCCTCAATAACTCTCTCTCGATACTGCTCGAACCAATCCTATACAGAAAATTGATCATTTATATGAGATTCTATTCAATAGTTTGAAATGACAATATATATATATATAAGGACTAGAATTCATCATGTTCACCAGAAACTCAATAGTTTGAAGTAAATGGGAATGTCTACATCACCATGAAAGCCAAAGGTGTGATGGTTTGTAATTGAACAAATTCAACTCTATATATATTAAACAACCACAAATTTATAGAGCCTTCACTCATGTATCAAACCTAGATGATGGTTCTAGAACCTGCTGAATAGATGCTGATATAGCACCTGTGTTTATGGAATTCCATTATTTTACATCTCCACTGAGCTCCACCCTTTTGAACCCTGAGAAAATCACACACAACTTATCATTTATAACATACACATAGAGAGAGAGAGAGAGAGAGAGAGAGAGAGAGAGAGAGAGAGAGAGAGAGAGAGAGAGAGAGAGAGAGAGAGAGAGAGAGAGAGAGAGAGAGAGAGAGAGAGAGATGAGGAGAGAACAATAGTTCATGCCTATGGGAGAAGGGTGAGGCTTAGTTGGAGAAATTGGTTGGGGATAGTAAGATAAGGGGAATGGGAGAGAATATCCATGGCCATGAATGAACTAATTCTGGCCTACATATCTTGTTTGTTTTGTGTAATAGGCCCTGACTCAACATAATCCAGTTTCAAGCAAGCAAAACTACTTTTCATGAACATCTTAAGATGCAAACCAAGGAAGAAAGTTGGTGTAACATTGAATGACAAAGAAAAAGGTCGCGTCAGCTTTCTAGCCTTTATTAAAATAGATACCCTAGAAAACTCATGGGCAGAACATCCTGTGTGGGCCCTCTCCGCAAATCCCAGTTCATAAGAATGATATATTTATTAATTACAATGATAAAGCTACAATATTATAAAGGAAAATAAATAAGAAAAAAATACAATAATTCTTCATGTATAAACAATCAAGACCAGAACAACCTACATCTCTTCTTTCAAGTGCCTTGATATTAACATATGTACATTCAGAGAGATAGTTTATGTGTAAGCAAACAATGTCGCTCCAGTTTCGATTCCAGATATAACTACTCAAAAATTTCCAGTTTACAGAATCTGTAAAAAGTAAACAAATACTGCTTCAAAGAGTCTCCAGCACTTGAAGGCCAAAATCTTACTAAAGTAACTCGTAATTCCTAATCAATAAATTTTTGATCTTCACTATGTTGGATTTGTGTAGCCAAGACCGATGAGAAATTAAAATTGGTTTCCAAATATTCTGATTTAATATCAAGATATCAAGCTTTTGCTAGAAAACACTAAAGAATTGAAGAAGTATAAACTTACCCAGTTAATCCAAGAAATAATAATGATAATAAGAAGCGTTTATTCATTGGATGCCTCACTCTTCTACACAGTACAAAATTCTAAATAGTTGGTAATCTTAACAAACAACTTATGTAAAATAAACCTTATGGATTTCGATGACACTCATGTAAGTACTATTAAGATACAACAACTATGACAAACACTTTACAAAGTATTAGATATAATATGCATATACATATGAATTTGTTGACTGACTCAAATAAGAATTAAGAGAAAACAAAATATAATGAATATGTTAATGTATAGGTAAAGGGACGACCTGAGATGTACTATAACTGAATTGAAGAAGGCTGGTTTGGCCTTTAGTGGCCGCAGTTTTGTTTAGATCTTTAATTTTACGCCGCTCCGCCTCTCTTTGCTTCTGAAGCCGTTGTCTGGGGGGTGTACCCATCTCCCATGGCCTACATCTTTCCTCCGCGTTGCTTGTCCGATTGATTCATGACCGACATCTTCCCCCAACATTGCTCGTCCGATTGATTTGGTTTAGCGAAGGAAGTGGGTTTGATTATTTATTTATTTTTAGCTTTTGGGATGAAATCCTTATATAAAATTTATATAATTATTTATTGAATTATTATTATATTTATTTTCAGTATTTATATCTAATAAAACACTTGTAAATGTATATTTTTAACTTCATATTAAACACCTATACCATCAATACTCCATATTGAATCGCCAAATCTGATTGTAGTCTTCTACGTTCTTTTTTTTGGATGGAAATGGTAGTTTTTTATATCAACTAAAACACCAGTAGTTATTATATTAACTTAAAAAAATAAGGTGCCATTTTTTGATTTTATACACGAATCTTTTTTTTTACACAAAGGCAGCTAATATATTAAAACGAAATAACCCCAGAGTTTAACCAACTCCGGAAGCCACAAAAGTATTCAGATCATTACAAGCCAAAATCGAAAGTTCAGAAGGAATATTACAAAGCCAAACATGAGATAACAAAGAATTCGAAAAAGCCTTTGCTAGCCAATCAGCAACTTTGTTCGCCGTTCTTCTAATGCCACGAATACTAAGAAGATTGTGGTCTCGTACCATGTTTTTAATATCACCGAGGATAGCTCTGTCTTTCCATAGACAGTTCGGGCTCGATGAATACACAACTTTTAGAACGGATTTAGCGTCAGTTTCGATTCTGTCGCATAGAGGAGCATGGGCTAAAGCAAAGTGAACACCAGATCTCAGCGCTTTAGCTTCTGCTTCAAAGCTAGAAGTAGCATATACATTCATGGTAAAACCATTCATTATCTCGCCCTTCCAGTTACGAATTACTGCAGCAGCAGAGGCTTTTCCACTCTTTTAAGTAGCATCAACATTCATCTTTAGGCTTGGCTGTGAAGGAAGTGACCAAGTAGAATAGAGGATAATACAGCTTCAATAGGAAAATTTGGGTTAGGTGGGCCAGGAGGAGGTAAGGTTGAGCTTTTATCCCCATCGAAAAACACTTGCCTGTGGAATAAGTCAATTAAATCAATGCAAGTAGGTAGATCAATAGGAATGCCTTGGAAAATAAACCTATTCCTTGTTAACCAAATAACTCAAAGACAGAGGATAATTTTAAGCAGAAGAGAGGTCTTCAATCATATTTCTCCCATTATCAATTATGGAACCAACCCAAGAATGAAAACCCAAATCAAAGAAGGGGGATATGTGGCAATGGAGGGGAGATAAAAACCAGAACTTCCTAGTCCATTCACATTTTAAAAACATATGCTCAATTGATTCTTCTTCCTTAAGGCAGATGTGACAAAGATCAGTGGAAGAACAAAAACGAGAATATCTGTTCTATTCTGTGGAAAGAGCATTCATCATCACACGCCAGAAGAAGAATTTAAATTTGTGGGGGAGCCTGAGAATTCCAGCACAACTTAAGCAAATCGGCGTAGGGAAAATAAGAAGTAGAAGGATGGATTGAAGAGACAGACAAGAGTTGGAAAGCAGATAGATAACCAGATTTACAAGAATAAGAACCGTCCTTAGACAAAGGCCAAATCCAAACATCATCCTGGAAGGTCCAAGGAATGTTCAGAGAGGATATATTGGTCACCTCCTCAGGAGAGAAGAGTTGGTTCAGCAGATTCACCTTCCAAGTTTTAGTTAGAGTGTGAATAAGATCAGCCACATACTTTGGGAAAGAAAGATCCTCTGAGTAGAAAGCAGGTTTATCAATAAGCTTGCTAGTCCAATTGTCTTCCCAGATCAAGGTGTTATGACCATCCCTTATAGCTTTAACCAGGTTGGGTTTGAGAAACTCACAACCTTTACGAATGCTGTTCCATATCCATGAACCCTTCTTGATATCACCAGTATCGAGCATATCCTTCTCAGAAAAATAGACACTTTTAAAAACCAGATGGACCAGTGATGAAGGGCGTAATAGAATGGACCAGGACTGTTTCGCAAGGAGGGCTAAGTTAAAGACTTCAAGATCCTTAATGCCAAGACCCCCGTATTCTTTGGGGGATGAGATTTTTTTTAATTAATCCAATGGATACCACGATCCTCTTCATTCCCCCAGAGAAAGTGGCAAGTAAGGGAATTAATCTTCTTGATAACCCCTTTAGGAATAGCAAGTAGGGACATGAAATAAGTAGGGAAAGCGTGAATATGGAGGAGATGAGAACAGCCTTCCCTGCCATAGATAAAAGGGATTTTTTTCCAACCATTTAGTTTAGAAGCAATCTTTTCAATTTGAGAATCCATAGCTTTAGTCTTAGAATTACCCTACTCAGTGGGTAAGCCTAAGTAAAGACCATGGTTCTCCTAGATGGGCATACGGAAAGCTTCAGATAACTGAAACCTCATAGATTCTGGGCAGTTAGCGCTCAGGAAGATGGAGGATTTATTCAGATTAATAGTGAGGCCAGAAGTAAAGCAGAATTTATAGATAGTCTTCTTAAATGCATGAATTTCCAACATCGAATTTCAAAGAAAGAAGATTGAGTCATCAGCAAAAAGGAGATGATGGATGTGGGGACCATTCCTGCCAAGCTGGATGCCCTTGATATCCCCCATCAGGAAAAATGATGAAATGATTTGGAAACATACTAAAAAGGGTAAATTTACCTTTCGTGAAACCTATGAATATATCCGCTTCAAGCCGCCTGTAAAAGAGTGGTCTAAGATTGTCTGGAACTCTAAAAGCTTTCCAAGATATAAATTCATACTGTGGTTGGTTCATATAGATCGAATCGCTACAAAACAGAGATTATTATCATGGTAAATTATATTTAATCTGATATGTGAGTTTTGCAATCTAAAAGGTGAGGAAAAAAATCACCTATTCTGGGAATGTTCAGCCACGAATAGAATATGGACCAGATGTTTAATTACACATGAGATAAGCGCTAAAATTACAGAGTGGAAAGCGCTAATGGAGTGGTACATTTCTTACCATAGTACCAATAATGCTTCTGACATCATCTTGAAAATTCTTCTATCGGTAGCCGTCTATATGATTTGGATAGAGAGAAATAATAGAGTATACAAGAAAGAGTTCAAATCGGAAGACACCATATTTGATAATATATCGACGGCGTTTCGATACCTTACAAGGTTTCAGAAGGGTAAAACTAATAAAGCGGTGGAGCAGACATTGATAAAGTAGTGTAAGTGAAGTGTCGTGGTCAAAAGTACAATATGTACTTAGTGGACTCTTAGATTGTGTTTTGTTTTATTATGTCTGATGTGTAAGATGTGTTCTAGCGTAAGCCATTGGAGTTGTTTAGTCTCTTTTATTTGATATAAAATGTAATAACCCAAATAGGCCATGTATTCTGAAAAGTTTGATGATATGAAATTTGCTACTTGCCAAGAAAAGAAAAGTATTACAATTTTTCCATGATACCTATTATTTAAATGAATTAGGACCATGAAAGATTTAACGAGTGAAAATATATCCAATATTACCATCTTTTAGAAAAAATACCTCTGTGATATTTTAACCACCTAAAAATAACAAAACCAATAAAAAAGACTACAAATATGAATCAATACCAAAACACAATCAGATAAATGTAAAAAGACTAATAAATAAAAAAATAAAAAGTTTTGAATAACCCTATTTTTATATTAATGGAAGCTAAAAATAAAGGTTTTCCAATAAAATATAATTACATAGTTGGCTACATTTCTATGTTATGTTTTCAGATTACTCCTATGTTTTTATAATTAAATTTATTTTATTTTATTTTACTTTTGAACTTTGTTTCTTGAGAAGGTAGGTAGGTTATAGGTACTTGTTTTATTGATACTATATACTCTGGTTATGTCTATTTTAAATAAATAAAACTATGGCGGCTAGTTGAATATTCTCAGAATCTAAAAATTAAAAAATAAGTGATATGGGAGATAATTAATTGTCCTTTTCCAATTAAGTAAGCAAATGTTATAAGAAAAGAGAGTTGACCCATCGGCATGCATGATCGATTGTAGTTATCAGTCGGATACGAAGTACATCAGCTTTTGAGTTAAAAATCAATAATGTGTAGAGAGTGTTACTATATGTTAAATAATTTTTTTTTTGGCTACCTTGGACAATAAGTCGTAGTATTAACGACCTATATGTTGAGACTGACTCTAGAAAACTTCATGCGTTAGTGAAGTGCAATGGTAGTTCTAAGAGCTGGACTTGTCATATTAGTCGTGATTGCAATGAAATCTTAAAGGGTCGCCCAGGGTTTGAGATACACTCTATTCATCGTGAAACTAATATATGTGCGAATTTATTGGCGAAAAAAAGAGCGGAATCGAGTGATGGTCCTTGTGCATTTGATGATCCTCCGGATCATTTGTGGGACAATATATCTAGAGATAGGAATGGCTGCGCAATTCCTAAACTAGTTGTAGGCTCTCAGTGAGAGTTATTTAGTCGATTTAGTAAATTGGGTTCGGCTTATAAGCCTCAGATGTATGCAAAAAAAAGTGAATACATATGAGAGCCACTTTGGACTTAGAATCATTTAGACTCCAATTAGATTCAACCCTAGGACCTCTTGGTCTCTACGGAGTAGTCTAACCACTAGACCAACTTTCCATCTTACATAATTTTTTAGTAATACTTTTCTTATATATATCGGCTAATGATTTAGTAAAAAATAAAATCAATAAACCTTGTTACGGTATTGACTATTATTTTAGATATTTTTTTTTTTAATATAACACATGAAACTAACTGTCAAAAAATTACTTAGCCATCCAAATAAGATTAATCCCCACTAGTTGCCCAAGCGTCTTCCGCCCCGTAGTTTTAGACAAGGTGTCTGCTCGTGTATTAAGATTTCTCGAGACATGAATGAACCTAATAGGATCTCAAGATCCACGATTCTTCTTAACACATGTTGGATCGACCACCTGGTTGCTGACAATAGTTAAAAATACCCTGAATAATTTCAAGGC
Source organism: Nemophila menziesii (assembly GCA_029959085.1). Lineage (NCBI taxonomy): Eukaryota > Viridiplantae > Streptophyta > Magnoliopsida > Boraginales > Hydrophyllaceae > Nemophila > Nemophila menziesii. The sequence goes on from JARWIR010000001.1 coordinate 147,223,326, forward strand.
TGTCAAAGAAAATGGATTTCTCTATCCCTAAATATTGTTCACATATCTTTGTTGTTGTCCTGATTGCATGTGATTCCCCTTAATAGCAGAGGAGCACGTCACCGTATTTAAAGAACGACTGTCGCCCTAATTAACTTATGGAATTCTACCTCCTTATACTTGCAGGCTCCCATGCATTTACAAAGGATGCATCTCACATGAAGGGAATGTTATTTTTTTCGTTCAAATAGAGATAATTTTAGTTACTCCAGTTTAGTGGTGTAACTCTCGTATCCCCCACTTGTTGCCACTCCGACCTATACAATCATGTCATCATACGTTCAGTCGATATGACTATCTCCTTTATATCCAAACTAATTTTCTTTTGATATGTCTTCATCTCGGCTTTCCAGATATTCTAAACCATAATAAAAAAAAAAACATGTCAGGATATCTTGAGCACCTCATTCAACTTTCACAAAACCTTGGACAATATGCAACATCCGTTCTCCCAAAGTTTCAATTAAGGCTATATTGATCCTAATTTGTAATCTTGACGCCGCCCAAACCTGCATACTAAAAGGACAAAATGTAAACAAATATTTGACTATTTACCTATCTCAGAACACCAATAAAAAATATCATTCTCAACACACTTCCTCTTATGTAAATAAACATCCGTAGGAAGTGCCTTGTTAGCATACTTACATGTGAAAATGCATAACTTAGACGGCTTATTAGATTTCCAAACCAAATTCCACAGTTCTTAGGTTGAGATGTTGATTAACCTTTGAAGGTTGAGCTTGCCGATTTTGGTCTATTTTGATATACTGTCTTGGTTGAATATTCTCCATACTTAGAGTAAGGTCAAATAAACAGATCCGACTGATTTCATTGAAGGATACTAACGTGTAAATCCGCGCTACCACCGGTGTTGGAAATTATTATCAAGAATCTCCATGTCCCATTCATCTGTATGTTGTCTCATAAGTTTTGATACTCATGTGACATTATCTTGCTCTGTATTATCCAATGTCCATCCAGATTCCAACCACTTGTCCTCCCAAATATTAGTTGTTAATCCATAACCTATTCAAACCCTTCCTTTTGTCTTTAAAAAATTCTGCCCTTCCAGAATACTCGCCCAGGATCATGATTTGCTTTGTCGCAATTTTATATTCATAAAAATATATTTTGGAAAACAAATACCTTTTAATACTCTAGAAGCTAAAGAGTTGGGATTTTTTTAGAAGTCTCCAAGCTTGTGTTGCAAGTAATGTTGCCTTCATGCGCTAGAAATCCCAAAAACCAAGTCCTACAAACATCTTATCCAACGTTAATGTCTTCTAGGCCACTTAGTGAATACGATTCTTTTCCTCTAAATTCCACAAAAAGTTAACGACTATACTATATAGCTTCTGGTAGAAAGTCACGGGAAAAGAGAAGATATACATTGCATAGGCCAATAGTGCCTGGGGGCCGCTTTAATAAGAACCTCGTTGCCTTCGTATGATAATAGTTGTGCCTTCCATCCTTGGCTTAAAGCGAAAACTTTATCAACAATCCATGATAATGATTCAACTTTGGACCATTTATGACACATGGGAATAACCAGATATTTTCCCATATTGATAACTCTTGGATTTGTACGAAGTCGGTAACTTCTGTCCTTACCTCCACCAGAGTGTCTTTGCTAAACCACACTGCCGATATATTAAAATTTATTCTATGTCTTGAACCTGAATGGTAAATATTAATGCAATCCAAAAATTTGTGAATGTCTATGTCTTCAAGTGATAAGAAAAAGACTGAATCGTTAGTAAATAGAAAGTGAGATGAACTGGGCAACTCTGAGTAATTTGATTTCCTTTAATGAAACCCTTAGAAACTATATCTTCGATAAGTATGATCAACGAGCATGTCATAAGAGAGAATAAGAACCGTGACAAGGGAGCACCTTGATGCAGACCTCGATGCGGAGCAAACTTCGGTAGTCTCTCCCTATTCAAGGTTAATTGAAAATTGTTCATATTACTAAAGAATCTAGTATAAGATTGAACATGTTTTAATTGTAGCATGGAAAGAAGAGGGAACCTGGTGCAATACCTCGGTTTCTAAGATGGGACTATCTAGTAGGGGCAAAAAAATAAACCCACACGCAACACCGAAGTCAAAGGTTATGCATTTTTTTGATGTAAAATTACTTTATTTGCTCTACTTTATATACAGAGTAGTATATAAGCTTGATCTTTTTGTGTGTTGGAATTACTAAGTCAGGAAATGTTGAATGTTGAAGGTGAGGAGAAGATGATGTTGGAGGAAAATGATGAAAGACGGAAAAAATGAGAGTCGCCTACATGAAGCTAAGACGGGAATACCGAGGGGGTAGGAGGTTCAGAAGATGATCTACCAGCTAAAATAGAAGATGGTTGATGTCACCATATTTGTAATAGATTAATCTAGTAACGAGACATCAATTTAGGTTCAATATGTGTATTGAGGAATTTTCACTTGTTATATGATACGTTCTTGTTTTTTGCCTTGTTTTGAAGAATTGTTACTTTTAGAGCTCTTGAGCGTTCAATATAACTATTCATGTTAAAATAGGACTTGACAAGAGAAAAAAGTGAGGAACCTATCCTGATATCTTCGAGGAATTAAGTGTCATTTTTCCCTTAATTTACTATATATCTATGTTCATATTATATTGAGTTTTGGGAAATATTCCTAAAACTCTCCATTATTGTATTTCCCTTTGCATTTTCCTAAGTTATGGGAAATATCCCATGACTCAACAACATAAAAGTAAGTTTTAACATACCTGAACAATACATAAACAATATCCCATAAATAATCATATACAAATAAGAATCAAATATATTAACAATATACTTCAAATTTTGTCGAGTTATGGGCAATTTTTCATAATTTAAACATCAATTCATTAAAATAGTCATTAAATCAAAATCTAGTTTTCCCATACGTAGATTATTATCTGCCTTTATATTTTACATTTAATTTACGCTTATTTTGCACTAAGGGTCTATTTAGATTGAGGGTATTAAGAAGAAATTAAAGTAATTTTTCATATTTTCTATCAATTGTATTGAAGGAATTTTTGAAGAAAAAAGAATTGAAGTGATTATAAAAATCATCTGTAGAACTTATTTTATAATCAATCGGGATAATTCCTTGGTGGGTACCCATTGGATCCAATTTTTGACTTTTGAGTGTTTAAGGTTTTAAAAGTGAAAAATCAGTACCCAAGGTTTCATTTTGTGACTCTACCCATCTCTGTTAAATACTATGTGTCGCCTGCGAGGCGAGTGGAAAATCTGCCACACACGCACCACGCAAGCGCCACGTGACACTTAACAGAGAAGCTGACGATGGGTACTAATGGAATACACAAATTGAAACCTTGGGTACTGATTTATCACTTTTAAACGTTGGACACCTAGAAGTCAAAAGTTGAAACGATGGGTACCCATAGGTGTATTTCCCTAATCAATCCAAATCGAGGTCAAATAGAAGGATTTTTATTACATAATTGGAGTGATTATCATCACTCATTTCTTCAGTATAAAATCTAACCTTCTTCAGTAAATTATATCATATTTGTAACATCATAGCATATCTTTAAAATTTAATACAAATTCTAATACGTCATATATACACATTATCATAAAGTCTGTTACATTCAACTAAATTTACTTACAAATCAGAGTAAAATTTCTAGGTATACCTCTTTTTTTCGCGTAAGTTTACGTACTTGATTTTGGATAAAAAAACAATAAAATCATTGTTGTCTTTTAATTTGAACTTGTTAGAGATTCTTGGTAGAGTTTTTTTTCCCGATATTTTTGCAATTGATTTGTAGCGAATTTTGCTACCTTTGTTTTTGCGTTTTGTATATATTCGTTTTATGATGGTAAATTAACTAACGCATGCATCTCACACCGTATTTCCTTCAAACCGTTAGGAATAAGGGAATTCATGTCATTTGCATAACAATGCCTTTTAACGACTAGTAGGGTAGACTGATGAGGGTTATTGGTCATTGACCCATATATTTATAAATATAATGCATATTAAAATAATATAAGTTTATGTATATATTATTATTTAATTTATATTCGAATTATTTATCTAATTATTATATAAAAAAACCTAACAAATAGCCCATATGTTTATTATAAAAATCAAAATACACCATATATTATTTATTACGGTAACAATATTTTTATCAAATTGCAAATTTAACGGGTTTAGTTATCTAACCACTGCCCTCTTTACTAATTGGATTCAGAGATCGTTTGGATTATTTTTTCCTCATCCCTATAATCCCTAGTATATAGCATTACTTAGGGTCAAATTTGTCAAAAGGTCCTTCTAACATGAACCCGGAGTTTTTTTTTTGTCAATTACAACCGAAAAGAACCCGATTAAATTTTACAAAGATTGTTCAAAGTCCTATCGAAATCCACTAAGGAGCAGTTCATCCAACTAGGAATAATGATATTTCTTCTAATACATTTAGCTAGTTCATCTGCCGTTGTGTTACAGCATCTATTAATATGTTTCACCTCCCATCCTGGGTACCGACCAATCCAACTTTCGATTTCCGAAAGAATGGGTTTAAGGCTCCAGTGAAGCCCGGTCTTCTTTTTAATTCCTTGAATCAATTGAAGGTTGTCAGAGTAGAATGAAACTTTCTGACTGGTGAGATCATAGGATGATCTCATGGCTAACAGTATCGCCCACGCTTCTCCTTCGATGACTTTTTTGATTTTGCATCTCACATTTATCTTCCGTTCAATACGCCCGCAAGTATTTATTCCAATGCCCGCAATACCTGAATGACTATTCCTGTTAATAAAAGATGTGTTGCACATCCAAATCATATCGGCCGTATCCTCAATCGCTGGGTTATCTATATTCGTAATTCTTTCAATTCTTCCATCCATTTCATTATGCCACGTATTAATTTGTTCACCAAATAGCCTCCGCATCGAGTCTTTAACCCTATATAAAATGTCTTCAATTGACCACATTTTCCTTTCATGAAAGCACCTCATTCTTTCCTTCCAAATATTCCACATAATGGATAAAATATACGTTGTTACCACTTTTTTATCCCACCCATTGTTCGAAAAGCTTTGCATCATTTTAAGTAACCATTCCGCTATGTTATCTTGACTTGATATATCAATTCTAATCTGCAAAGGTGACTTAGCCCACACCTCCCGACTAAAAGGGCATCTTAGAACGAGATGTGTCACATTTTCCCCTTCCATCTCACACCACTCGCAAACATCTTCCTTTAAACATCTTTTCCTCACCAAATTGTTTTTCGTAGGGATCGCATTATTGCAAATTTTCCATCCAAAATTTTTAACTTTCGATTGTACATTTGCTCCCCATATGCTATTCCACAATTCACTTTTTAGAATCTCGCCATTTCTCGAAGTTTGAGCCTCATTAATAATCTCTTCATCAATAATCACCATTCTTTGAGAAAGGCCAGATGATTTTATCAACCTTATTATCTTTGAAAATTGGAATTTCTTGAATAAATGAAACCACCTCATTTGAGAATAAAGATCCTAGTTTATCAAAGTCCCATTCATACCCGTGATAACTAAACAGTTCACTAACCTTTTCAACTGGACAATTATCTGGTTTTGGTGCATAAAATCCTTCTTTAATCCAGCAGTGTTTCCAAATATTAATCTGTGTCCCATTCCCTACTTGCCAGATACAATGCTTTTTTAAGAATTGAAGTCCCTTAAAGAGGCTACACCAACTCCACGATCTTTTTTTATAAAGTTTAGCATCCCACATCTCGCAGTCCGGAAAATAAATAGCTTTTAAAACTCTTGATACAAAGGACTCCGGCTTATGTAAAATCCGCCAGGCTTGCGCAGCCAACATTGCTACATTCATCTTATGAAAATCTCTAAAACCAAGGCCACCAATTTTCTTTGATCTCGCTATTTTATTCCATGCAACCCAGTGGATTCTTTTCTTATGTGATGTGTCCCACCAGAAGTTAGCAACAATACTTGACATTTTCTTGCAAAGTGTTTTCGGGAATTCAAAGATCGACATAGCGTAATTAGGAATAGCTTGTAATACGGCTTTGATAAGTACCTCTTTACCTCCATCTGATAGAAGATTTGCCATCCAGCTTCAAGATTTATTAAGAAGACGATCTTTAATGTAATTTAGATTTTGACTTTTCGCCCTTTTGATCGAAAGTGGAATCCCCAAGTATTTACCCAAGTCATTAGTATTCTCTATATTAAGCAGATTAGAAACGTTATTACGAACTTCATTAGGAGTATTTTTACTAAAGAACATTGATGACTTATGAAAGTTAATGCGTTGCCTGGACGCCATACAATATTTCCTCATGACCTCTTTAAATGTCTCGATTTCCTTTTGATTTACATTAATAAAGAATAAAGCATCATCTGCAAATAACAAGTGTGTGATAGTCGGGCACTGTCTAGTGATGTTAATACCTTTTATATCTCCTTCTCGGCAATGAAATTTAATAAGACTAATAAGATTTTCCGTAAGAAGAGAAAAAAGAAGTGGAGATAAGGGATCCCCTTGCCTCAAACCTTGAGAAGGATAAAACTTCTTTAGGGTATGTTTGGATTGAGGGATTAGAAGGGGAGGGAAGGTATTATAAAGGATAATAGTTATCTTTCCTTTGTTTGTTTTATAAATTTTTGAAGGGATAAGTTATTAAAGGATTAAGATTATACCTTCTAATCCTTTATATCTTATCCTTCCAATTTGGAGTCATTATAAGGAAGGGATTAACTTTAATAGTAAAATATCTTTGTTACCCTTATGTTCTATTTAAAATATATTATATTAGGGGTATAAAAGTAATTTAGTTATAAAATAATCCTTTCATTTCCTTTATTTATACAATCCAAACACAAACTTCAACCAATCCTTTACTAATACTTTCCTTTCTTTTTCTACTTAATCCAAACAAGATTAATACGCTCCTCTCCTTTCCTTTAATATACTATCGTTTCCTATCCTTTAATAATTAATCCCCTCTATATCCAAACAAACCCTTAGTCTTTGTCCATTGACTTTAACTTGAAAAGACACCGAAGTAACACAATTCATAATCCATCCCACCCATTTTTCACAAAATCCCAGAGCTAAAAGAGTTTTTGCAAGAAAATTCCAATTCACTTGATCATAAGCTTTTTCCATATCCAATTTGATTGCCGCATAATATTTTTTTGTATTCCTTTTATTATTGAGAAAGAAAGCAATCTCTTGCGCAATCAAAATATTATCCTGTATACATCTTCCTTTAATAAATGCAGTTTGAGTAGGTGACACCAACTTATCCATATATCCTTGTAATCTTGATGCCAAAAATTTTGCAATGATTTTGTAACAAAAATTAGCGCAAGCAATTGGCCTATAATCTTTAACATTTTCCAGAGATGTTCCCTTCGGGATAAGAGTAATAACCGAGTCATTGATTTTCTTTAGATCCAAATTAGATTCAAAGAAATCCTTAACCAGATTAAAAATATCAGTTTTAATAGTTTCCCAAAATTCATGATAAAATTTACCTGGTAATCCATCTGGTCCAGGAGCTTTTGACCCCGACATGTTAAAAGATGCTTTTGTTACTTCCTCCATTAATGGTGGTCTTGTAAGTTCTTCGTTCATAGCATAAGTAACTTTAGAAGGGATGTATTGAGTAATATTTGCATTGTCCACCGTTGGGTTTTCTTTAAATAAATTTTGATAGTAAGAATTGATAGTACTTTTAATTTCTTTTGGTTTCTCTGTCCATTCCCCATCACACTTTTTAATCATATCAATTCTATTAATCTTCCTTCTACTCATTGTTTTAGCAAAAAAATACCTAGTATTTTTGTCACCTTTTTTAATATGTAGATCTCTCGCTCTATCTTCCCAAAACACTTCTTCAATTCTCCACAATGCTTCAATTTCTTTCCTTATCATATGTTCTTTATCAACCAAATCTTCATGAAACTGACAATTATTAAGTTCGATAAGTACTTTTTGTAGTAGTTCAATCCTTCTTCTATTATTATAAAATGTTCTTTTACTCCATCCTTGTAGAGCAAGGCAAGTAGCATCACGTTTATTATAAAAATCCATAATACTATTGGATTTCGTATTTGACTTCCAATTATCTCTGATGATATCTTTACATTGCGAGTGTTCAATCCATCTTGATTCAAAGATGAAATATTTATCGTATTTATCGCACTTTTTGAATCTTTTAAGAATAAGCGGTGAGTGATCCGACCCAATAGTCGGAGGTACAATAATAGAAGCATCTGGAAAGGTCGCACACCAATCCATACTTGCAAGAGCACGATCGATTCTTTCTTTGATATTTTCATGATCTTTTCTATGATTATCCCAAGTAAAATAACAACCTTTGCTCGGAATATCCACTAGATGATTATAGTTGATAAACTCATTAAATTTAAGAACACGTTCAAGATTTGGTGCTTTCTTACCTTTTTTTCTCATCAAAGTTAGCTATGTCATTAAAATCTCCGATAATAATATAAGGCTTGTCCATAGCTTTAACCTTCTTATTGAGAGATTGCCAAAACTTAGCTTTCTCTTCCTCCTTACTAGGCGCATAAACACAACACAAAACCCAAGAAACTTCATTCGATTCATTAACTTCTAAAATTACAATATTAGATGACTTAAATAAAACAGAAATAGAGATAGACTCCTTCCAAACTACTATGATCCCTCCGGACCTAAAAGCTCTTCCTCCGGGGTCGATCACAAGATTATTATCAAAAGCTTTTAGATGAGAACAAAATTTAAAATCCTTCTTCCTCAAGCGACTTTCAAGTAAACAAGCTAAAGAAACATTATTTTTCCTAATCAAGGACTTAAACGAGCTTCTCGTCAGGGGCGCCCTAACTCCCTGACAGTTCCACACCATAATACTATCCATCACGTCCAGCCGCTTTGTGAAAAACAATCATAGTACTATTTTAGGCCATCGATCTATTTAGATAAAGTTTAAAAAGAAAATTGCAGAAGACTTTTTCTAGGCCATCGATCTTTTTTCTTGCATGTGATTAAAAAACAAAATTTTGGAAGATCAAAGACTTTATAAGTGTAGGACTCTTTATAACTATTGATTATAAACACAAAAAGCTCAATGCATGTGAGATTAAATGAAAGGAAAAGAGGATAAAATAACAAAAGTTAGGAAAAAAGAGTCGAAGGATTCACAATTAAAGGTGAAATAAGCGCCCAATACGTAGACTTAGTGAAATCAAAAGAGAAATTTTTAAGCGACAACCAAAAGCCCAAAGGATTTGCAGTGGGAATTTAGACACAATTGGAAGTAAAAGAACAATTAAAACACAAATATAAAACAAAAGAGAGCAACAACAGAGGATTAGCTAGCTAAAACGAGTGAATTGAAAGAGGAATTTCTTCCATAAACGGCCAATTAATTCAATAATCGATCATTCAAAGACAATAAAGAAGTTTTTAACCTTAATCCAAGTAGGAAAATAGGAGAAAAGCCATTGCATGTATAAGAGGGATGCCGGGGATCCTTTGATGGAAAATTCATGAGACCATCTGATTCTTAATTCAAATAGCTTTGAAATCCATCGTTGATCTTGTTGTTATCTTTGGAAGCCATTGTTGAGTTTTTTTTGGAAGAAAGAAAATTACAGAGAAATAGAATTTGCAGAAATTTCTAGGCCATCGATCTTTTGAAGAAGATTTTTTTAGAGAGAAGGCAAAGAGAATTTTAGAGAGAGAAAAACTATTTCATATATAAATCATGAACCCAGAGTGAACTTACAAAATAATACTCCTCCTTATATAGTTTCTTTTAATAAATCAAAAACCCCTAAAAATATTAAAAAATTAAAGGTTCAAAACATTTGCATCTTCAGCCTACAGGGTCGGGCCCTGAAATTACTCTTAAGGTAATTTAACCAATTTTTTTCCTTCCCCACCGCTCACATAAAATCTGGTTGATTCACCCAATAAGCCGAAGTAGAATGATATAGTGATGTTCCCCATTTACTCACTTCTAAGTTCTAAGTCTAAACATGTTTATGGGACCTTTTCCAACACACACTTTATTAGATTAGGTAATGGGAGTACAAAACGAGACAAAGCCATGAATAAACCAACACAGAGCGTAAACATATTAATTTAATGTCGCGAATATTTTTCGCCGTTACTCATAAATGTTGTCACGAGCTTAACGTTTCTTCCGCCGCACCAAATTTTTTCGTCTATTAACTCTAACATGTGGAGTGGTATGTGTTAACCGTAGTAGAATTAAATCCTTGATAGTTTAACCACAGTGGAGATTTTGAAAAGTCTATATTAAAATAATTTTTTATTGGACAAAATCTTTTTTAGCTTTAGGATTACCATGATACCTAGGACAGAGTATAATTTATTAAAAATTGAAAAACCGAGTTAACCTTAACCAAAATAATCCCAAGTATATGTTAATTTTACCCAAGCCAATATTACTAATTAGGTTACCTTGTGATTTTTTTGGATCCATGTATTTTACGTATATATTATCCAAGCTATTGCGTTAAGGTTAATCAAATCGAAAAACCGTATAATAAAAAAATATATACAAACCATACATATCAAGGAAATCTTTTCGTTTGACTTCTCAGATATTCCAAAGGTCACTACCATATCACCAACCAACCTACAATTTTGATGTTCAATCAAAATATCGTTTTCGTTAAAGTAATGTAATGTATAAGATTGTAGTTTGGATTATAACTGATTGTAATTTTGAACTATTTGATTTACGACTTCTTGATTTGTAATGTCAAAATGCAATTTTGATTTTTAGAAATATAATGATATGTGTAATGTTGATTAATGGGTAAACTGAAGGTAACCGAAAAGTAACCCAGATTAACCTAAGGGTGAATTTTCTTTTTTACCCTATCCTTGGGTAACCTAAACAATTTCTTAAAACCGAAATATATTACCTTTGATTTATCCTAACATCAAAATCGGTAAAACGGACCCGTGCTCTCCCCTGTGATACCCAATACAAATGCTTTATTAGATGACATAAATTGATCAAAACTACTACTATCATTAATATTTACCTCACCCAAAACCAATAATGTAATTAATCAAATTCAATATTTACAAATTTCAGAAGAAACCGAAAATTTAACACTGTTCACAATAAGTAACAAAAGTATATTGTACATATAAACACAACACTGTATTGTTATGAAAAAAGATTAAATAACATTTAATTAAGACCCTTAACTTAAACTTCTTTATATACTTGTATATAATTAACAAGTTTTTACACTTTCTTTGATTCGACGATATATTAAATAAACTTAGATGATAAATTATTACCAACTCCTAAATCTTACCATGTTAAAACGGAGGGAAGGTTCGACCCAACGTGTTAACAGTAGTGAAAAAGCCGACAAGGTCTTGTCTGTATGGCAAATAAGTTTTTCTTCGGGGCGTTTCATTTCCGTTACCTTTTCCCGTTACTCTCTTAGGCGTTTCATTTCCTTTACTCCGTCTGAAAAACGCGTCATGAATCGGCGATGACGATAACTGAAACGATTTCTCACTATCGTCAATTATCTTCGTTTTTGATTTCTTCTTATCAATCTTTTCAATTTTCTCTTCTTTCTTCTTTGGAGTTAAAAACACGAAGGAATCCTTACCGTCACTGTTACTTCGCCGGAGTAAATCTCGTATACTCCAACGTTTAGATCCTGATCCAGTAGATTTACTCTTCTTACACGTACTCGGAGATTTCTCAACTTTTTTTGCTTTCCAAACGCAGTAAGTTCCCGCCGGTGCTCTCTCCACCTCACTATCCTCCTCCTCCGATGACGACAGTGGTTCACGGCTTTCACGATCAAACAGCTGCTTCAAAGGAATTTTAGCTGACGAATCTTCGCATAACAGATCACGGTTAAAAATTGGGAAAATCGGCTTGACTTTACCGTCGTAATAGATTTCATCCGTTACCAAAGCAAACTCAAAATCCTCGTCCTCTTTCTCATGGTCTTCTTCACTTTCTACAATGCTTGTTAAGCTCTCTTCGTTAGATTTAACGACTCCGTTAACTTCATCGTTAACTCTACCGGCGATATCAGCTAATTTATTTGAGGAATAGCTATTGAAGCTAGGGCATATCCACTGATCATCTTCACTTTGTATCTCCGTCATTTTAATCAGTGAAGACGAAGTTACATATACGTTGATAGATATATAGAAATATAGATATGTATGTATAGGTGGGTAAGTGATAGGGTGGTACAGAGAAATTAAATTAGGAGGGAACGTAGAATATGGTAAGTTAGTAACGGAGTGGTATTTATATAGGGGGAGGCCAAGAGTGTTGGAATATATTTTGATGGACGGTTTAGTCCTTAGAGGTTTTGATGTGACTGTTTTGCCCATGTGTGAGATGGCACGTGAGCGTGTATAAGATTTAGTTGGCCTTGTCTATTTGCATGAATAAGACAACTAATGGTATCCGGTATCCGTATCTTTTTTTCTTTTTTTGATAGATTAATGAATTATCTTTTTCCTTGAAGGGATTAATAAATGATTTTTTTTTTGTCAGGAGGGACTAATAAATGATAAAAATACTTTTTCAAATAGTTTAATGACATTTATGAGGGAAATTCTATCTTGGTCCGGTATCGATATACTCCTTCCGTCCACAAATGTTTGTCACAATTTCTAAAAAGGGATGTCCACAAAAGGTTGTCATTTTAAAATATCAAGAAACTTTTTTACATGTTCTACCAAGTTTACCCTTATTTAATTTTCAAAAAGTAAAAGACATTAATTGCTTTTCTCAATCATTAAATAGTTGGTTGAGGGTAATTTAGTAAAAGTAGAAGGCATTAATTGCTTTTCTTAATCTATGTGAAAAAAAAGGTATGACAAACATTTGTGGACGGAGGGAGTAATAAAGTTGACGTTTTAAACGGTATAGACCCTCTACATTAAGATAGCTATGATTGTTTATGACTTTAATTCCTTTATTCGCATTAATTGCATTAATTGTTTTGATTAATAAAAAAACTTAATTGTCTCTTATCCCACTCCATTAGATATTTGAAGATATGACTTAACCTTAACTTTAATCTTAACGACTTAACCTTAACCTTAACCTTAACCTTAACCTCTTAACCTTAACTTTAAGTTATTTGTGAATTGCAAATTCACTAATTTGGCTTGGAAGGAGATTTGTGCTCTTCATAGTTGGCACAACTCGGGTAATACTTGGGAGGAAAGGCTTGATTTTATGCTTAAGTTTGATGGTAACACCTTAAAAGATACCATATCAAATATTACTTTCCTTAGCTTTCTTTATTGTATTTGGGAGGTGAGGAATAAAAAAGAGTTTAAGAAGATGCATCCTAAATATGAGGATATTGTGAAAGATGTTCAATACACACTTTAGAATAGAAAGTTATTTAAGAGGAGTGTTGAGAATGTGAGACTGATAGCAAGATGGAAGCTACATGGAGTACTCAAGGGAGGAGAACAAGTAGATCAAGGAAGATAGCTTGGAGCTTGGACCTAGTATAAGTCTTTAGCAATTGTTGTATAGGGTTTAATTTCCTAACAATAGTTGTATAGGGTGCTTTTACTTTGATTTATTTTTCTAGCAATGGTTGTATAGGTTGCCTTGCAAGTTGATAGGTTTACTTTCTAGTAAATGTTGTATAGGGTTTGTTTTCCTAGCCATGCTTGTTTTTGAGTCAAAAACAAGTAGGGGCTTGATTTGTACTTGTCATTTTGTGGATATAAAATGGTAGGTTTGATAAAAAAGAAAACTTTAACCTTAACCTTAGAATTAACCCCAACCTCAACCTCAATCTTGACTTTCAATTACTTCATTACTCAAATTAAGACAAATAAAAACTTTGCGTTAAAAAAAAAAAGAAAGAATTGCTAATTAGCTCCATAACCTAACAAATTATACCTTAAGAAGTTCAACCCAAAAATTTAAATGAATAAGGTATAAATTATTATTTTAGACTTATAATATACTCAATATAAGCTTACAAAATAAAATAACAAAATCGAAAATAAAAAATATACAACCGATAACATTGAGAAAACAAAATAAGAAAATGAACAATAAAGGTTGAAAAACAATGAAACATAAAACCTAAAACTCATCTCTTCACACTCACCTTCAAACAAAAAACAAAAAATAAATCTCTTCATATGCACTAACCTTCCCACCAAGTCGCTCTCTTAAACAAGAAAACTACCGCACTCGGGGACGATTCTTCACCATCATCAACTCAGATTGGCTACGCCATCAATAATTAAAGAATACAAATTAAGGTAAAAAAATATTTTTTACATTTAAAAGTTGAATTGTTTTTATTCTAATCTCATCATCTTTACAATTTTTCAAAATTATCTGATTTAAGTATAATTACACTCATGGTGTTTATTATACTTTTATACAAATACTACAACGACCATTTTAAGACCGTCAACAACCTTTTATTGTATGAGAAGTGATGCGCTGAAAATGGCGTATATGGGAAAGGGATGACGTGTGAGTTATGTGGGTCCCATGATTTGCCGTGACTGTTGGAGTGAGAAAAATGGCCTTATACTGCATTTTTTGAATTTTACAGGAAATATCAATTTGGCAAAACTATTGGAGATGGTCTAATGGTTCGTAGTTAGGGCGACGTGGTGGTGATGATGAATGGCCGTTAAGGAAATGAAAATGAAGATGAGATTTTTAACGAGTTTGGGTAGTGGGCTCACCAAATTAATGAACACAACCCAACAAATGAAATATACAAACTATTTGGGTTCTAAATTTTCAATAACCCACCAAATTATGTCGTCTAGCACAACGATTCGCCGGATTCATGATCTTCGTCTAGCCCAGCAATTTGCGTGATTCGTCGGATTCTTGATCTTCGTTTAGCCCACCGCAATATGTCGTCTATCGATTAATTCACCAAATTCATGATCTTCATTTAGCCCAGTAATGTGTGTGATGTACACTTATGTCGTCTAACCCAACAATTTGTGTGATGTGCACTTAAGGGTAGTTTAGGTTAGTATGTTTAGTAAAATGGGAATGACTTTATAAAAGAACTTTGTTGGGCTATGACCTTTTTAAGTCAATCACCCAAATAAAAACTTAGTAGTGCCTTTTACTAGGTTAGTGCACACGCATTTAGGGGTTTATTTTTAATCGGTCCATTTCATTTTGGTCGTGGAGTCCATCAAATAATTAATGAATGTATTATTATATTTAATCCAAAACTTATTTTATCGTTGTTATTATATTGTTTAAAGAGAATTTTATATTATTAGAATTTTAAATTTTTGTATCCAACATATTTGTAATTTGATTTTAAGACAACTCAAACAAAAAAAACTCTAATTTTAAAAGTAAAATTAAAATCAAATTGATAGTTAAACGTTATATAGAAATTTAGCCTCTCTCATGGATGATTAGATATATATTTTTGGGGTTCGATTTTTTTTTGGTTTAAATAGGGACTAAATATACCCAAAGATTTAACCTAACCATTTGGATCGTTCTTAGAGCATCTGCATCCGAGATCCAAAATTTTGGAATTTATATAGAAACAAAAAGATGATATCACTAAGTTTTAAAACAATATAGAGTCCGAACATAATTTCTATGCATCTGAAACTCTTAATTTAAATTCTATTTCTCGAAAGAAAAATACAGAAAAGAAAAACCCTCACCAAAAATTATAATTTCTACCACAAAATATGATGTGATACTTATATTTTATGTTTATAATATTGGTACAAAGAGTTTTTAAGGGCTATAGTTAAAAATCTTTTCAAAATTTTTCGGATATAAATGGTATATTATATTTTTAAGTTCTACTAAATATAAATGTAAAGTTTAAAATCCTTAAACTAAAAAAAACTAAAAAAATTCAAAGACCGAGTTTAAAACTCTTGATGCGGATATTTTTAGTGGATGGTATTTCAATGAAATTATGGTTTTCAATGGGGAGGGTTTGGGGCGAGTTTACCTATCCTTGCATTTCGTCCGAAAAAAGAATAATAAACCCTGCAATCCATCCCGGCCTGCATTGTTCTTTAAATCCTCGTGCGGTTTAGGTTCCACCCGCGAGTCACAAGAGAAACTAAAACAAGAATATAATTTAAATAATACGATCCAAACATAATATGACTATCGAAGAGCACACGAGTGCTTAACTTAGGGTTGTCTATAATCTTAGGGAAGGATAATCTCAATATCTAAATGATGAAAGTGATCCATTCTTATGTTTAATCGCATAATCCTTTTATTTATGATGGATTAATTGTTTTACAAAGATTATAATTTCATGATCTTAATTCAATACTACAACATTCTATTTTTATTGACTCTCATTCCACGATTTTGATGTGAAGTGTTAAGTATTTTGATGAATAGATATAAAAAATCAAGAAAATGAAATTAATACATATTATTTGACTTCCAACCATAAGAAATTACTATATACTTTTATTAAAGGGTGATTGACAAATAGGGGCTTAGAGACTAGTTTTTGGGCCTATATGAACTAGTGGGAATCTTATTTATTTAAAGAGACCTCAAACATGACCAAATACTAAAATACCCTTACTAACACTAAAGGACTTATTGTCTAAGAAAACACTAAAAGACAAAAGGAGTGATGTCATTGTTCATCTCTCTCCACTACCCACCTACTTTCTACCTCCGACCACCGAGAATAATTGATGAGTACTCTATTAAAATGACGTGTATAAATAAGAATTAATGAGTATTATTAAAAAACAATTAGTATTGGGATAAAAATATAGAGTAATATTAAAAAATATAGAGTAATCATTAAAAAAATAAAGTACTCTATAAAAAATATAGAGTACTCGCTATTCTATTACAATTTTGAACTAATTACAACACAAGAAAAAAGTAAAACCTTATTACAACAAAAAAAATGAAAAACCAAAACTAAATCTAACCTATACTTTAACCAGATCTTACAACAACAAAAAAATACAGTTCGCTGCTCATCAATATTGGAGCTCTTCTCCTATTCCAAATCGCTCGTCACCGTTAATGGAGCTTCGGTAGGAGCTGTGGTTATGCAATACTGGAGCTCGCAATAGCAACCCTCGAAACAGCAACACCTCGAACGGAGCCATGGATTTTCCATTGAAGCTCTTCTCGGAGCCATGGACTCGCCGCCGTTTTGAGCTCCGAACATTGAAGTTCCGGCGAATCACTAACCACCGACGCTCAAAACACGAACGGAAATCAAAAGACAAACTTCGCCTGAACAATGCTTCACAAATACCATGGATTCGCCTAAACACTACTTCATGTAGACCATAGATTCGCCTCGAAGCTCTTACACACGAACAAAGGCACTGTTTTAGGTCGTTTCCACCAGCAGTACGAACCGAGCGCGCTGCTTGACGTCAAATCCACAACCAGCACGAATGGAGTAGCGCTAGTTCACATCTTCTCCACTCGAAGATCCTGCTGTTCAAGCTTCGATAATGGAGGAGTGAGCAGATCTGGTTCGAATCTGCTGCATAATGAAAAAAAGTTGATTCACGAGCTCATAATACGTGAGGAAGCTCGAACTGTTGGAGTCTGAAGTGTTCCTTCGCCTGAGTTCGAGCCATGGCCATTTTCCATAAGAGCTTCATTACTGCTTTGGAGGTGAGGATTTGCTTTGATGGTGAGAGAATAATAAATGAACAAGGATAGGGTGAGACAGTGAAGGCGACGTCAATGTGCAGCTCGCCGGAAGTGGGAGGAGGGAGGAGAGATGAGGTTTCGTTTTTAGGAGAGAGGAAGGAAACATCTTTAGGGTTAGGGTTAGTGGTGTCTCCTTGAGTGTTCTAAAATAACACACCTAAATCGGCAAGACACGTACCGCAAGTGTACGGGTCGTCCAAGTAATATCCGGTAAACGGGAAATCGATCTCAGGGATGGATTGGATATGACTTTAGATGTTATGTAATAAGTGCGAATAATTGTTATATGATATGAAAAGTAAAAGGTAATAAATATTTGTTGGGTTTTTGTTTAAGGATTAAAGTGCAAATAAAGTAAAATATTAAATTGACTAATGCAAATAAATGAGACGCAAGTAAATAAAATATGAGTAGACGCGAGGATGAGAAGTAGTACTTGAGTTTCGCAAGGGTTTCACCTAAATCTATTCAATTAATGCTTTCGTATAAGGGTTGAATTTGTAATTAATGCTAGTCGGGATTCTAGTTTCTCCTAACCCCCGTCAGGGTGGACTTAGGAGCTATCCTAGGGTATTACAAACCCCGTCAGGGCGTTTATAAGCTACCTTTGAATGTTCAAGTGTTTTACCCAATTGGATATAAGATTAACTAAGTCCGTCAGGATCAATAATTTATATCTTACATCTATTACCTAGTTCACTAATTAAATCCCCCGTCAAGGCGATCATTACGCCACTATAATGAATAGCTTAATTACTAAATTCCTATATTTGATACATAACTTCAAAGACATTAAATAAATTCACGATAACAGAAAAATACTAAATTATCCAATTCAAATTAAATCTTTCAATCCCAAATTCAAAAACATTAACTAAATAAATTGGGGTTCAACCCATTAAAGCGATTCTCAAGCACTTAGAGTATTTAGCTCATAATAGAAATTAAAACTAAAGAAATGAAAATAAATGAACTCATGTCTAATATAGAATTAAAAGATAAGAAAACATAATTGAGGAATTGGGTTTGGCTGTGATTTGGAGAAGATGAATTCTCCAACTCTTAGCTTTCTTCTTTTCCTTGCTTCTAACTTTCTCTCTGGCGTTTATGACTTGTGTAAATTGAGTTGTGTGTAAAATAAAAGTCCAAAGGTCTTTTTATACTCTAAAATTCGGACTTGGGCTATTACTTAAGTGAATAAATGAAATATTAAAAAGCCCAAGTCTACTCTTTTATTTTAAATCCCGTAACTGATGTGCAGTCTTCACTAAAACGGCTGTAACTTTCTCATTTCAACTCCAAATTGACCCATTCAACTTGCTAAATCTTCATAACTCAATAAAAAATCAAAGCTTGTCTCACGGGTCAAGGCTGAATCCAAGCCTAAATGGCTCAAAATCAGCCATCAACATTAGCCTTCCAAATGTGCACTTTCCTAAATCAACTCTTCGGGATATTTCTTCTCGCCTTTGTCTTTACACTATCTAAGACTTTAATCCTTGATTCATCTCCTTGCTAGAATTAAGAACCTACAAACTTTGCACTAAAACAAGCCATTTAACTTGCAAAAGCTTAATAAATGAAAAATACTACAATTTAAGGATAGAAAATGAAATATAACGATTTAACACTAAAAGTCTATCGAATTAATCAAATAATCACAAAAAATGCTTTCTCCTATGGGCATATAATTAGAACAAAATGGGAGACATCAGTTAGGAGAGAGAAATAATAAATAAATTCTGATAGATAAAAAGTATATATAGAAAAAAAAAAAGGTAAATATGTATTTGGATTTTGGATTGTAGTATAAGATTTGATTTGAGGTCTTTAATAAGAAAAGAAGAAAAGTAGTTGAGTTAGGATTAGAGGTGGGTGTTCAAGACCCCTTGGACCAAAATCTCTTGATTATATATCATATTTATACCTTTTCTTTTTAGAAATTTTAGATTTATATTTTTAGTTAAAATTTATAATTATTTAATTTTAGATTATATACATGGATTATTTTAGAAAATATATTTATTATATATTATATAAGTACGGGAAGGGTTTGCGGGTGGGGACTGATAAGATAAAGAAGAATCACAGCTCATGACAGCTGCCAAGTTGTTAGTTTGTTATAGAGTTTGTTATAACAGATATGTATGTATAGTGTATGTAATGAATATGTATGTATAGTGTATGTAATGACTAGTATATAAACATCACACATACATGAATGTAAACAATCAATCTAATAAAATCTTCTCTTTACATATCTCTCTTTCTTCTCTCTTCTATATGGTATCAGAGCAAATGAAAGAACAAGCTCTTTTCTTCTGCCATTAATGGCGTCTTAAGGATCAATATATAACCTTTTCTCTTGAGCTTTGCTTTCTTTCGCTCTTCGATCTTCCGCGCTTTCCTTACTCTATTCCTTTCTTACTCTTAATGGCTGAATCATCTTCTTCCACACCTCTCATCTCATCCAGCTCTGAAATTCCAGCTGGTTTACTTTTGCTTCGACAAAACTGGTCCTCGCTTGTTCAAATCAAGCTTGATTCCACAAATTACGTGGTTTGGAAGGCTCAGCTTGAAGCTGTGTTAGAAGCCCATGGATATCTTGATCATGTCACGCGATCAGGAGCTCCTCCTTCATCAAGTAATCCGACATATTCAACTTGGATAATCGAAGATCATCAACTGAAGGTATCTCTTTTATCATCAATGATTCCTTCTGTCTTTTCGCAAGTTGTACGATCTTCTACTGCACATGACGTTTGGGTAAAACTTGAGGAATTGTTCGTTAATCAATGTCGCACACATGTGCATCAACTGAAAATGAAATTGTGCAACATAAAGAAAGGAGACAAATCAATGACTGAGTATTTAGCTAATATACAAGACATATGTGATGGATTAGATACTGCTGCATCTTCATTACCTCTTGAAGATGTTATTATGTATACATTGAAAGGCTTACCCTCTGAATACAATCAGTTTAAGTCCAGCATTCGAATTACTAATGCTCAAACATCAACGCTAAGTTTTCATTCACTTGGTAGTTTGCTTGTATCTGAAGAGCTGCATATGAAGATGTCTGAATCAAACGATTCATCAGTGCCTCATACTGCACTTTTTACTCCTTCTACGATGAATTTCTCATCTAATAATTCAACTCGTGGACGGGGAAACTCAAATCGTGGTAGAGGCTATGCTAATAGAGGCCGTGGTAGGCAATTTTCATCACAAAATAACTCTGTATTGGGACCTCATCCATCACAAAATTCTGGTATGCTTCCTAATGCTCCAACATGTCAGATATGCACTCGTATAGGTCACATAGCACTTGATTGTTGGTATAGATCAGACTTTGTGAATTACCCTTCACCTAAGGCTCAAAATCGTGTCATATTAGCAGCACATTCTAATTACACACCTAATCAGTCTACTCAACATCAAGTTTATGATCCTGAAATGTGGTATTTGGATAGTGGAGCTAATAGTCATGTTACAAATGACTCTCACTTGATTGATCAATCACAGCCTTATCATGGTGCTCATTCAGTCTCAGTTGGCAATGGTCAGAATCTTGACATTGCAAGTGTTGGTCATAGTAAGCTACACACCTCTAATTCTTCATTTCTTTTGAACTCAGTCCTTCATGTTCCCTCTATTTCTTCTAATTTGTTATCCATCTCAAAATTCACTAAGGATAATCATTGTATTATTTCATTCAGTTCTACCTCAGTGTCTATACATGATTGCATCTCACATAAATTGCTCTTTCAGGGCCCTTGTAGGGATGGCTTATACCCTATCTCATCTGGTACAAGCTCATTATCTACACAGGGTAGTGCTTATTCCAAACAACAATTACAATGTTTGTCTTCAAGGGTTGAAAATTCTTCAGCTATCTTGTGGCATTTGCGCTTGGGTCATCCTTCTTCTCAAGCTTTAATTCCTTTAAGTTCTATTTTAAAAAGTAAACTAGATCACTATGGTGTTCAATGTAACTCTTGTGCATTGTCTAAAGCACATAAGCTTCCATTTTCTTTGTCTACTTCTAAATCAAACAATCCATTTGAAATTGTTCATTCAGATGTGTGGGGCCCAGCTCCAATTTCTTCTTGTTCCTCTTTCACATACTATGTTGTGTTTATAGATGATTATAGCAGGTTCAGTTGGGTGTATCCTTTGAAGCTAAAGTCAGAAGTTTGTGAAGTATTCAAAGCATTCAATACCATGGTTCAAACTCAGTTTAATGCTCAGATCAAGTGCTTAAGATCAGATAATGGTGGGGAATATACCAGTAATGCTTTCAAGTGTTTTCTTCAATCATTGGGCATTACTCATCAAACTTCTTGCCCTCATACTCCTGAACAAAATGGAGTTTCTGAGCGTAAACACAGGCACCTAATTGAGACTACATTAGCTTTACTCACTCATGCCTCTCTTCCAATGAAATTTTGGTGTGAAGCTCTGGCTGCTTCTGTGTATTTAGTTAATATACTACCAAGTCCTTCACTTCAAAATCAAAGTCCTTATGAACTCCTCTTTACCAAACCTCCAACATACAATCATTTAAAAGTGTTTGGATGCCTATGTTACCCCTGGACAAAGCCATATAATCAACATAAGTTTGCTCTCAAATCTGAACCTTGTGTGTTTTTGGGATATTGTTCTCATTCAAAAGGATACAAGTGTTTCTCTACAACTTCTTCTCGAATGTTTATTTCAAGACATGTTCAATTTAATGAACACTCTTTTCCATTTGCCACTAAACCTTCAGAAACACTTCCTTCTCCTCCAACAAATTCTACATATACTGACTTGTTTCAAACAATAAATCTATCATCTCTTTCTCAACCCTTTACTCTTTTGAATTCCACAAATCCCTCTCCTTTAACTCAAGACTCTGTCTCTAGTCAAAATAATCCGACTTCTCCTTCACCAACTCCTATTATACCTACACCACAACCCCCTCCTCATCATCATATGGTGACTAGAAGACAAACAGGTTCTCTTAGACCTTCCTACAAGTGTCAAACTCTCATTCAAACACCAACATTACTTGAACCTTCCTCATTTAAAGAGGCTGAAAAATTTCAGTGTTGGCAAGACGCAATGCAAGATGAATATAATGCATTGATTAACCAAAACACGTGGACTCTTGTTCCTACACCTCATGGTCGAAATCCGATTACATGTAGATGGATATACAAAGTTAAAAGACATGCTGATGGGTCTATAGCTCGTTATAAAGCGAGACTTGTTGCTAGAGGCTTTCTACAGGAGTTTGGCTTGGATTACACTGAAACCTTCAGCCCGGTGGTTAAACACCAAACTATACGAGTTGTGTTAGCTTTAGCAGTGTCGAGTGATTGGACTATTAGACAATTGGATGTGTCTAATGCGTTTCTTCATGGTGCACTTGATGAGGAGGTATATATGACACAACCACAAGGATTTGTGGACTCTACTAAACCTTCACATGTATGCAAGTTAAACAGGTCGCTTTATGGCTTAAAACAAGCTCCTCGAGCTTGGTATTCTTTACTTCAATCTTTCCTTATTCTACAAGGATTCAAAGTAAGTGCTGCTGACTCATCTATGTTTGTTAAGGGTATCTCATCAACCTTAACTATCATATTAGTATATGTAGACGACATATTGGTAACTGGTGCAAATGCTGAAGAGGTATCAAAGATAATTACTGCCTTAAAAACTAGATTTCAAATGAAGGATTTAGGCCATCTAGCTTACTTTCTTGGTCTTGAAGTGTCCAAAACCAATGAAACCACGATTGTTTCTCAGGCCAATTATGCTCTCTCTATTCTTAAGAAGGCTGGCTTAAGTGAGTGTAAACCTTCTACAACTCCTACACTCACCAAAAATGGTGTTATATCAAATTTTCATAAAGAATTATATGAAGATCCTTTTCTGTTTAGAAGTCTAACTGGTGCCTTGCAATACTTAACCATTACAAGACCAGACATTTCGTTTGCAGTTAATCAAGTATGTCAAGCTATGCATAAGCCAACCAATGCAGACTTTGAAGCTTTAAAGAAAATATTAAGATATCTCAAAGGTACTTATCATTATAGTTTACAATTCTCAGCTTCTTCTCCTACTCTTTATGCCTTTTCTGATTCGGATTGGGCTAGTAATATTCAAGATAGAAAATCTACAACTGGCTACTGCATTTTCTTAGGAACAAACTTAGTTTCTTGGGGTTCAAAGAAGCAAAATACAGTCTCAAGATCCTCCACTGAAGCTGAATATAGAGCTCTTGCTCATGTTTCAGCTGAACTTAAGTGGTTCACATACTTGCTCCAGAGTCTTCATATACCTATTATAACTCCAACATTGTCTTGTGATAACATGTCAGCTTTGGCTTTGGCCACTAATCCTGTATTCCATACCCGGACTAGACACATTGATGTGGATTTCCACTTTGTCAGAGAACAAGTAAAAGCTAAGGTACTCAATCTCAGACATGTTTCCTCCTCAAATCAATTGGCTGATATTTTGACTAAGGGTCTTGGAGTTACTCAATTCACTTCTCTACTATCCAAGCTGCCCATGATCAACATGCTTAGCTTGAGGGGGGATGATAAGATAAAGAAGAATCACAGCTCATGACAGCTGCCAAGTTGTTAGTTTGTTATAGAGTTTGTTATAACAGATATGTATGTATAGTGTATGTAATGAATATGTATGTATAGTGTATGTAATGACTAGTATATAAACATCACACATACATGAATGTAAACAATCAATCTAATAAAATCTTCTCTTTACATATCTCTCTTTCTTCTCTCTTCTATAGGGACGCTATTCCCACAATTCATCCCATCTCGCACGAGTTTTAAAAATTAATTTCCACCACATGTCTCAAGTCCTCGACCCCTATTAATATCCATTCCGTTTAAAATGGAACGAGATAGGTACCCGTAAAACCGTCCCGATTGACATCTTTAAATGAAATATATGATATGTTAATCTATGATTATGCTTAGTTTCCAGCAAAATTAGATTACTTTAACTCGTTTTAATTTGAAGTAAACATTCTGACAAAAAAAAAAAAAATTGAGGTAAACGTGAAAATCATTTAACCTCGTTGCAAATTTGTGAAGTCAAAAGTCGAGGACATTGATTAATGTCATACAATAAAGCGGCAAAAATTTCTAGAATCAAGACGTGTTGAAATTTCTAGAAAGGATATCTCAACCAATAATGTACTTTACAATAAGATAAGGCATATAACATATCTCTTGTTTCTTGGACAAATATGTCCAACTTTCTGAAATGTTTAATTTAATTATACACCGTATCTTATCTCTAGACATTTTTTTTGATTAATTTATATCTATATAATTAGAAAAAACGTCAAACTATAGAAAATGTTTTAAAACAAAATTACATAAATTTTAATTTTCTATAAAATTAATGTCAAATAAATACTTTAAGTTAGAATTAAATTTTTTTACTTTAATTATTATTTTTTACCTATAAAAAAAACTATATACATTTTGTTTTTCTTTTTCCATAAATAAAGTTGTTTAAAATTCAGATTTTGAATTTTGAGAAGTGTTTTAAAATTCACCGTTCTTTAAAAAAACAGTGTCTTTTATAGGCTATGGTGTAAAATGACAGATGTTTATTAGGTATTAACCTTTTTCTATAAAAATAGTTCAATTATTTTATAAAAATTATACATAGGGTGTTAGAGACGCTATTTTTTCTCTATAGAATAGTGTCTAGAAATATGTTCTTATTAGGGACCTCATTTTTGACAATTGTCTTTCCTAACCTTACTAACACTAAAAGGCAAAGAAAGTGTGATGTCACTGTTTCTCTCTCCACTACCACTACCCACCTACCACCTACCCACCTACCACCGACCTCCGACCACCAGTCACCGGTCACCGGAAAAAACATAGAGTATCGGAAAAGCCTAGAGTACTCTATAAATTTGTGGAGTACTCTCTAAATTTTTTCGAGTGCACTAATAAAATCTTGGAGTATTCTTAGAAAAACTCAGAGTACTCGAAGAAAATCTCGGAGTACTCTAAGAAAATCTCGGAGTAATCTAAAAGCTAGTGAGTATTCTAAAACAATTAGAGAGTAATTTATAAAAAGCAATGAGTCTAAATTAAAAATAGTGAGTATTATTATTCAAACAAATATTATTATTACACAATAAAAAAAGGGAAATCTATTTGGTTTGACCAGATCTAGATCTGGTCAACCATGTCAAACTAAACAAAAAAAAAACTATCTTCATGCGTGAACTCGCAGCACCACCGAGGGTGAACTCCGTTCGCCATAGCAGTGGTGGTCTGTAGCCTCGATCTGAGTTGCACTGGTGGTGGCCTTCATCTCGCTGCTGGATCGAAGAAGAGCATCTCACTATGGCCTGAAAACTGTCGCTGCTTCACCATGGCTAGATATGTGTTCTACTATTCAGCTCGAACAAAACTGCTTGAGCTCGAACAATACTGCTGGATCTCGGATCTCGAACAAGCAACCACAAATCTGTGCTATCATGGAAGCTCGAACACGCTGGAGAAGTGGGGCTTCATCTGCCATGGCTGCGTCTCTTCATAGCAATGGAGAAGTGGTGCCGGAAAACACAGACCAGCTTGAGAAGATGGGAGCTCCGGCTATGGAGCAAGATGGATTCGCCGCCTATGCTTCACGAACGAAGCACCGCCATTCACCACAATGACCTCAAACGGAGCAGCCATGGAGTCTTCTAATGCCGAGATCCGTTCGCAAAGAAGAAAAAGGCTGCTGGAGGTTGCTTGGTGGCAGATTCACGAACGGGATCGGAGACTGCAAACCGCTGCAGCATGGTGGTGGTGCTCCAGCACTGTAGAAGATGATTTCAGATCTGTTTGCCGGAGGTTCATGAGGGAGGAGGGAGATGGTGGTCGGTGTTATGGTGGTGGTGGTGGGTTTGAAGAGAGAGACAAAATAGAGAGTGTTTTATAACGTGAATGAAATTGTAAAACTCTCTAATTAGTATATATAGGAATAAAAAAACAAAAGACGGTATAATTGTAAATGGGGTTTTGGGTTTCATGTGTTAAATTCTTTTTGAGGTCTTTAATAAGAAAAGACTCCTCGTGAGGGTGCTATCTCGAAGAGGGGGTGTGTTCAAGACCCTAAGTGGCATTTTTCAAAAATCTTTGACATTTTAAAATAAAATCTATCATAAAAATCTCAAAATTATAGAGCATGTTCTTTAAGATAATTTTTTTCATTTTCTTAAATGAACAAAGTGAATGAAATAACTATTTTAAATATTTATAAAAATATATGTGATGGTAGAAAAAATAGATGATTTAAATATTAAATATTGTTTCCTTTTCATTTTAAATGACATTTTTTATTTAAATACATATGATAATAAAGTTAATAATTTTATATAATTAATTTAAAAGTAACTTATTTAATCTTATTAATTATTTAGAATAATTCATAAATATTTAAACAAATATCAAGAAACAAGAATAAAATAGAAAAACATATATATAAGGCTACATAGAAATTATAAAGTAACACAAATTATGAAAAAAAAACTACCAAACCATACATAAATAATAATCATACCCTAAAGTAAATAAAACTGTATTTCTTGAAATATATAAGAGTAAATACCTTTTTTGGCCCCTAGATTTTGCCGCGACTGTCAGCTTACCCCTCATTGTTTAAAATGCGACTGGATACCCCTTAATATTTGTTTTCGTGTCTCGTTACCCACTGTTAACGTTTTTTGTCCCAAAACACCGTTAAGTGCCACGTGCGTGGCACATGTTCACTTTTTAATATTTTTTTATTTTTAGTCTGTTTTAAACAATTAATTAACTTAAACCAAGTTTTTAAAAAGGCAAAATAGGTATTTATCAATAGTTTTAATATTATTACATATAAATAATAAAATAACACACCCACCCCGACCGAAACACCCCCTCTTCTTCTTTCTTCTCAATCTTCTTCTTCTTCCCCAAATCCCATTCTAGCAATAACAATGCTCAATAACCATTCTTCATAGTTTCTTCATCATGAACCATGCTCGGTAACAATTAGCCCTAGCAGTCCAATTGAGCCCAGCAGTCTAATAGAGCCCAAAAATCCATCTTGTCAACAAAACCATACCAGTCCAACTAATATTATTCGTCTTTTTTACCAAAATAAAACCGTTCATCTGCATCATCTTCTTTACCAAAGTTACAGAGCCTGCAAAATAAACGAATGTGTTTAGGTATCATTACCATTTCATAATTCCCTATGTAAACTTCTCCAGCAGTAACCATCCAGCTCTACCGAAAGAGAAATCAGTACTTATGGAATCAAAGATTGAACATGAATTTTTGAGAATTCTAAATGAAACAAAGATTAATAAAACTATTTTAGAACTGAGTGTTTTAATTTAAAAGAACAAACCAGCCAAATTGTTCTCAAGCTTTAGCCGGCGGCGGAACATCTCCAGGCGCGGCGAACCAGCAGCTTCATCTCGAGCTCCAAGCAGCGCCGGACTAGCAGCGGCGACGACTTTGCAAACCAGCGTTGTCTTCTCCGGTGATGCTAAATATCTAGCGGCTTCTTCTCGATCTACTAACTAAGGGATGTATTCTCCGGCTATTTTCTCCGATTGGGTGAAACTTCTATGTCCGAGGTCGACAACTAGGTGAGACGTGGAGTTTTAGAGTGAGTTTTGATATTTTAGCCATTGAGCTTTCACGTGAAGAAGAAATAGAGAGAGAGAGAGAGAGAGAGAGAGAGAGAGAGAGAAAGAAAGAGGGTTGCAGATTGTTGATTGAAGAAACTATGAAGAATGGTTATTGAGCATTGTTATTGCTAGAATGGGATTTAGTGAAGAAGAAGATATGGAAGAAAGAAGAAGAGGGGGTGTTTCGGTGGGGGTGGGGTGTGTTATTTTATTATTTATATTTAGTAATATAAAACTATTAAGAAATACCTATTTTACCCTTATAAAAAACTTGGTTTAAGTTATTAATTGTTTAAAATGGATTATGAATAAAAAAAATATTAAAAAAGCGAACATGTGCCATGCACGTGACACTTAACGGTGTTTTTGGACGGAAAACATTAACAGGGGAAACGAGTCACGAAAACAAATTTAAGGGGTACCCAGTCGCATTTTAAACAATGAGGGGTAAGCTGACAATCGCGGCAAAATCTAAGGGCAAAAGGGGTATTTACTCTATATATAATACCTCCAATGTGTTTGGAATTGATGTTATGGTGACTCGAATTAAAATTAAAATTGAGATCATAATATAACAAAATGATCCTCGGTTACGTAGAGATTATGTAAATATTTTTGCGTAAAATGAGAATTGTAAAATACATCATATTTAATATAAGATGAATAATTTTTTATAGTAATTGATGAAAATAAGAGTGACTTTTATAATAGGGAGAATGTAATATAGATATATCAACTTCCTTATGGAGTAGTTGTTGAATTTTATCACCTATACTTTTTTGTGAAATAGTTATATTAAGATATATAAAGAGGTAGCAATTACATTAATCAATCCTCTTTATAGAATATTCATTAAAAAGTAAACCTATGAAATGTGAAGGTTTAGAAACAAGTCAGATGTCAAACAAATTGTCTAAAAACTCTTGTTTGATAACTCATTTAATTAATGAATTACTCGTCCTATTGCCATGAGCAAAAATAGGTATAGAAATCTTAATTAGACCATAAATAGTTTTGGTATGTATTACCTTTTTTAAGTATATTGACAAGTAAATTATAAGGTAAATGTGTTTAGAAAATATCAGATATAATGTTTTAAGATCGTGCACATAACAAAAATGAAAAGAAACGAACAACAAATTTTAACGCGATTCATTCAACAATGCCTACCTCTATATAGTAATTCATTATAATCACTTACACAATTACAACTTGGTTTCTGTACGGAATAACATGAAATACTCTAAAAAAGATCAAATAACTCTCACACTCACCGAAAACTCTACCAATTATAGGATCATTACGCGTTCACGGTTAACTAATATATCTTCTTCTTCTTCCTCCTCTTATTATTATTCTTATTCTTATTCTTCTTTAAACACCAATACATTACGCCTATTTATAGGCCTTCAAAATATAACCAATCAAATAATCTAGTCAACTTGAAAGAATCCAAACCTTTCAAATTTCAAGACAACAATTACTTCAAGACTACTTAATTTTCCAAGATTTTCACTAATTGATTCAATGGATGTGAGTCAAACCTAGCAATTCTTCCCTCAACGAGAATCCGCAAATACCTCGACAACTAGGAGGTACAAGGTTCGAACCCCCTCAACCTTGTTATTTCTTGAGCCCTTTAAGGGGATAAGCAAGAGGTGCAAGGTTTGAGTCCCCTCCCTGAACATGGGTAACCTAGTTCTGATTAAATGGGAGTATGCATGAGGAGGCGTGTATATTTCCTATGGGAATAGTCGTGGTGCACGTAAGCTGGCCCGGACACCCATACATCTAAAAAAAAAAAAATACCTCGACAATCTAGGAGAGAGAAAATTTTGTCTTAAACTCCCTGACTTGTTTTGGGTAGTCACTTTATACTCGATCATGAGTGCATCCTTCACCAACCATCGAACAACGAACCTTCAAATGTTTGTGAAAATATCATATTTATTTCCAGGACTTCTATGCAACACAACACAATCCTAATACCATTTTATTGGGAAAATATTAGATTTTTTTTTATCAAACCTACCATATTATATCCACAAAATGACAAGTACAAATCAAACCCCTAATTGTTTTTGACTAAAAAACATGCATGGCTAGGAAAACGAACCCTATACAATATTTACTAGTAAGTAAACCTATCAACTTGCAAGACAACCTATACAACCATTGCTAGAAAAATAAATCAAAGTAAAAGCACCCTATACAACTATTGCTAGGAAATTAAACCCTATACAACAATTGCTAAAGACTTATACTAGGTCCAAGCTCCAAGCTATCTTCCTTGATCTTCTTGTTCTCCTCCCTTGAGTACTCCATGTAGCTTCCATCTTGCTATCAATCTCATATTCTCAACACTCCTCTTAAATAACTTTCTATTCTAAAGTGTGTATTGAACATCTTTCATAACTATTTTCACAATATCCTCATATTTAGGATGCATATTCTTAAACTCTTTTTTATTCCTCACATCCCAAATACAATAAAGAAATCTAAGGAAAGTAATATTTGATATGGTATCTTTTAAGGTGTTACCATCAAACTTAAGCATAAAATCAAGCCTTTCCTCCCAAGTATTACCCGAGTTGCGCCAACTATGAAGAGCACAAATCTCCTTCCAAGCCAAATTAGTGAATTTGCAATTCACAAATAAGTGATCCCTTGATTCATGTTCTTCAAAGAAAAGGTAACACATCTTGTCCACTTCCATCCCCAACTTGCTAAGCCTATCTATAGTGCTTAATCTATCCTTAC
The DNA here is from genome assembly GCA_029959085.1 of Nemophila menziesii. Classification (NCBI taxonomy): domain Eukaryota; kingdom Viridiplantae; phylum Streptophyta; class Magnoliopsida; order Boraginales; family Hydrophyllaceae; genus Nemophila; species Nemophila menziesii. Next base: position 147,254,603 of record JARWIR010000001.1, read on the forward strand.
AAATTAACCAAGCACAAAACTTGTGCTTTGACATACTCCATTTATGCCACACCACACTATACCATTTTGTTTTCTCATTAGGACCCCTTAGGTCATACATAACATCCGAGGTCCTAAAGCCTTTATCTCCCCATCTTATAGTGTCATGCTTCTCATTAAGCACCATATCTTTTACCACCTCTTCCCCACATAATAGTCCATCACCTTTTTGTTAATATTGTAATTACCCAAAGAAATAGCATCCTTTTGTTCACAAATATCACCTACACACTTTCCTTTTATCCATCTATCATCTAACATATAAGTTCTCTTTCCATTTCCAACATCATGTATATTATATTTAAAAGCAAGGTACCTCACATTTAGCATAGCTCTCCATGTCCAAGGAAGTTTATTATCATATGTAATGCTCCATATGCTCTTGTTCGATAGCCAATTCGAGTAGACCCATTGAGACCAAATATTATCTTTATATCCATACATTCTCCAAAACTCTTTGAGAATAGCAACTTGATTAATATGGAGAAGATTAGGTATGCCTAGTCCTCCATTTTCTTTACTTTGACACAATTCTTTCCAAGCCACTTTAGCACCATGAAAATCATTAGTATTACCCTTCCAAAGAAACCTAATCAAGAGTGATTCTATCTCATGAATAACTCCCATTGGAAGGATCATTACATTGCACCAATATCTAGCTTTACTTTGCAAAACACTCTTGATTAAATGAAGCCTTCCCGCAAAATTAAGAAACCTATGCATCCACCCTTCAACACTTCCAACTATATTATTAATAAGGGTAGCATACATTAAGCTATTAGGGCCCTTTGTAGTTAAAGGAGCCCCAAGATATCTAACAGGGAGTTTACCCTTCTTAATATTGAGAAAACTACTCAAATCATCATGAAGGTCTTTGTTACAATCTCCCATATATAGCTCGCTCTTTCATGACTTATTTTAAGGCCAGAAAGTCTAGAGAAGAGATCAAGGCCTTGTTTAAGTCTCATAGCCGAGCCTTTATCACCATTAAAGAAAACTAAACAATCATCAGCAAATATAAGGTGGTTCAAATCCATTCTAGCACAATTAGGGCGATAAGTAGAAGCTTTATTTGCCATTTTCTCAAGAATAGAAGAGAAACCTTGCATACATATAACAAATAGATAAGGAGATAGAGGATCACCTTGTCTTAATCCTCTTTCTCCTTTGAAATAACCACACACACTCCCATTAATGCACAAAGAGAACATAGGTGTTGAAATACACATCTTGATCCAAGATATAAGCTTTTTATTAAATCCCATAATTTGAAGTAGTTGGAAAAGGTACCTCGAATTAATTGTATCAAAAGCCTTTTGAAGATCAATATTTACAGTACATCTTGGACTCAAGTCCTTCCTATCATAACCTGCCACAACACTTTGAGCAACCAATATATTATCCGAAATACTTCTTCCTCCCACAAAAGCAGCTTGATTTTTAGATATAAGCTCCTCAACGCTTTTCTTCATCCTATTAGCAATGATTTTAGATATAGCTTTATAGAGGATATTACAACAAGCAATGGGCCTAAAACTCTTCACTGAAGTGGAGTTTTTAACCTTGGGAATAAGAACAAGATTAGTAGCATTAATTTGCTTCAAAATTTGTCTATTCTTGAAAGTTTCCTTTATAGCATTACAAACATCCTCCCCAATAATATTCCAAGTAGCTTTGAAGAAAGCACTATTAAAACCATCTGGGCCAGGAGCCTTTGAGATATAAATAGAGAAAATAGCTTCTTTAATCTTCTTACTAGTAATGTCTTTTACCATTTCTTTTGCAACTTCATTAGTAATAGCTCTATCAACAAGCGTATTTTAACAACTAGAGCTAACACTTTCCTCATAAACATCCTTAGTACCAATTAAATTAGTGTAGTACTTGATAAATTCACCATGAATAGCCTCATCTTCAAAAACAATATCACCATTTTCAGTCACAATAGAGGCAACTCGGTTTTGAGTGATTCTAGCCTTGATGCTCTTGTGATAAAGGGTAGTACTACAATCACCTTTTTGCGCCCAAGTAATTCCAGATTTTTGCTCTAGAATCTCCTCTTGAATATTAAGAAGATGCATAAGTTTGTCCCTAAGCTCCTTCTCAATAGTAAGTATAGATTGATCACCATTCATAAGCATAATTTGTACCTTCTCAAGCTCCTCTTTAAGCTCTATTATTTCTTTAGTAGAGTGATGAAAATATTTTCTATTGAAGATCTTCAAAGCTTTCTTTACTTCCTTCAATTTATTCACTACTTTATACATCATACTCCCTTTAACTTCATATTTCCACACCTTTTCAATCAAAGGCAGAAACTCATCATGATCAATCCAAACATTAAAAAATTTAAAAGATGAAGGTTTAGTATTTGAACTCCCCTGAATTTTGAGGATAAGATTAGAGTTATCTGAAATTCCAGGAGCTTCAATCATCAAATGAGACTTGAAACAAGTGAACCAAGCATCATTTATAAAAAATTTGTCAATTTTACTAGATATAAACCCTTCTATTCTTCTATTAGTCCAAGTGTAATAACACCCTTGGCTAGGATGTTCAACCATCCCATTATCCTTAATACAATCGACAAATTCATGAGAACTCTTATGAAGGCTAGTGCAACCCATTCTTTCATCAACTTTAGTAATTTCATTATAATCCCCACACCAAATACAAGGAGAGTCCCCATTAATAACCATCCATTCACCAAGTGTTTCCCAAAGAAGCACCCTTTTATCATCATCATGTTCCGCATATACCATCACACAATTAAATGTTTTCTTATTATATATATCATGTACCTCAAGGAAGATGGCTTGGCTAATTGAATTAAGACACTTTACATCCAAAACATTCTTATTCCACTTTACACATATTCTCCCTCTTTCATCCTTATCATGATTAGTTATTGTACCCCAATTACTCAAATAAGTATTGTGAAACTTATTGTAGCTTTGTAGGGTCATTTTAGTCTCCAATAAACCAACTAGATCATTATAATAACTCACACAACTACAACTTAGTTTTTATATAGAATAACCTGAAACCTTTCTAATAAGAGAGACCAAAGAACTCATACCCTCACTCAAGAGTCACAGTTAACCAACTTATATGATTCTTCACTTTTTGATCTTTTGTGTCTAGTTTTTTTTCTTCTTCTCTGTTCTCATATTTAAACATTAACACATGACGCCTATTTATATGCCTTCACAACCCAAATAATCAATTAATCTAGTCACCTTTGAAGACTCCAAACCTTTTAGGTTCTAAAACAACCATTAATATCAATACTAATTGGTTTACCAAAACTTCTATTAATCTTCTAAATATATTAGTTCAATAGATGTGAGTCTAATCTAACAAAATGAACAATAAGTGAACTTGAATCATTCTCTATTATGACTTTTCCACCTAAAAACCGTCCTGCCAATTTTGTAGACCTAAGTATCCAATTTGTCTTAGTATCCAATATAGCACCATATTTGTCTAAGTCAGAATTTAAGCCTGTTGAATGCTTGTATTTGTTGATTACATATTGAAGTTTTAATGATGAATACACTGTCATTTGTAAAAAGTAGATGAGTTATGTACGGGTAATATTTGCTTATTTTTCCTCATGTAAAAAGTTTTTTTATCTTTCTTATCTTTTAGTAGAACCTTTGAAGTTTGTTAGATTATACAAAAGAAGGCAGGTAAGGGGTCTTCTTATCTGATCATCTAGTAAGTTCACCTAATACTTCCTCCATTCCTAAAAGGTTGTCACATATACTAAACATAGTTGTTCCAAAAAGGTTGTCATTCTAGAAAATAAAGATATTTTTTTTATTTTATACAATTTTTACTCCTAATTAAATATTATTATATATGTTTCCAATAAATATTTAAGATATCAAGACACTTTATGGAGGACATTTTAGTAATCATATGAATAATAAATGACATCTTTTAATCTGTGTGCAAAAGCAAATATGACAACCTTTTAGGAACAAAGAAAATATATAGATTACCTCATTAACTTTTTCAACCTATTCCTTTCGAATTCATTTTTAAAATTAAATGTTACATAAAAGCTTATTCTACATACTATTTACTTAGTTGGTTGAGGGTAGTTTAGTAAAAATAGAAGGAATTAATTACTTTCCTTAATCCGTGTAAAAAAAGTAGGATTATTGCCTAAGAAACACCTCAAGTTAAAATTAAATCTCTCTTACCTCTACTATCATTTTTTGCCCATAAAAGGTCACGTATATTTTGTTTTTTCCTTTTCTTTTTTATAAAAAGAGTCGTTTGAGTTATGAAAAACTTCCCATAACTCATTGTTCTTTAAAAGAGACAATTTCTTTTATGGATAAGGGTGTAAAGTGGTAGGTATCTATTAGAGATTAACCTAAAAAAGTATGTCAAAAATTAATGGAAGAAAGTATCATATATATGAAGGCTATGCTAACCAATAATAGGTATGTCAAAAATTAATGGAAGAAATTATATATGAAGGCTATGCTAACCAATAATAGGTTGGAGTCGGCTAACAATGTATGAAGGAAAACTTTAAATTTGCAACTTGGGAATTGAGTCTAAAATAGGGGGCATTAAATTCAAACATAATAAATGCCACCTAGTTAGGAGTATAGTATAGAAAGTAGAAGCCGGATATGGCGTGGGTTAGTGCATTTTTTATTTAGGGGAATTTGATGTGATTAAATATAAAAGAAGTTAAAAGAGGTTTAAAGATTTTTATGTAACTTGAATAATTTTTTAGATTTATTCTAAAAAACGCTACAGAAAAGATTAATAGTTGTAAAAGATTATACTATTAAAAAAATATTTTGGAATAAAATTTTGAATTTAATATTCTTTTCATTGATATTTAATAAAAGAATAGCTATTAAAATATCTAACATATATTAATTTATCGCTATGATTTACGAGTTTGTTTAGTCATCTGATTAAGTGTATATTTGGAAATATTTATTTTATAAAGCATTTTAAGTATTTTAAAAAATTTAGAAATATTTTAAAAATTTTAAAATTCTTCTAGAAAATATATTAAATAAATATTTTCTAAAATAAACATCTAAAATAATTATAGATTTAAAAAATATATTTTAGACTAATTTTAACTGGTTAAAAATATTTTAAACTCTAAAATAAACATCTTAAGGAAGTTTTCGCCATCTAAGGGTTACGCATCAACCATAGAACCCTATTTAATCAATGGAACACATTAGTTGTCTGCTTCTAAGTTCAACAGTAAAACTCGGAGAAGGGCAATCACTAAATTTTAAAACCAGTCTTCTTAAGACCAAAGAGTCGGACAAAAAAGAGGGAAAAGCTCTCTGTTTTTAGTTTTTTTGTAGTTGGATCCTCCAAAACTACAAAAATCTTTAGTTAGAATGAGATATCAGTTCAACACCTTTTCAGAACCAAACAATCACTAAGAGTTTTTGGCATTTAATTTCAGTTTAATAAGTGCATGTTACATTTTTGTAATTTCAAAATTTTACCTTCCACTAATACTAAAATAGGGCGAACAATCCCCTTGTGACTTAATTTTTACCGTTTATTTCCATGTTCATATGTGATGTTAAAATAAATATATATATATATATATATATATATATATATATATATATATATATATATTAAATAACTTAATCCGTCAGAGTTTTTTCATATTCTTGGATATTTTAAAAATATGGATAAAAGGTATATAATTCTATAATTCTAATTCTACTTTAAAGTTAGGTAACCTAATTTAATTTATTTTAAAAATATATACAAAAGAGACGTGTATATTATATCCTCCACATTGTAAATAATAATGAAAATAATATAATACGCGTCACCTTATTTTATATCCGCCTTTTATATCACCTACCTCTCTTATGTGACATTCATAGTAATCCATTCTTACCTCACTTCTAAGAATAAGAATACACTTATCTCACTTCTATCCAAATTATTCAATTCTCGTATCCGATAATGTTCACCTTATTTGTATTTATGTTCATAAAGTAAGAGTATAAGGAATATGTTGAGTAGTGATGCAAGAACCTTTGTGATAAGAAATTAAAAAAATTGAAAAAAGCAGATAAGGAATGAATGGAAGGATTCATGTGAAATGCATTTATAGATAATTTGATAATGATGAAACCTAATTTAGGGCCGTAACGGTAAGGAGCGTCATAGGCGAGGTCTTTCATTAATATTGTTATGATAAATGGAAATCAGCCTTTTATTTTTGTGTATTGTGATCTAATGAATTTGGGGCTTCTTATTTTCTTTTATTTATTGAGATATATTTTTTAATAATGCAAAATTATATGAATTCTGAATTTTGTTTAATTTTCATTATGTGATTGTATGAATATATATAGTTGACATGAGAAATTTAGGGTACTACATGTATATTAAAAGTTAATGATTATGTCCTTGTGACGAAATTAAGATGTCTTATACACATAAACTAATGTATATAGGGTTTAAGGATAATATTCTTTTCTTTACTTTAATGGGTATAACATGTATGTATAATTTGAAGATGGAAAGATGGAAACGAGAAGTATTTGGAGATATCTTTAGGAAAAAGAAAAGACTTTTGACACGTAGTATAGGGATTCAGAAAGCGCTTTAGATATCGTATAACAGCTTTGGTTCCAAAGATCGCATATGAATTGGATATTTTCGGGAGAACGAAATACTAGACTTTATCATCTGGCGGTAATGATGAAGAAGGTTAAGAGGGAAAATTTCCAAATTCGAGACAACAATCACAAGTTTATTACAGGAGTTGAAGAGAAGGGTACCTGGGCGAGGGACTTCTTCAAAGCCTTGTATTCTTTTGACGAGGGTCCTGATCCGCATTTTACACTACCCCCACTAAGAACACTTGACGCGACCTCTATATCAGTCCTTCAGGAACCAGTCTCGGAGGAGGAAATTAGGGTGGCTCTTTTTCAAATGCAACTTCACAAAGCCCCGGGTCCGGATGGCTTAACAACAGGATTTTATCAAGCATGTTGGGACACGGTGGGTACATCGGTGTGCTCAATGATCCGTTCAGCTTTGGGTACTGGTTCATTTACGAGTGAGGGTGTTAGGTACCCTGATACATCTAATCCCAAAAGGAGATGACCCGGAGTATATCAAAAAATTTAGACCTATAAGTCTCATTAACGTTTGTTAAAAATTCTGTATGAAAGTGCTTGTTAATCGTTTGAAACCTATGCTTTCCGAGTACATTGGACCCTTTTAAAATAGTTTTCTACCTAGCCGATCGACGGTTGATAACGTGGTATTGGTTAGTGAAATTGATCATGTGATGAGACACACGAAGGGTAAGAGGAGCTATATGGCGCTTAAAATTGACCTGGCAAAGGCTTATGCCAGAGTCAGATGGGACTTCATTCAGGATTCACTAGAAGATTTTGGGTTACGACAGGACTGGACTTCACTTATCATGTCCGGCATGGAAGAGAATGACCTTCGCGTATTATGGAAGGGGCTCCTTTGGAAGCGTTCAGGCCACACCGGGGGATCCGGCAAGGGGATCCGGTATCACCCTATCTCTTTGATCTTTGTATAGAAAGATTCCCGCTTTTGATTCAGCTAACGATAGAGGAAGGAGTTTGGAGACCATCGCGCATTTGTTCGGGGGGGGGGGGATGTCTATATCTCATATATTTTTTGCTGATGACCTTATCTTATTTTCCAAGGTTTCTGATTATGATCTTGATCTTGTGCAGGGGTGTTTGGATAGATTCTGTAAAGACGCAGGCCAATTAGTTAGTAAGGAAAAGTCGCTCATTTACTTCTCTAAAAAAGTGGATGCGGATCTTACGGAGAGTAATACTGTGCGAAGTGGTTATTGTCATGGCGAGGGACGGGGAAAATATATAGGTGTACCAATTCACCCTGGACGTAACCAAGAGGTTTTTATGGCGATACATTGAATAACTTACGAGGTAAGCTTGCGGGTTGGAAGGGGAAATCGTTGTTATTAGCAGGACGGGTCACGCTCGCGAAGTCAGTGTTGAGTGCGGTCCCGATTTACATCATGCAAGTAGAAAAACTCCCGGAGTATGTGTGACGAAATAGACCGTATTGTGAGGAATTTTATTTGGGGATCTTCGCAAGAAAAAAGGAAGATTAGTTGGCTTTCTTGGGATAAAGTATGATCACCTAAGTATAAACGGGGACTTGGTTTTCAGAAGGCAGGGGATATGAATCGCGCGCTTCTAGGTAAATTGGGATTGAAAGTTGTGAATTCAGAATCGTCTCTATGGGTAAGTGCGCTCCACCAAAAATATTACAATAAGGGGTTGCTTTATTACGAGACCAAACCTCACGATTCACAAGTATGTCGGGCCATTACGGAAGGTATTGCAGTAGTTAGACGGGGATACCAATGGTCCGTTCGGAATAGAACTAGTGTGTTATTTTGGTTGGATGATTGGTTAGGAGGGGGACCTTTGATTGATTGGGTTCTTAATTCTCTTACTAGAAAGTTCGGGTAGAGAAAGTCAGTATGTAAATAAGAGAGGATGGTCTATGGGATTGGGATCGTTTTCAGCTTTTGTTACCCCCTAGTAAATTAGAAGAAATTGCAAAAGTTGAGGGATTGATTGATCGGGATGTAGAGGATATTATCTCTTGGATTCATGAACCACATGGAGGTATTTGTTAAGTTCAGCCTTGAGCGACCCTTTGGACAGTGAGGATTGTGATGTTTTTTACTAGGATAAACTCTGGAAGATCCATTGTCCATAAAATATCATGTGCTCCCGTGGAGAGCGGTTCAAGAAAGACTTGCTACGGGGTTGAATCTTGTACAAAAAGGTATGATTATTACTTGTCTTTGTCATTGGTGTGAAGTTGTTGAAGAAAGTGTTTTCCATTTGTTTACAGAGTGCGTGTCAGCTAGTGAGCTTTGGGAGCGTATCCTTTCAGAATGATCATGGGTTCGAAAAACAGAGATTATGATATGGAAATGAGCAGTTTTGAATTGGAGGAAATGTTGTTAGACTCCTTTGGATCGACTCGCACTTCAGAATCTGTGTTAGGCAGATCAGTAGAGACTGGAAGATGGACTGTTGGGGTGAGAAGAGGCCCGCTAGCCGAGGATGAAACACAAGCCGTTCCTTAGAGGATTTCCGTTTGCAGGGACCTCTCACAACAAATTGTCGAAACCAGAGCAAGCAGCAGAGTTTCAAATATTCTGCACCAGGGACCTCAGAGTGAAATTATGCTACCGATTGATACAACAGCTGGAGCAAAGTTCTAGTATAGGTGTAGTTCAGCTACGCACTCAGGATCATCGTACGAATTATGCAGCCGGAAGCAGTTTCGTGGAAGAAAGATCTAGGAACATATCCTTTATCGACCCATTGATATGGTGGAAAACAAATATTACAGCTACAGCCTTGTTCGAGGGAGTCCCATGGAATGTGTTTTTTAGGTCATTAGTTGGGTAATTTGGAGGGCACGTAATGAGGCTTGCTTTAATGGCGCAGATTTTCCGAATGCGACATCTTTGATTAGGAAGGCGAAATAGATTGCGGGTGATTATGCGAGAACATATAGTACACATTGCGGTAAGATATCTAAACATAAGGAACTAGTTGAAATGGTGGAATGGTCCAAGCCTATTAGTGGATTTAAATTAAATACATATGGAAGTTGTGTGCGGACAAAAGGCAAAGGAGGTGCTGGTGGTATCCTTCGAGATAAAGAAGGGAAATGGATCTAGGGATTTGCAATGGGCTTTCAGTGCTCTCTTCCAAATGTTGCAGAAGCCATAACAGCGTTTGATGGAATCAAAATGCCACTACGCCTGGGGGTGCGAGAACTAGAAATAGAAATTGATTCACATGTGGTCCTGGGAGGAATTAATCAGGCGGCTGGTAGAAGAGGCCCCATGGAGTTTCGGCTGGATGGTATTCGTAAGCTTTTGAATGGAAATTCATCTTTTATCATTAAAGGGATATAGGGAATCCAACACATATGATGATTGGTTTGCTAGATTGGGTCTTAAACAGATGATTGCTTACTTTTCTTACACAGACCCTCCGGATGGGTTATGTAGATTGCTTACCGGAGACATGTGCGCATGGAAAATACCAGATGAGTCAATTCGCCTTTTATTGAGGTGGTTCTCAGAGCATAATTTAGCTTTTTTATCGGTCTTTGGACCTCCTTTGTAAGCAAAAATAATTTGAAGATGGAGAGATTTTTTAGTTTCTTTATTTATCTTTTAGTTTTTAGATAAAGAGTTATAAATTAGGACGAATGGTATATATCAACTAAAGTCAACCACTTAATACCACCCACCACTTGTGATTTAGTTGGAATTAAATCGTTAATCTTTTTTCATATGTTTGACGATTTATTTCCAATCAAATCATGCCACATCATAAGAGAGTATACTGAATGGTATGAGTTTAGGTAATATATATCATTGAATTAGTTTGTATAGACAATATTTTAGTAGGAAAATTCCTCCATAAATACCTAGTATTTCGTGATTTTGACAAATAAATACCCAAATTTACACAAGTGTACAAACAGGTACCAAACGTTACGTTTTTAGACTTCCATTAATACATGTCGTGTTCTTTGACGTTAAACACCACGTGATGCTGTTTTTTGTAAATATCAATATTTTTATTTTGACCATACACCATAAATATGTACCAACTACTAGACCATAATCCATTCTATTGTCCATATTTATGATCTAAAAAAACTACTATGAACAACATGTTTCTTCTATTTTATTATGTTCAATAACTGATTAACCACTTGGTACAGTGCACTACATACATACATATATTATGCACTACATACACATATATTTTATTACATAAACTCTTTGAAAAAAATTAATAATTAAATAACTGTTTTTCTATCCAATAACAGATAGCATTATTTTATTACATGCCACTTAACACAGTACACTACTTACATATGCACAGTAAAAAAATTAACTATAAAACACAAACCTGTATAGATTACATAAGATTTATCTATCCACTATTTTTGACAAAAAGAGAAAAAAATCTATCCACTATCTAAAAAAAAGCCCCACATATGATGAAAACTTGGAAGTCAAGCATAATTAGAGATGTAAAGTTTTAGTTAAAGATATAAAATTTGAAGGTAAGTTAAAGGTTTTGATATGATTTAAACAGAATTATTAGAATAGGGTTGGATTTTAATTTAGTAATTTTATAATCAAACGTATAATTTAGGTAAACTTCTCTTTTTTTGGATTTTTGTTTTGTTTTTTGAGTCGCCTTGTTTTGGGATTTGATATGATTCAGCTCATGTCATACGATTCAGTCTGATCCATACTCGATCTAGCCTTCACTTTAATACAAAGTCTGATATGTCTCAAATGGGTAATGTATCGCAATTGTATCCTATAATTCACATCGTGAATCGTGCGATACTGTGAGCAGACGTAGGGGAGTTTTCAAAATTTTAAATGAGAGAAGGAAATGAAAAATGGAGCTATAAAACCAAAATTTAAACTACATGTGCATAAAAAACACTCACAAGACTATCTCAACAGATAAATTAAGCTTTCTTTCAGGCATTGATTGCCAAAGCGATGAAATGTCAATAAAAATGTGTCCTTATTATTGGAATTGAAAGGGAAAAACCAAAGGTTTTTATTTAGTTTCATGCACTTGGAGAGGAAAAAAACCAAAGATTTTTTTGTAGTACCAAATCGGTTTTGAAAGGAGAAAATAGTTTATATTATTTCTTCTATGTATACATTTCTAATAGTCTAATACACTAGAAGGGAAGAGAACGGAAAATACCCTACACGCGCACCGCCATCCCTTCCCGGTCCGACACTGGCGACAGGAAGTTGCCTGGCGTGGTCGTGGAGGAGTTGGGGAGTCTTGGGAAATCAAAAAACCAAAAAACTTTGGAGTTGGTGAATTAAGTTTCTATTGACCACGTTTGAAAAAATCATCTAGAGAGACGCATCCATCCTTGAATGCTTCTATTTTTTCAACGGTCGAAAACTCACACACTTATAACTCAGTTGTTACAAAAGTTACAAGACTGGTCCATATACTTCCTCTCCCTTTGTTCAGAAAGTTGTCCACGTTCATGCTAGGTTATCAAGATGGCACAACAGTTTTTGGCTTTATGATGAATATTTTTATAACAACAATTGTTGTGGACTTTTTAAAAGGCATCCTACTATATAATAGAGATTGAAAGTCATTTTTAAGTGCACCATAATTCTTCACTATACTAGAAAAGAAAGCTGTAAACTTTCCCCCCGTTTGAACGTTTTTGAGCCTAAACTAAAATCGTAATAGTAAACAATTTAACAATACCGAATATACCTGAAAAATCATTTTTAACAAGATGATTGTAGAAATCACGCTATTACTCATTAATTCTGGATTTTGTTGTAAGTTTGGTTGTAATTCATATATATTTACATGTAATTTATTGTAAATTTCTATTTTGTATTTAAACATATTACTATGATTATTATTTTCCGATCCACGTTCATGTTTTTACAACACTTATTTGTTAGTTCAACACTAAAAGCAAAAAGAAAAATAGATTGTTAAAAATAATATTATTACCGTGCATATAGCATATCACCTCCTCAAACTATTTTATTTTTTCGGATAACTCTTTAAATCAAAAAATAGATTTTATAACTCTTTAAATTATTTTAAATTAACATGTTACTTTCTATGTTTTATTTTTTGTTATTAGATTTGTTTGTATTTCAAATTCTTATGGTTAAAAATAACATAAAATAAAACGGAAGAAGGTAATGTACTAATCTAAAATAGTTCAAGAAAATAATGAAATCCATTTTTTAGTTTAGAAGAAATAATTCGCTCACATAAAGTGACTCGTTTTTTCACTGTAAAGCTCAGTTTTTTTCTTTTTCTTACATGAGAGGCTATAAAGCCGGTAAGAATAAAAGATTTCAGGTAGAACAAAAGTTCTTATTATCTATCTAGTACAATTCTAATAATTGCACAACTATTTTTGTCTCTTGTAATCACCTAGAACTCTGGTGGATCATTGAACACCTTTACAATTGAAAGACTTGTTCATTTTTGACAAAAAAAAAATGTCCCTTTAAAATCATATAAAATTCGATTATAAAATTTCGTAACATCAAAATAATGTTGCTAATCATCAGAGCAACGGTCAATAAGCGTCAGCCTCTAGAAGAGTATTTCCAATTTAATATAAAAATGTCAAGATGAAAATACATATAACCCCATCCAGAAAAGAAATGTAATTTAAATTAATCAAATAAAGTATTCCAAAACTATCCCTAAAAAAATAATTACATGTATATTATAATTCACAAACCAAATAATAATAAAAATGTACAAAGATTAAGTTTTTCATACTAAATCCTTTACACACTCAATTTCCCTCTTCTCTTACTACTACTACTACTACTCATCTCCTCCATTTCCAAACCTTCCAACCTCCTTTTCTGAATAACATCATGATACATCGGCCAAAACTCAATCTTAAACACTTTATACGACATATACGGTAACAAAGCCGAAACAACCACCACAACTTTAACTAACCAAAAGAATGGACTTGGACCACACGCATCGACTAATACTCTATACGCCGTAGTAGAATATAACGGTGGTACTAAAGTACCATAAATAATTAAAAACATATACCATATTCCAATACTACCCCAAATAAACATGTGTTGTATCCACGTGAAATAATTAATTGATAATGCCATTTGACAATTTACTGTCCAAACAACACAACTATACATTGTTACTCCTAGGATTTGAAAATCAACGTTTTGACCGTCTTGTCTGAATGCTTGGTGTAAAACAGCAGTTGTGGATAAGAAGAATATTATTGTTGAACTAATGAGGCCATTTAACATCCAACCGAATATTCTTAGCCAGCTGAAGAGTATATTCTTTGCTCCTTCTTGGTATAATAATGGATACTGTATGAATGAATATTTAAAGTTAATTGCATTATAGGTCCCTATATTATTCAAAAATTGTTTTATAGGTCCGTGTATAAAAAAAATTGCACTATGGGGTCCTTATATTATTTAATTTAATTGCACTATAGGTCCCTATATTATTCAAAAGATTTACACAATAGGTCTCTATACTATTAAAATAATTGCAAACTGTGTCCCTATATTTTTTTTTTACAGTTTAAGTCCCTATACTGTTAATTGCACTATAGGTCCCTATAAAATTCAAAAACTGTACTATGGGACCCTATATTATTAATAAATGGTACTATATGTCCTAATATTATTAAAACCCTATATTACTAATAAATGGTACTATATGTCCTAATATTATACAAAAATTGCACTACAGGTCCACAGTTTATCAAAAAATATTGCACGATGGGTCCTTATATTTTTTTGGTTTAATTGCTATATAGGTCCCTATACTGATTTTTTAATTTAAATGCACTATTGGGTTAATTGCTATATAGGTCCCTATATTGTGTTAATTGCACTATAGGTCCCCATATTGTTTTTTTTTAGCTAAAAGCACTTTATGCTTCTATATATCTTTGGAGTTAATTGCACTATGGGTCCCTATATTAATACAAAATAGCACCATAGTTCTCTATATTATTAGAAAAATTGCACTATGGGTCCCTATATCTTTGCAGCTAATTGCAATATAGGTCCCTATACTGTCTTTTTAAGTTAAATAATTGCACTATATGTCTGGATACTGTTTTTTTTTTTAGTTGAGTGCACTATTAAGTTTCTATAAATTTTTTGAGTTAATTGCACTATAGGTCCCAATAATTCTTCAAGTCAAATGCGCTTTAAGTTTCTATATATTTTTGGAGTTAATTGCATTATACGTCCCTATATTATTCAAAAATTGAACTATAGATCTTAAATCATTCAAAAATTGCACAATAGACTATATTATTATTTAATGGCATTTATATTATTCATAAAATAGAACTACAGTCCCTATATTTTTTTGAGTTAATTGCACTATAGGTTCCTATACCGTTTTAAAAGTTTATTGTGTAAGTTTCTATATATAGATTTTAAGTTGATTGCACTATAGGTCCCTCTATGATGCAAAAATTGCACTACACTATTAGTTTTTATATATATTTTGAGTTAATTGCATTATAGGTCCCTATACTGTATTTTAAGCAAATTGCACTATTAGTTTCTATATATATTATTAGTAAATTGCACTATAGGTTCCCGTATGATGCAAAAATTGCACTATAGGTTCATATATAATGCAATTATGGCACTATATGTCCATATATTATTTGTTTAAGTTAATTTATACTATAATTCTTTACACCATTTATGTCCCCTTCTCCCCTAACCTTAGCCTTCCGATATTCATAACTTAATTGCACTATAGGTCTCTATATTATACAAATATTACACTACAATTCCCTAAACTTATATGTACCTTGAGACAAAGCCGAGCCGAAACATCTTGATCAAAAACTCCAAGAGCAATCACAGGAAGTGAAGTAAAGAACACATTATAACACGCTAAGTACCAATCATTATAAGCAGGTTGACCAGAAAAAGAAGCGTAACTCTCAAACCAAAATACCGTAAATCCAAACGTGATATTCTTGTAAAAGAAATAACATATCTACATCATTCAAAGACACGTGTCAAGCATTAGTTGATTTGGCTAGTAAGTGCAATTTTGTATAATATTAGGGACTTAATAGTTTTAATTTTACCATCATGGATAATCGTCTGTAACACCAATGGCCGTGCACTAATAATAAACGTTCGAGGAAACGGAATTGTGCTATCGCGTAATCACTCGCCATTACCGCCTATAATAAAATATAATTATTAATGCATCAATTAGTACCAAAAAAATGAAAAATAAAATAAAATTAGTTGGAAAAAAATCAGGGGCTGGCTATTTTGTTAGACGCTGATTTATTTTGTTGTTTCCGTGATAAAAAAAAATATAGATAATTTTACATAATATAGGACATATAGTACAATTGAATTAAAATATATATAGGGACCTATAGTGTAACTAATTAAATATTTAGAATCTTCACCTGGCCTCCCAACATCTATAAAGATATTTATAATAAAGGGGCATAAAGTGCAATTTTTGCATAATATAGGGACCTATAGGGCAACTAATTCAAAAACTTATACTAAAACCATATGATCCCCTAAGTTCTCAAAATCTTCACTTGGCCCCCTAACTTTTATAGATCATCTTTTTTTGTTGCTTGTGTGATAAAATATATAGGTAATTTTACATAATATAAACTTTTAGTGCAATTAACTCAAAATAAAATAAAATATATAGGGACTTATAGAGAAATTTTGCATAATATATTAACCTATATGGAAATTAACACACAAATTAAGCGAGGGACCTATATTGCAATTTCTATATAATATAAGGACCTATTCACCTGCATGCCTTCAACGCCACTAATTCCAACTCCAATATCTGCTTCTTGAAGCATTCCAACGTCATTTGCTCCGTCACCAATAGCTAAGGTAGTTTTACCCGTCCCCATTTTTACCAATCTAGTTACCTACATATCTTCAAAATCCTCGTCAGATTATTTCCACGTTCAAAATTTCTTATTAAAAAATATTAATAATTTTATATAAAATGAAAAACCTTATAATCGTCCCCATTTTTACGATTATAGGGTACTCTTTTTTTGCTAAGTTAAAAATAATAATATATATACGTAACCGTACAATAATAGGTTATTTTGCATAATATAGGATTTTTTAAAGCAATTAATTTAAAAAAATTAATATAGGGACTAGAGTGAAATTTAAGTATAATATAGGTGACAATACTTACGAGAGCTTTTTGTTTTGGAGTTGACCGACAACAAATAACGGACGCACAGTTGACCGCAAGTTCGAGAAATGATTTTTCCATATTTTTGTGGAGAGCAAAGGATAAAGATTTTCCGTCGATTATTAATGCACATGAAATAGATTTTGCTTTAGCTGAGGTAACTTGCATTTGTCCTTCATTGATTTGATCTCTTATACTCGCATTTAAAGTCTACAAGGAATAATCTTAATCAAAACTCAAAAGAATAAAACATTCATAATATCTGTAACTATTATACAGGAATCTATTGTCATGTACCTGTTGTGCATTTTTTTCATTACATAGGGACCTATAGTGCAATTTTGCATAATATAGGGACCTATCGTGCAAATTTTGTAACATAGGGACATATCGTGCAATTTCTTTTTTAGCATAGGGACCTATAGTGCAATTTAGCATGATATAGGGACTTATAGTGCAATAAATTCAAAAAACTAATATAGGGACCTATAGTGCAAATATGCATAATATAGGAGTTATCATGCAATTAACTCAAAAAAAACTAATATAGGGATCTATAGAACAATTTTTAATACTATAGGGTCCAATATTGCAATTTTTCATAATATGGGGACCTATCATGCAATTTTGTATAATATAGGGACCAACAGTGCATGTTTGTATAATATAGGGACCTATAGTGCATTTTTGTATAATATAAGGACTTATAGTGCAATTTTTCTTAATATAGAGGCCTATAGTGCAATTTTTGCATAATATATGGACCTATAGTGCAATTGATTAAAAAAACTAACATAGGGACCTATAGTGCAATTATTTAAAAAGCTAACATAGGGATCTATAGTGCAATAAATTTTAAAAAACTAGCATAGGAACCTGTAGTGAAATTAATTCAAAATAACTAATATAGAGACATATAGTGTTTTAACTCAAATATTAATATAGGGACCTATAGTGCGAATTTGCATAATTCAGGGCTCTATAATGCAATTTACTATGTCAAAAAATTTAATATAAGGACCTTTAGTGCAATTTTAAACATTATAAGGACCTATAGTGCAATTTTAAACATTATAGGGACCTGTGGTGCAATTTTGCATAATATAGGGACCTGTAGTGCAATTAACTCAAAGACGTAGAACAGGGACCAATTGTACAATTTTTTCAAAATATAGGGACACTGATATTTATCGTAAAACTCGAACCAATTTAATATAGGGACCTGTATTGCAATTTCTGCATAACATAAGGACCTACAATGCAATTTTTGTCTACCTTTGCAATAACTTGCTTATCCCCTTGTTTCTCGAGATCAATTATGTGTTGAGAATCCAAAGTAATTATAATCTGTTCCATTTCTTGCCTCAGTAAACTACAAGCATAACTGCAAAAAATCCCAAGGTATTAAAACAATGAAATGACAAATTTACCCCTAAGTCAAACATTAGTGTTGTACCCGATATTAATAGCTGTCTCCATTTTATCGCCTGTTAACACCCAAATCTTAATCCCGGCTTTTCCTAATTTATCAATACATTCCGGAACCTTCCATTAAAAAAAAAAAAAAAGTATTGAGTCAGTGTCAAATTTGTAAATAACTATAATAAGTTGATATCTATCAAAGCCTACATACCAAAAGACCATTTATTAGAAGGTTAAAATTGTCCGTGTGAAAAAAGCTCTGTTAAATTGTACCTTATGGTCCGTTCAAATATTCACAATCATTACTTGGTTCTTAGATTTTTGCACTTTGTTTAGTTTTATTGTTTGTATGATAATATGGAACAAAAAAAGAAGTTTGTATGATGAAATATAGTTTTTTTGCGTAGTACAGGGACTTATAGTGCAATTGACACAAAACATTTAATATAGGGACCTATGGTGCAAAATTGTATAATATAGGGATCTATAGTACATTTTTTTCATAATATAAGGTCCTATAGTGCAATTAACTAGAAACAAATATAGGGACTTATAGTGCTATATTTGCATAATATAGGGACATATAGTAAAATTAACTTAAATAACACTATAGGGACCTATAATGCAATTTTGTATATTATTCGGCTCTATATTGCAAGTTACATCAAAAGAAAATATAGGGACCTCTATTTGTATGAAATAGGGACATAAAGTGAAACTAACTCAAAAAATTAACACAGGGACGTATAGTGTAATTTTGCATTAGTAGGGACTTGTAGTGCAATTTGGCATAATATAGGGACGTATGGTGTATTTAAATCAAAAACATAATCTAGAATCCTCTAATGCAATTTTTGCATAATATAGAGACCAATAATGCAATTAACTCAAAAACATTATATATGAACCTATTTTGCATACCATAGTTCAACTAATTCAAAACATTAATAAAGGGTCCAATAGCACAATTAACTAAAAAATAGGGACCTACAGTGCAATTATTTTTAATAATATAGGAACCTATTGTATATAACTGAGAGTATAAGATTTACCCCTTTCTGCAACTTATCCTCAACAGCTGTAGCACCAAGAAGAAATAAATCCCGTTCAATCTGGTCCGCAAGTTCATCTAACAAGTCATCACGATCAACGGTCACGGATGTTTGGGCTTTTAAAAATCTTTCTTCCCAATCTTTAAACTCTTCTTCATTAAGTTCACGAGCTGCTATTACTAAAGTTCTTAAACCTGCTTCTGAATATTCTTGTATGTGTTCTTTTGTGGTTGCTTCGAATATTCTACCTTCTCTCGAAAGTCTTTCAAACATTACACTAAAAGACAAAAAATATAATTATGGTTATATAGTGCATTTTTTGTTATAGTATAGGGACCTTATAGTGCAATTAACTAAAAAAAAATTATTAGAAAATAAACGATAAATGCAATTAGTAATATTAAGTGGCTGAGGTAGATGTTAACTAGGGGACCCCATTAAGAAAATTATATTATTACTTTTTGGTCTTTAAATATTTTAGAATCTTCACTTGGCCCCTCAGTTTTAAAAAATTATCTAATCAGTTTGTAGGAATATTTTTAAAATTATATTAATACCTTATGGTCCCCAATTTTTCAGAATCTTCACTTGGCCCCTCAGCTTTTTTAGAATTGTCTTTTTAGGCTATGATTCATTTTGTTGTTATATAATAAAAATCATAAAATATAGGTAATTTTATTTATATAAGGACTTAAAGAATAGTTAATATGAAGGGGAATAAAGTGCAAATTTTACATAATATAGGGACCACATTGAGTCAAACCTGTCTGCACCCTTGCATAAAAGCAACAATTGATTCTCAGCGTTCCTCACAATTACCGACATTCTTTTCCTAGCACTACTGAACTCCAAGACATGAAGAAGCTTATATGATCTGAAAAAGGGGTTAAAAGTATCAAAAAGGTAAAAAATAAAGGACCAAATGGCTAATTTCGTAATTAGGATAATTAGGATAATTTTACCTGTCAACCTTTTGGCCAGTCTTGTAATCCAATTTATGTAATGAAATATTAGTTTGTGTTCTTTCGAAAAACTCGAAACCAAGCTCTCTTGCCGCTATTACAAAGGCAGCTTCGTCCGGTGACTCAGCTTCATACGAAATTTCGCCGTTTTCTTGATTAATATCCGGAATCGCCGTATGACAAATCGCTAATACTCGAAAAAACTTTTGTAAAATATCCGAATATGACTCGTTGACCCATTGACCATTCATGATTCTCTCATCTCTAAAATTGAACCCCTTAATTTGTTTTTCATCGGTCCCGATTGGCCCGATCGGGCCAATCAGGCCGATCCCTTTCCTCTTTGCCATAGCCATTTCAACTTCGGTGATCCCACGGCCGTACGCGGTTCCGGCTACGGAACATTTAACAAACTCCATTGAATTACTCGTGAGAGTTCCCGTTTTATCGGACAAAATCGTCTCGACTTGACCAAGATCCTCGTTTAAATTCGATGTGCGGGCTCGCGCGGGCTTATCCGTTACGTCGTAATACATATCTAGATCTGAATTTATAAATATACTTTGTAACACCTTCACTAATTCGATCGACACGTATAGAGATATCGGTATCAAGTATTGATACAACATTAGTCCCGTCAAGAAATGGAAGAACGCGGATAGCCCGGCCCGGTTTGGATCGAATAAAGCGGTGGTATCTTCCGGTTGAAGATACCATCGTTTCACCTCGCCGTTTTGAAGATCTTCTCTAGTCGAAACTCCGAAAAAAAATGACCCGAGGAAGGATATGAAAAACAAGATACTAAAAAGTATGTATATCACTTTATCCATTTTTTTCTCGATTCTACTTCTTTTCGAAGGGGGCGAAATCGAGTTTTGCATAACTTTCGTGTCATGTCCCGTAAATATAACTACCCCGTACACATACTCGGTGTTCCGAAGCTTCGAATCTCGTACGAGGATTTGTTGTAGAGAAAGTGGATGTTCACCTTCGTAAAACAAAGTCCCGACGAATGAATAAAGATCTTCATTCGGATCTTCGCATTTAACCACGCCTTTAAATTGCCGGAAGGAATATTCCGTTAACGAGGAAGTGATGTCTAAAGCATGTTTCACTTTAAGATTCGTTTCTCCGTCTAGATTCATTGTTTCTACATAACAAATCCCATCTTCATAGCTTGAAGAAAGTAAAAGTAAATCCGCAGGAAAATATTCATCTTTCTTAACCTTTACTAAATCACCTACTCGAAGCTTTTTCCATTTCGTTTCTTGAAAAGTATTGTTGTTTCCGTACACTAACGCCTTACCATTATTCGCCTCGATATCCTAAACAAATTAATACATTATCACCCCTCAATTTTAAAAAATTGCAAAATACACCCTTTATATATTACTAAATATTAAAATTGTACCTGTTTTCGACGTCTCCAATCTTCAACACCTTCTTTCGCCATTGTTGCACCAATCACCATTAACAGAGGAGCTAAAATACTTGAAGCAGTATAAGGAGCTAAAGGACTAAAAGAAACACAAGCAACAACAATAAAATAAACATTCGCAACTCTCCTAAATTGTTCAAACAACGATTTAGGAATAAAATTAACAGCTGTATACTTAGTTGTTGAAATATAATTCGTCCTATAATTCAACTGAATCTGCTCTATATTCTCAGCATCATTACAATACACTATTCTAGAATATCCTCTCTTCCCAATTTGTTCATGCTCCTCTGTAAACGGTTTTTTAAAACACGAAAATGAGTATAATTTGCTAAATTTTATCTTTCTCCTCATCACGGCGAGTTAACAAGATCACCGGAGTTTAAGCTCTGATCCGGCGAGGACGTGAGAGTGAGAGTTATCAACACAACTGAAGAAGACTTACGAAGCTTCGGATAATTCCTAACGTTCTTGCCAAGGCTTGAAATATATCTTGCTTACGATGTGTGTATATGTATATATATGTATGTAAATGTTATACGTATGTAGAGAGAGAATGGATAAAGTTTAGGAAGGGAAACATAGGACATGGTACAGACTATGTTTTGCCGCATGGGCAAGTCAAGTAAAGAGAGAAAACAATGGAGTTTTTTTTTTTTTTTTTTGGTCTTGATGAGTCCTTGTTACTCGGAAGAAGATATATTTAAAAACACTTAGAACCAAAAAGAAGATATATATAAAAAACCACGAACATGGAAGACTTTACTAAATAAAGGGATACATGCAAGATGTATATTTACACTAGAAATAGTATAATCTCGGTTCAAATTCAATGAGTATTTTTACAAAGTTAAAATCGATCATTTACAAAGTGAACAATTTTTTCTTGATATGTGATACATGTATAGTGGTAAATGTTAGGTATATATTAGGTGAATGAAATGTTTTGGGTATAGTACACCACTATACTTCTATACTTTTGTATAGTGCTAAATGTTAAATAAATCTTAGGTTTGGTAAGAAAATCAAGAGGTGATAGTTGAAATATCCCAAAGATTTATAAGAGCTAATCCCAAAAATAGTTTCTTATCTATATAGTAAATTCAATATTTATGATTATTACTACACAGTGTCTTTTTTTTAGTCATATTTTATTAACATTTATTTTTTAAGCTATTTTCATAAATATATTTAAAAAGTTAATATATGTTAAGATAATTTTGGATATTTTCAATACACATCTTTAACATATTACTTATAACATAATACTAGTTAATAACTCTCTTGAACAAAAGTGTTTCTTGGTTAAGATATAGTTTTTCAGAATAGTGGTTTTTCAATAGGGGTCATTTTAAAATTTAATATCTAAAATAAACAAAGAAAAAAAACTAAAATATAAAAGAATAAATAATTATATATATCATCTAAATTTATGTTATATAATATATTATTCATGACATAAAGTGATTTGAATGAAAGTAAATTGTTAGACAAATAAATTGATTGACTTATTTTTACTCAAATCACGCCACATCATGAGTAAAATATTGGACGGTATATATCATTATTTATTACTCTAGAAGATTAAGGTTACACGTTGTATCATATCAATCTTTTAACATTTTGTTATATATATTTTAATTTTTTTTAATAAGAAAAAATAAATTAAGATAAAGAAATCAAATTATTAAGATATGTAAATATATATCTAGGAAATTATAAAAAAATGATGTTTATCTATATTAAATATGAAAAACGTATTTTGACTACATTAAGTTTTTTGAAAGAAAAAATTAGTAATATAGACACAAATGTGTCATATATAATAATGAAAGAAATTTTGTGTAACAAACTGTAATGTTTGTAATGTTTTCTATTTTGTAATGTTTTCTATTTTGTACAAATAGTATTTTTATGTTTGATTCTGGAGCATCTAATCATACTTATAGAAAACCGTGTTACCATGATAAGAGAGAAATACTCCTTAAAATATTTATACCATGATAAGATTAGTGTCAATATATTCTAAGTTATATTCAATGTGTACGATATTAAAATAAGATTTTGTCCTTCAATCATCTTACAATTTTTTTTGTTCAAAGAATCATCTTACAATGAGTGAAGTAGTCAATAAGTATTAAGTGAAGTGCTGCTAAGTACTACTTCCTTCGTTTTAAAATATTTTTCTACTTTGCTTTTCACACGAATTAAGAAAATTAATGATTACAATCTCTATTACAAAATTACCCTTCATATATTGATATCTTAAATGTGTATTGGAACTATAAATTTTAATTTTTTAATAGGGATAATAATGGAAAAAATTGTCTTAAAATACTAAGTGGACAAATATTTTAAAATACTAATTTTAGTAAATGGACAAACATACTAAGTAGATAAATATTTTAAAATACCAATTTTAATAAGTGGACAAACATTTTGAAACGAAGAAGTATTGAGTTTTTATGGTATTATTAAGACAATATTAAAAAAAGCTAACTCCTCAACTAACACCGACCATGAGATGAAGTGGATAAATCTAAGCCATCCACGTAGCTCACCTATTAGGTTTGTACTTTTTTTTTGTTCAAATTACTAGGTTTGTACTATTAGTTGTGAATACTCTAAATTAGCTTTTGTTCAAATAAATAGATGATGTAGACATTTACGTACTATACGGTGTCGTATCAGTTTGATTGTTGAAGTAAACGGCGTCGTCGGTGGTTTGTTGTAGACGGGTCATGGACGTAAGCCAAGTATGTGGCCGACAAGGGGCCCATTAGCTGTTTGGACCGCGTGGAAAAACTATAATTAAATAGTCATAGCGCCATTGTAACAAACAGGTGGAGAAAAAGTCATTGGGCCAAGAAATTAGTTGGAAATTAATTATAGGAAGGGAGAAATTTGTTTGCTTTATTAATTTGTTGAAAGTAACAAATGTATCTTAAGTCAAGAATTTATGAATTTTATCTGTATTACTATCCATAAATAAAAGAATGAGGTTCGATTAGGAAATTTTGGAACAAAGAAAAAATAAGAGGGAAAATAATATTTTTGGATTGAAATGTGTTAGTTAGCATAAAAGAGAGATTTTACATAAGATAATATTTTTGTAATAACAGTTCTCATTCGGTACAAAAGGGCAATCAAATTTTTTAAGCAATTACGATTTATCAATCCCCGAAAAACATTGCAGGTTAACAAAGTAAATTTATTAAATTACAGTAAATTGTGGCTTGATAGAAGAAAATTTGATGATACATCATACATATAACTATCATTTAGTACTAAAGCTAGTGCCAATTTTTTCTTTTTATTGTCAAAGTACTAAAGCTAGTAGAAAAGGTTAAAAACTGGTTTAGTTTTTTTTCTATATGTTCAACACTTAAAAGATCTAAAATAAAAGTATTTCAAATTTTCTTTTTAACATAGTAACCTACTCCCTCCGTTCCACTAAATTTGTCCATTTAGCTTTTCACATATATTAAGAAACATAATAAATGCATTCACCATTACAAAAATACCCCTAATAAAGTATCTTGATATTTAAAATGTGTATTGGAAATATAAATTTCAATATTTTAATAAGGGTAATAGTGGAAAAAGTAGAAAAAAAAGTGTCTTAAACTTCTAAATGGACAATATATTTGAAACACTAATTTTAGTAAATGGACAATTTCAGTGGAACGAAGGGAGTAATTCTTACTTACCTAAAAGACTACATAAGCAAACAGATTAGTCACATAAAAAAAAAAAGGTCGAAGGAGGAAGAATAAGAAAGTTGGTTAGAAATAATTTTTTATTTTTTATTTCCATAAAAAAGTTTAAATTAATAAATTTTGCAAACTTATTTAGAAATGAAATTTTTTTCAACTTCAAGGTCAATATAATATTTTGAAAAACACTAAAATATTCAAAATTTCAAAAACTAAGCCCCGTTTGGTTCGTGAAAATAATAGGTATTTTCTGTTTTCATTTTCTATATTTTCTAAAATGCTAATGAAAACGTGTTTGGCTAAAAAAAAAAAAAAACAGATTTCTGGAAAATAAAATGAAACCGGCTATATTAGAGAACGTGAAATCGACGTTTTCTATATTTTCTAAAATTATTGAAAGTGAAAACGCCCATAAACATAACGTTTTTAATTGTTATTCGTCGTTCGAAAGCTTCGTAAATAGTTTCTACAGAACAGACTAACCACTAGACCAACTATCGATTCTAAGCATTGGTTTTTCCTCATCTTAATTTAAAATGCACATGGGTATATATGTAATATGATACCTATTTAACCCATGTACTCCTTTACTATTCAAAGTTGTCATGAAAATATGCAACAATCATACAATCATACGTGGATACATATATTAATCCACTCATAAATCACATTCCAGAACACGTTTCAAAATGGGGAAATATTTATTATTAACTACCAAATATTATTCCCTATTTGCAAAAACGACACCATCACTATTTAATTGATAAAAAGAATATCAAACTAATTGATCAAAAACCTAATCGTCAACAATCATTGACCTTCGACCAAAAAAAAAAAAAAAAACAACAATCATTGACCCCTCTCTTAACACTATTTCACCAAACTATTAATTTGAAGTAAAATAAAAAACTGAATTAAATTTCAATAAAAGAAATCCTAATCTACCCAATTTACACCTATTCAAATACTCAAAATAAAATCAAAAGCCATCATCAATTTATTCTCATTTCTCATCAAAAGAGCTCAATTTCTTTTCCAACTGCACAAAATATAAAATTAAATTAATTAATTAATTACACAAACAATCCTTTATCTTTCTCTCATTAAACAAAATAGTCCCTTAACATTACCTGCTCATTCTTCATCTTAAGACTCTGCAATTCTTCAACTATACTCCCAACACTGTAAAATTATTATAAACAAAACATTATTAACTAATTAATATAAATTGCACTATAGGTCCCTATATTATCTCCTTTTATCATACCTTTGTTGCAATTCAATCACTTGAGATTGAAGCTCCTTTTCCCTAGCAGAGGAAGAAGAAAGTATCTGCATGTATTCAAATAGTCAAATAAATTGCACTATACCCTATATTATTTAAAAATTACACTATAGCCATTAGCCATTGATTTTAATTTTTTTAATTAGTTACACTATAATTCCCTATATTATACAAAATAACCTATGGGTGTCCCCAAATTTTTAGTACTGACTTATTTGCATTATAACCCCCTATAATATGCAAAAATTAAACTATAGGTCCTGATATTGATTATTTGTATTAGTTACACTATAAATCCCTATATTATACAATTGGGTGCCCCAAAATATTTTCTCCTGACTTATTTGCACTATAGATCCTAATACTATGAAAAAATTGCTATATAGGTCCCTAAAAAATGTAAAAATCACACTATAGGCCTTGATATTAATTGTTTTTTGTATTAGTTACACTATAAGTCCTTGTACTATGCAAAAATTGCAATACAGGTCCATATAATATGCAAAAATTGCACTATAGGACCTTATACTATGCAAAAATTGCAGTACAATCCCTATAATATGCAAAAGTTGCACTATATACCTTGATATTAATATTTTGTATTAATTACACTAAGTCCCTATACTATACAAAATAACCTATGGGTGTCCCCAAATTTTTTTCCTGACTTATTTGCACTTCAGGTTCTTATATCCTAAACGAAGATTGAAAAAGAAAAGTTTACTATGCAAAAATTGCAATATAGGTCCCTATAATATGCAAAAATTGCAATATAAGCCCTGATATTGAATTTTTTGTATCAGTTACACTATACGTTACACAAAATAAACCTATTGATTCCCCCAATATTTTTTCTCCTGATTTATTTGCTCTAAAGGTCCTTATACTATGCAAAATTTGCAATATAGGTCCCTATATAATGGAAAAAACTACACTATAGCCCTTGATATTTATTTATTTTAAATAAATTACACTATAAGTCCCTATACCATACATAATAACCTATATTTCATTACAGAAAAAACAAAATATATCAATACCTGTGAGATATCAGTGGGACCCACATCAGCAATCTCAGTAAGGTTTCCTGAAATTAAACCCAAATAGAATAATTAGTCTGAGAAATTTCTTTTATATAGTAAGAAAAAAAATCAATATTTCAATTGCATATTCAAGAATAAAATAAATTTACCAGATGACATTTCAACATATTTGATCATTTTAATAATATCATCCTGAAAATTAAAAAAATAATTAATTAATTAAATATTGTTACGTAATTTTGCAAAACTTACCCTTTGATTTATGTTTTGTTGCATGATGCACTGTAATGATGAAAGAATTGAAGCGTGTGAAAGTGTTGGGGTGTTTGGAGTAGTAGATAAAGTTGGAGAAACTGGATTAACTGAATTGTTTGTAGGTCCCTGAAGATTTAATAATTGCACTATAAGTCCCTATATTATGCAAAATAGCCTATATTCTATCAAAGAAACAACAAATATTCACACAAACAGCAAAAAAGATGGGGATAGTGAAGATTTTGAATATTTGGAGGGACCAGAGTATTATTATAAATTTTTCTTTTTTTTTAATGGGGTAGATATTCTTTAGAAAACCTAAGGACTTATTGTGCAAATATATGTGGCTACACCACATATGAAAGAATAAATCCTTGACCTATAGCAAAATAGGTCCATATATTATGCAAAAAATGCACTATGGGTACGTATATCATGCAAAAACTGAGTAAATTGCACTATAGGTCCCTATACTATGCAATATAGCCTATATTTTATCAAAGAAACAACAAAGATCTACACAAACAGCAAAAGCTAAAAAATGGGGCAAGTGAAGATTCTGAAAATAAGAAGGGACCACAAAGTATTAGTATAAATTGTTTATAATACTTATAATGGGGTCAAAAAGTTCTTTTTGAAAACCTAGGGGGTCTCATGGCACCCTCTAGGCCAATATATGATGGATTTAGAGCAACATCCTCGACATTATTGCACCATAGGTCCTTGTATTATGCAAAAAATGTTTTATGGCTCTGTATATCATGCAATTTTTAAGTTAATTGCACTAAAAGTCCCTGTTTTATGCAAACTAGCCTATATTTAATCAAATAAACAATAAAAAGATAGGGAAAGTGAAGATAAGGTATAAATATAAATCTTTCTTTTTTTATGGGGTCAAAAAGTACTTTTGAAAAACTATTAATACCTTTACACCTAAATCAGCTGAAGTGACTTTAAATCTACCCTTACGTTGAATAATTGTTCCTTCTATAGCATCTTCCTCTACAAAAGAAAAAGATATTTTAATAATTCATACAAGTTAAAATAAAAAGTGGGTCCCACTTATTTCTTTTACCATTTATATCTTTTCTTTGACGAATCTGCAATGGAGCACTATGATTGATATTCGGTCGTAAATGAGGGATATTTTCTTGAACTTTTTTCTGTCCTAAATTTAGATTTGAATTATGATCTTTTAATCCTTCATTATCTTCATCTATTACTATATCAAATGTTTTTCTGCAATATATATAATTATTAAAATTGGGATTTAATAAATCAGAAAAAAAAAAAAAAAAAAAAAGATTATACCTTATGCCTAGAACAGCTTTGATAGGAAATACAGCTAGTGGATCCTCGAAATCATTAAGTTCATCCTGAATAATCAAATAAAAATTAAAAGGTAAATTATATATCGAATTTTGACTAACAAGTAAATAAATTACAGGTTTTTTACATATTGCCCCCTGTAGTATATATTAATAGCACATTTTACCCCTCCTCTTTTAAGTTAACAGAAAATCAACTTTCCATCAATTTTAAATTTATATAATTATTATTTTAACCCTAAACTATATAAAATAACACATATAATGTACAGATTTTACCCTATTTGCAAAATCTGCACTATATATGTGTATGATTTTGTATAGCTTAGGGTTACAATAATATTTATATAAACTCTAGGGTAAAAAAATTTAACGGAAATGCATAAAAAAAAACTTTAAAGGAGAAAACGGAATCTGGGGTAAGTGTGCACAGTCAAAAAGAGTGGGGGGTTAAATGTGATATAAAAAACTACCACATAGGGGCAAATATGTAAAGAAAATATATCAGAAAGATTGATAAATATATCATACCTCTTTGTGAGTCACAAAATCTGAATTATTAACCTCCTCAGGAGATGTTAATTCTGTTGAATTAACATCATCATGCCCGTTTTCATCCTCTGTGATCTGAATTAAAAAGTGGGACCCACATTAATTAGCAAATATTGGGTTATGTTATGTTAAAGATGAGGGGTATTTAGGGAAAATTTAAAGTTTAGAAATAATGTATATTAGAGATTATTTGACTTACAAAGGAAGCTTGCATTTTTAGAGCTTCGAGATTAAAGTCCCATGCACTTATACCATGCATGTATTTCTCCTGCATAAACCAAACAAGAAAAATAAATAAAAAATAAATTGAAATGAAAATTAAAATATATACCATAATTAACAAATAAGCACCTGGGATAATTTTTCATCATTAATAAGTGCCTTGTTTTGAAGAAGTAAAGCTGCTTCTTTTGTCTAGAAAATCCAAAATTAAAAAAAGGTAAAATACAAAATTACAGAATTACCAAATACCCCCTGTAGTTTGATAAAAGGTCAAAAAAACCACTATTATGGTTTTAAAAAAAGACAAATACCATAGGTTTTTTAAAACCATAGTTTTTTTTTTTACGTTCTGTGAAACTACATACATAGGGGTATATTTGGTAATTTACACTAATAAAGACAAAATTACCAAATAGCCCCTGTAGTTTGACAAAATTTGTCAAAGAAACCATTATGTTTTTAAAACAAACAAACACTTAAACCAAAAGGGGGTATATTTGCCCGTTTTAAAACCATAGGGTTGTCTTTTGACCTTTTGTAAAGCTACATAGGGGTATATTTGGTAATTTTACACTAATAAAGACAAAATTACCAAATAACCCCAATAGTTTGACAAAATGTTAAAAAAAACCCTTACGTTTTTAGACAAATACTTAAACCACAAGGGGGTATGGGTATATGTGTCCGTTTTAAAACCATAGGGTTGTTTTTTGACCTTTTGTGAAACTACATACATAGGGGTATATTTGGTAATTTACACTAATAAAGACAAAATTACCAATTACCCCCTGTAGTTCGACAAAATGTCAAAAGAAAACCTTACGTTTTCAAAACAGACAAATACTTAAACCACAAGGGGGTATATTTGTCCGTTTTGTGACCTTTTGTGAAACTAAATAAGGGTATATTTGGTATTTTACTATAATAAAGACAAAGATTAAGATAAGGATTAAACCTTGAGGATCTTAAATCGATCACTTAAAGGCAAAAGTCCTTTAAGAATAGTGCGTGCTAAATACCCTTTAGAATGAATATGTCTTTTAAAGAAAGAGTGTTTTAAAAGCTTTTCAGCAGAAGGACGTTTTGTTGGGTCTTTTACTAAACACGAAGCAATTAGTTGTCTAAAGGACTGAAAAAAAAATATAAAAGAAATTAGAGAAAATATAAAAGAATAGTTATTAAGTTTTTTTAATAAAAAAAGAAAAAATGAAACAAACCCTTGAAAATTTCACGTCCCTTTCATAGTCTAAACCTGGAGGTTCATTTGTTAGGGTCATTAAGAGAACCTGCAATATTTAAATAAATTAAATATAGGTTGTTTTGTATAATATAGGGACTTATAGTGCAATTTATTGAAAAATAATAAGAAGAAGGTCTACAGTGCAAAATTTGTATGACATAAGGAATCATACAGCAATTCTCATAATATAAGGATCTATAGTGCAAATAAGTCGAAATTTTGTCAAAAATTCTATATTGAGAATGTAAAAATAAAGTATATTATTTACCCCTTGCCCCCCCTAAAATTTTCAGAATCCTCATTTGGCCCCCGAAATTTTGAAATTTATGTTAATTATATTTTATATGAAATACTTTATTTTTTCTATAGTTAAATATAGGTTTTTTTTGTATAATAGAAAAACTTCAAAAAAATAATAAAAAAGGCCTATAGTGCAAATTTTGCATAATATAGGGACCTATATTGCAATTTTTGCTTTAATTATTAAAATATAGGTTATTTTGTATAGGGACTTATTGTAATTAATTCAAAATAATAATAAAATGCCTAACAAATTTTGCATTATATAGGGACCTATATTGCAATTTTTTCATTTTATAATAAAATAGAGGTTATTTTGTATAATAAAATGACTTATAGTGTAATTAATTCAAAAACATAAATTAAAGACATAATATAGGGGGACCTATATTGCAATTTTTGCATAATATAAGGACTCATAGTGCAAATAAATCTTAAAAACGAACCTTTATAGGAGGGTATATAGAAAAAGGCGCATGCCCATGAGCAAGTTCAAGAGCTGTTATCCCCAAAGACCAAATATCTGCTCTGCTTTTCACAAAGCAAAGTATTATACAAAGGGTAAAATAGGAAACAAAATAATAAAAAGAAAAATAAATTACAGTTGACCAAAGTTGACCAACTTACTTGTAATCATATCTACACTCTGGTGCCATAACTTCAGGAGCCATCCTGTAATAATAATTACATATAAGATTTAAAAAAATTTAATTAAACAAAATAAAATAATTAAATCTCATAAGTGGGACCCACATACCAACAAGGAGTTCCAACAAAAGTCTTTCTTACGGTTTTTCTTTCACCATGTTCAAACATACAAGCAGCTACTCCGAAATCACCTAATTTTACTGTACCATCTGAATTTACTAGTATATTACCTGCCTGCAAATATATGTGTGTATATGTTATAATATAGTCTCCAAATTTGTATATAATTAGCTCTACAAGACCCTAATCTTTCAAAATGTGCATTTCAGACCCCATATCTTTCATAATACACTTATGGAGCAATTTTTGCATCATATAGGGGCATATAGTGCAATTTTTGCATAATATAGTGGCATATAGTGCAATTTTTGTATAATATAGGGACTTGTAGAGTAGTTTTTTGCATTATATAGACGTATATAGTGCAATTTTTGTATATTATTGGGACTTATAGTGCAATTTTTGCATAATATACTAATATAGGGGCATACAGTGCAATTTTTGTATAATATAGGGACTTACAGAGCAAATTTTGCAGAATTTAGGGGCATATGGTGCAATTTTTGTATAATACAGGGACTTGTAGTGCAATTTTGTATAATACAGGGACTTATAGTGCAATTTTTGCATAATATAGGGGCAAATAGTGCGATTTTTTATAATATAGGGACTTGTATATCAATTTTTGCATAATATAGTGGCATATAGTGTAATTTTGTATATTATAGGGATCTATAGTGCAATTTTTGCATAATCTAGGGACCTATAATGCAATTAAAAACATAATCATGCTAATTTTATCTAATAAATAACAGATAATTGATACACAAAGATGAAAGATAGGGCCTGGGATGCACATTTCGAAATATCTGGCCATGTTCAGAATTAATATCAGGACATAAAGTGCAATTTTTGTATATTATAGGGACTTATAGTGCAATTTTTGCATAATATAGGGACCTATAATGCAATTAAAAACATAACCATTTTGAAAGATCTAGCCATGTTCAGAACTAATATCAAGACATATAGTGCAATTTTTGTATATAATAGGGACTTATAGTACAATTTTTGTATATTATAGGGACTTATAGTGCAATTTTTGCATTATATAGAGACCTATAATGCAATTAAAGACATAACCATTTTGAAAGATCTGGCCACGTTCAGAATTAATATCAGGACATATAGTACAATTTTTGTATATCATAGGGACTTATAGTGCAATTTTTTCATAATCTAGGGACCTATAATGCAATTAAAAATATAACCATGCTACTTCCAAGTTCCATCCAATAATTAATTATCAGACACAAAAACGAACTAAATAGGGCCTGAAATACACATTTTGAAAGATCTGGCCAGGTTGAGAAATAACGCAAAAGATGAGGGACCTTTTGAGCAATAACCATACCTTGACATCTCTATGAATATTCCCATGAGAATGAAGATAAACAAGAGCTTTAAGAATTTCATGTAATAAAATAGCTATAACAGGCTCTTCAAATCCTTCAGGATAATCAGATTTTATTATTTGCAAACAAGACCCTTCAGTTAAATAAGGCATCACAACCCAAAGGTAATGACCAGTAGTGAATGACACGTGGGCCCGTAACACATTTGGATGATCAATTGTACTCATTGTTTTTATCTCTTGATATATCCCATCCTATTAAATTTCAAAATTTAATTATTAATATTGCAAAATTCAATAAAATTGTATAAAATTGAATTAATGTAAATTATACGTACCAGATTTAAATTACATTTATCTAGATCAAGGACCTTGATTGCAATTATTTTGTTTAGTGGAATACAAAGTGCTCTATATACAGTTGCACTTGCTCCTTCTCCTACTTGCTCGTATAACATGTAATCTTTCGCATCAACAGGGAACATCATTTTTTCTGTACACGTGTCAAAATATAAGGACCTATAGTGTAAATTACTCAAACAAGCTTAATATAAGGATATATAGTGCAATTTTTGTATAATATAATGACCTATATTAACATGTAACGTACAAGAAACAATAATAGACATATATTGATTAATTGCACCATTGGTCCATCTCTTATACCAAATTGCCAAATAGACAAATATATACATGTTTAAAAAGTAGGAAAAAATCCGAGTAATTAACGTTCAAATCGCTACTATTTGGAATAACACAGGTATATTTGTCCATTTCGCATAAAGAAAGGACTAATGGTGCAATTACCACTTATATATTAGATCTCGAAAGCTCACATATGAATCACATATGCAGAAGCAGTGAATTATTAATCAACACAGAAAAACAATGCAAGCAGCTTTGGAGTAAAATTCAGGCCCGGCCCGAGAAACCAGGGCGATCCTGAGCCCGATACCATAATGATCACCATTTGAGCGTTCACTGAATATAGCCGTTTTATATGATTTACTAATTTTACAATGCAAAGCTTTACGTGTATGAAGATACAAAAAAATGATACGATTTCAACAAAACAAAAAAATCAGAAGAAAGAGTATTGAATCTGAAAAAATAGGTAAGTGAAAATAATCATTTGAAATATAAACAAGGGTTTCAATTCAAATAAATTGAAATTTTTACCTTAATACTTTTTTTTTTTTGGAGAATATACGTGTCGATTATGTAGCAGTGCTGGTGGTGATGGAAAATGATCTCTGTACGGCGTGATGATGACGGTGATTATGGAGGCGTGGGGTAGGACAGTGTCTGTGAAGATGATGAGTGAGCTTTTATTTTATTTATTTTATGAGTATTTATTTACATCTTCTGCTATTTAATTAATTTATTTATAAAAAGAGATAATTCCAGTATATACTTCTTTCAATTGTTTTTTCCTTTTTTTATTTTATTTGTATAAGATAAAGTAATTATCTAAAGTTTAGTTATTTAACTAACTTAATTTGATAAAAAAATTAAATTTATTAACAAAACTAGAAACAATTATTAATTAAATATTATTTATAATATAAATTAGAGCTAATCAAAAGAGATGTTTATGCTCTTCTTTTAAATTAAAAATATAATAGATATGATTATACAACAGAAATCGTCAATGGTGTACTTTATTATAGGGATACCATATTTTGTGAGAAGTTGTTATATTTTGAACTAATCTCTAATCAATAAAAAAAATATAATTATCTTACATTAAATAAAAAATAAAGCGAAGTAACTCAGTTAAGAAAAAGTCTAAAGAATTGCTTTTTTTTTTTCAATCGGATAAATATTAGATATTTTTTTAAATATTTTTCTTATATAATGATAATGATAATATAACAGAAATCGTTAATGGTGTACTCTATTATCCCTTTTTTTGTGGAAAGTGTTTTTTTTCAAACCAATCTCTAAGTAAATTAAAAAAGTGTAATTATCTTACGGTAAATTAAATTTAAATCTAAACAAAGTAACTCAGTTAACATAAGAGTTCTGGGTACTTTACTATACCATATTTTTTTACGGAAAGTAGTTATATTTCAAACTAATCTCTGATTAAACAAAAAAAAAAGTGTAAAACAATAATAAATCAAAATAAAATAATTCAATTAACATAAGAGTCTAAATAATTGTGTTTTTTTTTCAATCGATAAGGATAGAATCTGAGGGTTATAAAGGCGGAATTTGACTTTTGTAGGACAATTCTGATATAAGAGTTAAGGTATTATCCGCTGGTCGGCAAGTTGTCAATATAGAGGTGAGACAGGCTGGATGTAAACCGTGGATCTTCTCGGCAATTTACGCAAGTCTGGCATATCAAGAAAGAGATAGTTTATGGGAGGCAATGCACCACGACTTTCATAATCTACAAACTTCGTGGCTTGTGGCAGGTGACTTCTATCAGGTAGGGTTAGAGGTGGACAAAAGATGCGGTGTATTCGGAGTTTCGAGAAGAATGGAATGCTTTGAAGAATGGTGACACAGTTGCGGACTGATTGACTTAGGATTCGAAAAACCGCGCTTTACCTGGTGCGATTCTTGGAATTCCGGTCAACGAATCATGGAACGCTTAGACAGAGCATATGGCAAGCTCTTTTTCAAACACTCGAGTAACATACAAAGCGAGAGATCATTCCAATCATATGCCGATTCTTATACAAATATTTTTACTCAAAAGCCTATGACTACCCCACGTCGCTTTAGAATCGAGGCTGTTAGGTGTCTACGTAAGGGTTTTTAGGAATTCATAAAGGATAAATGGGATGGAACCGGTTCAGAACTTGGAGACGATATAAATTCAATTTTTAGGTCATTTGAGTAAATGGAAGACAGATGTTTTTGGGGATATAAACCGAAGGAAAAATATTTTGACGACAATGATTAGGGGAGTACAAAAAGTTCTTCAGGTGTCGTATAATTCATCACTTCGACCCTGGGTAACAGATTAATAAATGAATATGTAAGCGCCCTAGAATAGGAGTAAGTTATGTATCAAAAATCAAAAGGAAAATGGATTGCTTCAGAAGAAAGGAACACAAGTTACTATCATGTTGCAACTACAATACGAAAGAAACAGACGAATTGCAATAGATTACTTAATGATGATGATGAATGGGTCGAGGGAGAAGACGAATTAGTTGGCCTTGTAAAAGACTATTTCGAGAAGTTTTATGCAAACCCGAATGATCACCTGGGGGAGTACACTTTACCGCGGGTTGGCCTTATTAAAAGCTATATTCAAAAATAAATATTTTGCTATTTAAATAATTAATTTATAAAAAGAGAAAATTCCAGTATATACTTCTTTCAATTGTTTTTTCCTTTTTTTCCCTAATAGCTTTCAATTGTTTTTTCCACAGCTCAATGACCACTAAACTTTACATTAGTAACGATAATGACCAATAGCTCAATAATATATGTATGATATTTTTTTTTTTCAAGAATATATGTATGATATGGGTTAAATTGATGTGCAATTTATTTTATTTTATTTGCATAATAATAAATAAATCATCTAAAGTTTAGTTATTTATCTAAAATATATTACATATTAAAAAAATTAGATTATAAAAATTAAATTTTATTAACAAAACTAGAAACAATGATTAATTAAATATTATTTATAATACAAATTATCACAAATTAAAAGGGTTGTTTACACTCTTCTATTAAATTAAAAATATATTAAATATAATTATACAACAGAAATCGTCAATGGTATCTTTTATTATACCATATTTTGTGAGAAGTTGTTATATTTTAAACTAATCTCTAATCTTTGAAAAAAAAAACTAATCTCTAATCAACACAAAAAAAATGTAATTATCTTATGGTAAACCAAAATAAAGTAACTCAGTTAACATTTTTTTTTTATCGAAACAACATTAAAAAAGATTAGATAATTTTTTTAATCTATATCTTTATATAACAGTAATATAACAGATTTCGTTAATAGTGTACTCTATTATACCATATTTTGTGGAAAGTTGTTTTATTTCAAACTAATCTCTAATTAAATTAAAAAAGTGTAATTATCTTGAGGTAAATAAAAAATCAATTTAATCGAAGTAACTCAGTCAACACAAAAGTATAATTGAGAAAACATTACATAATAATAATACGTTAGGATTAACTCACAGACAAAAGCCTTGGTCATCTAATTTAGTGGTGCAGTTTTAAATCGAGTCAATAACTCTAAATCCAAAATGGTTCTCCTATATAAAAAAGAATATTAGATAAACTTTTTTATCTCTATATAATAATATTAAAGAAATTGTTAACTTTTTTTTTTGTTCTAAACGCTTATATTAAAACTCCAAAACAGATTACAACTTAATAGTTAGCCTATCCCCATTGGGGACAAATCAATGCTTAACAAACCTAATAACGAAGGAGGGAAGGGGCTTGCGTAAAAGTCACAAGACTCACCTAAAGGCAAGTTTTTGCAAGCCCAATCCGCTATCATATTTCCACCTCTTCTAGTAAAAGAGAAGGTTGGATTACATTGTTCCGCTAAAAAATAAACACTTCTTATTACATTCGTTATACTAGGAGAATTAAAAACAAAATTGCTAATTAATGATCCCATAAGCTGAAAGCAGTCATTCTCTAATATGCAGTGGTGATTCTTGAGTTCTCTCGCCCATAAGCATGCTTTGAGAAGGCCTAAAATTTTTGCTTCTAGTATATTTTCAGCTTTAATCCTCCAAGCTTCGCATTTTAATATCTTCCCTTTAAAGTCCCTAACAACACAAGCAATAGTTGAAATATTTTTAGTATAAGAGGCGTCTTAGTTTATTTTGATAGAGTTTTGTGGAGGAGGAATCCACTCACTAACTTTTTTAGATCTTTGTTTCATATTAGTCCCTTGTGATATTGAATCAATTGCTGATTTACCCTTCAAATTAGGGTAATTCATTTTTTTACCCTTCAGTTTATTATCATTACCGACATGATAAATCTTGCCCATGCCGGAGAAAGACTGAAGTACAAGATAGTGTCCTCAATGAACCTCTAACTTAGTGTATCGAACGCTTTAGCTAGATCAATTTTCATCGCTATATACTCTTTCTTTCCATTTGTTGTATGCATCTAGTAATCCACTTCTTAAACCAATACGACGTTATCATTCGTGTATCTAACTAGGAGGAAGATAATCTGATTCGGGCATATGCACTCGCATAAGAGTGCGCGAAGTCTGTTCACCATAGCTATTATAATAAACTTGCCTGGATCGTAAACAAGGCTAATCGGACGAAAATGATTAACCAATATGGATCGACTACATTCAGAATCAAGTGAATCAATGTACCATTAAGACGTTGTGGAACTTCTTCTGTCTCAATTGTTTCTCGAATCATAGTATGTACCCCTGGACCAACTGGCCTGCAACATTTTTGAAAGAAGGGCATGGACATCCTATCTGGGCCTAAAGCCTTTGTCAGGTTCGAATAAAATACCGTTTTTCGTATTTCTTCATATGTAAACTCCACAGCCAAGGCACCCAACTCAGCCTCTCCTATTTTCTCAATTTGGGGTTGCAAAAAGGGTCTCACAAATTCATCCTCAACTGCATATAACTGAACAAATAAATTATGCACAAACCATTGGAGATGTATCCGATCAATAATCCATTCCCTACTCTG
Source organism: Nemophila menziesii (assembly GCA_029959085.1). Taxonomy (NCBI): domain Eukaryota; kingdom Viridiplantae; phylum Streptophyta; class Magnoliopsida; order Boraginales; family Hydrophyllaceae; genus Nemophila; species Nemophila menziesii. Next base: position 147,294,116 of record JARWIR010000001.1, read on the forward strand.
CATTTGTACCGTTCTCTACGTTTTCTTCTTAAAAATAGTAGCCAAATGACGAAAACGAGTATTTTGGTCTTCGGAACGCATCTAGCTTTCCTTTGATCGTTGAAACCACATAAATTATGCTTCTTCAAGAGCACTTAGGTATTCTTACCGAAAGCATTTCCCAAGTCTAAAAAGGGATGAATTATATGATTGTTGAAGGAAGGTTTGGATTCCCATAATTCCTGCCATCAAAAGCCATTTCTAGCTATTGACATCGCCGAATACCTCATTCTTCCACGACCGGATATGGCCTTGGATCTCAGCGAAAATTTTACCCAGGTTTGGGAGATTTCCATATTATGCTTCTCATGAACAAAGTCTTTAAACGCCTTGTGTACACACCACACCAATTTGAATCTTAAACGGTGAGTTATGTTCGGTCTCGATCTATCTTGAACTAATGAAATTAGGATAGGTTATGATCAGAATTCCCCCGATCAAGATGGTAAACCTTCAGATGAGGAAATACGGTATGAAGCTCCAAATTCTCGTACGCCTTATCAAGTCTCCTCATAATCTGAAAGTCCTAGAGGGGGGGTGAATAGGATTACTAATAAGATTAATGTCTAATTAAAAAATCTTTTGGACAATTATATGTTTTAAAGAGAAGCTTCTAAGTCAACTAATATATCAAACTCTTAAGGGATCATGCAATGGATAAGTTAGAGGTTCGATATATAAATTAAACAAGTAAATCAAAATACTATTCTCTTACTATGCTAGATGATCTAAGTTAGATAAACTAGATAATCAATATCACAATATTCATGCTAGCATATTATCAAACATATAAAGTGCGGAAAGTAAATAGAGTAGGGATAGAAAGATACACACGATTTATAGTGGTTCGGTTTCCCTACATCCACTACCTAAGGAAGCCTCCTTAGGATTTCAAGCTTTTCACTAAGCTCCCGTGTCTCTCTTAACCGGGTCGAGAACACAATAACCCTTAAAACCTCTTCGATAACACGAAGGACAACCTCTTCGAAACCACGAAGGAAACTCTTGTGTAATCACAACACAAGGACACCGAGTATACTCCCGATACTCAAATTATCTCTTAATCTATCTATTACAAGAACTAGACTTAAGAGGATAAATACAAAGAGTTTAAAGGGTGAAACTACTTTGCTAACAATCTCCTAATGAGTAGATATAACACTTAAGCATGAAAGACTCCTCTTGAGTAGATAGAACTTTGTGGCTTATTGGATTAACTCCTTAATTGAGTGGATATGACAATGTATAGCTCTTGACACCTTCTTGGATGATAACAATTAAGCCCCTTAGTGCATATGGGTTGAAGGTGTAATTGTAGCCTTGAAAGACCTTCAATTTATAGCTGCAAAATGCTCCCAACGGTCATAAGACTTGTCTCCAACGGATATATTAATATCCCCAACGGATATATGCTTTTTGTCTTCATTTTGCTGCAGAAAACCCTAACCTGCGGTGCACCGCGGGGTTGGTGCGGTGTACCGCACTGACCTTGCTTAATTCACTTGCTTTCTGACGGACTAGCCCCCTGGTCCGTGGTGTAGTCCGTGGGCTGTGGTGTACCGCACAGAAACTCCGGTGTACCGCACCAAAGGTCTAAAACACCTTTTAGTGAGTATATCTTTTACTGTGATGCTCGGATCAGAAAACCTTCTTCACGAGAGTTGTAGAGAACATCATTCTAATAAACTTTGTAGTTGATCACTAAAGCTAATTCTCAATGTACACAAAGATAAGGTTAAAAGTGTTTGTATGAGAATTAGTTTCTTAAGATAAAACAATAAAGCTTTGATCTAAATGATAAAGAATGTGTTTTTTGATGAATTAGAGTGCAAGATAGAATATGTATAACAAGAATAATTAGCACACTAAACACAAGAGGATTTGTCACATTAAAACAACCTATTAAGGGAGGCTATATGCCAACATAATCCTCTAGCCTGTGTTCCAAGAATCGCACCATGTAAATATAGGTCGTTCGAAACCAATCTATCATACAACACCGCCATTCCTTAAATTTTTCCATTCTTCTCGTGACCCATGATACATATGCTTTCTTGTCATCTTCCTTACCAAATTGGTTAAAAAATTCCCCTCTACCAGCCACGAGCTCGTGCCTCCTTGGAGAGTATGTTTCAAATCCTCCCACAATTTCTCTCGTTCCCCTGGATGAGTTCTAGAACACAACCTTGCCTCGTGACCTTAGTGTTTAATCGTTGATTTGCTGAAAGAACCTGAATATCAATATTTGAGTCGTCCCAAAGTAGCCAAATACCTCCTTTGAAATTTACTGCCTCTACCCTATGTACATTTGTTTTACCCAGTCTTCAGATGATATTGTTTGATTTTGTACCGCTTACTCGCGGTTCAACTATCATTATTTTTTTTATCAGTAAATCAAACTTTTATATATGAAGAGCAACAAACTGTTTTTTTACACATTGGCCCATTATCATGGACTCGCACCTTACCTACTTTAGTTTACTATTACAAGCCACTACATTGAAATTAACTAGCTATTACAAAACTCTTACATTGAAAACAACTAGCTATTACATATATTTTCAATTAATGCACTAGTTCTATTACATTTCATTCTCTTACTTCTTACTTTAACAGCTAAAATAGAAATAATCCTATTGTGCAGCCTTTCTTCATTCAACTCCCAATCTCCATGATCCCTTCTATTTCTTTCATACCAAATAAAATATATATGAGTTGTAACACTTGCGCTTAAAACTGTCAAATCTTCTGAGTTTGCAAGTTGATTCTGAACAGTGTCAATGAGCTCCATTAAGTTGTTAAAACTGCAGGTAAAACTAAATTGATCAAGGATTATTTGCAGCACAACTTTAGAATATTTGCAGTGAATAAAGATATGATCCACATCTTCATCTTCAGTTTTACATAAAGGACAGACAGTAGTGACATTAAATCCCCATTCCTTCATTCTATTTTTTGTTGGAAGACTGTTTAAAATTGCTAACCACGCTATTAAAGAACAAGGTGGTATACAAAGCTTATCCCAAACTACTTTACACCAAGACATATGCTCTTTTACCTCGGAAATTCTCTTCAGTGTTTTCTTGTATGAAAATATATCCTTCACACATTCTTCCCATTTAATTATATCATTTCTATTATCAAGTTTTACACCCTGTATCTGAGAATAAATCTTATTAATACAAGGCGGTATTCTCCATCTACTTCGTCCAAAACACTCGCTAACTTTTTTATTGCAGCTTATATTTTGGTCATCAAGAGTTTTATTAAGAATTTCTTGAACACTTTTCCTATTAATCCACCTATCCCACATCATATACGATTTTTGCCCATTTCCAACTTCATGATAGATGAACTCATACGCAATATTCCTAATCTTGAGCAATTGCTTCCAAGTCCAAGAATGATGTTGTTTAACATCTAAGCTCCAAATACTTCTTTGTTTGAGGATATTCATGTTAACCCACTTACTCCAAAGGTTGTTTCCCTGAGAATAAAACCTCCAGAATGTAGATAAGTGACATGTTTTACTCACGCTCTAAATATTAATAATGTTCAGTCCTCCTTGATCTTTACTGCAACATACACTGCTCCAAGATACTCTAGCTCCTATTGCATCACTTAATGAACCTTTCCACAAAAACCCAGCCATTGTTAACTACACTTGGTGAGTCATCCACATTTTTTAAGTACCCCGACAAAACTTTTGCGCCCCTGACCCGTGAAAATCCAAACCATAATATTTATCGGGTGGTTAGGTTTTGCCCTTGTTGAATATCTATTGATATACTCATTAAAAAACCTGTAGACAAAAGGATATTATTATCAAGATTCAATAACAACGTCCCTATCACCTCCATTAGGGATCTATGTGTGTACTGTCCCATCAATTCTAGATGCTAGTGTTTTTGGGACTTAACCCATTAATAATTCACCCTCGAGATCTATCGTACCTAATACAGTGTCCGAGTTGTGGTCACACCCCGCTCCATATACTGTTTCAAAGCCTGGATGAGTATCGAGTTGCTGACGTGTTGATTTTGGGCCTTTTTCAATTGCAATGTTGTCCTACATCTTAAGTATTTATATATGATGATGATGTTGATGCTACCCTTGAGGACCATTAGTAAGTACCCCATTCTCTCCTCTTCCACTTAAATTTACCCCAGCTGTCTCAATTCCATTCAGTATAGGCCCAAATATCCTATTAACGCCCAAACCAGACCATATTCTTTTCATATTTGCATTTCGACCCCAATAGTTACCTTTGCCCCAATATCTTTCCTCATTTCCCCTAGACTGACCAACCCTAAGTGTTTACTTTTTTTCTTCATCTGTGCCTCTTTTTGCCCCTCTACCATGTCCACATTAGTCGCCGTTACCATCAATTTATATGTGTGTTATACAGGACATCTTAGCAATTAGGTTCGAGTTTAGTTTTCTTTAGATCTTCTTGACTACCGGATCAACAAATAATTTCTTATTTTATTTCAAAATCAGTACCAATGATGATTCTATGAACTCGTTCTCACCTAAGTTCATACGCGTTTTTTAATCTGACCCCCTAATGTACGTCTATTCGTCCCTTTCTTATGTGTTACTCTACCCAGAAAAGTAATAGGCACCAACTTCTCAGACTCTTTTCCCCCTCCTCAATAATTAATGTGTCAAAATGAGTCCCAGACGTTCATCCAGACCTTGTTTGCCTCCATCCTAACTAGATTGATTTGTACATCAAGACCCCGCATGGTCGCCTTTTCGCTGAACGGTCATCCATTCTTCAAAATGATGTTGTTCCTCCACCTCCGGAATATTCACACTCCGCAACCCCGCTTCTCCGCCCTTGAATACTGTATCACCTCTCATAGTGTCATGAATTATTTTGTTTGTTGGATATTCCTATTTTTGATGCCCAAATCGTCCACACTCAAAGCATATTAAATGGAGGCCTTCGTTTAACTTTACAAATTTCTCCTTTTGTGTATTTTTGGGATTAACTACTTATCTAGTTCTAACTATACTACTAATCTGGCGTAATTGCCTCTTTTCCGCGCTTTCATTAACATCAATCCTTATAGTTTTCCCTATTAAGTCGCCTGTTTTCCGGAGTATGCGTGAGGTATAATTTTGTATCCCCGCGTTTGATAACCTCACACACACAGTGGTTGCGGTGATAGATGCCACTGAGGGCTTGAATTCCGATGACCATTTACGAACAATTAAGTAATGATTGTAAATCATCCAGGTCCCCCATATAGAGCAAAGTTTAAGTCCTCCATGTTCAAAAATTTTACCATGAAATACTAAAAGCCAACGTCCACTAACTCAATTAACTCCTTTGGATTCCAAATTTGTTGAAATTTTGTCGCAAGATAGGTATACCCTACCTTGAAACCCAACAGACGGACGACTAAGGTGTTGCTCCGTAATTTGACCCCCTCAATTATATTTTCTCTAGACCGAGCTACTTTTAGAAATTCATAATTTTAAATAAACACAATTAAGGATATATAATCATCAACGTATTCCCCAGCCACATTATTTTCTTTTCTTTCAAAAATATCAATTGTCGATGGAATAACTGAATTCGTACCTGTCACTGCGGAGTGTCAGTCGTGATTTTTCCTTGAAGGGATCACTGATTGTGCTGAACTCGTTGGTGCTAGATGTTTGGGAGTAGTAGGGGTTAAGTCAATTGATTGTGGCCTCTTTAATAATCTAACTTGTTCTTGGCTCATTTCCAGTGGAGGCATATGCTCAAATTCCTCTATTACTGTCATACTTGCGTCAGCGGTCCCCTTGCCCATCTCGTTTCTATTTGCCGACATTATGACTATGGGGTTACGTTTAGTCAGTGTAGCCATTTGGATATCCGGGAAGCACTTTGATCGCTCGTGGGTCTAATCCTTTTTTATGTTAGAATTGAATTTTATTGAAGTTAAGATAACTCATAGTTTAAAATTATTCTTGATATATTAAGAATAAAGTTATATGATATTTAATCATACTTCAAATGTTAGAATTTGTTTTTTTTTTAATTCAACGCAGCCAACAAATACAACAGAGACCAAAGCTTAGTACAAATCTTTACCTTTATTTTGTTCGAATACAAATCCTTATGGAAATAGTCAATGTTATTTTAAAATTAGTGTCCGTTTGGAAGTGTTTTGTTGAATAAACACTTAAAAGTGCTTCTAAAACTTTTAAAGTGTTTTAGACCTTAAATTTTTTTTATGAGAAACATCATGTGCGTTCTTTGTAAAAGCTCTATTCAAAGTGATTTTAGATTTTAAAATTATTTTAATTATTTATTTCAAATTCTATATTTTACTCTAAAAATATTTTTTACTCTAAAATAAACTCTTCTAAAAAGGCGTTTAGTGTATAGCACACACAAATTTACTTTCCAATATACATGACTCAACGAAATATTTTTTACACTTATACATGACTGACTCGTTAAAATTATAAGTTATTAAAATAAAAATATTATCCTAGTAATGATTTTGTAAAAGCTAAAATTGGCCATTCTTCCTCTTTTGGTTGGAAAAGTATTCTGAGGGTAGGAAGGTATTTGAAAATGATATAAAATGGAAATTGGGAAATAGTTTACACATAAATGTTCAAAATGATAAATGGATTAATAACATAAATGATGTTAATAAACCAAAAGATAATACTATAATGTTAGTAAAAGAAGTCTTTCAAACATATAATAAGAATTGGAATATGAGCTATGTGAATTATTTCTTGTGTGCCTATTCCTACTTTTGGATCTAATGATTTCTGTTTTTGGGATTCTACTAAAGATGGCAATTATTCTGTTAAATTTGTTTATCTATTACTTAAAAAAAAAATAGAGACGAGAAGAATAAAGTTGTATCTGGCCTTCTCCCCTCTTCTTCACATATCAATGATCCAGAAATTTAGAAAATAATATGGAATATGAATTGCTCTCCTAAGATAAAAATTTCATGAGAAAATGTATTAAGAATAATATACCCACATAGGTGAATCTTTATAATAGAAAATGTACTAAATCTAAAATTTGTAAAATATGTAATTGCAATGATGAAACAAGTGAGCACCTTTTGTTTGCTTTCCCTTGGACTAGGGCTGTGTGGTTCTCTTCCTTTCTAACTATAAAAACCTTTAATAATAGCACCTCAAGGATTGATGACTGGTTTTCACAAACTGTTGCCTCTTTCAATGCTACTCATGGTCAAGATTTATAATTTGCTGCACTTTTGAGTAATATTTGTTGACAAATTTGGAAAGGTAGAAATAACTTTGAGTTCAATGGGGTTAAACCCGAACCTATGTTCATACATGTAATTTAGCTTACTCCAATTAGAAAGAATATAAAGATGTGATTCAAAAGCCAAATGTTGGTAATATGATAAATGAGTTAAAGGGTTCAATCCCGGATTCCTCTGCTTTAATTGAAGAAAATGAAAAAAAAAAACTTAATATTAAAAATACTAAAAAAATTTAGTAATTGGAGTCCACCCCCTACTAATATTATTAAAATAAATACCGATGCTAGTTTTACTTTATCTGGTTGTGCTATTTCTTATATAGTCAGGGATTCTTTTGACAACTTGATTGAGGCGGATGCAAAGGATATAGAGGCTAGAAGCTCAATCAAAGCAGAAGCTCAAGGTGTTCAGTGAGGATGCGAGATAGAAAAAGGTTTTCCTACCAGTACCAACTCAACTATATGAAAGTGACTGTGAAGTGATATTTAAACCCTTAACTACTAGGACCACTTGTAATATTCTTGAGTGTTGTAATATTATTAAGTCAATATACGATATTGTGGAGACTTATATCTTGATTTTTCCTTTGAATTTTCAAGAGGCTCCTTTTCCCACTTTTTTGTTGTTTGCTTTCAGTGTATGCACGTGAGCTTGCGAGTTGAGTGCTACGATTTTAATTAACCTTAGAATTTCTTGATATAATCCATCTTGAGTTAATAATAGGGTTAATTAATTAATAAGGCCCATCTTATAAATGAAATTCTATAAAAGTTTCAATAGATGTTTGTCACAATTTCTAAAAATAGATATCCACAAAAGATTGTCTATTTAAAATATCAAGATTTTTTTACCTTTTCTACCAATTTTGTCCTTATTTAATATTCACAAGGTTATCATCATTAAATTCATTTACTTTAGTTGGTTGAGGGTAGTTTAGTAAAAATAGAAAAAATTAATTGCTTTCTTTAATCCGTGTGAAAAAAAGTATGACAAACATTTATGGACGGAGGGAGTAAATAGTAACTACTAACTACTAGTAACTAGTAGGTACCATTGTAAAAAAAAAAAAAAAATACTCCTATGGTACTTTTTTTTTTCTTTTTTTCAAATAAAGTTTAATCAAGAAGCAATAAGCTTTCTACAATTTAATGACTAAACTTTGTGTACACGAGACACGACCCAATCATAACAGATTTCTGGCTAATAGACGTTGTAGACCTTCTTCGGATCTCTATACAAAATTAGACCTTCCACAATAATGAAAAAGAGATAAATATAAAGATCTTGAATAGTTAGTAATAAAAAAATCTTGAATAAAATAGAGAATTAGAACATAATTTTTCTATCTGAAAGTGAAAAAAGGATTCTCATTAAATTTGTTTTACAAAGTCCTCTTAATTACATAATGTATTATTTTATTGTCTTAGAAAATCTCTATAATACTATTAATAATATTTTGTCTCAGTTTTGGTGGAGTAATAACAAAAATAGTAATAAGATTCACTTTGAAAGTTGAGATTGTCTATGTTCATCCAAGTTGTTGGGTGGTTTAGGTTTTAAAGATATAAACCTGATGAACTTGCCTTTATTGGATAAACTGGCTTGGTATGTGCTTAATAATCCTGAATTATTACTTAGCAAGTTATTAAAAGAAAAATATTATCCTAATAATGATTTTGTAGAAGCTAAAAGTTGGCCATTCTCCCTATTTTGGTTGAAAAGGTATTCTAAAGGGTAGAAAAGTTTTTTAAAAAGATATAAATTGAAAATTGTGAAATGGTTTATAAACAAATGTTTAAAATGATAAATGGATGAATAATATTAATGATGTTATTAAACCAAAAGATAATACTATAATGTTAGCGAAAGAATTTTTTCAAACAGATAATAAGAATTGGAATATGAGCTATGTGAATTCATAATATAATCAAGAGATAGATACGATTATTTCTTGTATGTCTACTAAAGATGACAATTATTATGTTAAATTTGCCTATTTTTTACTTAAAAGAAATAGAGACGAGAAGAGTAAAGTTGTATCGAACCTTCTCCCCTTTTCTTCACATCTCGATGATCTAGATATTTGGAAAAAAGAATTTGGAAAATGAAATGCTCTCCTAAGATAAAAAATTTCATGAGAAAATGTATAAAAGAAAAACTACACACAGAAGTGAATCTTTATAATAGAAAATGTACTAATTCTAAAGTTTGTAAAATATGTAATTTCAATGATGAAACTACTTAGGACCTTTTTGTTTGCATGCCCTTGGGCTAGGGCTGTGTGGTTCTCTTTCTCTTTAGCTCTTAGCACCTTGAATAATATCATCTCAAGGATTGGTGACTGGTTTTCACAAACTGTTGCCTCTTTAAATGCTACTCATGGTCAAGATATACAGTTTGCTGCACTTTTAAGTAATATTTGTTGGAAAATTTGTAAATGTAGAAATAACTTTATAAACAATGAGTTTAAATTTGAACCTATGTTCATGTGTAATCTAGATTACTCTAATTGGAAGGAACATAAAGATGTGAATTGAAATCCAAATGTGGTAAAGTTATAAACGAGTTGAAGGATTCAGACCCGAATACATTGACTTTAATTAAAGGAAATGATAAAAACCTTAGTGTTGATAATACAAGTAAATTTAGTAAATGGAGTCCTCCCCTTACTAACATTATTAAAATAAATACCGTTGTTAGCTTTACTTTATCTGGTTGTCTTATATCTTATATAGTCAAGGATTTTTTTGATAACTTGATTGAGGCTGATGTAAAGGATATAAAGGCAAGAAGTTATGCCGAAGCAGAAGCTTAAGGTGTTTTTGGGCTGCGAGATAGCGAAAGGATTTCCAACCAATTCAACTATTATCAAAAGTGAGTGTGAAGTGATTATTAAACCCTTAGCTAATAGGACCCCTTGTAATATTTTTGAATGTTGTGATATTTGTAAGTCAATTTATAGTATTGTGGAGACTTGTAATCCTCCATTTTCCTTTGTTAACCGTAAAGGTAATAGATAGCTAATTGGTCACCAAACAAAAGTTTGTTGGCAAACTGTTTGGTGACCGGAGGATTTCTCCTTTCTAATTAGCTCATCTTATTTAATTGAGTTATCTAATATTTCATGTTATTGTGCTATTTAATATGGATTTGGATCCTATTCTAACTGGATTTGGATCCTCTCTTAACTAGCTTTCTATACTAACTATCCTAACAATCAATTATATTATTGCTGTTGAGATTATAAACAATAAGATTTGAGAATGGACCTGGAAAATGTTAGACCAAAGACAATATCACATAACTCTTTGGGCTATTTAACTATCTCAGCCCATCAAAGCAGAACACACTAAAACTATATAAATACATAGCTTCCGTCACTTATCTTAGTCACTTAAGTACACAACGTAAGTATTCAGCTTTCTTCCGCCGTATATCAGATCTCTTCCTCCGTCTGTCTCGTCGCCGTTCTTTCATTTTAATTTTTTCTTAAAATTAGGCAAGGATGAATATAGCTTATTTCTGACACCTCTTGTATGAGAAGAGTATCAAAACTCTGCGTTGAGCACATTAAGCAAACACTCTGGGCTTCTTTCTTAATAAATTTTTAATATTTTTATTTAGTTATGGTATCGAGTAGAAATTCAGGCAGCCCCCTCTCGTAAAATAAATGGGAAGGGAGGTGTTAATCTTCTCGTAAATAAAAGCTGTTTTTGCTCTTCGGATTTGCTGAGATTTTATTATCCATGAAGCTGGTCTAGTAACGCAATAGCACATTGTTTTCTTATTTCTTTTTCGACTTTTGATTTAGGCAAAATTCCTAATTAAATTTGAATTGTTTAATAAGAAGCATATCTTGTTGAGTAACCAAAAGTACAAGAATAGAACCCGAACTGAAAAAATACCAAAAGGATTTTTTTGTGAAGATTAGAATAATTTAAGTATGCAAAGCTAATAATTTCTTTAGATCATATTCCTCCTGGCATTGTTACATTTAATAAGTGAGAATATTCAAATTATAGTATATCAATTGCAACAATCCTGAGGCAATTTGATAATTTTAAATTAATGGAACAATTCTGGGGCAAAATGTGATTAGTTTTCCCTAGAATGGAAATAATTGTAAGATGCTTGGATAGAAAGAATACTATTCTAAACTTTTGGATCAAATGGTAGACGTTGCAAACAAGATAAGTGAAGTGGAATCACATGAATCCACTTCTAGAGGTTAAGGGTATGTTTGGATTGAGGGATTAGAAGGGGAGGGAAGGGATTATAAAGGATAGTAGTTATCCTTCCTTTGTTTGTGCTATAAAATTTTGAAGGGATAAGTTATTAAAGGATTAATATTATACCGTTTATTCCTTTATATCTTATCCCTCCAATTTAGGGTCATTAGAAGGAAGGGATAAATTTTAATAGTAAAATATCTTTATTACCCTTATGTTCTATTTAAAATATATTTTATTAGGGGTATAAAAGTAATTTAGTTATAAAATAATCCTTTCCTTTCCTTTACTTATACAATCCAAACACAAAATTCAAATAATCCTTTACTAATATTTTTCTTTCTTTTTCTACTCAATCCAAACAAGATTAATACTCCCCTCTCCTTTCCTTTAATATACTATCCTTTCCTATCCTTTAATAATTAATCCCCTCTATATCCAAACAAACCCTAAGTTTGTGAAGACCACGAAGAACAGAAAATAATCCTTAGGAAATTGGTTAACTTTGTGAAGACAGAGAAGAAAAGAATCCTTAGGAAATTTAAGTTGGTGCAGGCCAAGAAAACATTAAAATTCATTGATTTTGATTGATGAAGAATGTAAAACAATGGATATCTGAAAAATGTGGTAAAATTTTATATCCCGTCTAAAATTTAGGCTATAAATTAATCTTAATTTTTCATACATTTCTATCTCGTGGGATAGAATTTTATATCCCGTCTAATGGGTCGATATGTATTAAGGTGTCGTCTATTTTCTTAAGTAATAAGTGGTGACTGCTAAATGTAAAACTAATTATGTTAAGAGGCAGCGTTTGAATGATTTAGACTTATTTTTAAATCTTAACGAAACAGACCAATTAAGAGTCATTCAGATCTGGATTGGTCAGGAAAAACAATCTGTCTTATTGATCCAGTGTCTTAATCAACCAGATTAAGATCTCATTAAATGCAAACAAACATCTCCTAAGTATAATTGTGACCGGACGGATACTATTCCCGCCAACCAGTCAGAACACCTTTTAGCTTCTTACGAATACTTTTAACCTTGTAAGACGTATTATGTGTTAGAAGTGCACGAACCATCTCATTCCATATTGGTCTCGATTCTTTTTCTCTAATCATTTGCTGTAACACCTAAAACTTCTGGTGAATCTAAGGTTCTGATTGCTACTCCACGCTAATCCCTTTGATTGCTACTCCACGCTAATCCCTGTTGTTGTAGTCTAATACTCCACGACTGTTACCTTAAATGAAACTCCTCATATCCTATTAAGGCGCATGGTTTTTCCTACATGTGTTGATCATGTTGCTTCATATTGTTAATCATGTTGTGAGTTGTAGGTTGTTGATATGAGCTCCCAACAGCCGACGGATGTTGTCCCAAACTCGCTCTATTCTGCTCTTTGTGACATCCTCTCAAAAACCAGTTGTTGAGATTCAGAACATCATATCTCGTGTTTCTTGTTGATGTCGCTGTTGGGGAAGAACAACCGACGCCTTATGTTGCAATGAGTTAGGTAATTTCATGCCCATATTTACAATTCCATACCCTGATTAATCCCTTTTGGACCTTACAGGTAGTTGTCTCATTGTGTTACCATAAAATACCTCTCATATCGAAGGTTGCCCCCTTATGCATTGCACACTAGTTATTTCATTGTTGATAAGTCCCCAAACAACTTTCACTTTCTCACACACTCTACACAAATTCATAACATCTTATTCACCTAAACCACACCAGTGGAAAGAGGTTGGATACCACCATGCCTCGTTTAACTAAATCGACTCTTGTAGCAAACTTTTCGTAAATTGCCCTAAATACCAAGACCCATTCTTCTAAGGACACCGTAATCTCCAAAGCAGATACCACTCTATACCATCATTATCCAAATCCATAATGTTGCCTTTATGTGTCGGTTTGACCGAGTGGATATCAGAAACAAGTGGTATGCATAAATTTTGTAATGCTTTAACTTTTCTTTAAGCAGAATGTATTTGTCATGACCTATGATCAACAATTTCAATGATATATATATTGCATTATTAAAATAATACGTGGAACTGGATCTCAAAGCATATATGGTCTAAATAATACCTAATCTCAATGCTACTATGCACACTTCAATATTCTTAGTAAGTTGATTAAAATATTCCTTCCATTTCTAGAAACCTAATATGTAATCCCCAATTTTTATTGTCACCATCGGTTTCCTTCAAGCGACGTGGAAGTCTCTCTGGTTGGAGCGTAAAGTTTTTGTTGCCTAGATTGCTTTGAGTTGAGTTTGTTCTTCTACATCCGATTCGGGTATTTACATATATGTACTTTGAGTCAGGCCAAATTTGTGCTTCTAGTGTTCGATTTGGGCTCTATATTGGTCCTTACCTGATATGCTCTGATGTCGGTGCTTGTTCGATTTTGCTAATATTGTTGGGCTTTAGTTGTTGGTTGAAGCTTATTTCTAGGACAACCTTGTTGCTAGTGGGGCTTACTCTGTCTTGTTTGGTTTAGTTTCCTTTGTGCTATGCAACAACCATAAAGTTGCACAAAGATTATGACCTAGTGGAATAAGATTATTTACAGTCAATATTCACGAGTTTTGAGTTTAATCGGACATGTGGTAAAAAATTATTATATAATATTTCACCACTATCAACCATCTCCATGTCTTTTTTTTTTCGTACGAGGGTTTCGGGCTTACACACGACTAGTCCCACAGGAGATATGACTGCCTCCCCAACCATACCTCCATGGCAAGTCAGAACTAGGTTGCCCATGTTCTGGGAGGGTTTCGAAGCTTGGAAACTTTCCAAACTTTGATAACTTTCTTCCACATGCGGGATTCGAACCATGTACCTCTCACTAGGTTGCCCATGTTCTGGGAGGGTTTCGAAGCTTGGAAACTTTCCAAACTTTGATAACTTTCTTCCACCTGCGGGATTCGAACCATGTACCTCTCACTTGAGAGACAGAGCCCTGGCCAGATGAGCTAGCTCACCTGGTTACCATCTCCATTTCGATTCACAATATTTACCAAATGCTAGTGAAGAATAATTCACCCAAAGACGAATAATAACTTAATAGAAGATATATAACTTTGTAGAACCAGATTCAGGTTTACATATTTAGTTTTTACAAATGATTCAATATTTTTTGCAAGGCAACAAAATGAATTTACCAACTTCTCGTTGAAAAAAAACATAATGGGTAATCAATACCATTTCGCGTTTGGTTAAAGCATGGGCAGATCTAAGAATTTATCTCGGGGTGGCCTAAAAGTTAGAACATCTGAGGATGGGATAAAAGTGTAAATTTAGGTCGGGGGCTATTTTTTTCCTTAGTATATTTCCCTACAATTTTTTGGGTAAATTCACATTACTTCTGGGGATCTGGATAGGCTGTACTCCATCCCTAAATTTCCTTAATTTGTTTCCTAGCAATTTTTAGTCATTACAATGATAGGAGGGTCATATATTTATAGGTGATATATGACCTTTCACATGATACAATAATTGTGTCATAAAGGATAAAATAGGAAGAGTTTGTAACCCATAAATCTCTATGAAATCCAGTAATTATATTATATTATTTATAATACTCTTCTTGGATGTCCATTCGTTATAAAACATATCCGTTAAAACCTTACCAAGAAAAACTCAATGGGATAAAAACTTGGACGAAGGAAAAATAGTACGAGGTCTTGTTCACGTTCCCACTAATGCATGTAAGAGATCTCTAAGTTGTCGCATTATAATATTGTGAATCAACTTCTTGAATGTTATGGTTGGAAATGATTTCATAAACAAATATGCAAAATTATTACATGATAATATCTGGCGAATGTTAATATCCCTATTTTTTTAACTTAAAAATTTCTTATCAAATATAAACCACATTTCTCTCAGATATGCTGAAATATTCACTTAAATAAATATTTTATACCACCACTTGGATATTCACTGAAGGATATGCCTCATTAAAACCTTATCAAAAAAACACATTGTGACAAAACTTGATAAAGGAAAAAGGGTACATCATTCCTTGGAGTATTACACATATTCAATCGGTCTAGTTAAAACCTTCCTAGGAAACCCAAATGGGAAAAACTGTGTCGAAGGATAAAGAGTACAAAATATCAAGATTTTCTTCCCCTCATTATGACATTACATATTTTTTAATATATTTGATACTTGTGAACTTGTATCTTGATTGTCGTCGTTAATAAAAATTTAATGAACTAATCTTTTGAATTTTCACTAGGTATTGGGTATTAGTAACACCATTTTCTTGATCAAGAAAAGGAGTATACAATTATTTTGATAGTGAATTTTTGACATGTCTCGTTAAAACCTTACTAAGAAAACCCAGTGAGAAAAAAATGAAGGGAAAAGAGTTATTCTGAGTACCCTTTCATAATGAAGATACTTGTCTCTCGTGTTTCAAATAAATTATGTTCTTTGTGACCTTTTATACCAAGCACTTCTCGATCTTCGAGAATTTGATATTTAGACGCTCCAAGAGTTTCAAGCACTTCGAGCACTTGTTGTGCTTCAAGCACCTATTATGTTCGACAAGAACTTTTATATCCATCTATTCATCACTACACCATATCAATAACATAAGAATGAGGACTCCCCTAATAGTTAATTCCAGGGTTCCGTTGGAACCTTTGTGATACAAGTAGAATTTTAGATTTTAAAACTATTATCATTTCTATCATTGTCGACATATTTTGCCACTTTGTGGTTAATTATCCCTAATATTTATTTCAAGCACGGTAGTAAATGAAAATATATTAATCTCATTAACTATCTCACAGTTTCATATTTTTCAGTAGACACATAATCTACATAACTTTCCTTGTATTCAAGTACCTTGGTCTCTTAAAAACCATTACTTCCTTTAGTAGTAATGCATGTGCCTCCATTAGTTGGCTCAATAATTCCTATCATATTACGTGGATGTCCACAATCCATAATTCTACCAATTTTTTATTGACTAATGCGATTTTCTTTTTCGGAGCATGATATATTTTGATTTGATATGCTTATCACACTTCCTGCGTTGGTTATATGCATTACAATTCCACCACACTTTACGCGTTGGTTAGTTGCATTATAGGTTTACCACGCTTCATGCGTTTGTTGGATGCATTCGTTGAAATATTTATTATATGTCTGTCTAGAACTATAAACTATGTTGGAGTATTTGAAGCATATGGGATTTCACAATTTTCTCTATGTCTGCGAATGCATTTTGTATATTAACAAATGAATCGCCATTTAAATTTCAACTTCTAATTCTTTAGTTTGTGGATTAACATGAAATCATAAATTGTATTCTACGATTTGTAACACAACTTTAGGTTGTCTTGTCTCACAACTAATAAAAGGTAAAATATCTCTTTTAAATGACACTCCGCCGAGTCTAAAATAATGCCACTTTGCAAAACATGTTTTAAGATATAAACTTTTAGAGATTCAAGATATCCAATAATATATAAAAGAATCAAATTCAACATATATTTCAAAACATGAATTGGGATATTCAATATATTTTACTAATGAATATAAAACATATAGATAGTCACTTGGTACAAGAATCTTCTTATTTTTGTAAGTAGACACCAAGTGAGTTCTATTATTCGACATATCATTATTGTCTCTGAGTAACCTGGAAACCTGGTCAATCATGTCATAAGAAAAAGTTTTTTGGATCGTGATATTTTTTTCTTTAGCACAAGGTGCGTTTCAACGCATTTTCGTATGATACTACCCCTAAGAAAGTGTATAAAACTTTTCTAAATACACAATTCTGGTGTTACTTTTGAAACTAATGCAAATATATACATTATTAAAGATACTTTTGGTGTACACAAAGTATTTATTTAGGTGATTATCCTTAAATTTAACAAATTTCTACTAAAATTACTAATAATACAATGTATCAATTATGTCCATTTTAGGTATGCGGACAATATATAGTTTTACTTTATGAGTAAATGTCACTTAGGATCTTGAACACACCCCTCTTCAAGATGGGGACCCCTCCTAGAGCCTCTTCTTACTAAAGACCTCAGAAACTTTTTAACACATGAAACCCAAAACCCCAATTACCTTAATACCTCTTTTGTTTTTTTGTCTTCTATATATACTAATTTAGAACCCCTACCATTATAATTTCAGATCTATTTTCTCTCACCTCCCTCTCCTCCTCACTCCCCTCTTCCGACGTGAAATCCCCATCCGCCACCACCACCATAACACAACCACCACTGAAATGGCTACACCACCAACACCATCACCTATCCTCCTCCGTGGCTCTCCCTCTCTCCTCTCTTTTCACTAAACCTTTTTAGTCTTTCTCTTCAAAGATTTGGAGCAGACATGGCTGCAAACTCGATCCATGGCTGCACCACCACCACCATAACACCACATCCTTCTATGTTCGTCGGAGATCGAAGTAAGCTCGCAACACATCTAGCTCCTTTCATCTTTGCTGGAGTAACAAACCGAGGGCCACCACCAACATAACACCACCAGATCTGGTGGTTCTTCTTCTTCGATGGAACAAAAACCGCCATCCTCGCTGGTTCGCCATGGAAACGCACCTGCTGGATTTTTAGAGTACTCCGAGATTTTCTTAGAGTACTCCTAAATTTTCTTAGAGTACTCCGAGATTTTCTTAGAGTACTCCGAGATTTTTCAGATCTGGTTTGACCAGATCTGGTCAAGGTAGTTAGGTTACTTATTTTATTATTTTTAATTGTATATTAATTTGTAATTTATTCAAAATTGTGTAATAAAGATGAATAAAGATTTTTTTTGACTATGTATTCTTTGTTTTTTAATAATACTCATCAAATTAATAGAATACTCACCAATTTTTAGAGTATTCCGAGATTTTCTTAGAGTACTCCGAGATTTTTCTTAGAGTACTCTGAGTTTTTCTTAGAGTACTCTGTGATTTTATTAGTGCATTCGAAAATTTTTAGAGAGTACTCCGCAAATTTATAGAGTACTCAGCAAATATAGAATACTCTATGTTTTTCCGATACTCTATGTTTTTTCCGGTGACCGGTGGTCGGAGGTCGGAGGTCTGTGGTCGGAGGTCGGTGGTAGGTGGTGGCAGGTTGGATGTAGGTGGGTAGTGGTAGGTAGAGGAGAGAGAAATAGTGACATCACACATTTTTGTCTTTTAGTGATAGTAAGGGTAGGAAAGACTATTGTAAAAAATGAGGTCCCTAAGAAGAATATCTTTTCTGAAACTACTCTATAGAGAAGAAAGATGTTCTCCAAGACCCTATATATAATTCACCCTTACTTTATCGACATGGTTATCATTCTGTGATAACTTATATTTTGTGGCTTTTACTTTTAATAATATTCCTCACAATTTATTTTATGTGGTAAGACATTTATTATTCATATCACTAATGAACTAAATGTTAATCCTACCATAATCTCAAGCTCAAGTGGATCCATGACCACCACCACATTGATTCCAATACACATTAGAATATATAGCATTTTTTCAGGAGATGCAGTTTCATTCACTATAAGGAATAGTTTTCGCCATAGTACAATCTTTAATCGTTATTAACCCTACCTTTTTCTATAAAGTATTAATATTAATTTTTTATAAAGAATTCTTCCTAGCTAATTTTGCTCAAACATCATATTCATTGGACTTCTTTGCAGGGATTTGGGGGTGGGATGGAGTGCGAATTTGTCCAATTTTTTCGGATAAAGACAAATTGGGTTCTTTCTGATTCATGTTGTTTTTATATGATCAGAAATTGTTGGAGGTGTTAATTCTAAAAGTTTGTGTTACTTGGTAAAATTATACTTTTAGTATCCTCCATGGTTTTATATAACCAAAAAATAATTATCTTGGAAGAGTTACGGTGTATTGTACAATTGTTGGTAATTATTGTTGTTTTTAAATCGTGATTATGATCCTGACCTGGTTATGAAATTTTTAATTTTCGTGGATAATAATGACATGAGATTAATTTATGACTCTTTTTAATTATTTTGAATAAAATTATTATTTCGACTAGAAAATATAATACTAATAAGTTTACAATAGGAGTACTGTTAATTGCGCATAGAGTATAAGCGTTTGGAACAAAAAAAAAATTGCGCATAGAACATAATTTTATCTTGGTGCCAACGTGACATTATCAAAAACTCAAAGGATTCAACTGTTAATTGCTCATTTTATCTCCCCTTTTAAGCTCCTTCTCTCTTTCTCATTCTAAGCGCGAAAACAAAAAATCAATGGATATCGCAGCAAGTTCTTCCCCTGTAACTCACAAGAAGATCTCAGTAGATATTGAGGTTCGTAACTTTTATATAGTTATTAAATAATACTTCATTATCATCTTCTTCTACTTTCATATTGCCTGTCACATATTTGTTTAATTGTCGATGATAATTGAGCTTTGATTTCAATTACAATACATGTTAAAGTTGTTTACCTGTATACGTTTTGAGTTAATTTCACTATAGATCCCTTTATTATGCAAAATAACCAATATTTTACCATAGAAACAATATGATTACTATAATTCTTAGCCGTTTCTATGATTTATATTATGTTTCAAATTCATGGCAGGGGAATAAGACAGATATTATCATTTGTAGCTACGATGATCATTTTCTTGTAAGAATCTAAATTCATCTTTCAATTTTTATTTTGTTCACTAGAGCTTCCTGTATTTACGATAATGCCCCCAGGTTATTGCAACTCAAATAGGAAGCATGGGGACAATTCTCCAAGCCAGGTCCCTTTTTTATTTATATTTTGAGTTAATTGCACTATAAGTCCCTGTATTTATATATCATTTGCAAATTGTCAGGAAAGAGGAAGGGGTGTCAATTGATCCAACTTTCAATGTTTCCGTAGTATTTGGGAAACGAGATGAAGTAAGTGGGACCCACCTTTTTTACATCTACAATTTATTATTATTTTTTTTTTTTGCTATATAAATTTGATGATTGGTTCATTGTATGTGTAGCCTATGCTTGTTGCGTGTGCTCGGCAGCTTATTGAACATATAAGGTAATCTCAGAGGGCGTTTTTGCAATTTACTTCCTGTAGCTGGTAAAAGGACATACTAACCCCTCTTTGGCCTCTATATTATATACTTGTAGCATCTCAGGATCATCCAAATCATTAGTTATCTCTCTTGGTCTCAAAAATCACTCACTGGTAATAATATTTTACATTTTGTAATTCTTTTTTTTCTTTTTGGGTAAATAAGTGAGGTGTTTGTTTTGTTCATGTAGGGAACATTGAAAGGTATTGTTTCGACTGTGATTGAGAATCGTTTCTGGTAAAATTGATGCAGATTTTTAGTTTTACAAGATTTGAAAAGTGTAATGGCTAGTTTTGTAAAGATTATTTTGCTCGTTGGTTAAATAGTTTATTTTTTTCTGCATGAGTATGAAAATCACTTATTATGAGATTTTACAAGATTTCACAGAGTATACTTAGAAGAAAGTTTCAATAATACTCACGAAATTCACTAAGTAGTATTTAAAATTACTGAGTATTTATTGTAAATCACTAAGTATATCTGAAATTTTAAGATTAACACAAAATTAAAAAAGAATAATTGCACCAACTTAATTTCCCTAAGATGTTTCTTTCTCTAATTTCATAATTGATCAAACCCACCAGGGTCTTTATTATAAGACAAAAGAGGAAGAGAAAATAGGGTCATCCTGGCTAATATTATTCAAAGGGGTGATTGTACTTGAAGTCTTTGTGTTAAAGGTTAACTGATATCATACCGTTATGTCACACTTCATATTTATCCAATTCAAAACTCCTCAAATCCCAATTTTTGAAGAACCGGTTTTAAGAAACCCCATCTTACATTCTCGTCGAGTATTGTCATATCCAGTTTAACAACGTCATAGTTTTTTATGAATTTACGGTTCCTACCATAAAAGAAAGCTATTTCATGAGCTAGCCTACCTTTGACAAAAGCCAATTATATCGGAGATATAACTTCCTCAAGAACTGTTTCAGTCTTTCTGTTACGATGTAAAGAATAAACTAATTTAGAGAGAAATAAAACAATGAATCGAAGTGCAGATACTTAAAAAACAAGAATAAAATGAAACTTTTTTGATTGATTGATTATTTTGTTCATGTACATAGATAATTTATAGATGTACATAACTTCAATATAACGAGTATAAATAGTAACGGCTACATTCTATATACTTAATATATATATACATAATTTATATTTACTAATTAAGTTTATATATTAATTAAAACATTCATAGCATTGTCTCCTTCTTTAAATTGAACTTTATCTCCAAGGTTCTAAGCTTGATAAACTTTGCTTTAAACAGTAAAATATATATCTCGAAGTACGTCTTCGATAGTAGAAGTGGACTAATTATTATCACTTCCTGAATCTAAGAGAAACAATTGAGGCCTTGTTACAACGATGCCCAACAACATATCGTTCATCACAATTGTAACATAGACCATTTTCTCTGCATACTTGCATTTCAATAAGAGATAAACGCCGCATGTTATATCGATCGGTATCGGTGTGTTCACTTGTGGAGAAGGAATAATTGATTCTGATCCTGATCTTGATGGAACTATGTTAGGAGGACCGGGGTTGACTTTCATTAGTTCTATCAATTTTGATTCTTGTAAACGTGCTAAACCCATAACATGTGAAAGTGACATAGGACGAAAAGCCATGACTTCTGCCTTATATCAAATTTTAGTCCTGCAACAAAATAACTGACCTAAAAAGATGAAGATAATTCAATTATTCTGTTTGCAAGGGTTTCAAATTGCATTTGATATTCCTCCACATATCCATGTTGCATCAATTTTGCCAAGGATCCTTGTGGATCTTCAAATTCAGGAGGCCCAGATCAACTTTCTAAGGTCTAGAAAATTGCTCCTACGTTGTAATAAGACGGTTTTGACCCGTGTATTGAAACCAAGGAAGCGCTTTATCATCCATGTGAAATGAACATATGAGAAGACATTAATTACTAGATATTCGATGGTAATAAAAAAACGTTCTGCCTTGAAAATCCAACCAGATGGATAGGTACTTTCGAAACGCATAATATCTAAACGCATCAGGCATGCATGGACAACCATTGGCAACAGGTTAGAGAATCAAGGCTGAGTTTGTGGTGGACCCACGACGGCTGGAACTATAGGAGAAATATTAATTTGTGGCGAATCAGAAGTCTCAGTAAATTATTTTTTTTCTTTCAGAAGGCAATCCAATGTATTGTCAAGTTTTCTTACAAGAGAAGCAATTTTAGTGACAAGATCGGTTGAAATTGTGGAGTGGTTTGTGATTGTTTCCCGAATTTGATCGAATTTGGATGAATGAATGGAAACAACTCTTGAATTTTGTCGGATTTGGTTAAATGGATGTAAATAGTTTCTTGAAGAATTTTCACAATATCATTTAGGGTTTTCAGACGTGTTCCCTTGGCCATGGTGAAGGTAGGGATCATGCAATAAAAGCACCAATATGGAATAAACTAATTTAAAGAGAAATAAAATAATGAATTGAAAGGTAGAAACTTAAAAGAGAAGAATAAAATGAAATTTCATTGATTGATTGATTATTTTATTCATGTACATATATAATATATAGATATACAAAATAACTGCAATACAACGACTATAAATAATAACGCCTATATTCTATATACTTAATATATATACATTAATTTATATTTACTAATTAAGTTTAAATATTAATTCTAGCATTCATAACACACGGCTGGTGAAATTACTTTGTAATCAAAGTTCGCACAATAATTGGGTCTATAGTCTCCAATCTTTTCTTGAAACTCCCTATTTGGAACCAGCTGGTTTTTGTCTTGTTAAGCGAACAAATATCCAACTTCCTCTCAAAGAAACTACAATTATATCGAAAACATCGAATTTGACAATGTGCCAGAATTTTTGGTAAAAAAGACGCTGGGATCCATCCGGCCTCGAATATTTCTTGCGTTCTATTCTAAAAACCGTAGTTTTGACCTCCCCCACCGAAAGGGGGCGAGTAAGCTCCAAGGTCATGGCATGAGTAACGTTACAAAGATTGTGATTAGTCGCCTCATTATCACAAATATCAGTCTGACCTCTGTAGATGTTGTTATAGATATAAAAAAACGAACCTTTAATAGTGTCTTCGTCTTCGAACCAAAAACCATTCTCATCTTGAATCCTTGTTATCATGTTCTTATTTCTTTTCATTGAAAATGATGCCTAAAAGAAAGCAATATTCCTATCCCCAAGTTCAATCCAATTCAACCTTGAGCGTGCCTTCCAGAAAGCTTCTTCTTGACTTCAAAAAATGTCCAGGATAATTGTAATTGACTTCATCTCCACAAGCATCTCCATAGACCAATCTTGGTTCTGGAGGGTTGTGAGTCGTCTCTGGAGACCTTTGATGAGTGATGAATTATTTTTGAAAGTCTTTTCACTCCAAAAACTCCAACAATAATCTGTTTTTTCATCTCCTGCCCCAAACCTTACTTTTCTTCAATGAACCCCATGGAAATGAAGAACCAATTCATCACAATTTACCTCGTTAAGTCAGAAATGCTCCATTTTGGATCACTTAGGGATTTAATTAAAAGAAGGATTACAGTCAACAATGATTGGAGAATGGTTAGATCCAACTATAGTCAAGTTTAAAGTTGTCCTTTATCCAGCTATGATTCTAAACTTTTGTGTTGATTCCAATTTCAGTTTGTAAGATACGTTATTTTTTCAAGGATTGTATTTCTTGATAAATATTAGTCCACAACCAATATAGTTTGTTCTCAAATTAAAAACATGGTATATTGTATGAAAAAAAAACATGAAATCTATACCGCTGGAATAAGACTATCGCTCCTAAATAAATAACATGGTATATAAGATCTTTTTTTTTTTTTATGGTATATAAGATCTATACCATTGAAATAAGATATAAATTTATACCTTCCAAAATGGAGATATATATTAAAAATAATTATCTAATGTTTTGTCGACTAAAAAAAAAATTCTTTTAGACTCTTATCTTATGTTAATTGAATTATTTTATTTTGATTTATTATTGATTTACACCTTTTCTTTAATTAATTAGAGATTAGTTTGAAATATAACCACTTTCCATAAAATATGATATAGTAGAGTATACCATTAACAATTTCTTGGTAAAATACAACTGGAGAAAGGGAAGGAGTCTCAGTTCCCCCGCTCTCCCCTCTCTCCTCCCAAACCTTCCCAAAACACCACATCCACCGCCACTCAACCACCACCTAAAACATCTTCAAATCTTTAAATTTTTGAGTTTTCATATCAAAATCATAACTCAGATCCTTAAGCGTTTCCTCTCTCATCCTCCATCCCCTTGTTTTCTCTTCTCCCAAACCCATTTTTCTCTAAGTTTTTCTCTCTATTTTCACTATGAATTTTTACTCTACTAAACATCCTTTAGCTAGTAATAGTAAACTGGTAATCACACCTGAAACCAATACGAAATATAAGACTGTTCAAGAATTTAAGCTTATTGCTAAGCTTCTTATCCGAGAACATACCAACCATGTTTTCATTAGGAATCATATTAACAAATACTGGAATCTTTCGGAAGAGATAGAAACAGAGAAGCTCGATCATAACACAGTGATTCTCAAATTCAAAAATGAGAAGGATCAACAAACTGTATGGAATCAAAGGCCCTGTACTATCATGGGTAAACATTTTGCTATTAACTGCTACGACAAAGCCAAAATGGAGGTAAACAACACAACAATTTGGCTACAGCTCAAAGGTACACCGATAAATCTTCTTACTAAGAACTGCATAGGAAAGATTATGATGAATTTTGGTTCTGTTCACCAAATTCATCTACCAGAATCCAAAATTATAGATGAAAATTCCATAACAAGAGTACAACTAGATTGGAACCTTGATAATCCAATTATCGCGGGAATTAATTATTTTGAAGATGAACTTACCAAATATTGGATTGATTTTAAATATGAAAACATTGGCCAAGTTTGCTATAAATGTGGCCTATTTGATCATGAAGCTGGTTCAAACTGTCTAAACCCAACGGTGAAACCCAGAATTGGGAGTTGGATCAAGGTCTCTACAAGGGGTCCATCAAAATCTACTGCTTCTTACTTGAAAAAAATCTCCTCAGTAACCAGAAATTCCATCAATGGAGGTGAGAAGAGCTTCAAACCGAGTTGGAACCACAAACTCAGTAAACCCAACTCACTCGGTACGAAGAAGGGTAACTTGGAAATTAATGAAAAAAGAGGACAATTGGTACAATCCGCTACCAACGTACTCAATGAAGACAAAGAAAATTCAAAAGTTTTTGTCTTTGGTAAGGATATGGACACGAGCACCAGTACCGGTACTACCCAAGACAAAAATGGTACGAGGAAGAAGAAGGAGGATAAAGATTTGGAAATTAATAAAAACAGAATGAAGTTTATAGAGAAGGAAAAAGAAATGCTGGACTTGGCCCACAACATGGCTAATAAAATGAAAGAATCTCCGGCCCGTATTGAAGATATAGCATTTGGCTCTTTCCCAAGCCCAAGTCAGGGTGGCCCATATTCTCTTATTAAGAACGGGCTTGTCTGCAACTTAGCCCACTCACCACTAACCCCCAACCCACAAATCTAGCCCTCAGACTACTAGCCCACACTCTAACAAAACCCCAGATAATATTACCCAAACCCCACTATCCAACACCTTACTTAACCATTTCATGTCCAACTCTCAGTCAAACTCCCCGTCTCAAAAAAACCCTAAATCCCCAACTCCACCCTCTCCAACTCCGGCAACCACTCCTCAACCACCTCATAAATTAATACCCACTCCTCAACCAACACCAAATAAACCAAACACAAGCCCTATTAAACTTATTTCTTCAAAACCCTCTACTAGTAAATCAAACCAACAAAATCAAATCGAAAATGATTACCAAACCAAATCAAGTATCTTTAAATAGGAAAAAGATGTGGAAATGGATTACTCAAGAGCTATTAAGAGTCAGAAGAACAACAGAATTCGTCTTTAAAATATTATTAAAAATCAGAGGAGAAGCGAGAAGCTTTGGAAACTTAGATCGAAAATAGATGACCCAATTCAAGGCCAAGATCTACAAGTTCAAGAGGCGCCTCTCCAGCAAGATGAAGTGGAGATTGATCCTCTAATGATTCAAACAAATGTAATAAATGATAATGAAGAAGGTAATGTTTCTGAACAACAGCTTGAAGAGGGAGAGGTTTACGGGATTGACCTTATTCAATCCCACGGCGCTCAATGATACATCTATCCTGGAACGTTCAGGGGATTGGCACCCCCCTGACGGTCCAGACCCTTCAAGATATCTGTAATAGATATCGACCGGAGGTAATATTTCTTTCGGAAACTAAAAATGTTTTTTCTGTCATTAAAAAATTGGAAAGACCTCTTCGCACGACCCTTATTACGACAGTTGAACCTATAGGGGCTAGTGGGGGTTTGGCCATCTTTGCCCGTAATAAAGACAATATAAAAATCCTTAATCAAACGGAAAACTTTATAAATTGTGAATTCTTGAAACCTGATGGTACTAAATTTAATACTACTTTTGTTTATGGCTCACCAGTAGATAATAAGAAAAAAATTATTCTAGACTACCTTATGACCTGTAACCAAAAAATTGATAGAGCCTGGAATTTAATAGGTGACTTTAACCTTATTAGATTCTCTAATGAGAAATTAGGAGGAAATCCTAGTAATAAAAGTAATATGAAAAATTTAACAATTTTATTATAAATCTAAAATTAACTCAATTAAACAATAAAGGTTGTGCCTTTACCTGGTCCAAAAGGAGAAATAAGGATCAATTGATAAAAATGATTTTAGATAGAAATCTTATTAATAAAAATTGGGGAGATATGTTCCCCAATGCATGGATTAATGCCCTACCTGCAGTAGGATCAGATCATAGTCCACTCCTTTTACACTTTGATGATAAACAAGATAATAAACATAAAAGATTCTATTTTGAAAACTTTTGGATAGAAGAAATTGAGTGCCTTGAAATTATTGAAAATGTTTGGAAAACTAGAAATTCTATAAAAACAAATACTAAAGGTAACCTTATTACAAAACTTAATATGTGTAAGCGCATACTTACTGTTTGGAGCAAGAGAACGTTTAAAAATACTAGGAAAGAGATTGATAAATACTTGGAAAGACTGAAAATAATAACCAATAATAAAAATATACATGACACTGACAAAGATGAATATAACTGGATTGTTAAGGAAATTGAAACTCTTTGGAAAAAAGAGGAAGATTTCTGGGCAGCCAGATCTAGGATTAATTGGCTAGTAAAAGGGGATAAAAACACAGCCTATTTCCATGCAGCTACAAAAGAAAGGAGATATTATAATAAAATTAACACTATAATGAATGATCAGGGAATATGGTTAAATTCTCAGGATGAGGTAAATCAAAATATTTTAGATTACTTTAATAGTATTTTTAATTCAGTAGGCCCTAGAGATTTTAACCCTATTCTTGATGTGATACAACCAAAAATTACTAAATATATGAATGAGGCTCTTATGAAACCACTCCTTATAAAATAAATAGAGTTGGCAGTCTCTGAGCTAGGGGCCCACAAAGCCCCAGGGCCAGATGGCTACCCTGGTTTCTTTTTTATGAAATATTGGAACATCATTAAAATTGATGTTATTAAAATCATCAATAACTTCTGGTATAACAATGAAAATCTTGAAAATTTAAACCATACTTACATATCCCTTATTCCCAAAATATCAAATCCGGGTAATATTAAGCATTACAGGCCTATTAGTGTATCTAATTTTATCTATAAAATTATAGCGAGGCTCCTAGTAAATAGGTTACAGCCTTTTATGTGTTATATAGTGGATGATAACCAAACACATTCATCCCTGGTAGAAGTATTCAAGAGAATACTTATATTACACATGAAGGTTGTACCTACCTTAAAGAAAAAAGAAATACTAAAAACTATAGTATGGTTATCAAAGCTGACTTACAAAAGGCATATGAATTTGTGGAATGGGATTTTCTCTTTAAACTTATGAAAAAAATTAGGTTTTGATACTAAATGGTGTGAAAAGATTATGAATTGTATAACTTCAGTTTCATATTCTATCCTAATAAATGGACAACCCCATAAACTAAATAAACCCCAAAGGGGGCTTAGACAGGGGGACCCCCTCTCCCCCTTATTTTTTGTCTTATAACACAAACCTTAAATGACCTTATGAAAGATAAAATAGAGAAAGGTTTAATAGATGGTATTAAAATAGCAAGAAATAGCCCTCCTTTAACACACCTTTTATTCGTTGATGACAGTGTGTTCTTCCTTAAAGCTAATAATAAAGATACAAACAGTTTTAATGATATTATCACGAAATTTGGCTACTCTACAGGGCTCACCCTTAATTTAAATAAATGTGGAGTGAAATTTAGTGCAAATACACCACACCACATCCAATATATTTTTGCTTCGAAAATAAATATGAAAATTACAAACAATTTAGGCTCCTACCTTGGGCTACCCATTGAATGGGGTAGATCAAAAGTACGAGAATTAAATTGCCTTGTGGAAAAAACTATTAAAAAGACTTCAAATTGGAAAAACCTATTTCTTTCGGGTGCAGGTAAAGAAATTTTGATTAAGTCAGTACTTCAAAGCATACCAAATTATTTTATGTCCTCCTTTATACTCCCAAATTTTTTTTGCGAAACCATTACTATGAAAATTGCTAAATTTTGGTGGAAAAATAAGGATAATAAGGGTATTCAATGAACCAATTGGTCAAGTATTACTAAGAGTAAATACGAGGGTGGCTTAGGATTTCGAGACCTTAATCTTATGAATGTAGCTCTTTTATCCAAACAAGCCTGGAATTTATTAAACAAAAAAAATTCACTTCTTTATAAAATACTAAAAGGCAAATACTTCCCAAATGATACTTTTCTCCATGCTAATCTGGGAAATAAACCCTCTTGGGGTTGGAAAAGTCTCATAACAGGAAGAAATGCCATTAAAGAGCACCTAAGATGGAAAATTGGGAATGGTGAGAATATTAACCCTCATATAGACCAATGGCTCTCACATAAAGATGAAATTATTAAACCTAAAGACATTAATATTACTAAAGTCTCTGACTTGTTTCATAAAGGTGAAAGGGGATGGAATTTGGAAAAAGTAAAGGCTAATTATCTACAAGATGACTATGAACACATTATTAAGACTTTTATTCCACTTATACAACTAAAAGATAACCTTATTTGGTCCCTTAGTCCTAATGGACTCTTCTCGGTTAAGAAATGCTATCACTATATGAAAAATGAAATGTCTAAAGAACAAGAGAAAATTAAGAAGGTTAAGCCTTTTACCTCTCATGTCACTGACCCTATTATATGGAAAACAATATGGAATATGAAAATACATCCTAAAGTAAAAAAAATTATGTGGAAAGCTATCAAAAATATACTCCCAACTGTTGAAAATCTCTTTGTGAGGAAATGCAAAGATACAAAAATATGCTCTATATGTAATAAAGATATTGAGACCATAGTACATTTACTCTTTGACTGTGAATGGGCACGAGCCACGTGGCTAGCTTCCCCACTTACTTTAAGGATTAGCAACCAATCCAAGAAATTGGATATTTGGATGGCTGATCTTATTAAATAAAAGGGGAAACTTAACAATAATGATAATTATATTGTGGAAGAAATATGTATGCTGGCTTGGCAGATATGGAAGGATAGAAATGCTAATATCTTTAATAATGCTAAATTGGACCCTCTGAGTACTCTTAAAAGAGCAGATACTTATTGGTTTGAATACAAAACCTGTCTTAAGGGAAAAGAGGAGTCCAATAGCATTGTTACTGTTATGAAGGCTCAAAATAATAAAGATATAAATACAGTCGGAACATATATGAATACTATGGGAACATGTATGAATACTGTGGGAAAAGATATGATGTCAAATTCTATGGAAGTCCTTTGGAACGATGAACTGCTTGAACCGTTTACACCGCAGCGGGGTATCCGCCAATGAGATCTTTTATCGTCGTACTTATTTGTGATGTGTATGAAGTGGTTGTCTATCTTAATTCAAAAGTTGTGCGGTAATGGGGAATGTAAACCTATTCAACTACAAAGACTAGGTACTCCTATATCGCATGCATTCTTCGCTGATGACTTGTTGTTTACTGAGGCAACAGAGTCATAAACCAATTTGATAAAGGAAGTTAAGAACGGTACGTGAGGAAAAGTCGTAAACTGTCTTCTCGGAGAATGTTAAGCAAGACCAAAAATATGAGTTAATTGTCGAAAGTGGATTTTTCCTTAGGGAGTCGTTAGGGATGTATTTGGTACTCCAATCTGACTGGGTCGTTTACCAAGAGGTTTATTTTGGATAATAACGACAGGTATGCGTAATATATTAATCAATTGGAAGACGCAAAATCTATCATTAGCAGGTGGTATAACTTTGTCTCAAGCGGTGTTATGTGCAATGCCAACATATATCATGCAAATGATGAAATTGATGGTACAAGTTTGTAATGATATTGATTGGTTTATTCGGGAATGCATATTGGGCTCTTTCGAGGATGTAAGGAAGATACATTGACTCGATTAGGCGACGCTATGTTGAACAAAGAAGAATGGGGGACTAGGATTTAGGAATGTGAAGTCCTTAATAGAGTTTTACTTGCAAAATTAGGCTGCAAACTCATTCAAGATGAATAGGCGTTATGGGTTTGGACGCTCAAACAAAAGTATTTTCCGGGGGGTGTCATGGAGAGAGCCGTCAAACCATCGGACTCCAAGGTATGCAAGAGCATAATAGAGGGCCGACATGTACTGTTAAATGGAGTTGCCACAGTGAATAGTGCACAAGGTGTCCGCTACAAGATGTCGTAAGAGCCTTCCAGAATATTCTCCGTGAAGTCGGTGTATAAATCATTAATTCCAACCGTCAATAATGTGATATCAAGTGGGGATATCATTTGGGCTCTTAAGTGTCCTTATAAACTTTGTGTTCCATATGGAACCGCCTCCTGACAACGGTAAAAGAAAACGCTACTCGCTATGTTTTTAAATACTTATCCACTTAACTTTTCATATGAATCAAGAAAAGTAATTATTTGATTACTTATTATTAAAATATCTTGAATAAACTTGAAATTATAAATGTCAATATAAATTTTATATTTTAATAAAGTAATAGTGGATTTTTTTATTTATTTTAAATATTATAAGTTGGCTATTATTAGTATTTTGAAATTATATTTTTAGTAAATGAATAATTATTTAAAGGGGAGGGAGGAATGCTTTGCTATAGTCAAGATGACTCAAGAATACAATTAAATTAATATTTCAGATGAGTGAGTTTAAAGATTCCGCACATTTTTAGGAATCAATACATCATTATAAATAAGAGACTTTATTATATTACATCAGATCAGATCAAAGAACAACTCTTTGCTGTAGTTGAATAGTGATAGTTAAGCTAGCTCTCTCTTTCAACTCCTTAAACAAAAAAAAACCATCTTTTTTCCTCATCTTCTATCACCATTTTCGTTTTCATTTTCATTTTCATTTTCAAGCTCCATTTTCGTTTCACTGAAGAATCATCGAATTTGGACAAATGTGGATGAATTTTGAAGACTCGTTGGATGAATTTATATGACAAGACCTGCGATTCAAGGTATCATAAAGTTTGTACTTATATATAATATCTGCATAATTAGACTAAAATTCTTGCTATATTTTTTGTTTATATTGTGAATGCATTCACATTATTAACTTAGAGAGAAACTTATATTGATAGTGTATCTCGAAAGAGATTAGCAGGAATTTCTTATTGACTATTGATTTAAGATGTATTGAAGAAAAGAACTTAAATTATTATGAGTTCTAGAGCAAAATTTATGAGTTACACTACTCTTTATTATAATTTTAAAAGAAAAGAAAAAATCTTAATTTATCAAGTTAATAATTCGATATGTACTTTAAGCTTATCTTTTAATTAAATTGTCAAAAGAAGTAAGAATTATAAAACCAAATAAACTAGATTTTTATTTCTTTACAAGATTAAAATATATGTAAGTTTAATTTTTTTTTTTTTGTCCTCAAAATATTGGTTATCAGTGATTAACTTTGTTTTTTAATATCAAAGTAAGATTTTGGGTAATGAGTTACATATTTTTTTAAATAAATTATTTGTATTTTTTAATAATTTATGAGTATACAATTAGTGTGAACTTTTTAGATTAATCACCTAATAAACTATTTATTCCAATCTAAGATAATTTTGAGTTTCCTAAACATAATCAAATGATAAAAAATAAATTCAAAATAAAATTACATTATGCATTAAATTTACATAATTTATCACAAATATTTTGACTTGTATATAAAAAGGATATAAACTAATATTTTAAGGTTTACTAATAAATAATTTATCACGAGAGATAGAAATAACTGTAAAATTGTTAGAGTTGTACTAGAATTTCAATAAATACTTATGTTTAAGTTGTAATTCTATTTTTTCAAAGGCTTTAAGCCTATTATGTATGAAAACTTTTTTTGCTATTACCGAATTTGAGTTTCTTATTTGGATGAATGAAATTTGATGATTAATATATATAACTAATTAAATACAGTGGAAAAAAATATGTTAGACCACCGAAAGTTGATTTACACGTGAACTTTTTCAAAGGCTTTCTCCTAAACAGTTTAATCTTATGTGGAAAGTCATTTTCCTTGATCTGACTAAAAAAGCCCATATCTAGAGATAAGGACTTTATTGCAATTTTTGTACTTTAGTTATATTAATGAAAAAGAAACTTGTGGGTTCCATGTTCTTTTGAGCAAAATAGTGAAAATACATAGTAGTAATCATTAAAAGAAGAAAATTGTTAAATTATCATAATGACAAACTTTTGACTGAATTAAGGTTCCTAGAAATTTAAGCTCAAACAACCACAAATCTTGAAGAAACTATTAAATTTATTTGTTGACTCATTTCTAAACAATAGTATTTGCTAATAAATCATACAATTTTTTCTCATTCTAAACCTACCAAATTATTTATTTGCTGAAAATCTTAAAAGTTCGTTTTGTTTTGCCTAGAGCAACATCTAAACAATTTGATACAATAATAGCCTAAGTTGCGACGAGAATTGCTAATGCTTTTACCTTCCATCTTTTATGTTTCCAATTAACAATGTAATATTACATAATTTATTTATTTTACATTTTTTAAAAGTATATGTGTTGTTCCAACATTTTTTATTTTGTAAAAATGTGATCCTTTAATGAAGTGGGTGGTATGAGGTCCTTATTATGACATTTTGAAGTTCCGAAAGTGCACCGAATCACTTTTGGATTTTCATTTGGCTTTAAGACTAGTCTTGTGGTTTTAATATTTCTCTGCCACTAGATATTCTTGCTTGAGGAGTGAGAACACCTATGATCTTGGATAGTCAAAGTGTTTGATGTCTTTGTCGGCAAACACGTCATATATTGGGTAGATTACACCATCCTCGTGTCTTTCTTTTTATTTTGTCAAAACCATCCTTGTGTCTAGATAAATAATAAAATATAAATTGTCAATTAGACTATACTTTAGAGAATATCCTTGATCAATTTATTTGTAAGTTGTTTAAGTTGGAGATGGATATACTTTCTTTTCTTTTAGATGTATGGGTGTCCGGGCCAGCTTACGCGCACCACTAAGCTTACGCGCACCACTACTATTTCCATAGGAAATATACACGCCTCCTTATGCATAGGATCATTTAATCAGAACTAGGTTACCCATGTTCAGGGAGGGGATTCGAACCTTGCACCTCTTGCTTACCCCCTTTAAGGGTTCAAGAAATAACAAGGCTGAGGGGGTTCGAACCCTGTACCTCCTACTTATATGGGTAACTTGTGTCATTTTTAATAATGTTGGTGGTCCAGATCAACTTGATCCAAATTTTAATTACTTTGACAAAAAATATACATGCCTCTAGTTATATATAAATTAAAATTAGTTGAAAAGGGAGTTCAAACTATGCACCTCTCATTTATATTTTAATTAATTTTTTAAGTTGTGTAAATTAATATTGTATTAAATATAATCTTAAACCTCATCTAATAAAGGTGATTACATATTTATAAATTTTCTAGATACACATGAATTATCTCAACGACGATCAACTTCTTATTTTGGGATTAAGTGTGATTGATAGTTAAAAATAAGAGACGAGTTAAGTTAATTCAACGGGGTAGAGCCTTACAAGATTCGAACTTTTCCTTGAATATGGGTAACCTAATTTTGATTTATCTGGGATATGGATAAGGAGACTTGCATATTCCTGTAGGACTAGTTATGGTATGCGTAAGGTGATCCCGATCACTTATGTAACCAAAGAAAAATGCGAGACCAATAAAAATGGGTGAGTTTAAATCTTTCTTCATATTAAACAGTTAAATTTATAATAATATGCTTGAAGAGGATAATTAAGAATACGGACATGTATTAATATTTTTTCGCATATTCTAATCGAAAATTAATAGTAGTGTATATCATCTATCACAAAATTTGATTAAAGGTAAATTAGACTTCACTAATACTAGTAAGTTGGTCTCATAATAAATCGAACCATGAGTAGTATATAATTTTAAACCAAAATACTAACTTCAAAATAACTTTAAAGGTTAAACTGATCCACGTAATAAAATACAATCGAGTAGTACATAGTTCAATTAAATAATCTACTTTGTTACAGGATTTAACATGGGTAACACCCCATGTGGAATCTCCATACATTGGAAATTGTTACTCGTACAATATGCTTTAATTGATAAGTAGTAAATAAACAGATTAGCATCTGTAATTAATGCTGGATCTTATTGTTTTCTGTGGGATTCCACTTTGTTTATTGAGTCAAAATTCACAGAATTCTAAGTTTTTAGTACTCCGTCAGTTTTTCTAGTAGTAAACAGTTGCATTAAAATAAACGAAATAAGTATATTGTATCCCTACCAGAGTCCAAAAGATAAAAGATAATATCACTTGTTTACTCGCTAGTCAATGACGGATTTATAGAGAGAAGCTCAAGTCTCATTTGGATTTTGAGATTTTTAAAAATATATGTATTTTTTTGAAAAAAGTAATTTATTCTTTTGCTTATTAAGTAATATCGTATTTAAAACAAACATATAATATTGCTGGTCTAATGGTAAGTATTTGATATAATTTGTTGAGTAATCTAAATTTTAGTGTTGATGAAAACATTTTTTTTATAGTTCAACATTCAGATTAGTTTTATATGAACTAAACTCCTAAATTCGCCACCATCGCAGTTTTACGTCTCATAACAAGATTATTCCTCTTTTTCCAGATATAACAAATAGTAGCGGCAAAATCAATCATTTACGTTTTTTTTTTCCTTTAATTTTTTTTGGGTTTTAAGTTTTTTTTAACCATTTGCATGAACTTCATGTTCATTTCCTTGCCAATACTCACCATTTTCTTATCTTTATCAAACAAGAAAAGATACTTGGTTGATTCAAAATTTTTACCACTCAACTTACAAAGTGGATCAAATTTTATGTAAATCATCTTATATTTTCTCTGAAACCTTTTCTTTATAGCCATCCAAATAGTATGTTTAGAAGTATTACATGAATGATACACAATGTTTGCCATAGTTTTCGAAGAATACCGGTAACGAAAAATATCACTAAGATTTCTTATATAATGCATAGTACTCACTACTAAGAAGATCATTAGCGATGGGAAACCATCTATTCAATATTTTCACATTTCCTTCATAAACAAGTGATGTACAAATCTTATCCTTTAATTCTCAAATTTGTTTCAAAAGTAGCGAGTCTGTTTTCTTGACTTGCCATAACTACCCATTCTTATTTTTCAAATATTCTCCATGATCCCATTAATTCAAATTGAATCTTTTATATTAGCAATATTCCATAATATTTTCATAAATAATGTTTTATTCTAAACACCTAAATCTTTAAACCCAAGGTCTCCCTCATCTTTTGGGATACATATAGCTTTCCACCTAACTTGTAGAGATTTATTATCCTAATAATTTTTTTATAAATACTCACAATTCGTTCACGTACATAAACCAAAACCAAAAAGAAAACACACTACTTCTTGAAACACCGATTTAATGAGTTCCAAGTGACCCACATATGAGAGTGTGGGGGAATTTCAATATTTAACACAACTCTCTATTTTATCAATAAGAGGCTTATAGTCTCTAGGTATCAAGATCGAAATTTCAAGTAGTACACCCGAACATCTAAACAACATTAACCCCCTTTTCCAAAATGTGTTGTCTTCAAAATCTCCTCAATAACTTCACTTCTAATCTCCACATAATAAATGTTCGATTTAAATAAATTTAAATGAAATCCCGAACACTTACCAAACTCCTTCAAAGTTTTTACTTAGTTTGTCCACTTAGTTTCTCACACACTTTAAGATATGTAATAATTCAATCTTTCTTTACTAGTAAAATACTTTTTTTAAAGTACATAGATATTTTAAATGTGTATAAGAAACATAAAGTTTAACTAGTTAAGGTTAGCTCAATTGGCTAGGGCTTTGATTTTCCTTCTCAGCAGTAAAGGTTCGAACCGAGTCAGTGACTTCGAGTCCAAAGTGGATTTCCTAAAATAAAGGTAATAGTAGAAAAAATGGAATAAACATCTTAATATTTAAAATAGACAAAAAATTAAAACTACATTTTTAGTAAATAGATATTATATTAGGAACAGAGGAACACTATTATAATATTTGAAAATTTCAAAATAAATTATTTTCTTGGAGGATTATACATATAGAGTTTAATATAAAAAATTTAAAGTAATATAAAAAATATAAGATTATACAAATGACTGTCTTGTTATACAATTTAAATCCAGAATACTTATTCAGGCTTTATTACGAACATAGACATTTTTTTTTTTTAGACAAAGGAATCAAATATATAGATAAAAGTATCAAGAGTTTATCCAACTCCTGATACATCAAAAGAGTTACAGTCATTACAAGCAATTAGCTTAAGATCTAAAGGAATGTTACAAAGCCAATTACAAGATAAACGAGAAGCAGAGAAGGTCTTCGCAAGCCAATCAGCGACTTTGTTCGCCGTTCTTCTAACACCACAGATGCGTAAACGACTATGAGTGCTAGCCATATTTCTAATATCACCGAGGATAGCCCTGTCCTTCCAATGACAGTTCGGGCTCGATGAATACACGGCTTTAAGAACGGCTTCGGCGTCAGTTTCAAATCTGTCGCAAAGGGGAGCGTGGTCTAAAGCAAATTGAATGCCAAATCTCAATGCTTTAGCTTCAGCTTCAAAACTAGAGGAAGCAGTAATGTTCATGGCAAAGCCATCAACAATATCACCCTTCCAGTTACGAATCACTGCAGCAGCGGAGGCTTTCCCTGTCTTGTAAGCAGCATCAACATTCATCTTCAGATTGTGCTGTGTAGGGGGGATCCAACAAGGGGCCAAGGGAGAGCTGATTTGGGGGGACAAGGGATCAGCAGGAGGTAGTGAAGGGCTTGGACCCTCGTCAAAGAACACTTGACTATGTAGGATATTCAATAAGTTCAGACAAGCATTAAAATCAACGGGGGTATGATGGAATATAACCTTGTTCCTGGTGAGCCAGATGACCCAAAAGCATAGAATGATAGTTAATAGAAGATGGGATCTATCTTTAGAATCCTTCCCTTGGTCAATAATCGAGCCAATCCATGTTCCAATTCTAAGATAACTAGTGGGGATAATATGACAGTGGATGGGGGACAGAAACCAGAATTTCCTAGTCCAATCACACTTTAAAAAAAGATGTTCCAGAGACTCTTCTTCTTTAAGGCAAATATGACATAGGTCAGTAGATGCACAAGAGCGTGAAAACCTGTTCTGCTCCGTAGAAAGCGCATTCATCATCACCCTCCAGAAGAAAAATTTAAACTTGGGAGGGGTCTGGGATTTCCAGCAAAGTTTCAGCAGATCAGTATATGGAAAAGAAGAGGTGGACGGGTGGATTGAGGGGGCACTAAAGGGTTGGAATGCTGAGAGATAACCCGATTTGCAAGAGTACATACCATCTTTGGAGAGAGGCCAAACCCATTCAACCGCCTGATTGGTCCAAGGGATATTGATATTTGTGATAATCGTGACCAGATCAGGGGGGAAAAGATAGTTCAGCATATCCAATTTCCAAGTCCTTGTAGAAGTGGAAAAGAGATCCGCTACAAATTTAGGGAAAGATGGATCATCTGAATAAAAACTAGGTTTCTCAATAAGCTTGCCCATCCAATTGTCATCCCATATCAGTGTGTTATGTCCATCACCAATAGACTTAATCAAAAGGGGTTTAAGGAATTCACATCCTTTTCGAATGCTATTCCATATCCAGGACCCTTTTTTAATATCTTTAGAGCTGAGAAGCTCATTATCAGGGAAGTAGGTACTTTTAAGTACCAGATGGACTAACGACCGGGGACGAATAAGAATGGACCAGGCTTGTTTCGCAAGAAGAGCCAAATTAAAGATCTCCAGGTTTTTTATGCCAAGACCACCAGCATCTTTGGGGGATGACACTTTATTCCAATTGACCCAATGGATACCTCGATCTTCTTCATTCCCCCACAGAAAGTGACAAGTTAAGGAGTTAATCTTCTTGATTACCCCTTTTGGCAGTGCCAGTAAGGACATAAAATATGTTGGGAAGGCATGAATAATAGAAGATATTAGAGTAGCCTTCCCAGGCATAGAAAGAAGGGATTTCTTCCACCCATTCAACTTAGTGGCCATTTTGTCTATGAGGGAGTCCATAGCTTTTGTCTTCGAATTCCCCCAACTGGTAGGAAGGCCAAGATAAAGACCAAGGTCCTCAGACACAGGCATTCGGAAAGCTTCAGCTAGCATGGATTTCATGGAGGCCGTACAGTTAGGACTCAGGTAAATAGAAGACTTGTTAAGATTAATAGTGAGACCTGAAGCAAAGCAGAACTTATACAAGATTTCCTTAAAAGCATGAATTTCCAAGACTGAATTTTTTAAGAAAAAAATAGAGTCATCAGCGAATAACAGATGGTGGATGTGGGGACCATTTCTTCCCATTTGGATGCCTTTGATATCCCCCAGAAGGAAATCAGCCTCAATGAGTGAAGAGAGGACATTAGAAACGATAGTGAAAAGATAGGGGGAGAGAGGATCCCCTTGGCGGAGACCTCTAGAAGGTTTAAAATCACCTACCTTGTTCCCATTAACTAACACATTGAAAGTAACAGAAGTAACGCATTCTCTGATACATGAGACCCAAGAGGGATTGAATCCCATTCTAATAAGAATAGCAAAAAGAAAAGGCCAACTAACCCGATCATAGGCTTTATGCAGATCAGCTTTGATGATAGAGTAGCTGTCCTTAGAGTTTTTTCTAAGATGCTTGAGTTTATGGATTACTTCATGTACAATGATAATGTTATCTTGGATAAGTCTACCCTTAATGAAGGCTGATTGGGATGGGGATATAATATCAGGGATAATGCTCGATAATCTCATCACCATCACTTTTGAGAAAATCTTATACAGAAAGTTAGTGCATGAAATAGGTCTGAATTGACCTATTTTCTGAGGATGCTTGCATTTAGGTATAAGAACAATATTAGTGTCGCTGATAGAGCCAAGAGGAACAATGCCAGCTAACACCCCATTACAGATAGCCAGGATGTCATCTTTCAATAATTCCCAATACTTTCGAAAAAAGGATCCTGGAAAGCCATCAGGCCCTGGAGCTTTGGAGGCCCCAAGTTGCCACGTGGCTTGCTTAAGTTCCTCAACGGATATTGGGGCCGATAATAAATCATTCTGGAGTTGATTAATACAAGGGGACACCTTCTGGATGATGGGTTCAATCACTCTTGGACCCGAATCTTCATAGAGATTTTTGAAGAAGTTAATCACCAGATCATTAAGTTCTGTGGGATTCGAAGTCCATGAATCATCTTCTTTCAAGAGGGATATCATTTTATTAGAAGCTCTCCTAATACGAGTGGATAAGTGAAAGAATTTCGAGTTTCTGTCCCCTAACTTAAGCCAAAGAACTCTAGATCTAGTAGCCCAGTACTTCTCTTCGAGGGACCAAAAAAATTCAATATCCTTAGATATAGAAGTGAAGAGGTCTTGCGACGGAGGAAGTAGGCCATCAGGATTAGAAATCATAAGGTTTTCGAGTTTTTTAGACAATAAGTTAATAATGAGGATATTGTTCTTCAAGTTAGCTTTTTTCCATCTCAAAATGGTTTTTTTGCATTTAGCCAATCTCTTAGGAAATCTAACCGATGAAGGGCCAGAAAAATTACGAGAAGAGGAGAGGCAATTACGAATAGCCAAGGAACAGGACTCGACATCCAACCAGCTAGGATCCAATTTAAAGGTAGGCCTAGGTTTACTTGATGGCTGATCATCCCAATGAAGAACCATTGGAGAATGATCAGAACCAATAGGAGGGAGATTATAGATCCAGGAGTTGGGGAACATATCAAACCATGAAGCAGAGCCCAACCCTCTATCTAGTTTTTGAAGTATCAAGCTCTCCTCACTCCTATTATTCCTCCAAGTAAAAGAACAACCCTTAGAGGGGATCTCAGCCAGTTCATTAAGGATTATGTTACTATTAAAAAGGCGCATTTCCGTTGGATTTTTCCTCAACCCCCCAACTTTTTCTTGATCCAATCGTATGTCATTAAAATCACCAATAAACAGATTAGGGGCCAGGGGGTTATTGATAGAAACATCATGAATATAATCCCATAAAACCTTTTTACTAGAATCATTAGGTAACGAGTACACAAAATGCAAATACCAAAAAGAGTTAAAATCATCAGAAGCAGAAAGAGAAATATGATTACTAGAGAAAGAAATTACATCAGCCTGCCAACCATCAACAGTCAAAACAGCCAAACCACCAGAGAGTCCCACCGGATCCACACTCCACAGCAAATTCATTTTTAATTTCTTCGCCAAAATAAGCATCTTCTTCCTTTTGGTCTTCGTCTCTGAAAGCCCGATGACCCGGGGTTTATCCTTAGAGATGATTTCCCTAAGGTTTTGGACCGTCAAGGGGGACCCCGTCCCTTGACAGTTCCAAAAAACTCCGATCATGGCTCTAGTGGGGGTTGCTGAGAGCAACCGCCCACATCATCAGGGACCACCGTAGTAAGAGGGACCACATCAACTGCCATGTCAAGAAGAGGAACTTCCACCAAGCCATCCTCACTTTCCTTAAACCCGACCATCTCCGCATGGGTCAGCTTGCGTTTCTTAATGCTAGGGCCACATCTCTCCTCCTCTGGACGCTCCATGGAAATGGGGATCTCGGAGAAAGAGAAGGAGGAATCATGTATGGGGGTATTAGCAACCAAATAAGTACTAGGCGACACCATAGGGGTAGAGGACCCAGAAGAAGGAGAAACAGGATTATTACCACCCATAACCGGATCATCCCTACGAGCAGAAATCACTTCGTCAGTATTGTGAGAGGGAGATGAGGAAATATGGATAGGGGTAATATTCGGATTGACAGGAGAGTTAGGAGGGGTGGAGGGGAGAGGTGTATTATATTCAGTAGGAGGAGAAGAAGGGTTAGTGGATGAAGTGGTTTTAGGGGGTTGGATAGGGGTTGAGTTCAAATTGGGGTTTACCCACTGCAGATTAGTTTTACCACGAGTAGGATTAGTACGAGACCAAGTACGATTGGACCCACGACCAGATGTGGGTTTGGCCATCACCGGCCCATCTAACTTCTTGGGCCACGCCGGCCACTTACCAGATGAAGAATCGCCATCATGCTTTCTTTTAGATCCAGACCAAGACTGAGTTGGGCTGGGCTGAACAGTTTTAGTAGTGGGTTTCGAAGAGGTTTTTCGCGCGTGAGACTTAACGCGCGTAGCAACAGAGCCCCCCACCTTACCTTTATCAGATGAAGGTTTAAATATATGCTCCACCCCGGTCGGATCTGAGCCAACATCCTTTAATAGTTCCTTAACAACGAGGGCATAACCTTGTACCGGATCATTGGGACAACCACGTAGGAACTCAGGAACATTCTCATCTTTACTGGTCCCAACCTTATCATTGGATTTGGTATTAATAGATGAGGGACCACCACTGTTGCGTGATTTGGAAGAATGATTTTCAGAAGATGGTATTAAAGAGTCCTCACTCCCCGAAATGATATGGGAAGGGTCATCTAAATCATCAACCACCATAACATTCCTTCCTCTACCTTTAACCGGTGTTATACTCATCCAATCACCAAAAGGGAACTTCACATAACCCCTGCATCTAACTTGTTCTTCTTTATAAAGGCTACACTCTCCAGCCGTGTGGGTAAGGAGACCACAGAAGAAGCAGAATTTGCTCAGTTTTTCGAATCTGACCTTAACTTCAAGAGGAGGGAGAGATGGTCTTTCCATATTAAATGATTTAATCAGAGGTTTGTCTAGTTTCCAAAGAGCTCTGACGCGAAGAAGCTTGACAGTATCACTCACCTTATTAATGTCATAAGCTAAAAGGGTGCAGTCCAAATTTTTGCAGATGTCTTTAGCATTATCTGGTGTAGCGAAAGCAGGGGGAAGATTTTGAAGATGGATCCAAAAGGGTGCCATAGAGAAGTCAGCTTCACTCATGGACATCTCAGGATGCCATGCTTGAAGGAGTAGCAAGTGACCATTAACAGACCAAGGGCGAAAATTCCAAGTATTAAGGAGATCTTCACGAGAATCAAACATGAGGAAGAAAGTATTAACTCCAGCAGAAACCACATGCATCTTAGATCTGAGACCCCAAGATCTATTAGCTGCGTAAGCCACCGTATCGGGAGAAATATCAGTAGACGAGAGGGTTTTAGAAAGGAGCATGTATCTTCTGGCAAAGATTTCTTCTGGTTTATAGTAGGGGGTAAGTTTCATAGTGATTATGGAGTCAGACGCCATTGTTAGATTATCGGAAGAAGAGAGAGTACAGAAAGCAGAAGAGAGAGAGAGAGGAAGAAGGTAAAGGTAAATAGAGAGGAAATGGGGAGACGGTACTATAAGTACAAATGGAGAAGCGTATATGGTACGCCAAAGGGGATGTATTGGGATTGTAAGACAAAATAAAGTAACTCGGGAATGAACAAGAGAAGAGGAGCTCGAGACTCTCAATCACGCGTATCAAAGAACAAAGGAGTAATGATTATGAACTAGGGAATAGCAAGAGACCACCATTGAAGAGAGGAGAGAGAAAGCTCATGTCTAGAGAGAAGGAGGAGAACACGCAGGGAGTTGATTCCTTTCTGATGTACTCTCATGGAAGTACAAATTATAGCGTCCATTAGATTTATCAACTCTTTCTCATTTCTACTACCTATTGTAATACTTAAAGAAGTCGATCCACGAGGAGTCAAACGAGAACAATATCAACCAACAACTGTGAGCCATCACTTCCACTTAACACTAACCAGACTGGACCTAACCCAAACAACATCTAAATCACGTAACTGAGATGAACGACAAATACATGTAATTATCAATCTAACAATCATAAAAAGTATCAGAATAAATTAGTTTATAAGAGTATGTAACAACTAATCCCCCAAAACTAAATTTCCAAGCTCCAATAAAATAAAATTAATAGTCAAGAGCAATCAAGAGTGATATAGTAAAGGTAAGCACAAATAAAATGAATCGAAATCCAATGTCCAGTCTTTAATCATTTAAATCAATCTATATCAACCTTGTAACTTTTAGCATCCATATTAAGCAAATTTCTAGATACAAGATGCAAGGTGATCATCGTTAATGCAAGACAAATTTTAGAAAGCATGACATGTAATGACATAAACCATGTGCCAAACACTTCACCATCCAACAATCCACACACCTAACATTCCTTTTTAATGCAATAATTTAGTTGGAAATGACCATATATAAAGAATAAAATTGACAAAGTATCAATTTATGTGTTTAACTTTATTAGAGTACAATATTATAAAGAACAGTCTAGATCATTTTAAATCTTTCAAATTATTTTAATTTACATATTAAATTATATCAAATTATATCTCTTAAATTTCTTATTTCTAGCCTTTTTTATTTTTTTATAGTGATACTGATACCATAAAACCATGTCTCTTTGTTTGTTCAAATATAAATCCATATGTCTCCATTAAGACAATTTAACGTGGAAGATGGACCCT
Organism: Nemophila menziesii; assembly: GCA_029959085.1. Lineage (NCBI taxonomy): Eukaryota > Viridiplantae > Streptophyta > Magnoliopsida > Boraginales > Hydrophyllaceae > Nemophila > Nemophila menziesii. Next base: position 147,339,021 of record JARWIR010000001.1, read on the forward strand.
ATATCTTACGAAAGACAAGATATGGAAACAGTTTTATAAAGCTTATATTGGCACAAGACATGAAAGGTGAATGAATTTACGACATTCCATTGGTGGAAATTTTTTCACAAACATAGCTTATCTCTGAAATGTCACTGTCTTTGTCACTTACTTATTATTTCCATCCCTTACCACTCATCTCTATATGGGTCCGGACTAAAAAATTCTCCTACATAAAAATTAAAATTAGAAATTTAAGTTAAATAGATATACAGAGAGGTTTATAAAAATTAAATTAGAAATTTGCTGCATAATGTTTTAGATTAAATGGTATTTCTTGAGTTTTTATAATCCGATCCTTTAATGAATCTCCATTGTAATAAAAAAAAAGAGGTTCATAGGATCATATTTAGAATTTTTTTTACGGATTGTGTTCGAGATAATTGAGATTGTATTTTCTTTTACTCTTGTTTTCAAAAAAATTAAAATAAAATCAGATAAATTCATACTTTATTTTGGGGTCTGATAATCCGTGCACGGGTTAAGCTAGGCAGCGGACATATGAGAGGGATCAGCAGAATACGTTAGTTCTCGGTTTTGGCAGATTGGAAAATAAGATGCTAATTACACTGGACTGCTTTGTACGGCTGAAAAAAAAAGATTACCTACTTGATTTTTTTTTAATCGGGTTGTTAATATATATATATTATTCATTGAAAAGTAATTTTATATTTTAACGAAAAGCTATATATTTTTTACAGTAAATATTGTAATTTTTATCCAGAATTCAAATTATTAAATCTCATATAAATTATAAAATAACACACCTCTATCATATTTCTTGTCATTAAACACGAGTTTAACTTTATGTAATTAGCCTAAAAATTGCAGTTTGAACCTTCCAAAATTTTGGAGTGACAACTAAATTGATATGCATATAGTCTTGTTTTTCCCCCCCAAAAGTTAGTCAATATGAATAATAGTTATTACAAAGTTATCCAATTGCGGAGAGAACGGATTTGTTTCTAATAATTTCAGCTAACTTAATTGGTTACGCGGTTCAACGCGAGCCATTCATGTTGCTAAAGAGGTTATGTTTGGCTACCTTATCAGCTAAAGTATTCGTATCACGATTAATCCATCTAATTATAGGTTTACAACTTTCAAAAATAAAGTAAATACTTTTAATAATATTACAAATCTTTGAAGAATAAATAAGTTGTCCTTTATCTAATGGAAGCATAAGTTGTTGGCAATCATTCTCAATAAACACTCTAGATTCATCTAAGTCTCGAGCAACAACACAAGCCTTAGGATTTCTAGAGCTTCTGCTTCAATAGGAGATTCTGCTTTTATTTTCCAAGCATTGTAGTCCAACACTTTGCCTAGATGATCCATGTTAACACAATATATTGCAACTTGGTTATTAGCAAAAGCAGCATCACAATTTATCTTAATAGTATCAAGAGGTGGAGGTATCCATTGTTCTTTATTAACCTGTTTACTCATTTTATTACCAGCCTCAGGGGTATTAACATGATCCTTATGATGAAACTTTTTATCCTTCAGTATTGAATTTACATCCTTAGGATACTTAGTGTTTTTATATTCTTTCCATTCTTTCATAGCCTTACAGATAGTCTTCAAAGGGTCAAGTGTAGTATGTTTATATTATTATTATTTCTACTTTTCCATATGTACCATAATAAAGTACATATCTGTAATAATATAAAAGAGGCTCCCATATTATGTTTTTTGATATTCTCAACTAAACTTGCCATCCAGATATCCAATCTACTGGATATTTGGTTGCAAGTAAATAGATTAAAAGGAGAAGCAAACCAAGCTACTCTAGCCCACTCACAATTAAGAAGTAAATGTTCAGTAGATTTAATTTCCTTATTACATATATCACATAGAGGGGTTTTTAGTACTTGCTTCTTATAAATATTCTCATTTGTAGGTAAAAGATTTTTAAGTGCTTTCACATAATTTTTTTTTATCTTTGGAGCAATTTTAAGTCCCCGAACCAATTTCCATATTTCTGGAATAATAGTATGGGAGGAGTTTGAAGCATCATCACTTTTTTTGAGTTTTCTTTATCTTTTTCATCTTTTAGAATTTGGTAGCATTTATTAACAGACTAAACTCATATGCTTATCTAAGTAGGGAGTATCTTTTCTACGGGGATAAAAGTATTGAGAATTATATCAGATATCTCTGATTGAAACTCCTCTTTAAATTATTTTCATTCCACCTTCTTTCATTATTATGCATTAAGTCAGTTACCCTTCTGACCCCTTCTTTCTTGGGTTTGATAATTTCATTTTTACCACTTATCCATATATCATTATATAGGTTGATAGTGTAACCATTACCAACCTTCAATTTCAAGTTTTTAATCATAATATCTCTTCCACACATCAGGCTCCTCCAACCCCATGAGGGTGAGCACCCAATTTGTGTTTCCAGAAAGTTACATAATAAAACGTTATATAATAAGGAATCTTGGTTATTTATTAGGTTTCAGGCCTGTTTATCCAATAAGGACAGGTTCATGAGATGTAAGTCTCTAAAACCTAATCCACCAATGAGTTTACTTTTAGTAAGTGAATCCCACTTACCCCAATGAATTTTTTTCTTGCCATTGCTACCCCACCAGAAATTTGAAATCTGGGAAGAGATTATATCACAAATTTTTTTAGGGACAAGATAGGAAGACATGAAGTAGTTGGGTAAACTTTGTATAACAGCCTTGATGATAATTTCCTTACCAGCTGTAGAAAGAAACAAATTTTCCCAATTCTTAGTTTTTTGTAGAGTTCTTTCAACAAGTAAATTTAGGTCTTTTACTTTAGATATTTCCCACTCAGTAGGGAGTCCCAAGTAATTTTCTAAATTATTAGTAATATGCATATTCAACCTTCTAGTCATACAATTTTGTAGATATAGAGGTGTGTTAGGGCTAAACTTAACCCCACATTTATTCAAATTTAACTTCATAAATGTAGCATGACTATACTTATTAATAACATCTTTAAACCCCTCAATTTCTTGATTTGTAGCTTTCGTAAAAAATATACTATAATCTCCGAAGAGTAGACGTGTAACACTTGGGGCTAATTTAGCTATTTTTATACCCTCCATAATATTTCTCTCTTTTTTGTTATTAATAAGAATAGAAAGCAATTGTGTAACTATGCAAAACAAGAAGGGTGATAAGGGATCCCCTTGTCGCAAACCTCGCTATGGTTTATCAATATCAACTAGGGAACCATTAATCAGCACATCATAGGACACTGTGCTAACACACCTCATAATTTTACTAATCCAGCTCATATTAAAACTCATCCTTATCATATTATCCTACAGACAATCCCATTCAACGTTTTCATGCGCTTTTTGAATGTCTGCTTTAACTATCATAAATTTTTTCTTAGTATTCTTCTTTCATTAATAAAGGTGATAATTTCATGGGAAGCCATCGTATTCTCTTGAATGTGTCTTCCTGATATATAATTTTGTTCATTTTTAGCCTTTCAGGTGCGGTTTTTTGAGAAATTTAATAGGAGTTTTTTTTTTTAAATTATCAGTATTTATTTTATTTGTTTAATTGAATTTTAATATTAAAAAAAGTAGAATGGGTTAAATAATCTAGAAAAATTTAAATACTAAGGTTATATTTGTTTTTTTTTATTAAATGCTGATTACTCAATAAACAGTTGACTAGTCAATTAAGTCATTTAGATCTAAATTAGTTTAAAAAAAGTCTTATTACTCTAAGTATCTTATATTACAGATTAAGATCTTATTAAATGTAAACAAACATGATCTAACTTTAGAAAATCAATGACTATCTTCTCTACTAAGCTTTGCTATTTCAAGAAGTTCATCGAAGAAAACAACACCATCTAAAGGAAACTAAACCCGAATCCAATTGATATCAGTGTCTTGCATAACACAGATATCAATCGCATATTCCAACAGATACTTAGATGTAGGATATTATCAGATTTAAATATTAATCTACCATGAACTAATTCGTGAATTTTAGAAATAATTGGCGAAATTGGTCATTTGGCTCTACAAGGGTGTTCCAAACCTTGAATAACTCCAAGTTAATTTGAATAAATGAAATCTAATTGTAATGACCTCACAAGACAATTTGTTTGCCCTAAGCACAACAAAATCTTCATCTTTTGTTGCATTACTGCGCCCTACTTTCTCCTCATGCCAAAGTCTCTTAATGTTGTTATTCACTTCCACCACCCCCTATAGGTTGATAAGAATATGAAAATAAGGCATCACACAACAATCGAATTACCCCATCCTGGCCCCTTATATCATCCCCTCAGGGTTACCCCCAATAGGTGGTTCCAAAAAAATTACATTCTCTTGGTCACAATCCAACATCGCATTTTGATTATCCAACCACAAATCAGCAAATAAATATTTCATGAGCGAGAAAGATTTTTTTAACAAAATCTTTATTTTAAAAGTGGCTCTCAAAGATACCTATCATTTAAGCTTCCTACCTTGCCACATCGCACTGAAGAAAAATGTTGTGATAATTCTGCTTGTTCATCCTTCCTTTGTAAAACCAAAAATCACTTTCTAAAACCTTACTCAAGTAGTAAAGGTCGAAGCATCATGACTATTTGGTCATGGATTCAAGACTCCCAGTGTACATCTCAATTGGTGGAACAATCAACATAAATCAGCAGGTTGTAAACGATAGTGTGGGGGTTTGAATCTCGGTAGGGGACCTTCTGCATGGTAATGGCAATGTTGGGAACTTGGAAAGCATGTGAGACACATACCACAATTTACCTAAATCAATTTTTGAGGAATTAGAAGTTTTTTAGAAATCAGAGGTTGTTACAAAAGGATTTGTAAGACGTAATGTTTTGAATTTTGGTATTAAAAAGTCATTTTCTTGATCCACAATCCACATGAGGTTTGGTTGACTCGATAAATATAGATTCACAACACATATTTAGACCCAGTACGTTGGCACAATTGAGATGAAAATAAGTAAGATTTGGAATCTTCATAGCAAGCTTAAGGCCTTTAGCATTTACATACCTATACTCATGAGTAATAGGATTCCCCAAGTTTTTTATAACCAGACAAAATAGAAAGAAGATCGAGTATCTCGTTATCTCAACCCCTCGTGGGTTGAAACCTCGACAACATGAATCCATTTATGTTTTAATCATAGATGAGTCTGCCATGATACAGTTCTACACCTATCTAGTCCAATTCTCATGGAACCAAAGCACTTTCAACAAAACTAATAAAATTTCATGTTCTGATCTCTTTAGATAATTTCATTGACAAGCTAGATGACCTGGGAGAGGATGGGGGTGACCTAGCAATATAAATAACGAGTCGTAAGAAGTTTCCGTTAAAGATAGAGTATGAGTCTCACGGACGATAAAACCCCTTGTGCATAAGATCAGTGTTGGAAAACTGACAACCTTTTATGCTATTCAGAAAAAATGTTGGGTAAAGACTCATATGGTGGAACACCTTTTTTTATTAGATTAAAAAATATATTTTAAAGTTTTTAATTCTATAACAACTGTATACTAGCATTTACTTTTGTATTCTCTGAATCTGACTAATTAACCATCATATATATATTAAACGAAAAAATACAACGATTTTAATGAAATAATAAATGAGGTTGTGTCTCGATCCATGTTAGTCAAAGAGTAACTGACTTCATAAAATTATTTTATCGACAACACTAACCTCACCCGAGTCTTCATCCAACAATATCACTTACAAAAGGGAAAACTTTATCTAAGGATAGGAATTTGAAGAGAGGCTTCGTGTAGGTGAGATTAGTAGTGACAACCGTAGCTGACTAGCTTTCCTTTAAAGCGGTCAATTAATTTTTATTCTTTTATGTCTGACTAATTTATCATCGATATATTTCTCCGAAAAACCCGGAAGATATTAAATAATAATAAATGAGTCCATATCTCAAATCTAAATACACCAACATACCTATCTCTATAAATTAAATTTCTCTGAAACACTAGTCTCACTCGAGTCTTCATCCAACAATATTACATATAAACACAAAAAGGATTTTCCTTCGAAGGTAAGGATACGAATTTCATGGAAGACGACCCCTTGGGGTCATATTCTACTTATCCTTAAACACTAGTTAATCAACCTATATTTTGTGATTTGTAATCTCACTTTATTCTCCATCTAATAACATTACATATAAACCGAAAGGCTTTTCGTCAAAGGTAAGAATACAAATTTCATGGAAGACGGGTCTCCTTGGATCATAGTTTAACAATCCTAAAACACTAGTTTTTTTTTTTTAATCAAATGAAGAAAAAAAACACTAGTTAATCCACCAATATTTTGAGAATTATATTTTTTCCTATGGTAAATAATTTTGGAAAAAAGCCATTTAAAGTTTTGGGGTGGATTTCACGCGGTGAAAGTGAGAGTAAGTCTACCTTTCCCCATTTTCTTCTTTGGGAAATTAATTCAACTCTCCTAACACTAAATACATGGACCAGTAAGCTCCTTTTGTAATTTCGAGAATAATTGCATGAAAAAAACTCCATATAAAACAACCTAGTACCCCCAAAGATTTACTTAATTTTTATGTTTATTAATTCTTTTATTCTTACAGGTTTTCTCTCAACAAATTATACGAAAAAATGTCCGACGAAACCCCATCACCAGCTTCTTCCCGTCGTGCCGAGGCAACACAGAGAAATGTACCTCGTCGGAAGAACAACCACCGTCACCCGGTGGTGGATGATGACGATGATATCCCTATAGAGTGCACCGGTAAGTCGTGTCAGTCATGCACAACCGGTTTGATCACAGATTGTGTAGCTATATGTTGTTGTCCATGTGCGGTTGTTGATATTTTAGCCTTCACATTTCTCAAGATTCCTTACATGATAGGAAGAAAATTATTTAGTAAAAAGAAACGAAAAAAAGTGAAGAAAAGTGAAGTTCATGTAATTTCACCAGAAGTGTCAATGGAGTTTGAAGATATTAAAGAGATGAAAGAAAATTTTAGTGCAAGATTTGAAGCTGAAGAAATTTGGTTTGAGTTGTATCGAATTGGTCATTTGGGGTTTGGTAGGGTTTCTTTTACCGAAATACCATCTCAAGTTAAGGGTAATACCGTCTAATAGTATGTTCGATTGATCGTCTAGTTTTAAAATGTACGAGGTTTCGTTTCTCGTATAAAATTCGATTAAGTGTAAGAAAAACTATGAAATTATTAAGATATACAAGGGTTTAATTTATCATAGATTGTTTCAAAATCTTGTTTCTCTTTTAAGTTCTAGATAGATTTGAGTAACTATTTAGGTTCAAATTTCATCTTTGGTAGTGAGTTAGTTTCAGTCATATGTGTTGATTGGGAAATGAAATGAAAGATGTATTGGTAATTGTCTTAAGAAATAAATAATATAATTTTTTTTTTCTTGGAAATGTGTTCATTTTAATATGTTATATCGGAATCCTCTCTCAAAGTTAAGGGTAGTGTTATCTAATGATATTTAATTTATCGTTCTAGATCAATTGTCTCGTGTGAATACTCGATGTAAATCTAGTATCAATCGCTCTCGTATTAAACTTATTAAGAAATGGAGTATGGATTTTGATTTTATACTACTAGTCAATTATTTATGATATAGATAGATTTGAGAAATTATTTAAGTTTAAATTCCATCCTTGGAAATGAAAAATGTCTTGGTACTTGTCCTAAGAAATAAACGGAAAGATTGTTTTTATCTTGTAAGTGTACAGCTTATTTTGATAGCGCTATATTTTTTCTTTTTGTCTTTGCCTTTTACGAGTATTTTATTAGTCAAAGTTCTTATAGTGTAATTAATTTTATTGATATACTTATGCTTTTTGGTCAAAAACTTTATTGATATATGAAATCATCATGTATTGCTTTATGAATATTTAGAAGTTTAATCATGTGATTATAATCTTTTGCAATGATGAAAGTGCAAAAGCTTCCTAGATTTCATGCTGAAATTAAACATAATGAAAATAGAAGTGAAAATAATGTAAGGTTAGAGGAAACAATCCCATAATACAATCTGATCTATTTTTCTCGAAAAATCGAATACTAGCCTTTTTTATACTAATATTTTATTTTTCTTAAATACGTAAGTTTAAAAATAAAAATGTTATCTCATTTCGAAAAAAGAAAGATTAAAATATAAAATAGTAAGTAATTCTAAAAATACTAGAAAAATCCAATAATTAATAATATAGATAGAAGTTCGTTTGTTGACCGAAGAATTATTTTTTAACATTTTTAAATGTCCAATTTTATTTGTTTAATTTTTTGAAAAAAGTATTTTAATATTATTCGTTATTTTTTCAATTGTCAATATATTTTTTTTAATATTACTATTAATTAAATAACAAAAAAGTATTATACTGAATAATATATATATATATATATATATATATATATATATATATATATATATATATATATATATATATATATATTAATTAAGGGTATTTGTGTAAAAAATGATAATATTAAATATACTTTTTTAATCTTTGTATATCAAAAAAATAGATAAATAAAAATAGACCGATAAAGTACCATATACGTTTTGAGTGTAAACATTTTTTTTTCATTTTTTTCTACATTGAGATCATATATTAACACAATACTATTTAAATAACTTATTTTTACTTATTCAATTTTAATAGAATAAGTTGTTAATCCTCCATTTACTTTTTTTTCCCTTTAATTTTCTATAATGTGATCAAGTAAAATTTACTTTTAGTAAAGAAAAAAAAAAAAAGGGGGGGGGGGGGGGGGGTGGCCCTTGAAAAGATGGATGGGTGTTCATCTCGGTGCAAAGTTCCTGTACGAGAGGCTGGAGTGGCTTTTGATTTATGCGGCAGCGGTAGGTATTATTTGGACCACGACGAATGATGCCCTTTTTAATCGTGCCGTTTTGACTTTCCTGCTCGAGGGGTTGAAACGAGATACGATTAAAATGGCGAGTGACTTTGCCTTGACGTGGGGTACGGAGTGTGATGGTGAGGTAATAAAATAAAAAAGGAGTGTGTTGATCAAGTGGGTTAGACCTCAAAGTAAAGTTAAATTAAATATTGATGGCAGCTGTGATTTAGGAAGGAGAATGACCGAGATAGGAGGGTTACTTAGAGATGAAGAAAGAGATTTTATTGCCGGATTTTCGGGACCTTGTTTGGTGAAATCATCTTTTCATTCAGACTTGTTGGCACCACATTATAAATTACGATGGGGTAGTGAGTCGTGGTATCAAAGATTTGTATGTCGAGACTGACTCGAGTGAGTTTCATGCACTAGTGAAGGCGGTGAGATTTCTAAGAGTTGGGCATGTCATATCCGACAAGATTGTAATAAGATACTAAGGAGCCTACTTGGTTTTGAGGTAAATTCTATCTATCGAGAGCAAATATATGTGCGAATTTGTTGGCTAAAAAAAGGAGCGGAATTGGTTGAGGAACCTTGTTTGTATGAGTATCCCCAAAGTATTTGTAGAGAAGTATAACGAGAGATATAAGTGGTTGTGCGACTCCTAGGCTTTTGATAAATTCTATTAAGAGTGTAATTATTTTAACTCCGGCTTTTAAGCGTCGTATGTAAAAGTAAAAAAAATAAAAAAAATAAAGGGAATTCAACCATAACCTCATTTCTTTTCACTTCCAAAGGATTGAAACATAGTTAAGAAGTATAACTAAGACTAGTGAAATGCAATACCTTTTGCCCTTTTGGTAAAACCGGCAAGTACAACAAGTTGACGAATTAAAACAAATTAAAAGTTGGATAGGTCAAATGTCTGAGATTAACCTAGGTAAATATGGTTTGGGTAATTCAGAAAACAGCTCATTGCCTTCACTTTGTCCGCCACGCTTCATTGAAACTCAGTTCCGTAAGAATTCCATAAATGGGCAAAACAAGATAAGGCAAGCGAAAAGGCAACAGCTATTTGACTAAAACATCAGTTAAGCAATTAAGAACTACAAGCTAAAATTTAAATCATGGAGAATTGAAAGTTTTTACAGGTGAAAGTTCATGTAAACATTTTGTTTAGTTCTTTCTTTCGAAACAAAAGAAAGGTAGTAAATTAATCATAAAACAGTCACTATCATTGAGGGGTATTTTCATGAAGTAACAAAACAAAATGTTCTCATGAAGTTTTATAGAGTTTTTTTTATTTATAACATTTTAAAAAAAAATAATTGCATAAAAAACTTATTTGGAAAAATATTTGCAAAAGTAACCTATAGGCGCTCTTTCGAAGAGCGCCTTACTAATTTAATCAGCCCATTAACATACAGAGTCCATTAACAAAGTTAATTATGAGGCGCTTCTCTAAGAAGCGCCTTTATTTAAGAAAAGAATTGTTAGGCCAACGATGTTCATTAGCCTTTACTTAATTCAACTAAATCTTTTGTTAATCTTTCTGACAAGCTTTTGTTTAAGGTCTAATATCAGTTCTGTTTTGTGTACCAAATCCATGCTCAAAATACTTGTGAAGATGGTAGTAGATACGTTGGCGAATTTAAACGGAACGTTAAACATAGATTAGGTCACTATCACTTCATGCACCAAACCATTGGTATATTTTTAAATTAAATATTAAATTACGAAACTTGATTAAATCAGAAACGGTGATACATAAGCTGGAGAATATTTTGCGGATAAAATGCACAGATTTGGAATGTATTGTTTTGCAAATGGTCATAGATATGAAGGAGCATGACATGAAGGAAAAAGATAAAGACTTGGAATGTATACTTTTAGAAGCGGAGAAATCCAATCTGGACATTGGCAACATAGTATTCTTAATGTTCCAAGTACACATAATACTAGTTCCCCCTGTATCACCTGTAGCTGTTTATCATTCCAAAGTTTTTAATGCAGTTTAGGTAAATTTTTAATTAATTGTAATGCCTAGAAATGAAGGAGGGACTAATTAATTTATTTAAGAAGCAAGAAGAGCAGGAACAAAGTTTTAATCGAATTAAGTAAAAGCCAACAAGATCGTTGGCCAACAATTTTTATTTTAAAATAGAGGCGCTTCTTAGAGAAGCGCCTTATAATTAACTTTGTTAATGGACTCTGTATCTTAATGGGCTGATTAAATTAGTAAGGCGCTCCTCGGAGGAGCGCCTATAGGTTACTTTTGAAAATATTTTTCCAAATAAGTTTTTTATGCAATTATTATTTTTTAAAATGTTACAAATAAAAAAAACTCAGTTTTATAAGTAGAAACTTCACTATAAGTTAAAAAAAGAAAATCTTTAACTAGATATATATTTAAACATGGAATTTATTAATTTTTGTAATTTCTAGTGTTATTTAGTAATTTTTATATAAAAATTAATGTTGAATTTCATTGTGTTTTCAAACTTTTAGTCTCAACTAAAAAAAAAAAGATACATTATCTCCGATTTCAAATTCATCATGTTTACAAGTCGTGTTTGTGGTTGGTCCAAACATGATTTTAGGTTGATTTCAAACGAACAATGAGGATATCGTATTATCTTGCACTACATTAATTTTTTAATATGACCGTCATATTTAGGTCGAAAGACGTCAATTTCATTTCTCAAATGGGAAATATGACTAAAAACCCGCCACTTTTCATTAAATTTGTGTGAAACTATTGTTAAAAGAGATCTTACGCTTCACCTTTAGGGGGATGATTTACGCCTTGAAGGCTTGAATGAATGCTTGAACCAAACACCATTTTACATGATGTTTATGGCACTCGCGCACTCGTTGTGATTTGTTGACTGAAATAAGCAATACGAGCTTGCTCAGTAAGCTAATTACCGAATTGTTTGATCAGGAGGTATAGGGAGTACACATCAAATTAAGCTAACAACATCGAATATTAAACTCAGCATAGGGATTAAATACGCCCAACATGAGATGCCCGTATACAAGACTTGAATGCTTCTCAATCTCATAGATGAGTTAACAAATTTGCACCAAGCATTAATATTTGGATTTTTGGATTCAAGAATGCGATGTGTCAAGTTTCCAATGTAGCGCCTTCGTGAAGGATCCAAAGTCGGAGGAGCTTGTGATGATGACGATGCACCAGCTCACCATGTGCCTTATGATGGGACCCGGTGATCACTTGACCCTCCTTATCCGTCTTTAGATATCCTTCTTACTCTCATCCCTAATCCACTCAAACACATCAAACTTAATGTATATCCCATTATAGTAATTGCCATTTTATTCATCAAAGTGAGGTCAAAATTCCATTTATTATTAATGACAGTGAAAGGTGCATTGATGTTTAGGATTTGGAAGATAAACCTAAGGGATGGACACTATGAACAGTTTTACTGCGAGTGCATTGCATGTGAGAGATGAAAACGAAAGGCCAATTTATGATCTTTTCAACGTAGATGTAAAAGACAAGGTATGATTCATACAAGGTCACAACTCACAACTTTATCGTTTTGCTCTTTACTCACTTGGGCATTTCCTAGTAACTTATGGGCTCGAAAATCCAGTAAGAAAAATCAAAATAAGGATACAACTCTAGTGATCTAAAACTCCCCACCTAAGTCTTCTGTAGACCCCGTCTAGACTAATTGGTATCAGTTGGGGTGTGATAAAATAATGATATAAAAGATAAGAACTATCACCCTAACCAAACACGTTACTCACTACAAGTATCAAATGCCGTATGCAAGTTTTAATGATAAGTTATATTCGTTCTCAGGGACTTAGTATGTTATATGAATGGATTACAAGAAAGCATAGTAAGAATTAGCTCAATGAATTAAAAGACAATAAAAGTAAATATGAATAACTAGAGAGAATAATGATTAATTAAAACTAATAAAAATAAAGTAAAGATGTAAGAATAAGATGAGAAATATAGCTTAGGTTTGCTTATACGCACTTATCCTTCTATTTCTTCTACTAGTTATAAGGGTGATTAAAGCTCTTAAAGTAAGTTGTCAAGATTCTATATTCCTCCTAACCCCCTTCAGGGTGGACTTAGGTGGAGACCAATGGGACTTTGGTAAGGGGACCCTGCATAATTTTGGTGGTTAATTTCAAACCCTAATGGAAATCTAGTTAGGCAAGTTCTTCCGGATCACTACCGCACACTAGACGTTTATGTGGTGTTTCAACAATTAGACACCCCTTCCGGGTTACCATCCAACTGCTATTAATAGGGTAGTCTGTACTCGTGCACTAGCAAGAATTACGATAAATAAATCAAAGCACATAAAAAAATATAAATGTTAAGAAGCTCAATCGATTCAAAAAGGTTTTTCCCAAACAAACTTAGATAGAAGAAAATAGAATTCAAATATTATACATATGCGAACCCCAAGCTATGGGAAAATTAGTTCGTGCTGAAAAGAAATAAACTAAAATAAAGATATATACTGTCAACTTGCTTCTCCTGATGACTTCTAAGAGTAACGTAAATTAAGAACTAAGAAAGGACTAGGAAAGGACTAAGTTATGGCTTAGAACTGAGTAAGAACATGTTTACAATGATAAGATAGTGTATTTATAGGTGTTTTCGAAGCCTAGGTCGAAATCTTGGAGTAGAAGGCAAGTTATATAGGACAAGATAAACACAACTCACTGTTTTTGTCATATATCCTTCGTCATTGGGCCGATTTTCGCCCACTTTATATCAAAATGACCGCAGCAGAAAGATCAATCTAAATTTTTAAATAATAATCCGAATTCGTAGCCTATTTAAAGTTATCTTCACTTTAGTAGATGTAACTGCAGATTTTCTAGATTTATTTGGCAGCTTTTCCTATCCTAATTCAACTTTACTTCATTTTATCTCTTAATTTCTTCAGTATCTTCTTTACTTAACTCTTTAGAATTAATTTGGCATCTAATTATATTCCATAAACCTTAATAACTTCACATTAACACACAAATTAAACCAAAAAAGCTCTAAAAGTAATAAATCATCAAATCAAGACATGAATTAAGAAATTATGAAACTACAGGTAAAAATCCATAAACAATTAATCAAATACACATAAAATGATGTATCGAACCTACATTAATATATCACAAATATGGAGACATCAAGACCACAACTCAAAGTTGTATCGTCCCGATACAATAGAGATAAGAACATAAGGAAGTCTCTAAATACACACCTAAGTCAATTAAGCATAATGGGAAGGAGATAGTAGAATATAGATAATAAACTCAAAGCAATTACTCAGAAAATTTCCTGTAATAATATTTACAAACTAGATTACCTATACACTTGTCATACAAACGATCAACACGATTCAAATACAAGATCAGATTAGCTTTGCAATGCACGAAGGAGAAGTTCTTCACTTAGTTTATCATGGAGGCTATAGATTGTTCATCGAGCTTTACTAGTATCCAAAGATCCATTTAACTACTCTCTAACGGTTCAATCATCTCTAGATTACATAGAAAATAATCATAAGGTCTTTAAGGTTGTAATGTAGGCTTAGGGATGGTATGATACGTATATTTGGATTATTTAGAGTGAGCTTTTGGCTCTCTCTCCTTACTAGCCATCAACGAATCTCCCTATAGTTTGAGTTACTCTCATAAAACATTCTCACTCAACCCAATGATTTGAAGCACTAATTAGCATCCCCAATAACCCAATATAAAGCATTAAGATGATCACATAAAATTCCACGGTCCAAATATATTCAATATTTTCAAATCAAAATTTCTTCTTTTGTAATATAGCTATGACTCTCTTTTGAATGTGAGATATCATGCTATTTATTTTTCAACAGAATTCTTTTCTTTTCATAACTTTTATCATTTGCTTTACCCCAACAAAGGGTTACAATATAATAAACAGTGAATCATCATAAAAATATAGCGCATAATTACATAAGCTCAAAATTTTCCAACCCAATAATTATTCCCATAATGGCAGACCCACCACCCCAAACTCAAGCTCTAAAACGACTGTGGTGGGTCCTGGGGTGTGATAAAATAAACAATAATTAAGAGGACCTACTAACCGCAAGGTGTATGGGTTGTTCCAAGTAATAGATAGATATTAGGGATTTCATTCTCAAAGATTGGACTGGTATAACTCAAGTGTTCAAAGGATAAGTAGTAGTAATTGCTAATACAGATAATAAAAGATTTTTGTTTGGTTTTGAATATTAAACTACTGGACCCAAATAAATTAATAACTAAAGAATAACAAAAAGTAAATGAATTAAAACTAAAGAGATGTGGACGCAAGGATGAGAACTGTACTTGAGTCTTGCAAGGGATCCACTTAAATTCATATAATTAATGCTTCCGTTTAAGGGCTAACTGGTATTTGTGTACTAGTAGTAGTCAGGACTCTAATAATTCCTAACCCCCGTCGAGGTGGACTTCGGAGGTATCGTACGGTATTACGAAACCCCGTTAGGATGATTATACCTACTTTCGGATGTTAAAGACTTTTACCCCAATTGGTTGCGTGGTTAGTCAAGTCCGTCAGGATCATTGACGAATACCACACGTCTATTACCTAGGCCCGTCTTTAAACCCTTTGTCAAGGTGATCACCACCACTAGTGAATAGCCCAATTACTCAACCCTATTATTAATTGATCAGAATAAAAATAGTTAATGAACTCAGGATAATAGTCAATACAAAATACCCAACTTAGATTAAATTAAACAATCCTGAATTCGGAAAACATCAATTACTTAGCCCATAAATGCGATTCTCAAGTACTAATGATTTAGCTTATGTTTAAAGTGAAAAATATAATGAAATTCATAGTATACATAAATCCCAAAACAGAAATAAAATAAAGAAGAAATTAATTAGAGGAATGAAGATAACTGTTGTTGGAGAAAAATGGATTCTCCAGCTCCTGCTCTTGCTTCTTTCTCTTGACACTCACTCTAAAGATGATGAAATTTGAAGTTTAATTGAAAGGTGTTGAATAATGAGGTCTAAAGGAGCTTATATATAGAGTAAAAACGAATTAGGTATAACTTGGTCCTAGCTAAGTGATTAAGACCCAATACCAATTAGTAAATACCGTTGTACACACTCCAATAAAACAACCATAACTTTTGCGTCTTAAGTCCAAATCACCTGATTCCAATCCTCAATTTGAGCTAACTCAAAGGCGCACCTTTTTTCATTTGGACCACCAGACCTGGATCAGTACCGATTGGTCTCGAAATCAACAAGAAGTGACAGCTTCCTAGTTTCTTATGCTCCTCTTCATATTTTTGAGTGGAACCTTTTCTTTTTTGACCCCTCCTTTTGATACAAGACTTTAAAATTCACTTCTATTCCTCATATTGGTGCTTCCTATCATCCGTGTACCTAATAACTTCATGTTAAAACAAATGAATTGACGCACAAAAGCTCTAAAAATGCAAATAATATATTTTAAGGGGAGAAAGTGCAATATGACAAAATAAGCTCAAGAGTCTATCTAATAAGTCCAATTTCTACCTAAAATGATGTCTCCTAAGGGCATATATTTATCACAAAAAGGGAGACATCGGATTGTCTATGCATCGCGATTCGCGTGCGGGTAATATGCAAAAGTCCTAAAATCTAAGGGGATATGGCTTATAATGTGTCTAAATAAAAAGGATTTAGGAAGGCTAGAAGGGGCTGAGAGGGATATAAATATAATAAATGGAAAACAAGCTAAAAGGCAACAAGAGGCTTATCAAAGAACCGCCTTAATCACTTTCTAATCTATGTACTTTTGTTACTTTTTCACCTTTAGCACGTTTATTAAATTGGTTTATCAACTAGCTCGGATCTCACGACCTACACACCCCTCAAGGCGCTCTAATATCAAACATACTTCTACGGCATTTCTTACTAATCTTTTCTTTACTATCAATATGTGTTTCCTGTTCATACTCAAAGCATTCAGAATAATCAGCTCATAAACATATTACTTTCTATCATTAACTTACTAAGCTTTTAAACACACTCTACATCTAATCCCATGCATAAAAAATTTTAATTTCTTCCAAAAAGTAAAATCACATAAAAATGGAGACGTGAGAGAACGAATCCTCAAACCCCTAACTAAAAAATGATGCATGTCCCCTCGACTCGAAAAAGACTCGATAAAGAAATTAAAAACAAGCAAATATTGCATATACAAAAATGGTAAGTAAGAAAGATAACATACTCTCGAGGCTATTACCTTGCTTTATCAACATCCAAGATAGGATTTTGTGGATCTTTCGCGAAATAGAGCTTTAATTGCTCAAGGAATGTCATGATGTTCACTTGATTAGCTTTGATTTGTGCCATATCTTCGGCCAAGAAGGTTTAAGCTGCTTCAACTTTATTTATTCGCTCTCCTACTCTTTCTCGCCAAATAATATCCTCTTCTTTTGATTCTTCTTGTGGAGGCTTCTTAATTCCTGCTCCTCTTAAGACTGTCTTGATACAAGTGTTTTTGATATTGTTGCTTACTTTATACATTAATTTCTCTTCTTTACCCAAACCACATTCGTTTTTCGTACAAGGCACGTGATCATAGTTATATTTCACACTAAATAACGAAAGTGGAGAGACCGAAAATCTCATCACCTCTTCAAAGATCAACTATGCTACATCTATTTCGTCCTCCTCTTAAAATATAATCCAAAAGGATGGCTTTTCTCTTAGCTATATCCAAATTTTGCGTGTTTCCAAAGGCGTTTGGTGTGATGATATTGTGCAAAATTCTCGTATCAGGTTGAATATATTTGTAAGACCAATGTGCCTTAAATCCTCCCTTGTGTGGTTGTACTTTTTCTTCGTCTAATACATGCTCAAAAAGTTTATTCCAATCAAAAGTATTGATATTTTCAACCGCTTCTCTAAACTTACATGGTCCAACCAATTTTTTGAACTAGGGTGGTTTCTAATCTCTTCAACTGTAAAAGGAACTAACTTTTCTCTAACTGGAACAAGACCTTCACTATCTCGGCTAAATATAGGACTTGGAAACTAACTCCATACATAAACTTGAATGTCTCATCATGACTGTAGTCCAACCCAATCTCTCTCCCATCTCTAGAAATCTTTTTTTGAATTACCTTCTCCAACTTCTTTTTAAATATCCTCTCATAAGCAAAAGTAAAGTCCGGTAGATGTGTTTTTGTGGAAGATAACAAGGCATTTGAAGTTTCATTCATCTCGGGCATAGGAATCTCAATTTGTAGAGGTTGTGGTGTATTCTCCTTGAAAGTTGTAATTTTTTTTTCTCTTTAAATTTACCACAGTCGGCTTAACTCTACTTTCTTGACCCGGTTTACCCTTTTTCTTTGTACTAGAATTTGAACCTTTCTCAATTGTCTTCTTTTCAATAGTATCCAATACCTTACTTTGATTCTTCTTCATCTCCCTAACAGTACTAATGTTTCTGTTCTCTTCGTCATCTACTCCAACTCAAAGCTTTTAACACTGTTGAAATTTGTACCCTTTGACTTTTGGTTGAATAAGTGTTGTTTGGGTTATGAAAGGTGTAAATATGATGATTCTTTATGTGGGTAGGATGAACTCTTGCTTGATTGGTATGGGTTTAAGAAATTGTTGGATAAGATTTGGAAATTTTGGGTTTTTCTCTTTAGATTCTAGGTGTTTTGATTCAATTTGGGTGGTTGAATCTTCTTTATAATGATGTATGGAAGGAATTGGATGTGAATTTATGGTTACTATGGAGTGTTTTGATGTGTTGTGAAGGTTTGTAGAAGCTTTTATGGAGTTAGGAAGCTTTGGGGAAGAAAGAGAGACTTAAGGTTTTGATTTTCGTAGCTCTTACTAACCTTTTCTTTAAACCCTTCTTCTGGCGGCATCATGCGGTGCACTGCGGGTGAGGTGTGGTGTACCACAGGCATCCTCTATTCAATTCCATGCCACGGTCTTGACGATACGGTTTAGGCATGTGGGTCTCGTAATGGACCCTTGGTGTCTCCTCTTTTGTTCTAATTATATTCCCTTAGGAGACATCAAATTGGGTGATTATTTGACTTATTCGATAGACTTTTAGTGTTAATTTGTTATATTTTATTTTTCCTCCTTGGATTTTAGTATTTTTCATTTATTAAGCTTTTGCACGTTAAATGGTTGGTTTTAGTGTAAAGTTTGTAGGTTTTTAATACTAGCAAGGAGAGGAATCAAGAATCGAAGTCTTAGATCGTGTAAAGAAGTCAAAGGCGAGAAGATATATCCTGAAGAATTGACAAGTTAGAGGTTCAAATCTGGAAGGCTGGTAGTAATTGATGATTTCGAGCTACTTAACCATGGATTCAGCCTCTGAGTTGTAAATAAGATTCGTTCCTTATCAAGTTACGAAGATTTATCAAGTTGAGCTGGTCAATTCGAACTTAAATTGAGAAAGTTACAACCCTTTTAGTGGAGGGTGTACACCAGTTACGGGATTTGGACTTGAAGAGTGGACGTGGGCCATTTATTATTTCATTAATTCACTTAAAATAAGACCAAGTCCGGATTATTTAGTATAAATAGACCTTTTGACTTTATTTTTACACACAACTTATTTTTTAGCAAAGTCAGAAACGCCAAAGAGAAAGTCAGAAGCTAGGAAAAGGAATAAGTCAAGAGCTGGAGAATTCATCTTCTCCAATTCACAGCCAAAATCCAATTCCTAATTAGGTATCTTTTATTTATTTTCTTGCTGTAAAACATGAACATATTTAATTTTTTTTCTTTCGTCTTTATTTCAATGATGAACTAATTTCCCTTTGTACTTGAGAATCGCAAATTGGATTGAACCCAAACTAGATTAATTTATGTTTTTCCGATTTGGGATTTTAGAATTTAAATTGAATTATTATTTTATGATGGCTTTTATTTTATACTTTATTTATTATCCTTAGAGTCATGTACTAAGGGTGAGTTTTAGTATCTAGGCTATTCAATATAGTGACGTATTATCACCTTGACGGGGGGTTTAGATACAGAACTAGGTAATCGTCGTAGGTATCCGCCAATGACCTTGACAGGCTTGACTAGCCAATAGCTAATGTGGTAAGTTTTAATCATCCGAAAGTAGTTTTAATCATCCTAACGAAATTTAGAATACCGTAGGAGAGCTTTTAGGTCCACCCTGACGGGGCTAAGAGACTTTAGAATCCCGATTAGCATAATAATAATGATTCAGCCCTTAGAAGAAAACATTAATTAAGAAGGTTTAGGTGAAGCCCTAACGAGACACAATTACTACTTCCTTCCTTGCGTCTACATCTTTCATTTGCATTATTTTTATTTCAGCTTACTTTACTTAGTCTTTAATTTACTTTTACATTGTAGTTCTTAAACAAAAACCCAATACAAACTTTCATATCATTTACTTTTTTGTACTTGCAATTATTCCACTATTTGATCCACACCTGAGTTGTACCTAATCCGTCCATGCTGACGAATCCGATTTATTGGTTTATTACTTGGACAACCGTACACTTGCGGTTTGTGTCTTCAGCATATTATTTTATAACACATAAGGACCCACCAAAATTCGCATACCCTAAATTCCCATCATAACAAGTCCTATTACAATAAAATGACTTATATTTATAGGGTAATGAAAGACGTTTCACTTGGCACATATATAAGATATGAATAGGATATATAAAACCATAACCCTTTGAACATCCATAATTAATAATATGATTTATTCATAATAATATTCTTTAAGTAATAATTTTTTAGTCTATTTGTATTTTTGATACATACTTATTATTAATAATTTAATTAAAAACTTTAAATAGATTATTTCTAATAGATTTGTATAAATTTAAATTCATGTAAAATATATTTATATTACGATTAAAATATTTTAAAAAAAGTGTTAAAAATCTTATGTGTAAAAAATAAAATATCAACTTGAATTGGTTGTAATTTAAAATATTTAGAGTATAAAGTGAAACAATTTTATAAATGAGTTGTTATTGATAACATTTTTATTAAGTTCTCTAATTTTTTTTTATGCCTTCAATAATTTATTTTATAAAAAAATGACTAATGAAATAATTATTTATAAAAAACATTCCCTTACTATTTTTCATACCTTTACTACCTTTATTATTAAATATATTATTTTATTTTAATACATTATTAATTTTTAAATAGTAAACATATAATAGGGTACTTCCACCACCACCACCATGTATTTAATCATCACTACAACCACCACAACCGCCACCACAACAACCACAACCACCACCACCACCACCTACTACTACTAATTCAATCACACACGCGGGCGTCCGTGATTTTTTTTTTTTAAATCGTCATAACTAATTCAAAAAAATCAAAAAAATTAAAAGTTTGCATTTTTTGATAAAGCGAATTAATATCTACGTCTTTGATTTTTTTGGTTATTTTTGTTTTTTTAATTATTTTTTTCGCAGACATGAAATTCCATGTTCAAAACATGAAATTCACTGTTTGAAATACTGATTTTTTCTCGCACCATGTTTCATGAAACATGGAATTCCGTATCTGCGAAAAAAAATTTAAAAAAATTCCAAAAGATTCAAAAAATTCCAAAAAAATTCATAGACGTAAATATTAATTTGATTTATCCAAATATATAAATTTTTGATTTTTTTGATTTTTTTAGAATTAGTAATGACGATTTTAAAAAAAATTCACGGACGTGCGTGTGTGTTTATTAGTATTTGTTTTGTTTTTTTTCTATTTTTTTTTCTTTTTTTTAATAAAAATTAATCTATAATTGACTCTTTTATAAATATTATATTAAAGTTCATTTTTTAGTTACAAAAAAAAAAATATATATATATAAAGTAAAGTTTTTTTTTTAAACTACCAATAAGCCTAGACTACACACTTTCTTGAAGAAAAAAAAGCGGGACTCGAACCTGGGTCAACAAAAATTAAGCCAAGACTTATACAATTATACTAAAGAAATTAGCATTACTTAAAAATGATAATAGGATTATAGAGATAAATCCCTATTAAGTCTTACAACCTAATTATCCACCCCTATTGAGTCCAACCCTTGTTTTCTCTCCAGCAAATCCAACGAATTATTTGATGTAACATCGTTACCCCTATAGTAATTGATCTTATAAGATTCTTCCATAATTATCTAAATCCATTAATATCTTTTGTAACTGGTTCCTCTTTTAAATCATATCTAATTAATCCCAAAATAAAGAAAGAAAACATAAAAGAAAAAGTAAACGCTGGGAGAACAATGAAGCCGGCCACCACTCCCTTCACGCCGCTCCTCTCTGTCGCGCTGGTGATGGGCTGCTTCCCGTTCCATTCCAGCTTCCTCACGATCCGCTTCTCCAGCTTCCTCCCTAACAGCTGCTCCAACTCCCTCAAACTCGGCTACTCCTCCAGGTCTTTGTGCTGCAGCGCCTCCAAGCTCCTGATCCGCTGCTTCGCCAGGTCCGTTCATCACAGCTCTACCAGGAACCCTTGCTGTAGCAGCTCTATGGAGGTAAGAGATGGCATGGAGCAGGTGGGGGTGTCACGAAATAATGCAGCAAACGAGACTTTGTATGGTGGAGAAGTGTTGTTGGTGGGGGCGAGGTGGTGGTGGCGGTTTTTGGGTGGTGGAGAAGTGTTGTTGGTGGGGTTGAAGACACTGCACATTTCTGATGGGTTACGTGTGGAATATCAGTGGTGTGCTAGTTAGTATCGGTGGTTTGTACTGATGGGTTACGTGTGGAATATCAATGGTGTGCTAGTTAATATCGGTGGTTTGTACTGATGGGTTACGCGTGGACACACTGCATATTTCTGATGGGTTACATGTGGAATATCAGCGGTGTGCTAGTTAATATCAGTGGTGTGCTAGTTAGTATCGGTGGTTTGTAATTACGGGTGCAATTTATTTTGTAATTACTACGCAAATATTAAAGAAAAATTGATTTCTATTCGTTTTATTAGTTTTGTTTTGTACTTTAATTTAATTAATTTAGTGTTTTTCTTTTTTTGCTTTGCAATTAATTGATTGATTGCATATAATTAGGAAATTAGTTTTGGTAAGTCAAAAAATATTAATGGAGCAAAAGGGTAATCCAGATATTTTCGGTGGGGCATACCTGATTGGCTACTCACAATAGTCTGTGGACTCTTCCAGTCAATCACCCATGTTTATATACACCTCGCCTGGGCTGACCCTATTTATTAGAGGCTATGTTTTCAAAAATTGTGATAACAAATAGTTCAAATAGGTAATGAAATGTGTAACTTAAGTTTCCTATTCTGTAAAAATTAATTTGGAAATTCATAAATTAGACAAACCTATCACGGGTTTTAGGAAGGGGCCCCTTTTTTCCTTTTCCTCTTTTGTATTATTACCCAAGCTCTTAGTGATATTATTCATGAAGCAATAGATAACCATATTCTAAAGGGTATTAAGATAGAGAGAAATGCTCCTGAGCTGTCCCATATGCTTCCTATTGATGATTCACTTTTCTTTTTAGAAGCTACCCAGGAAAATCTTGCTATATTTTTTGTTGCTTTAATAAGTATAGTAATGCCTCTGGTAAGGTCATGAATCTTAACAAAAGTGGTATTCTCTTCAGTAAAAATACACTTGATGATAAAAAAAGAAAATTGGCTAACTATATTAGAATAAATAATCTACCCGACCTTGGTTAATTGTGTATTACAAATGGGTAGGGTAGATCAAAAGTTAAAGCATTAGAATGGTTTACAGAAAAAAACTTGATATTGTCTATGGTTGGAATAATAAATTATTAACCCCTAGAAGGAAGGAAATATTGAATAAATATATTATTAATGCAATTCTAAATCGTATCATGAATCTATTCCTTATACCCAATAAAGTTAGTGACCACTTGGCGTCTTTAGACTCTAAATTTTTAGAATAATAAAAAGGAAAATAGAAATAATTGGGTCTATTGAAACACACTAATCAAAAAGAATGAAGATGGTGGTCTGGCATTTAAAAACTTCCATTTGATGAATTTGGACCTTTTAGCATCAAATGCGTGGAAAGTTTTTACTAAACCAAACTCTATCATATACATTTTACTTAAGGGTAAATATTTCCATCTTGTAGCTTTGTTGAGGTTACAAAAGTGAGTTTCCCTTCTTGTGGTTTTGAAAGTCTTCTTTCTGGTAGAGATATCTTCAAAAAAGACATTTCATGGTCCTTAGGCAATGGGAACTCACTCCAAATTCCATTTGGAAGGATAATTGGTTGATTGGTTCTTCAGTCATTACTTGTCTTGAAAATGTCAATGTAGAGAAGGTTAGTTACTTGCTTAATGAGTATATAACAACTTGGAACGATAATCTTTTACATTAGTTATTTATCTAATACTATTGTTGATGTCATTAGTAGTATATGCATTCCCTACCATGGATGATACACCATTATGGAGTGCCTTAGTTGATAGTAAGGTATCATTAAGAGAGTGTTATTGAGTCTTGTATAATAAATATAAGGAGAAAGATCATATGAGGGTAGCAAAATTAGGCAACACTTCTAATATCACTTCTGGTGGTTTTAGAAGTTCATATGGAGCTTAAATGTTGCTCCAAAGATTAAAAAAATTCTTTAGAAGAAAGCTAAAAATGTTGTCCCACCTAATGAAAACAAAAATAGAGGAAAAGTACCAAATATCCATTATTAAAAATTGTGGAGCTTTAGTAGAAGTAGAAGACACATACCACATCTTGTTCCATTGCCCTTGGGTGAAAACAACATGGATATGTAACTCTTTACAATACCTTTCTCATAATAACACTACTTCTAGTGTGGTATTTTGGCTTGAACATTTAATTGCTTATACAAACGCTGTTAAACATGACTTAATTAAGGTTTGTGGGGGGAAGGGGGAAAAGCTATTTATCTAATATGGTTAATTTGAAAATGTAGAAACAATTTTGTGTTTAATGAGGTGATCCATGACCCTATATTCATATATAGATATGCTAAAAAAACACAGTGATGAGTACTGTTCTCTTACCAGATATGAGGCTAATCAAAGTGGAAATCATAATCTGAAGATAAATCAAAGAAATAATACTGAACTTACTAAAATTGTTACATTGAAGGATTGGTTATCTTCTAACAAAAGAGAGTGTAAGTTTAATACTGATGCATCTTGGGACAAAGTTATAAAGTAGTTGTTGTTTGTGTTGTTAGGAACTTTGTAGACAACACAACTGAAGGAAGAGGTATCAAAGTGAAGACAAGAGGTGATATCGAAGTTGAAATTAAGGGGATATGTCTGGCAACTAATATGGCAAGAAGTTATCAACCAAAGATAGTTCATAAAGAGAGTGACTGTCTAAACGTTGTTAATTTTTTAAAGAACACAAAGAAATGCACTAATAGAGCCTTATGTATTTCGAGAAAAGATTTTATAATTGCTAATAACAATAGTTTGTAATCTCAGGTTGATTCTTAAGAAAAAATATTATGTAACTAATTGAATTGCAATACAAAAGTTTAAAAATATTGATTTATTAATTTAATTTGGTCGGAAAAAAATAAGAAAAAAAAGTAATAAATCAATGTCTTTAACATCCCTTAGGTAGTAATTTTTTTATTTTCTATGGGGAATACTACTCCTAGTGAAGATATTTTTAGGGGGTATATCTGATAT
The DNA here is from genome assembly GCA_029959085.1 of Nemophila menziesii. NCBI lineage: Eukaryota > Viridiplantae > Streptophyta > Magnoliopsida > Boraginales > Hydrophyllaceae > Nemophila > Nemophila menziesii. The sequence continues at coordinate 147,364,647 of JARWIR010000001.1, forward strand.
TTTGATGATTGGACAGAAAGGACATTGGACCCTTATTCTCCCGCCAACTTTTTTGGCTAAATATCAGCAACGTGTCTATTTTTTGTCTGTATATGGATCAGTACAACGCGCATTTTAGCAATGAATATAACGCGTTCTAAAGTCGCGCTAATAAAACCACGATATCGATATACACGTGGCACAAAAGACTGAGTCATTTATAAGTCGACCATCCAGATACTTCCTAGTTGCAGAGAGAGAAATCATAAACGAGTAGTGAACTCATTGAGTGAAGAGAGAAATGGAGGGTGAGCCAACTCGGATATTGATGGGAGTGAACGAGTCAACAATCAAGGGGTATCCACATGCTTCTATAAGCAGCAAAGGAGCATTTGAGTGGACTGTTAACAAGATCATCCGCTCCAACGCTTCTTCCTTCAAGCTTTTGTTCATCCACGTTCAAGTTCCCGATGAAGACGGTCTCTTCTCTCTCTCTATCTCTATATCTATATCTATATATGTATGTATATTGTAAAAATGTGCATATCGCGAAAGTGAAATCTGTGCTAAGCTGATCTATGAACTCGATTTTGTATCGATTTTCTGTTTTTATATTTTAATTTTAAGATTATAATCAGATAATATAATGATGACTCTAGAGTAGAGCGCAAGTCATTGCTAAATTCAATTTTACGTGTGTCTATGTGTATATAACTCTCTCTATAATCTATATCTCACCTCTAATTAGACGTTGCGAGCTTATATTCTCTGATTATGATCATGATTATTATTATCTCTAATAATCTATGATCTCGCTTTTTGTAGTGACTTTCTGTTTAGATTTTCAATTTATAATCTCTCTAGAGTACACGCAAATGCTAAGAAGGATATAAATTGGATTTAAATTTGTATTTATTGTATTATATATAGATCGTGTATGTACAATTGTTCAAGTATAGTTCGTGAACTTATTGTGTCTACTTGTGATTATGATTATCATTATATTGTTCGTGTTTAGTGAAATTTGTGTTATTAAAATTGATTTTCTCTCTATTTTTAGTGATTTGCAGTTTAATTATAATTCATAGTCGTTTATATACTCTATAATATATAGATTATGTATGTCTTTTGTTTAAACTCTCTGTTAAATTTTCAATTTATGGTGATGAGTTTTTTTTTTTTTGTGTGCTAGGTTTTGATGACGTGGATAGTATGTTTGCATCTCCTGAAGATTTTAAGAGCATACAGAACAGAGATCGTATACGAGGCATTCATCTACTGGAGTACTTTGTTAAACGATGTGATGAAATTGGGGTACCCAGATCTTTTAATATTTACAAAATAACCCCTGTAGTTTAACAAAATGTTAGAAACCCCCCTATAGTTTTCCAATTCGTGACATCTACCTTAGTTATGTAACAAAAGGGATGAGTTGTCATGAGTTGTTATATACTATAGGGGGGTAAATTGGTATTTTACTTTTTTGAAATGAAAGTTTACGATTATACCCCTGTGTATAGGTTGCATGTGAGGCATGGATCAAACATGGTGATCCTAAAGAAGTGATATGTCATGAAGTGATACGTTTAAGACCTGATTTGCTTGTTGTTGGAAATAGAAACCTTGGTCCTTTTCAGAGGTATATTATTTCTATTTTGGTGTTTGTATAATATAGGGACTTATAGTGCAATTAACTTGAATGGGATTTTATATAGGGAGCTATAACACAGTTTTTTGCATAATATAAGGGGTGTAATAGTGGAATGAACTTAAAAAATTATTATAGGGACCTATAGTGCAATTTTGCGTAATATAAGGGGACTAATAGTGCTATTAACTCAAAACAATCGATTTATGGACTCGTACTGCAATTTTTGCATAACATAAGAGGACCAATAGTGCAATCAACTCAAAAAATCAAGGTAGGACCTTATAGTGCAATTTTGGATAACATAAGGGGACCATTAGTTAAAGAAATTAATTTAGGGACCCATAGTTCAATTTTGCATAACATAAGGTGACAAGTAGTGCAATTAACTCAAAGAAACTAAAATCAATATAGGGACCTATAGTGCAATTTTGCATAGCATAAGGGGACCAATAGTGCATTTAACTCAAAAAAAATTAATATATGCACCTATAGCGCAACTTTTGAGTTAATACCACGATTGGTACCCCTATGTAATGCAAAATTGCACTATAGGTCCTTAGTCATCTACATTAGACAAGTATACCAAATTTTGATAGAATTTATAGATACTCCATCTCAATTAACCTTTTTTGTGTAAAATCCTTATGTGGTCCTTTATCTTTGACATTTTTGACCATATAGTCCTTTATCTTGTACATGTAACCTTTTAGTCCCTTATCTTTGGATTTTGTGACAATGTTAGTCTTTTTTTTTTACATGTGTTGACTTGATTCCATGTGTGGTCATATTATTCATGTGATAAAAAGACTAAAATGCCCTTAAATAGTCATTTTGCTATTGCCATCTTTCATCCCAAAAAGATGACAATGCGTATAACATTATAAAATGTTACATGTGCAAGTGCGACTTTAAAAGATAATAAGGCTAAAATGTCACTTTTGCAAAATAAGGGATCAAACAGTAATAAATAAGTAAAGGTAAGGGACCAACTGAGTTATTTAACCTTTTATCTTCAATAAAAAAAAGTACCCTTAAGATTTTTATTTTTTTCCCCTTATGCCCCTCATGTATTCTGAATTTTCACTTGCAACCCAAACTTTTAATAATTGTCTCATAAAGCTTTAATTTGTTTTATTTGTATGATAAAATATAGGTACTTATAGTGTAATTAATTCAGGGAAAAAAAATTATCAGGACAAATAGTGCAATTTTTGTATAATATAGGTACATTTAGTGCAAAGAGTATAAACTAAAAGCCCCTATAAACTAAAATACCCCCTTCTGTTTTTCCATAATATAGGGCCCTTCAGTGCAATTTTTGCTTAATACAGGGACCTAAAGTGCAATTGAGTCCAGAGTATAAACTAAATGCCCTTATAAACTAAAATACCCCCTTGTGGTTTTTCATCTCATGTCCTTCTATACATAATAGAGGGACCTTTAGTGCAAATTTTTGCATAATACAGGGACATATTAAGTTCACATAGAGTATAAACTAAAATACCCCCTTGTGGTTTTTCATCTCATGTGCTTCTATACATAAGTCACGAGTTAAAAAGATGAAAGTGTTAAAAAACCATAAGATTTGTTTTGGCCTTTGGTCATACCACAGGGGTATATTTGGTAATTTTACTCATTAAAAAAAATGTAAAATGATAATTTGTTTTTTATCTGTTTGTAACAGGGTTTTCATTGGAACAGTGAGTGAGTTTTGTGTGAAACATGCTGAATGTCCAGTTATCACTATCAAACGTACTCCAGATGAGACTCCTCAAGACCCAGTAGATGATTGATTGGATATTTTGTAACTAAAACGTACAAAACAAAACAAAACATTTCTCTATTTTTACTCTGGATATGCCTTGCTTGATATTTTACTCTTTTACCCCTGGGTGTAATTGGTTATTTCGTATGAGTGGGTAAACAAATTGTGTGATCTGTATTTTGACTGTTGAGTATATTTGTCTCTTGAATGTTTGCTTATTTGGCTTTCTGAAATTGGTTTTAGTTGTCATTTAATTATTGTTGAGATGAAATAATTTTAGTAAACAATAGTTTGATAGAGTATATAAATGCATGTTTGATTTGATCATCATTTAGGTTCAACTTGTATTTACAAAATATTAAATTAAAAACGGTATTTTGACACAAATTCATACTTTTTAACCAGACCATAGTATTTTGAGTCGGAAAAATGGTATCAAACGGAAGGCAACAATAATCGGATACGGACAAGAACAATGATTGGGACAATACTCAACCCAAGTCATTAAATAATACCATCCAATGTTTGTTCTTGAAAACTCACAACTATCAACTCATCATATTATTGGAAACAAATAAAACTAGGGATGACAATGGTTAAAATCGATATATAACTGAATTGTTAGAAATCAGTTATACAACTATGATTAAAATGATTTTAAAAATAAAACCATTACAGTATAGTATGGTTTTAGTTGTAAAATTAAACTATTATACTGATTTTTCTTTTATATATAATGACTTAGGTAAAAGAATAAAAAAAGAGTAAGATTAATACTTAAGAAACACTTCTAAGTTAAAATTAATTTTTTCTCATCCTAATCATTATCTTTTTGTCTATAAAAGTTCATATATTTTGCTTTTTTTTTCCTTTCCATAAAAAGAGTCGTTTGACTTTTGGGATGCTTTTTAGAACTCTGATTTTGAGTTATGCGAACCTTTCCAAAACTCAGATTTTGAGTTTTGAGAAAATTTCCATAAGTCACTGTTTTTCAAAAAAGACGGTGCGCCTTGTATGGGTCAAGATGTAAGGTGGCAGGTGTCTATTGGGTATTAACCCAAAAAAATATACTATATCGTTTGAAAGCTAAATCATTTTGTTACGATTGTCCAACACCTACTACGTGGGAAAGAGTTGCTGGCAACCCATATAGAGTATCCGTCCCCACAAGCAATATTGGGAACCCTATTTTGTTCTTCATGGAAAAAGATGTAATATAACTTGTGACTTTTACCACTATATATAGAAATTATATTTTTACCACATAAGTTATTCAAAAGTCTCAAATCTTCACACTATGAAAATACTACATCAAAAAATACAAGTCAAATACTTTATCATCCATTTGAGCTTGTAAAAACTTAGTCATCCACTCAAAAGGAGTTCAACCGATCATCAGTGCATAATTAACTCAAGAGGAGATCAATCAAACATCATTGTTCTATAAAGAAGTTTCAACAATCTTCACTATCATATATACTCTTTAGGAATCCAATTGTTCCTAATTGCAATATCTATCATTCAAATGATGTAGCTCTTGTTCTGTATTAGAAAAAATTGTGTTGTAAAGGTTAAGATTGGGGTTAGTAAAGTTTACACTCGTAGTGTGAGTGAGCCGACAAAATTCAGGTGAAGCACGATTTTGGTTTACCCCAGAAACCTCCTTGTAAATTTTTTGTAATTCACCTTTATTAATTACAAAAAGTTTAAAGGATAAAAGCTTAACGTCTAAAGGGAGATTCTTTCGATGGTGAACTAGACTTTCGAGTTTAATCGATTGTGTATTGTCTATCCTTTAACTCTTTACATATAATCGTTTTTACTTGTATACTTAGCTTAATTATCAAACCGCAAGTATCACCATTGCATGATCCCTTAATTTTTAATAATTTATCTAAGTTAGTGTCTTAACTCTCTAAGTGATATCATACTTGTCTAAACAAACTCATCTTGGATCATATTGCATTATCCTCTATAATTTGTTATATGGGTTTTGATTAGATCTTTTAGTGCCCGTTTGGAAGTGCTTTTTTGGAGAAGCACTTAAAAGTGCTTTTAGCATTTTAAGAGTTTTTTTTACTTTGAAAAGCACTTTTTTGAGAAGCACCAAATAGGTGCTTCTTAAAAAAAGCACTTAAAATAATTTTAGATTTCAAGATTATTTTTAATAATTTTTTTAAAATTTGAATTTTATTCTAAAAGCGCTTTTTTACTCTAAAATAAGCACTTCCAAACGGGCCCTTAAACTAATAATTGTCGATTAACTAATAATTTATTAGATTAGTTTCTTATTTACTCCCTCTATAACCATTAAGTGAACGACAAATATCCTAACACACCTTACCTAACTTGTATGAAATAATAATAATCATGTCAAATGCAACGATGAGGAAAATCTGCAGATGACACACACGAGATAATATTTCTTTATCGTAAATATAACTATATTCAAATATACATTTGATACAATCTATAACGGTAGTTATTTACAAAAAAAAAAGGATATATAATTAAAAGTTATTAGTAAATTCTATAATTTTATTTTAGTTTTAGGTAAGTTATAAATTTGAAACAAATTTAATTTATATTTTATTTAAAAATGAGATGTCAAGTTAAAAAATAATTTAAATATTTTTTATCACTAATATATTAAAGACATTCTCAACATAATTTTATGCATATTAAAACTCTAAATTCAATTTTACTATGTCCCATTCATTCGTTTTCTTAAGTTTCTTAAGTTTTACTATGTCACATTTTTAAATTCTAGTATTTTTAAATTTTAGTACAGTTTTGATTAAAAGTTTGAATTTAAAATTTTGTTCAGAACCTTCTAAATTTTCAAACAGTTGCATCAAACGATATAAAATGTCCTTGCTTCTAATCTCTTTTGACGAAACAATATGACACTATATATATATATCGGAGTATTATGAGCTAGTCAAAAGATTAGTTTTCTGCAGGCTGCTATATCATATTTATAGAGAACCCAAAAGCGAATAAGAAAAATGTTCTACCAAAAAAAAAACCAAAATCTATTAAATAAACACCCCAATTCAATTCACAAAACACCCAAGACTAGCAGAATAATATAGCAAGAGCATATCATCCACCAAAATCGAAGATAGTACTAACTCATGGCTCGAGTTTACTCAAAAAATTGTTAGGAAAATATAATTTTTTAAAAGTCGAAATTTGAAAATTAGACTAACCCTCCATAGCTTCAATATTAAATAAGACAATTAACATCACCACATTAATAATAGTTAATAATTATCTAGATATGTTCGCAACTTCACAATACCGTTTTAAGTTTTAAAAACATAACATAACCTTAAACAAAAGTACAAAACACATAAATTTACTAAAATACCCTCATCTCACTACTATTATATCTTCACCACCATATCATTAACTTTCTCCAACAAGCTTCTCATTTCCTTCTTCATACCCATTTTCTCCTCTTCAGTAACTTTCCCCTCACAATTTTCCAACATTACCCTTACTATCCCAAGCTTCTCTTTGACCAAGTCAACTTGTGAAATCTCATCCGATTTTTTCTGACCGTTAGATTCAAGAGCACGTGCTGATGCAGATGAGTATTTCAAACTATAACTCTCACAAAAACTCCCTAATGGACTCTGTTTTATACATTCTCTAAACGCTTCTTCTGCATACGCCACCTCAGCATATGCCACCTCAGCAGAGTTTGACTCAACACTCACTTTAGTTTTCTCCACATTCACATCTCCATATTCACGAAACACCTTCACTAAATCCTCCTTCAAAGGCAAAATTGCACCAGGGGTAAATTTGACAATTAGCGTTACAGGTGTAGTAGCTTTCTTAACCTTGGTCACTTTAGCTTTCTGACTTTCGGGCAGCTCGGGTACCTCGGGCAGCTTTCTTTTCCCAGAAACTTTTTCTTCATGTAAAGAAACTGAACTTTTAAAAGCAGTTATAAAACCCTTAATCATCTCGATATTACCATCTTTTACTGATTTGAGATCTATACCAGCAGATTTAACATTAAATAAAACCTCGGGAACCGAAATGTTTCCGAAAAGACCTTTTTTCCCTTCTACACTAGTACACTTCGTAATAGGGACCATCTCGGGTATGTCATGGCTCAAGGAGGGTATTTTAGTAATCTTCTTGTTTAATTTCAACCAACTATAATCCTGGTTTGTGTAAGGAGGCGATAAGTATTTGCTTTTCTTCCTTTCACGAGACTTTTGACTTTGACTTTGACTTTTCTCCGGCGCTTCTTCACCGGAAAGTTCGCCGGAATATTCCTTTTGCTTACGTTTACTCGACAAAGGAGTAGAAACAGGACTTTTGGAAATTTCGATTTTACCCTCCCCCATAAGTTCTGCGACTGATTTTTGCTTCGTGGACTCGTTTAACTCGGAAATAACCGGACCTTTGATTGGACTTTCGAGGGTATTAACGTCATTTTTATCTTCAAGACCCTCGATTTCTTTAGGATCGTGATAATTAGCTAAAATTTTACCTTTTCTAACCCAATAAAAAGCTGAAATCCATCTTTTTAACACCATAAGTTCAAGCATATTATCAATAAAACCATCTTTAGCCACTTTTTTAACAAAATCAAACACTTCTTTACTAGTATACTTCATCCAAAGCTCGCTGACATCACTTTCCGGCACGAAAACTCCCGGTTTGACTCCGGCATTGACCACTTCATGACTCACAAGATCGGGCCGGACCAGTGGGCCCACCATTTGTAACTCGATTTGTCTACCTATTTCATCTAAAGCACTTTTAACTGAATTTTCGAAAGAGCGAGATTTACTCTGTTTTGACAATTCTTCAAAATGTTCAACAAAAGGTTTTAAATTAGTTTTAAAGCACCAAGCACAAGATCCATCACCAAAATACGCAACTAATATCTGATTTTTATCCGAATGTTTAAACTTTGAAGCGAAATTAGAAGCATTTGATGAGTCATAGATTTGACCAGGCCACCATGTTTGACCCTTGATTTTACCCCAAACGAAATCTCCAACTGAAAAATCATCACTGACCCGTTTTTTATCTTCTGTTAAATTACTTTTTACACCCTCAAAGTTTCGATCTTGTTCAATTACCACCCCTGAATTTTCAACTCCCTTTTCCATTGCATTTACACCATTTTTATCTTCCAGAGAAGAAAATCCTCCGTTTTCATCACCGACCCGTTTCTTATCTTCAGCTAAATTACATAAAACACCCTCAAAGTTTCGATCTTGTTCAATTATTACCCCTGAATTTTCAACTCCCTTTTCCACAGCATTTACACCATTTGTATCTTCAAGAGAAGAAAATCCTCCAATTTCTTCACCGACCAGTTTTTTATCTTCAGCTAAATTACATAAAACACCCTCAAAGTTATCTTGTTCAATTACTACCCCTGAATTTTCACCTCCAGTTTCCTCATGAACATCTTCTAGAACAGAAATCTCTACATTTACTTCATTACCCTCAACCAAACCCTCCTCAAGTATATTTACCTCATTACCCTTAACAAAACCCTCGTTACCATTTACATTTACCTCATTACCCTTAACAAAATCGTCAATTTCATCTTCCTCAGTTTCCTCAGTAAGATCAATAAAATTGTTTTCTTTCTCAATATTTTCTGAACCCATGAATTTCATAGTACTATAATTATGATCTTCGTTAAGATCATAAACCGCCCTTTCATTACCTTGAACCGGACCCACCGGTTTACCCAGCTCACCAAGACCTAAACCGCCTTCAATTTCTTTAAGGGTTTCCATTTTCAGTTAAAATAACTCAAAATCACTGTTAAAAGAAACGGAAAAAAATCATTAATAACTCATATTAAATAATCTAAGTTCGAAACTCCTTAAAGTAACTTATTACCCAGATTTATCCGACCCGGAAACTATTTTTTAACATAGAAGCTTAAAAAAATACTTTTTATGGGGTTTATGTAAATACACAATCATAAATCATCTTTTTCCAGAAAAGCTTTAAAAACACCGAGAAAATATATGGTGTTTGTGTGTAATCAAAGACAGAATCTCTACAAAATAACATGGAAATATGAAACTAAAAACAATTGAAAAGAAGGAAAAAATAAAAATAAAGAGTAGGTAAAGAGAAAAAATACCTTGTAAACAAATGAGAAGAAATCTGACTAGGGTTTGAGCTGCTTCATTGTCGTATCATTATACCAATTTATTTTTCCTTTTTTATCAAAGAGAAGTATTTTCGGGTGTGTTTGTAAATATATAATGCGTGAGGTTTTAAGGAAAAAGAATGTAATGGAAGTTTTAGATATGAGTGTGGAAAGAGACAAAAAGAGGTGACCTTTTTTGTTTTATTTTCGTTTTTTATTTCTTTTCAAGTCCTTTCTAGTTTATTTACCAAATAGTCCCTTCCTTTTGCATTGAGGCCAGGGTCATTGTAATCTTATACAAATATTTATTTGGTCGTACTTATCTAATAGGTATATAATTTTACCTATTATATAGTATATTGTCTTGCAAATTTGTAATTTTTTTTCTCATTTACTATTCTTTTTTTATTTTAGGCGGTACGATATTTTGGAGATAGGTTTTCTTGTTCGTTCGTATTCCAAGACATAGTTTTTTTGTTTGGTCACAATAAGTGTGAGAGTATGACATTTTTGTGTGAGGGAGAGGGTTAGGAAGATTTGTTGTATTGTGTGAGAGAGAGGGTTAGGAAGATTTGTTGTATTGTGTGAGAGAGAGGGTTAGGAAGATTTGTTGTAGTAAAGGTAAATGAAATGATTTGCTTTAGGTTTTTACTGACACATGTCTATTTTGTTATGGAGGTGTAATATTCGTTAACAAAAAAGAGGTAATATCATTTGTTTTACAAGTCTCAAGGGGAATTTGGAAAGTCCTACTAGTATACTAGTAGTACATAAAATATGGTGTAATAAAAAGATCATGGAAACTATGAATGTAATTATGATTATAGAAAGAGTACTTAATTGTTTTTTTGAAATAACATGATTAAGTAAGGATATTTTTTGGAAAAAAGAACTTTTATGTTGTCATCTTTGTTTAGCTATCACGCTTTAAATAGCATTTATTGAATTCAATAAATTACAACAACCATGGAAGAACAATCACCCAAGCGTTTTTTCTTCTTTTTACAAATGTTAATTAAAGTCACTTGAAATTAAGGTTCTTGTACAAATAAAGTTCAACTTAGTTGGGAGAAGCCCAAAGTGTTATACTCGGGCCAAAAGCTAGATTGCAACATGTACATGACCAAAATTGTGAATATTAGAGGGAAAGTAAAATCTGTGAAAATAATTAATAGGTTCTTATACAAATAAAATGCAACTTATTGGGGAAGCCCAAAGCGTTATACTCTAACTCCTCCTCGGCCCAAAGACTAGATATATAATATACATGACTAAAATATGCTCAAATGTAATTTTAAGGTGATTGGTTTATAGAGTTTTGAAAATAAATTTAGTGGTATATAGGAAATATGTGGCTAGAATAAGTCATTACTTGATAGATGACTAAATACTAAAATACTTTCAAATATAACAAAAAAAAAATGATATTAAGTATGGACCACCAAATTAGTGAGTCATGAGGATTAACTCATTCAGTATCAATACTTTCCAGCTCAGACTATCACCCAACGACCACCGCCAGTGCCACCAGAGATTTTACTGAGTGCTCGGAAATTTTACTAAGTATATGAAAATTTTACTAGAGTGCTCAGAAAATTTATAGAGTGCTCGGAAATTTTATTGAGTACTCAGAGATTTTAATGAGTATTGAAGAAAAATTCATTGAGTATCTGGAAATTTTGGTGAGTATCAGGAAAAAATTCATTGGGTATATGGGAATTTCACTAAGTATCGGGGGATAACGCCGAGTACTTGGTGGAAAACTGTTGAGTAGAATTTAAAAATAAAATTAAACAAAGAAATAAAAGGTAACAAACATCGTAATTTATATTTTTATAATAAACATATTACAACAATTGAATTTAAATAGTATATGCTAGAAACCCATTCAAAAAAAAAGGAAAAAAATAACCACACTATACTTTACAGAAAAAAGAAGAGATTATTACCCAAAGGGTCTTGAAAACACCACCTCGTGACCTAACAAGACCGGCTCTTTAGCCTCTTCTTACTAAAGGCCATAAACTAATTTTAACACTACAAGCCAAAAAATCAATTACTTTTTTACCCTATTTTATTTTTTTATTTCTCTATTATACTTATTTAATCAGAATATTTGTAAAACCTAATATTTAGTATTTCTTTCTCATCTCTCTCCTCTTATCTCTCTCCTCCCATCTCTTTCACGCCAAAACTTCCAAAGCACCTCTAAAACTTGACAACTCAAGCGAGCATTCAATCCACTGCTCAGGACATCCGTTCGTCTTCTACCGGAGGAAAGCAACACCGGTGAAGATTGAGCTTCGTGAAGACACCAAATCGGAAGATCTATTCGTGATGCGTTAGATCTGTGATTCGGAGTAGTGCAGCGGTTGAATCACAGTGAGTTGTTATTCTCTGTTCAGCTTTACATCTTCTCTTTAGATCTGTTCGTTTTTTAGTGAGTTACTCACCGCCGGAATGTTTATTCTTCAAAAACAAAGAAGCAGCGCCTTCGACCCTTCTGACTTTATTATTTCCATCCTTAAGTGCATCAATAAACCTTCTCTGTATTTTACTAATTTGATGTGGGTTGCTGCTGCTTATAGGTCACACGCTCTTGGTTAATTAATGACAAAAAAAAAAGCGTTGCTGGATCAAAATTGAAATGGTCAAAATCCATTCAATCACATGCGGTTGTTGTGTGATCTTCTTTTCTGTTTTTTCCAAATATTTTTCTAATTGATGACTTTTTGGTGTACAAGATGCTACCTTTTTTTTTGTTCCAAAAGATGCTACGCATCATACATTTTATTTTGTTGGTTTTTTTTATGTAAATGATGTAATTTGTGAAGAAATTATTTACTACTTTTTTGTGTAATTAGCTTTTTATTGTAATTGTAGTTTATTAATGTGATTATAATGTAATAATTTTATTTTGTAATGTAAAATAGATTTTTGTATTAAACTCAATAATTTTTGTCTAAATGCTCAGCACTTTACTGATTATACGAGAAATGTTCAGTAAATTTACTGATTATGCAAAAAAAATACTCAGTAAGTTACTGAGCATGCTCAGTAAAGTCATTCAACAAAAAATTCGAATACTCAGCATTTTTTTTCGATACTCAGAACTTTTTTCCGATACTTAGCAATTTTTTTCATGCTCAGTACTTTTTCCATGTTCAGTACCCCAGACTCAGAGCTTTTTTCCACGCTCAGAACTTTATTCTACGCTCAGAACTTTATTCCATACTCAGAACTTTTTCCATACTCAGAACTTTATTCCATACTCAGAACTTTATTTCATACTCAGAACTTTTTCCGGCGGTGGCCGGAGGTGGCCGGCGATGATCGGCGGTTGTGGTTGGAGCTGAAAATTATTTGATGATTAATGAAGGAGGAGAGAGAGAAAAAATGATAAAGGAGGAGAGAGATTAATGATAATGGAGGAGAGAGGATAATGGTAGTGGAGGAGAGAGAAATAATCTATTTTTTTTGTCTTATATGCACTAGAAGGGTAGTTATGACATTGGATATCTTATTGGCCTCTAAGAAGGAGAGAGAAATTGACTAGCTCCTATGTGTCACTACAATAATCTTTAAGACTCTATAGGTAATTGACCCAAAAAAGAAAAAAAAATGAGAACATTACTGCAACAGTGATTCGCTACAGAAGTTACAAAAAAAATAAAAAGAGAATGACCCAAGAAGTTTCATTTCAGAAGCTTCAATAGTGACTCGCAGCTACGAAGCTCGAAGCTCGCAGCTTCACCAGAGTTGTTCATCTTCAAATATGAGCTTGACTGCCGATCTGCTCCGTTCATGGAGCTCGAGGAAGAGAGAACGAAAGTTGAAGATCTCCAATGTCATGGAGCTCGAGGAAGAGTGAACAAAACTTGGAGATCTCCATTAGATATAGAGAGAATGACAGTGAGAAAGCTGCCAAAGTTATGGTAAGAAAAGAGAGAGAAAGTAATATAACATGGGGTGTGTGGAGAGGACAGAGTGAATAATTTTGTATCCATTTTAAAGTATTATGAATAAATTAGTATAGTTGGAAAATAAAAAACAAAAAAGGGTATAATGGGTAGAGGGATCAAATTTGGACGATGATTGATATTTAAAGGAAAATAAATGGATTAATTGCAAACATACTCTCTTGTTTTTTTTTCTTTATTACACTTAATGACTATAAGAAGATATCACTAAAAATCGAAGTGATTTGATTACACCTAAAGATGTTTTGAATCCTCCTATGGGTGAGTATGGTTCAGTTCGTTTGAATTTTTTGTTCAAAATTGATACCAAATTAGATGACTCGTTTTTTATAATTTAGAGATCGTACTGTACGTTTTATTTTCGGTTCGGTGACTTGGTTGTCGATTTACACGGTTTTAGGATGGTTTCCAATTTTTTGTTTGGTACGATTTGGTTCCACTTCGAAAAAATGAATAGCAGGTAATCATATTTATTTTGTGTATTGCTAATAGTTTAATTAGATCAAGATCCTATCATATAATAGATATTACATACTCCATTCGCTTTCTAAAAAGTTGTCGCATTTGCTTTTGCACACAAACTAAGAAATGTCATTTATTATCCATGTGATTATTAAAGTACTCTCTATAAAGTGTCTTGATATTTTGAATATTTATTGAGAATATATATTATGATAGTTAATTAGAGGTAAAAATAGTATAAAGAAAAAAAAGTATCTTAATTTTCGAAAGTGACAATCTTTTAGAAACAACTATTTTTAGTATAACTGACAATCATTTGGAAATAGAGGGAGTAATATAGGTTATCAAAAAATTTAAGATAATCAACCTTCAACCCAGATAAAATCAAGATAATCACCTTTTAACGCATTTAGTTTGTCAATTTATGTGACAACAATTGATCCAAGTCTTAATAATAGTCTTCTGAATAGATGGAAAACAATCGTGCTAATATACAATTTTGACATAAGGTTAATACTAATTTTTAAAAACCAACCAATCTAGCTATTAACATAGTCTCCCCTCGATATTAAATAATTTACTTTTTCACTTAGATTACAAAAAAAATTATCAGAATCTATATTACTAAAATACTTTTCATAAAAATATATTGAAATCATAAATACTTACTAAACACATAATTTTTAATATTTTAATATGAATAATAAATAAATAAAAAATATCTTGATATTATAAATAGAAAAACATGTTAGAACTACAACTATAGTAAATGAACATTTATATAAAAATTGAAGGGTATAATATAAAGGAACAGATTTTCCGTTTTTTTTTTGTTTGGTTTGGCATTTTGGTTTTCATTTGCTCACCTTGAAGTCTTAATGAGAGTTTTTCTTATTGTTTTTTCTTTTAAATCGTAATAGGCTTATTAAAAACGAGAGTTTAAAAGGGGGTCTAGCCAATCTCCTGAGTTACAAAAGAAGCATCAAAACATAATAAAGTCTTAAGTTCACTGGGGGTTTATTACACCAATTCACTAGGAGAATAAAGTTAGAAAAAGTTTTAGCGAGCCAGAATATTACACAATTTATTGTTCTTCCAATACCTTTGATCTTGACAATTGTGAGAGCTTTAACCATACTTCTGATATATATTTCTAGGATCAGCCTATACTTCCAATGGTAGGTGAAGTTAGGAGATTGTATATCTAAAGGACACTTGTTGCATCAATTTCAATTATGACGCTAGAAAATGGTTGATCCATAATCATCTTCAATGCAAAACGACTGGTCATGGCATTAGTTCAAAATTAGAAGTTGCATTAATGATCTGGGCAACACCAGTTACTAATTAAAAAGTTAAATCTTCTAATGTAATATAACAAAACCGATTGGGTTTGATGGTCTTAATTAGAAATGCAAACTAACCTAAACAACATGGTGTGCGGATCTAGAATTATCACTAGGGCTGTAAACGAGCCGAGTCGAGCCGAATACTAGATGTACATGCTTATTTGTTTAATTACTCGAGCCGAGCTGAGCTCAAATTTAAACGAGCCGGACCAAGCCGAGCTCAAATTTAAACGAGTCGAGCCCGAGCTTCCAATGAATAAATGTCTAAAGTAATTGAAAATATCCAATTTAATAGTAAATTTATAATTCATCATTTAAACGAGCTCGAACTGGTTCATTTATCAGGGAGGGACCTAGTTGCCAAAAGTGAGGGGGCGTTCCGAGAATCGAACTCGGGACCTCTCGCACCCAAAGCGAGAATCATACCACTAGACCAAACGCCCGTATGATGAAATATGATGAACACAAGCTACATGCTGAATAACAAAGTTCGGGATACAACTTAATTTCA
This sequence comes from Nemophila menziesii, assembly GCA_029959085.1. NCBI lineage: Eukaryota > Viridiplantae > Streptophyta > Magnoliopsida > Boraginales > Hydrophyllaceae > Nemophila > Nemophila menziesii. The sequence goes on from JARWIR010000001.1 coordinate 147,380,492, forward strand.
AAGTGACACATAATTCTGATAGGTCAACATTTATACTGAATGGAAAATTTAACATCCCGAGATCATTGTGGTATGAGGATTATATTCAACCATCAAAGATGATATCAAAAAATCCTTTGTACCTTGTGAATTCGCTAAAAAACAGTCGAATTCTCACTACATCCCGGTGGGGTCGCAAGGTTGTTTCACTACAAAAAATCATCAAATTCTCACAACGTTGCGTGGGAGGGGGTCACTAAATGTGATGCGGCATTATATACGTGAGGGTTGTAAGCAAACCAAGTCGCCCGCAAGCAGTTTGAGCTCGACTCAGAAATAAGCTCGTTTGAACTCGTTCGTTTACACAAACGAACAAAAAAGTTGGTTCGAACTTGTTCGTTAAAAAGACGAATTTGTTCGAGCTCATTTGTTAACTCGTTGATATTAATGATCTGTAAACTAATGGTTTAGTTATCAATAAATATATTATTAAACTAATAAAAAACAAATTATTCGTTAATAACTCGAGCTCAACTCGGAAAATCATCAAATTCTCTCAACGTCGCGTGGGGGGGTCACCAAAAGTGAGGTGGCATCATATTCACGAGGACTGTAAACAAACCAAGCCGCCCGCGAGCAGTTTGAGCTCGGCTCGGATATAAGCTCGTTCGAACTCGTTCGTTTACACAAACGAACTAAAAAGTTGGTTCGAACTTGTTCGTTAAAAAAACGAGTTCGTTCGATCTTGTTTGTTAACTCGTTATATTTATGATCTGTAAATTAATGTTATAGTTATCAATAAATATATTATTAAACTGATAAAAACAAATTATTCGTTAATAATTCGAACTCGACTCGAAATAAGCTCGTTCAATATGTTAACAAACAAGCTCTAAATTTTTTGTCTCGACTCGTTAAAATTTGAGCTCGACTCAGCTTTTAAAATTTCATCAATCAAGCTTGCGCATCTAGTATTTGGCTCGACTTGATTCGTTTACAATCCTAATTATTCACCAAAAGTGACACATAATTCTGATGGGTCAACATTTAAGCTGACTAGAAAATTTTAACATCCCGAGATCATTGTGGTGTGAGCATTATAACAACCATAAAAAATACTATCAGACTATCCTTGTACCTGTGAGTTCGCTAAAAAGAGTCGTCAAGGGGTCACGAAAAGTGATGGGGCGTTCCGAGAATCGAACTCGGGACCTCTCGCACCCAAAGCGAGAATCATACCACTAGACCAAACGCCCATTTGATTAAATTTAATGAACACAAGTTAGACGTTGAATATAAAGGTTCAGGTACAACATAATTTTAAAGTGATACATAACTTTTTAGTTATTATTTATGCTAAATAGAATTTTTTAACTTCTCGAGACCTTTGTGATATGCACATTATATTCAACCGTCAAAGACACTATAAAAAAATTCTTTGTAATTTGTGAATCATATACGAGAAAAGGACACTTAAGTCCCTGAGTTTTTTATATTGGGACACTTAGGTCCCTCAGTTCTTTTATATATTTTTCCAAGTCCCTTTTTTAACATGGATAGTTATATTTGACGGTCAAAAATTTATTTTTTTTGAAATTCCTTTTGTATAACTAAAAAGTAGAATTTATATTTTTAGACACATAAAAATTCTTTGTAATTTGTTAATCATTTACTAAGCTTTTTTTTGCTAAAAAAATGACAAATTCTCATGACGTGCCTGGGGAAGGGGGAGGTCGCCCAAAGTGATGGGGCATTCGGAGAATCAAACTCTGAATTTCGTGGGACTCGAATCTCTGTGTTGGATTGGGGAAAAAATATTCATGAAGGCTCAAGGATGGAAACAATAACTGTTGGACAAATGAGATTCCACCCAAGTGTTGACCATGTTTACGATGTTAGTCGGTGACTCAATTTAATGAAATGATTCAGATATTAATACGTTTATTCAAGTTGTAAAGATTACCGTAAATATTCACTTGGTTAAAATCATGTGAAATTGAATGAGAAATTGAGTCATTTAATTTGGAGAAACTAAATGAAAAAAAAGAAAAATGTATGTTATTATTTTATAAAGCAAAGAAAGAAATAGAAAAAAAAACAAGGGCCTGGGGTGGGGATTGAACCTGGAACATTAGCCTTCTTGGGCTTTTGGGCCTTAGGTTCATACCATCTGGACCAACCAAATTTTTTGACTTTATTAAGTAAACATTGTATGTTATATTAATACAACGTAACTCCAAAGTGAAACATCACAACCTTTGGCAAGCCACCTTTTCATTTTCTATAATAGTTGGCCAACTAAACCATTTTCTTCATTCATTTTTCAAAGCATTAAAATTATAAGAGAGAGATAGAAAGAAGCAGCATTATTAAGTTCGTTGAAATTCTTAAAAATTTGTGCGTCGGTTTCTTTTTAATAGTTTTGTCGTTGTATCCGTGAGGCTGAAGCCAGCAAATGTAAGACACATGTACGTGGCCTAAATACCTTAAAGACATCGGATCCAATCCGAGTCTCGACAAGTAAAGTTATTTATTTATTTACTTTTATTTTAATTCTGCATTAGTTTTTATATTGTTTTACTGGTTTGTACAAGTAAAACACAACAATTTAAGGTATTTATGAATCACGTTGTATAAACCAGAAATCAATTTTCTTTTATGTTTTTATAAACTTTACTTTTTCAAAATTTATGGGTCTGTGTATACAGAACATAAATATTACATTCTATCTTTTTTCTCTTATTCTGATTTCTAGGCTTGTGTATACATACTAGAAAATTACTCGCTTACTAACGTCATATTTCTGCCTCATACCGGACATGGGCAAAATTAGTGAACAAAGTGAAAACATTTAATTTTATGTTGTATTATTAGTGTATTTTTTAACAACTAATATTAATTTTGCTAATATCTGCATACTTGTCGAACCTTGTGGTTTGAAAAATTTCTGATTCAAAAATTCTTAATTGACTGAGATTCTCTTTTACGTGAATTGATTATCTCTTTAATTTCTTCGATCCTCTACAACAAGAATATAAAAACTTGGGGGACTAACAAGAATATAAAAACTTGGGAAATTAAAATTAATTTAATTATTTTGTCGTAAGAAAGAATTAACTTTTGTGTTATCTCTTAGTGAGAAAGGATGAATAATTCATTTGTTTGAATTATTTATAGTATTGTGTAATCCTTGGTGATTGAAATGATGTCTAACAAGATAAAGAATATGTGTAAAAATGATTGAATTGGTAACAACATACCATCGCCAATTTCACTTATGAAAAATACATTTGTGGGACATGATCCCGATTCCTTTAGACTCGCTGAGGAGTTTGAGAGGTTAAATGGAAATGACTATCTGTGTAAAGGAATAGATGGTCGAAATCACATAGAAAGCCGTAAAGGCAATTCCATGAAAGGAGACCAAGGCCAATCAACCATGACTAAGATCAACATTCTTAATAAGATTGATTTCACTACAATAGTTTCTGAAGTAAATTTCGTTGGCAATACCAAACACTTGTGGATGGATACTGGGGCCATCCGACATGTATGTTCAAGACATACAAAGTTGCAACTAGTGAAGAGACTTTATTTATGAGAAATTTATCTACATCATAAGTAGTTGGATTTGGAATCATTATTCTAATAATGACTTCTGGAAAAGAGTTGAGTCTCAATAACGTTTTCCATGTGGCTGCAATTAGAAGGAATCTAGTTTCAGGTTCGTTATTGAGTAAGAATGACTTCAAACTAGTATTTGAATCTGATAAAGTTATTTTCACTAAAGGTGGGATATTTGTGGGCAAAAAGTACCTATGTGACGGTTTATTTAAGATGAATGTAATGAACGTAGTACCTACCAAAAATGTAACAGAGAAAGTAATATGTGTTTGACTCACCTAATTTATGGCATGATAGATTAGTACATATTAATTTCAGTTCAATAAATAAGTTAGTAAACGTCGGGTTATTACCTAATGTGAATTTCAATTCTCAAAAGGAGTGTGAAGTATGTGTTGAGTCAAAATTAACTAAAACCTCGTTTAAATTTATAGAGAGGACTTCGGTACCTTTAGAGTTAATACACGGTGACATCTATGACTTGAAATTTGTGCAAACTAAAGTATTTCATAACTTTCATTGACGATTGCACAAGGTACCATCAAATATACCTGCTTCGAAGTAAGGATGAGGCCTTAGAAGCATTTATGCAATACAAAACTGAAGTTGAGAATCAACTAAATAAAAAGATTAAGAATTTTAGAACATATGGGGGAGGAGAATATGTGTCTCCTTTTGAGGAGTTTTGCGCTGAACATGGAATCATCCATCAGACCACGGCCCTTTACTCACCTCAACGAAACAGGATTGTTGAACGAAAGAACCGCACATTGAAGGAGATGATGAATGCCTTACTGATTAACTCAGAGTTACCACAGAAGTTGTGGGGAGAGGCTTTGCTCACCGCAAACCACATCCTCAATAAGGTACTAAACAAGAAGGTAGATAAAAATCCTTACGAATTCTGGAAAGGAAAAACACCTTCCTTCAAATACTTAAAAGTGTGGGGATGCTTGGAAAAGGTAGCAATTCCTGCTCCTAAAATGGTCAAAATAGGTCCAAAGACCATCAATTGCGTCTTTATTGGATATGCTCACAACAGTGCTGCATATAGAATCCTGGTACAAAAATCTTGTCATGTTGACATTCACGTCAATACGGTGATTGAATCAAGAAATGCACATTTCTTTGAAACAACCTTTCCATACAAGACGGCACCAGAATCTGGTTCCTTAAAAAGAACACGTGATGCAATTCAAGAAGAGCAAGATCTAGAATCATTGCCAACCGAAAAGCAAGATCAAGAGTCATTGCCAAATAAAGGAGAACCAAGAAGAAGTAAGCGGATGAGAACCTCTACGTATTTTGATCCTAACTTTCCATCTTACATGCTAGATGACGAACCGCAAACATTCAAGGAAGTTATGTCGAACCCTGACGCCCCATACTGGAAAAAAGCGGTAAATAGCGAGATAGATTCCATTATGCAAAACCATACATGGGAACTAGTGGATATCCCTCATGGGAATAAACCACTTGGATGCAAATTGATATTCAAGAAGAAACTAAAGACCGATGGGTCTATTGAGAAATACAAGGCTCGCCTTGTTGTAAAAGGTTTTAGTCAAAGAGAAGGACTTGACTATTTTGATACTTATTCTCCAGTACGAGAATATCATCCATTCGAATATCGCTATAGCTTCAATATAAAAGCTCGAAACTCATCAAATGGATGTAACAAAGAGCTTTCCTAAATGGAGAACTAAATGAAGAGATATATATATATAGAACAACCTGAGGGTTACGTAGTTCCAGGTAAGAGAAGCAAGTATGTAAGCTTGTTAAATATTTATATGGTTTAAAACAGACACTGAAGCAATGGCATGACAAATTTGATAGATTCATGGTCTCGAATGATTTCAAGATCAATGAATGTGACAAATGCGTTTTGTAAAACGAAATGAGACAAGATATGTAATTGTCAGTTTATGTGTGGATGATATGTTAATCGTTGGAAGTAAAAATGATGTGATTACATTCACCAAGAGGATGCTTTCAAGTAAGTTTGACATGAAAGATCTAGGCCTTACGGATGTTATTTTGGGTATCAAGATTCTCCGAACATTTGAAGGTATTATACTATCTCAGTCACACTATATTGAGAAAGTTTTAAACAAATTTAGTAATTGCGACACAAATATCGCCAAGACACCTGTTGATGTAAATTTACATCTTGCTAAGAACACTGGCGATACGATCAACCATTTGGAGTACTCTCGGATTATAAGGAGTCTCATGTACCTAACAAACTGCACTAGGCCATATATAGCACATGCAGTAAGCAAGCTAAGTAGGTTTACACATAATCCGGAGAAGAACCACCGGATTGCTATTGTAAGAAATCTAAGGTATCTTAGATACACTATGAATGAAGGGTTGTTGTACATGGGATATCCAACTGTACTAGAAGGACACAGTGATTCAAACTGGATATCACTGACTCAAAATCCACAAGTGGATTTGTCTACTTGTTAGGAGGAGCAGTCGTGTCTTGAAATCCACTAAGCATATATGCATATTAGGATCCACTATAGAATATGAGATTATAGCTTTAGACAAAGATGCTGAGGAAGCCGAGTGGCTTCGGAATATCTTAGAGGATATTCCTAATTGGCCAAAGCCTGTGTCAGCTATCTGCATACATTGCGATAGTCAAAGTGCAATTGGTAGGGCACTAAACGAAATGTGTAATGGTAAGTCTAGACATATACGTCGTAGACACAATACCGTCAGACAACTACTCTCAAACGGAGTTATCACAATTGATTATGTTTGATCAAAGGATATATAGCAGATCCATTGACTAAAGGTCTACAAAGAGAGTAAGTGTGAGTGTTGTCAAGGGGAATGGGTCTTTAGCCTACGAAAGCTGAGTTGCCAAGATGGGAACCCTACCTAGCAGAGTGGAGATCCCACAATCTAGGTTCAAAGGGAAAACTGAGTCATGAAACTGCAACTTGGTGCTTCGCACTGTGGGGAGACCTCCCCAAACCATTACTAGGACAAAATTAAACAGTGCTAGTTGTAAGTGAAGGATAAGTTAAACTTGTAACGGTTCTTATATATTTGATAACATAAGATAGAGTAATGCAGAATACTCTCGACAAGAGACCACCTATATGAATAACATGGGTAAGGCCGCCCTACGAGAATTTTTTAAAGGCGAAATTCTCCGACGGTTATTCATGAAATACCAGGAGTCGTACATGGCTGTAAATGGACACAACCGTGAGAACCAAATAATGTTTGGAAGTATACTATGTAATTTCTATTGTCCTGGTTTACACAAAAGCTGAATAGTTCAAGACATCACATTCGCTAGTTAGCAAGCAAACCCGATAGTTCTTACTACAGAAGGTTCAAGGCAGAAGCTACCTTTCTCGATGTAGTATTCTTCTACGTTTTTCTCTCGCTCTCTTAAGTGTTTAGCATTCTTTTGCATAATTTTTAAGGTGGTTAGCCAATTCCATTCATGTGGGGATTGTTGGAAAAACAAGATTTTACCCAAGTGTTGACCATGTTTACGATGTTAGTCGGTGACTCAATTTAATGAAATGATTCGAATATTAATACGTTTATTCAAGTTGTAAAGATTAACGTAATATATTCACTTGGTTTAAATCATTTGAAATTGAATGAGAAATTGAGTCATTTAATTTGGAGAAATTAAAAGAAAATAAAAATAACAATGTATGTTATTTTATTTCTTTTTGTTATAAAGCAAAGCAAAGAAAGAAATAGGAAAAAAAAGAAAAAAAACAAGGGCCTGGTGGGGATTGAACGTGGAACATTGGCCTTGTTGGGCTTTTGGGCGTTAGGTTCATACCATCTGGAGCAGCCCAAAGTTTTTTCTTTATTAAGTAAACGTTGCATGTTATATTAATACAACGTAACTCCAAAATGAAACATCACAACCTTTGGCAAGCCACCTTTTCATTTTCTATCAAATGGTTAGCCAACTAAACCACTTTCTTTATTCATTTTTCAAAGCATTAAAATTATAAGAGAGAGATTGAAAGAAGCAGCATTATTAAGTTCGTTGAAATTCTTAAGAATTCGTGTGTCAGTTTCTTTTGAATAGTTTTTTCGTTGTATCCTGGAGGTTTAAACAAGCAAACGTAAGACACTCTGTACGTGGCCTAAATACCTTAAAGACATCGGTTCCAATCCGAGCCTCGACAAGTAAAGTTATTTATTTATTTACTTTTATTTTATTTTTGCATTAGTTTCTATATTGTTTTACTAGTTTGTACAAGTAAAACACAACAATAACTTTTGTCAGTTGAAGGTAAAGGGATTCTAATTAAAGCGATTCGCAATCTATCCCATCCTATACAATGTCTAGTTTCAAGTTTTCTACAAAATTATGCAAACAATTAACTAGTATAAATAATTTTTGGTAGGGTTCTAGAACCAAGAACAAGAATCACTGGATCATGTGGGAATAATTAGTTGTTTGGAAAGCCATAAGGGGTTTGGGTTCTAGAGATTTTGAGAAAGTGAATACAAAACTTTTGGCAGCCCATAGTTGACGTATTTGGCATAATCGATTGTTGCTCTAACTCTCAAAGGAATATAACACCTGAAGACCTCGGATGCAGAAGCACAATTACGGCATTCCAGGTCATGCTCATGGGCCGTGGGTACAACCCCTTGACCCTATGCCGTGGGTACAACCCCTTGACCCCTATGCCATGGGTATAACCCATTGACCAAGCTGAACCATCCTTATAAACTCCATCATAGCTATTTTTCACGTGGATACCTTTCAATAGACTTATTAGGAGCAACGACATATAGCTATTTTTCGAGCTAGGTCTGTACACATGTACCTGTTACTCGAGATGGGTCCGTACCCATATGGACTTTTACATAGACAACCAATTCAAGGACTTAACAAAATTTAATACACGAATAAGTAAAAAATGTAAAAACGACACGCTGAAAACGAGTGTGGGCGTAAATGGGACCCACTGAAACCCCGTAGGGCGCGTACCCATAACAAACCTGAAACCCAATACAAAAGTAAAAATAAATAAAACAATTTAAATTAAATAGAAAGGGTCTATAGGTAAATTAGGCAAAGCAGAATTAAAACTAATGACTTTGTAAGAATACATACGTACATGGGCCTTATAAAATAACATTTGAGTCATTTAGTCTCGTATTTGTAATTTTCTCTTGTTAGTTTTATAGGCTAGATATATATATCCTCACTTTTTCTCATTTTTATATATATTTTTATAGAAAAGTTATAAGGATAAAATTTATTTAATATTCGATGATCTAATATTTATATCAACTATTAATTATAATACATGTTATTAGATTAAGCAATAATTATTTAATTGGTCTTTTGTAAGTTTAAAATATAAAAAGTGTTATGATATAATTGGTATTGAACCATCCAATATAAGATGAATTTATCTTTCTAAGGTTTTAAATATCAATCAAATTAATATTCTCTCTTAATATAGGGTTGTAGACGAACCGAGTCGAGTCGAATACTACATGTGCAAGCTTGTTTGATAAGATTTACGAATCGAGTCGAGCCGAGCTTAAATTTTAACGCGTCGAGCGAAAAAATTTAAAACTTGTTTAATAACATATCGAAGGAATTTTTTCAATCCGAGCTCGAGATATTAACGAATAATTTGTTTTTTTATAGGTTTAATAATATATTTATCGATAACTAAAATATTAATTTACAAATCATAAATATTAACGAGTTAACGAACGAGTTTGAACAAACTTTTTTGTTCATTTATATAAACGAACGGATTTTTTTCTAAGCCGAGCTCGAGCTGCTTGCGAGCGGATTGGTTGGTTAACAACCCTAAGTATATAGCATTGTTCATAAATAAATAAACATTAATATTTTATAGAATAATGTTCCTAATCTCATTAATTTTTTTATTTTTTGTCTTTATGGAAACAAATTCTTTGATAAGTCACTTTACTTACAAGTGAAGTCATTATCGAGCTAACAATTCTATGTTGTTTTGGTTAAATGGATTGCAAAGTGGAACGTTCTAACAATTTTATTTTTCTAATAAGATTTGTTTTCTTATTAAAGATATTTCAACTTATTATTTTTATAGGGTAAAATATGACTTTAAAGCCCTATTATATCGCAAAAGTTGTGTAATACTTTGTGGAAAGAAACTAAAATCCTCATTAATGGAGAGATAAAACAAAAATTTGATGCATTCTTATCATTAATATTCATTACAAAATCTATTTTTTTTATTACATCGGAGACCCAACAGGTCATGTTACACACAAAAGAAACGCGCTAGTCTATTACATCATTAATTAAGTTAGGATTGTATAATGCCCTTGGCGTTTTATATCCCATGCGATCCTTGGTGATAAGCGTCCATATGCCATCCGGGGGGTCTTCTAGTAACTCAAAGTCGTCCCTGCTCCTCCAACTCGACTTTGCCAACCAATCGGCACAAGTGTTTGCCTCTCTATAAATACTCCTTAAGGTAAACCCCTTATTTCTATCGAGTATAATCCGGATAAGTCTAATCCATTGTGCTCCAGGTCCTCTTCTATCTCTTGCACTCTTTATTAAATCAATTGCTTCCCTCGAATCTACCTCCACAACCACCTCATGAATGCCCAACCTTTCAAGTAACTTTAATCCCTCACAAAGTGCTATAATTTCCACAATAACCGGAGAATCATTATAGGCTTTCATGCGGAAACCACTCACCCATTCTCCATTACCATCCCGCACAATTCCACCTCTGCCTCCTATTTTTCTCCAATTACTATAACTACCACCCGTGTTTAATTTAACACCCCGGGTGGGCTTGGACCATCCAACCATTGATATTGGAGAATTTCTCGTAACGCGCAAACCCGGTACTTGTTTACATACTCGAGTGATCATGATATCTATATGCTTAGATTTTTTGATAATTACTGATGCGTTGGGAAAACTTTCCCCGTTGAACACCACTTGGTTCCGTTGCTTCCAAATCGTGTCGATAAGAGCTTCGAAAAATACATTCCAATTTACACCGCAATATAACATTTTACTAGAAACATTTGGAGTCCACCAAATTCGATCCGCGGTGCTTTTAACGCTGCTGTCCACCTGGTTGTTATCCTCGGTTTCCAGGTCCTCCAGGAGCTCGGTTTCTTGATTTTGCTGATGCCGCTGGTGGTCCCGTTCCTCCCTCATCGCGTCAGGTTCTCTGGCCACGCTCTCCATGGCTGATCCGAGCCTGAGCTGATCATTACTTCGTGCTGCTGTTCTCAGCTCGGCAAAAGAGCTGGTCATACCCTCCAGGGACCTGCAGTGCAATATAGACAGATTAGTAGACAACAGCCTCCCCCCATCCCCCAAGTCCCTGTCCAGTGCAGGGCTCAAAATAAATCTAGGGACCGAGCCAATAGGATTTTTAGCTACTCCAAAGGCCTGTACATCAACTGCCCTCCCACCCAAACCCAAGCTAAGAACTTTGTTCTTAATATTAACCCAAATTTGTCTAACAAGGACACAGTCACGAAATAGGTGTAAAGCACTTTTCACCTCCAAGTTACATAATGGACAAAGAGAAGAAATATCCATACCTCTTTGTACAAGGTTGCCGCGTGTTGCAATCCTTTCTCGCACCGCTCGCCATATGAATACACGGATTCTTTGGATCAATTTTAAGCTCCAAATCTTCTTCCAAATGGGTTCCCTTCCAGACTCGATCGGAAATTTTCGCCCCTTCACTGATTTAACGGAGAACACCCCATTTGCTTCGTGCAACCAAGACACCATATCTCTAGATTCTTCTTCCCCTCCTAACCTAGCGTCCGCAATTTCGAGGAGCTTGGTTGGTGACAGTAGATTATGGAAACTCGTCCAATCCCATGACCCATCCGGTCGTATATAATCGCTTACTCTCTTAGCCAAATCGCTAGCTTCAAAAACCCCAGTGACGTGATCTATAATGGGCGAGTCCCCCACCCACAAATCACACCAAAATGAAACATCTCTTCCATTATGCACTACCCATCGCGATCCTCCTCTTACTACATCAAGCCCTTCCGTGATTGCTCGGCACATCCTCGAATCAGTTTGTTTAATTAGATATTGCATAGGCGGCCCTTTAAAATATTTCTCCCTCATTACAATAGGCCACAAGGTACAAGTATCATGAATTACCTTCCATCCGAGCTTACCCAAGAGTGCTCTATTCATCTCATCCGCATACTTGAACCCCAAACCACCACTTTCCTTGGGACTACATATATCTTTCCAAGCAACCCAATTAATGTTCTTATTATCCTCCGAAGAACCCCAAATAAACTCTCTTCTAATTTTATCGATCTCCTCACAAACATAATTCGGTAACTTTTCCACTTGCATGATGTATATTGGAGAAGCACTAAGAACGGCTTGAGCTAATGTGATACGACCCGCTAAAGATAAAGTATTACCCTTCTATTTCGCTAATTTACCACGTAGCTCATTTATAACCTCCCAAAAGAAACCTCTTGGACGCCGACCCGAAAAAATATGGACACCTAGATACTTACCAATCCTATCGCATCTTTGGAAACCACTACGCAATGCTATTTCTCCAGCCACTCCCTCCTCTACATTCTTCGAGAAATAAATGATCGATTTATCCTTACTAATTGTTTGCCCCGCATCTCTACAAAAGATATTCAGAGATTCCTGTAACAATAAAAAATTATTAACAGAAGCCTCTGCAAATAAAATCAAATCATCAGCGAAAAATATATGCGAGATAGGAGACCCCCCTGGGCTAAGGTATATCGGTTTCCATGAGCCATCTCGTACGAGTCCCTGAATGAGTAATGACAAGCGCTCCATGCATATGACAAATAAATAGGGCGAAATCGGATCCCCTTGGCGAATTCCCCTCTTAGGTGTAACGATGAACCTCTCCACAAAATACTCAACTCGTTATCCTCCATCCCCGAAATAACCACCAAACCCCACATAGGAGGTAAGCCTAGGATCTCCAATGATTCCTTAATAAAGCTCCACCTAACCTTATCATACGCTTTAGCTAAATCTACTTTAATTTCCATGTATTGCTTCTTCCCTTTGGCATGTCTCATAACGAAATCCACTTCATTAACCAACACGATATTATCAATGTTCGATCTATTGGGTAGAAAGCTGCTCTGATAGGGACCAATATTTTTTGCCAAGAGGGAGCGCATTCGATTCACCAAAACTTTCATACAAATCTTGTAGCAAACATTAATCAAGCTTATTGGTCTAAACTGCGTAATGAACTCTGGATTTTCGGATTTCGGAATAAGCTGGATGAGAGTCCCCAATACTTCTTTCGGAAATCTACCATTCCTTAGCGCTCCCCTAATCATGTCGCAAACTGATGAACCCACTATATCCCAACACCGCTGATAGAAACCCGCTGTTAAACCATCCGGTCGAGGAGCTTTATGTGGCGCCATTTGAAAGACTGCTACACGTATTTCCTCATCGATAACCTCACTACCCAACAACTCAATGTCGCCTACTTCGAATTTTTTCGGATGGGGAAGTTGAGAAGCCGTAATGGTCCCCTCTTCTTGCGAAAACAAACCCTCAAAAAATACTCTAACACACCTCTTCTCCACGTCTCTATCCTCAATCCATTCATGATTAGATCCCTTAATCTTAAAATCTTCCAATTTCTTCTTTTTAACTTGTGCTACACAATGGTAGTATCGTGTGTTGCGTTCTCCAGAATTAACCCATTCGGTATGCGCTCTTTGGAACTAAAACAATTCCTCCTGCTCTAGCAAACTTTCAAACTCTCCTAATAACCTTGACTCTAATCTGATAAGCGATGAATTATATGAATTCTGGACTGCTTTTTGTATTCCCGCTATTCTTGCTAGTAATCTCCTCTTCTTTCGAAAAATATCCCCAAAGAATTCGAATTTCCAAATCTCTAATTCCCGCCTCATGATTTCAATATTCTCGATAAGTGTTCGCCCATCCACCTTCCACTTTTTCTCGACTAAATCTCGGAATCCCTCATGATATAACCATGCCGTCTCGCAACTGAATCTCTTCTTCTTGGTAACTTTAACCACCGATGTATTTAAAGTAACCAAAATGGGAGCATGATCCGAATGTACCCTAAGGAGGTAAGAGACCATAGACACTTCGAAAGCCTAAAACCATCTTCTATTACCATAGGCTCTATCCAGCCGCTTAAGGATTCTCATACCCGATTTCCACGAATCACTCCATGTGAACCTCGGACCCACGAAACCCATATCCTCTAAACCACATTGATCCCTCCATCTCTCAAATCTTACCATACTTCGATTCACCCCTGTTATTCCTCCAACTTGGTCTTCTGGTACCCCTATCTGATTAAAATCCCCTAGAACTAACCACGGTTCCGATATGTGAGTCGAAGCTTCTTCCAAAGATTCCCAAAGAGAGTCTCGAATCCAGCTTTTCGGACTCGCGTATACTGCACATAGCAACCAAGTAATACATGAGACACCAGAAATTCTTAAGTTAATTACCTGCTTACTAGCCGATAAAATTTGGACCGATATTTCCGTATGATTCCAAAGAACCCAAATGCCGCCTACAAAACCCGTCGCATCCACTCTAATGGATTTCTCCATGCGGAGGAATTTGATTATATTGGTGGCCTCCACCCCTGAAGCTTTGGTTTCCACAACAATTGCAATAATCGGCTTGTGTCTATCAGTTAAATCCCTGAAAGATCGCCTAAACTCATCACTGTTAGCTCCTCTACAGTTCCAAAATAACACGTTAACTGGATGGTTGGCCGGGGGCCAACTTCCCCGAATATCATTATTGGGTGTAATATTCATAGATAATAAAATAAACAAAAGACAAAAGACAAAATAAAACAAAAACTAAAAGAAATCAGAAGTGCAAACCAGTAAGAAGTCTAAGACTTCGTGTGATCAGGCTCCTCTAGTTCCATTTTGGAAGGCCCCTCCGCTTCTTGTTCATGGCAAACCAGCTCGTGTACCTCTTTGTGTACCTGAGTCGCTGCAGAAAAACTATTCTCGGCCTGTACACCTCGCGGCCGAGCCTGGTCCAGGCGCTGATCAGGTGGTTCGAACTCCACAGCTAAGGGCTCGTTTGGATGGCAAAGGCGAGGTTCCCTCTCCTTTTCGCTAGGAACAGTAGTCTGTCCTCTGAACCCAGCTTCTACATGGACTGAGTTAGCCTGCACCTCCAGAGAGAAACCAGCTTCACAATTTCCGGAAATTGCATTTAGGTCCCTGTCCTCTATATTAACTATCCCTACCCTGTCTTGATCCATATCTTCGCCCAACCTAGTATCTTCATCACATACCTGTCCAACCAAAGCCCCAACTTCATCCATTTGTGTAATTTCATCCGCCCTACTGCTCGCACCAGGAGGTTCAACAGTTTCGGTTATACCTCTTCGCACAATGTTTTATTACTCTTTTTCTGACTCGATTTACCGTTACGATTTGGTACAAACTCATCAGACTCTCCATCAATCACCACTAAATTATTCTCATTAAAGAAACCCCCTCCAATCCATTTGACATAGCGTTTACCACTCCATGTTAAACCACACTTCCCCTTAGCTTCAGATCACTTTCTATAATTTTTCCCACAGTTGTCCCATCTCCTTCTCCATGTTTCCCACTTCCACTAGGTTTATCTTTGTCCATTGATGCTAACACCCCATATCTTGACCCATTTTACCGCTCTATGTTCAATCCACTCTTTTTCTTGTTTGGTGTCATGCCTGTTCTTTTAGTACCCCCAACAGTTCCTTTTTGGTTGGCTTTTTGGGCTTGGGCAGGTCCATTATTTCTCGGTCTACCTCTAGTACGATCAACCGTCATCCACTCTCCATACATTGGTACCGCGTTACGTAACTCTCTGTCCACTTCTCGGTGTGGTACACTTCTATTTTGATTCACCTCCACAGTCTCAGGTACCCCTTTTTGAATTCCGCACTCATCTTGGACATGACCGAATTTTCCACAGTTAAAACATATACGATGGAGGCCTTCGTACTCTACCTTTTGGAGATGATTTTGGATTCGAATAATCGGGACAAGAGGTTTATCTAACTCCACTTCCACCGCGATACGCGCGAAATTACCCCTTGCGCGCGTCCTTGTGAACGGGTCGATTCTTACCATTCTACCAATTAAGTTTCCTATCGCTGTTAGAATTTCCTCCGTATAATTCACTAACGGTAACCAAGGAAATCTAACCCAAACAGTGGTTCTAATAATCGGAGCATCCCGAGGCATGAATAACGGGTCCTACGGTCTCACTATTAAATATCTATCTAAAATCATCCATGGTCCCCCATTTAGAACTTTTTCATAATCCTCCGAATTACTAAAGCGTGCCATAAAGTATCCAAACCCTACTTCGACAAGGTCCATATGTGCTTTAGGCACCCAAATTTGATTTAATTTGTTCATAAGGTACCTGAAGCCAACATTGTATCCAAGTAAGCGAATAATTAGCGTTTTTTCCCATACCTTGCATCCCCGTCGTTTCTAAGCTGCCGTTCTTACTAGTTGTGGGTATGTATCGTCACTAAAAGGAATATCATCTTCAATTTCAAAGCCGGTTTGGGTGGAAGACATAACCATTGGGTCCTCAATATTGACGGGATTTTCCTCTTGAGCTACTTCCCTACCTGCTGCGTTCTTAAGAGTGTCAAGAAACGATCTAGCTCTACCACTACTCACCTCCTCAGCAAGTAGCATTTTAGTGGTCGGATTTGCAGTCTCTGAAGACACCTCCTCCGACAGTACAGTACCTGCAGGAAACCTCAAATCAGCAGATGGTAACTGAAGTATATCCATACCTGAATGTGGGACCCGTTGGCCCTCTGAATCAAGTGAAGTCCTGGCGCCGTGAATGGCAATTTCCGTCATCTTCTAAACTTCCGTTATTTCCCTTTCATTATCTGAGTCATTGAGAAAAGCCGGGTTCTCAATCACGTTTGTCATCACAGTCAGGGATTTCTCATTACTCACACCTAGAACTCCTATTTCTGGAAAATCTATCTTAGCAGCTGTCGAGTTTTCCTCATTGGCTTTTCCATTAACATGGGTTAAATCTGGCGAGAGCTCCTCTCCATCCACATAATCAAGTGATCTCTTTGATTTTCGCTGATTAGTCTCCTCCGTACTTCCGGCAAGGATGAGAGCACGGGAAGGAGCATTCGAATTTTCACTTTCACCAAAAACTTTAAGCCTTTTGGAGGATAGCCTCTTTACAGAATTAGCTTTGTCTTTTGGAATATTGTTTCTGGTTGTAGGAGTGGCCGGGAGGGAAGAGGAGGATTGAGGGCCAATAATTTTCCTGCATGTCTGGTTCTCGGTGGCGGTGTCAGGAGGTTGGGGGGGTTGCGGAGGCGGCTGCCGCCCCTTGCTGGCCATCAAGGAGCCGTTACAGGGGCCAAGAAGGAAAGAAAATAAAAGAAAGGCAAGAAATCTGATCGAAAAGGAAAGAAAACTTGGTCAAAGGCTACACAAAAGAGGTTGCGCCACCTACGATTCTAGAGAGAACATTCGTTCAATTGCAAACAATCCTAAAGTTAACATTCGTTACAAAATCTATGTCGCCAACATACTTTATAGATTTTTTCCCTTACATCTGAGGCGTAAAAGACGGTGTTACAATGTAACTACATAAAAACTAAGAATCTATTACAAGTCTCGGACTTGCACAACCACTCTGATCTCTCGTTATAGCGCTTTATAAAAAGCCGGGAGGATCTTCATAAGTATATGGTCTATTCCTTGATTTTGCACCTCTTTTTGCCTGTAAATCAGCACATTTATTAGCTTCTCGATAGATAACACTCACCTCAAAACCTGGATGGTTTGTTAACATCTCCACACATTCTTTCCCAATATTACAAGCCCAATTCGTGGAGCTACCACCGCCCTTCACTAGCGCCTGAAGCTCCCTATAATCAGTCTCGATAATTAAATCATTAATGTCCCGATCTATCACCCATTTCAGGCCATAATGTAAGGCTAGAATTTCGGACCTAAAGGTGGATTCCAATGAACAAGCTCCCAAGAAACACGCAATAAAACTTCCTTCCATATCTCGAATAATTCCTCCTATTCCGGCTTTGTTATCCTTAAGATCATAACTTCCATCGATGTTTAGCTTTGGTTTCCCTTCTGGCTTTATCCATTTAACTAGTGTATTTCGAGTCGATTTAATGATTCATCATATTCCTTGCCCCATGCTAGTGCAAAATCACTCGCCTTTTTAAGCGTGTCTCGAATTAGTCCTCCTGTTCGCACATTATTCGAGGAGCTAAATAGAGCCTCATTTCTTGTGGCCCAGATTACTTCCAAGGCTGCTGCAAAAACTAAGGGCCATTCCAGCCCTCCATAAATATTTTTTCTCGAAAATGGAGTTGTAGCCAAGATTTAATTGCAGTGGACTAGTTAGTGCCTTGAAGTTGATGCGCCGTCAGTGTTTGAAGCAGACCAAGAGACAAAGTTTTCATGTGCCTTAAGAGAGAGTATTTGGTACAATAAATATATGTCACATCAATAAAGTATAGGTATATCTTTTCATAATGTTTGTCACATCATAGGTATATCTTTTCATAAAATCAATCACATCATAGTATCTTTTCATAAAAATTGAAGTAATAAAAAAACTTTTAATGTACCGAAGAATTTTCCCTTAATTAGCTCGGTAGAAAAAATTGGACTTTGACTCTCTCGATCAGGTAGCAGCCCTGGGATCCATTTTCTGACGCTGCAGTAGAAAGTAAAGGTTTGGTACTATAGCTTCATTCATTTATCACATTAGAAAAAGTGCTCCTGTTCAATACATTATTTTCATTTAAACCCGATTCTTTCCAAAGAGCTTAGCCACCTTGCATTTCACAAAAATATGGTGTACAGTCTCTGATCTTGCACCACATATATTGCACTCCTCACAATCTATCACATTCCGTCTAAAAAGATTAGACGCGGTAGCAATCCGATTATGCGCAATTCTCCAAAAGTAAAACCCGCAATTTATGTGAGCACTTTAACTTCCATATATAATCCCATTTAAACGTAGGGTCAGGTACAATCTTATCTATACACTCGAAGGCCGATTTCACTAAAAAATGCCTGAAGGTTCGTGCCTCCATCTATATCTTTGTTCATTTACCACATTACTCTCCACTACCCCTTCTTTAAGTAATTCTACCGCAGATAGAATCGCCTTACATACATTAGAATCACCGGGTTTACTTTCTCTTTGGAGTAATCCCTCTTTAAGATACTTATTTTTAAAAAGGTCCACCCATGCAACTCTTTGATTACAAAGTAGTTTCCATCCAAGTTTTGCTAACAAAGCTACATTATATTTTAGCACTCCAAAATCCCAAGCCCCCCACTCATTTAGGCTTACACGCCTGGTCCTACGCAAGCCAGTGAATTTCTCTACTTTTCTCCGAAAACCCCCAAATGAAATCTCTAACAATTCGGTCAATCCCATCACACACATATAATGGTAACTTCATAACTTGCATTTGATATGTAGGAATTGCGCATAGAACCAACTGTGCGAGCGTGACTCGCCCAGCTAATGACAATGTCTTCGATTTCCAACTCGTTAACTTTCCCTTCATCCTTTCCATAAATTTCTTATAAAAGCCTTTAGGTAACTGCCCCGATTGGATAAGCGTACCCAAATAGGTTCCAAAATATTCGCTGAGACAGAAACCACTTACTCCTGCCAACTCGATTTGTTGTTCCATAGGCACATTTCTCGAGAAATAAATGAGAGATTTTTCTGCGCTAATTGTCTGTCCGTCTTCGTTACAAAATACATCCAGCGTCTCTTGAATGAGGTTCGCCTGAGAAATAGAGGCTTCCCTGAACAATATTAAATCATCAGCAAAAAATAAATGTGATAACTTCAGACCTTGCCTACCCATACTGATCGAATTTCAACACCCATTCTCACTTAATTCCTGAATTAATAACGATAACCGCTCCATACACATAAAAAAATATATGGTGATAATGGGTCACCCTGGCGAATCCCTCGAGATGGTTTGAATGCAGGTAAGGGTTCACCATTCCACAATACTTGCATTTCATTTTCGGCCTTACTTGTCATTATTATTGAAACCCAACTCGGAGGAAAACCAAAGTGTCTGATCGTATCCTCAATGAATTCCCAACGAATTTTATCATAAGCTTTCGCAAGATCAATTTTTACCGCCATTATTCCTTGCTTTCCTTTGAGTTGACGCATTCTATGATCCACCTCTCGAACAAGAATAATATTATCAGCAGTGGACCTTCCAAGCGAAAAACTACTTTGGCAGGGACCAATTATATCAGAAAGCAAGGGTCTCAGCCTATTTACCATAGCCTTCGTAACAAATTTACACAGTGAGTTAATTAGACTAATAGGACGAAATAAACTTACCCTTTCCAGATCCGCAACTTTCGGAATGAGATGTATAAGCGTCCCGTTAAGCTTAGGTGGGAGACTACCCTTATCTAACACATCTTTGAACATCGACACGATTGATGGACCCACTGTTCTCCATCACTTTTGATATAAGGCGGCTGACATTCCATCTGGTCCCGGGGCTTTCGTCGGATTCGATTGAAAGACTGCTTCTTTAATTTCTTCTTCTGAAAACGGATTATTAAGAGCATTCGCCGCCTCCTCCCCTATAAATCTGTCATATTTATAAGACAACGAAAAATATATAATTAATGTGTGAACTTTGTATTCACTCCTTCAAAAATATTTAATAGCTCTAAAAAATCAATATATAAAATTTAGTTTATCCTAAAATTAGATCTGATTAGAGTCACTTCTACATGTATAACTTTTACATGTGTAGTTTCTACATTATTGATAAACCTAATTGTCTATTAAGCATATTATACCTCAAACTTATATCAAAAGTTATGACGGTAACAAAATCGTAACAAATCACGTAAATAGATTTATGTAATACTAATAGTGTATCAACTAGAAACCCTAAGTCGTCAAATATGCATAAAGAATTAGTCCACGTTCCTAAAAAACCTTAACTATTGATCATTTGTTATATCCCATCAACAATATTAGGAAACCATTTACTTCTAATTTTCCACATAACTCATGATTTACAAGTATGATCATTCTAATTCATAACATTATAAACATGATCATAACAACTCACCTAGATATCAATAATCTATCATTTATAATACAAATACATGTATATATAATGTTTTCTTTCTCAAAATTTCTCTTTGAACATGTAAGTATATTACATTTAAAGACTCTTGAATCATTTAACCAAAACTATCCTTTTTTTTTGTTCAAATTACCAAAACTATCCTTTAAATACATATCAAAGAAAACATTTTGTTCACTCCTCATACATTTGTATCCATAAGCTAATCTTTCTCATCGTCATCATGATTCACCATATCTCCTAGCACATATTCCAAAGCCCATATAAATTTAAATTTCTTCTCCACTCGTGCCCTATCTATCTTGGTCCACGTCTTCTAGTTGGTCCCACAATTTAAAATCATCCCTTAACTTACAATCACATAATGCACCCCACAAATTATATCATTATTACTTCACTATATTTAAACGGCCCCGATTACTCTATCCACATTCAATCAACGGACAAAAAGCCCAAGAACAAAAACAAGGGCAAAATAGTAAAAACGAGAAGATAATCACTTATGGATTGGGAATTATTAAATTAATGATCCTTATTTTTTTCTTCAAAGTCAGACTCAAAAATAGACGAAAAAAAAAAACAGAGTAAATGGGAAGGGCATTTGTGTATGTAATCTTAGGAGGTGGAGTAGCTGCTGGTTATGCTGCTCATGAATTTGTTAAAAGAGGTGTTTCTCATGGTGAACTTTGTATCATCGGTGAAGAACATGTATGTAATTTTTTCTTATTTTGAAGTTAATTTAATTTTTTTTGTGTAATTAACTATGAATTTAATCGGTTCGACTAAAATAATTTATTTGATGTAGAGCATGATTTATTTATTTAATTTTTTTTCTTGACTTGTTAATGAGATTACTCTTCTGGTGTTTGAAGCTGTTTTCAACTATTTTTATGGAGAATTAACTATGAATTTTAATGGTTTGGACTAAAAATTATTATTCAGTGTATGAATTAACATGGAAATATTATTGAAACGAGCATTTGTAGTAGAAATTTAAGATAATCATGAAGTGAAATATGATTGATTTTTAAAAAAAAAAATTTATTGGAAAAAAGATTAATTCGTTGTTATAGTAGTGAGCTTAATTTTTCAAAGTACCTTAAGCAGGGTAATTGCACTATAGGTCCTTATATTATGCAAAATTTTAAATTAAATGCAGTATAGGTCTATATATTATGCAAATAGATTACACTATAATTGAATCATAAAACGGTATCATAAACGTGACAAGTTAATTGCACCATTAGTCCCTATGTTTATGCAAAATAGTTAAATATTTTCTTCGTTTTTGCAGTTTGCCCCTTATGAAAGACCTGCGTTGAGCAAAGGTTTTCTACTTCCGGAAGGTACTTTTTCGAAGTTAATATAATTATAGCCCCTTATTTTGTAAACAAATTGAGTTGGAGGGTTTAGTGAAAGTATTGGAAACTTGAGGGGTCATTGTGTAAAATATGACTGATAAATTCTTTCAATGTAGATCCTGCAAGGCTCCCTTCATTTCATTGTTGTGTTGGTTCAAATGAGGAAAGGTTAACTCTAAAATGGTACAAAGATCATGGTAAATTTCACTAATTTTCGCAACTTTATAATTTGTGTAAATTAATTATTTGGTCCTTTATCTTTGACCTTTTTGACAATATAGTCCCTAATCTTGTAAACGAAGCATTTTAGTCCCTTTATCTTCAATTCTGTGACAACGTAAATGACTAAAATAACCTTAACAATGTTATGCCAAAAGGACACTTATAAGTTATAACACAATGGAAATATGAAAGAATGTCAAGATAAAGACCAACTTTGTCGTAGAATTGAAAAATAAGGGAGTAAAATGTTAGTTTTATAAGATAAAGGACTAAATTGAAAAAATCTTGTTGTTTAGGTGTTGAATTGATTCTTGGGACATAAATATTAAGTTGGTTAAATAACCTATTTAGTCCTTTATCTTTCGAATTTGAGTCATTAATGTGATAAATGACTAAAATACCCTTATAATGTTGGTTGTTTAGGGGTTGAATTGATACTTGGAACAAGAGTAAAATCAGTTGATGTGAAGAGAAAGACTTTATTAACAGCAACTGGAGAAACTATAAGTTACAGGATTCTTATTGTTGCAACAGGTGCTCGGGTATTGAAGCTTATCTTGTAACTTAATTGCATTATAGGTCCCTAAAGTATTTACTAATATTGATTAATATATAAAATATAGGCATTGAAACTTGAAGAATTTGGAGTAGAAGGATCAGAAGCTGAAAATGTGTGTTATTTAAGAGATATAAATGATGCAACAAGAGTTTCAAATGTAATGAAATTGTGTAAAAATGGAAAAGCAATAGTAATTGGTGGTGGATATATTGGAATGGAATGTGCTGCTTCTTTGGTTATTAATAAAGTTCATGTTACCATGGTTTTTCCTGAAGCTCATTGTAGTAAGTGTTATCTTCTTTTTCTTTTGATATTTGGAAAATGACAATTTTACCCCTAGAAAATTAGGGACTTTGTAGTGTGTTTTTTGGAATATATAGGGACTTATAGACTTATAGTGCAGTTTTTGGAAAATATAGGGAGCTATAATGCATTTTTTGGAAAATATAGGGACCTATAGTACAATTTTTGGAAAATACAAGGACTTATGGTCAATTTTTTCATACTATAAGAGCCTATAATTTTTTCCAAAAATGCCAATTTTACCCCTGAAAAGTTAGGGATCTGTAGTGTGTTTTTTGGAAAATATAGGGACTTATAGTGCAGTTTTTGGAAACTATAGGACCTATTAGTGCAAATTTTTGGAAATGTAGGGATCTATAGTTCAAATTTTGGAAAATCAGGGACCTATAATGCAGTTTTTGGATACTATAAGGACCTATTAGTACAATTTTTGCATAATGTAAGGACTTATGGTCAATTTTTTCCTACTATAAGAGCCTATAATTAATTTTTGCATAATTTAGGGAGTTAGGGAGTTATGGTTTAATTAACTCAAAAAGAATATTTGTGAGTCTGGCTAAAAAATCAGGGACCTATATAGTGCAATTTTCGGAAAATATAGGGACCTATAATTCAATCTTATGGAGAATATAAGGACGTATAATTCAATTTTATGGAGAATATAGGGACGTATAATTCAATTTTATGGAGAATATAGGGACCTATAGTTCAATTTTATGGAGAATATAGGGACCTATATATTCAAATTTTGGAAAATATAGGGACCTGTAGTGAAATTAACTCAATAGCAGCCCTGGAGCTAGTAAGAGCCCCCTTAATTTTTGAAAAAATGCTGATCTTACCCCTAAAAAATAGCTTTAAAAATTTCACTTGGCCACCTCAAACTTCTCAAGGACTTTAAAACTCAGATTTCGTTTTTTCTTTCTGATTAAGATTAACTCTAGTTTGTTGAATATGATTTATTTTACATAATATAGGGACCTATAATGCAATTAATTAAAAATATAACTTGTTTTGAATAATATAGCAACCTATAATGCATTTTTCAAAATTTTGGGACATATAGTGCAATTAATTATAAAATATAACACTTTTTGCATAATATAGGGACCCACAGTGCAATTAACCCCCTGTCTATATATCCCAACTTATAATTGCCTTTTATTTTTTATTTTCCAGTGGCTCGACTATTTACACCAAAAATAGCAGCTTATTATGAAGAGTATTACGAGTCTAAAGGAGTCAAATTTCTCAAAGGAACAGCTTTAACATCTTGCGATATCAACTCCGATGGAAAGGTATAATATTTATTTCACACACTTTGACATTTTAGTCCCTTATCTTTACACACATTGACACTTTAGTCCCTCAAGGTTACCGGAGTTAATCTAAAAGACGGTAATAAACTAGACGCGGATATGGTAGTAGTGGGTATAGGAATCCGTGCCAACACAAGCTTATTTGAAGGTCAATTAACTTTAGAAAAGGGCGGAATAAAAGTCAACGGAAAAATGCAATCAAGTAACAACACGGTTTATGCTATAGGTGACGTGGCGACTTTTCCTGTTAAAATATTTGGTGATAATAGACGACTCGAACATGTGGACTCGGCCCGAAAATCGGCCCGTCATGCCGTTTCGGCGATCATGGACCCAGAGAAAACGGGGGATTATGAGTATTTACCGTTTTTTTACTCGAGGGTTTTTGGTTTATCGTGGCAATTTTATGGGGATAATGTAGGGGATGTTGTTTATTTCGGGGATTTTAATGGGAGTAGGTTTGGTGGGTATTGGGTTAATAAAGGTTTTTTGGTTGGGAGTTTTCTTGAAGGTGGTACGAAAGAGGAATATGAGGCTATAGCGAATGTAACTAGGGTTAAGCCGAGGATTGAAGATTTTAATGAGCTTGAGAAGGCGGGGTTAGAGTTTGCGTTGGCTCACGAGGCGGCACCACCGGCGTTGCCGGTGGTGCCGCCTCGTGAGGTGGCGGTTGTGGTTGAGAAACCGTTGTATGGATGGCATGCGACGGCGGGAGTTGTTGTTGCGGTATCGATAGCGGGGTTTGCGTATTGGTATGGGAGGAAAAGGAGAAGGTGGTGAGGATTAATATGGGTTTTTGATGTGTTGAATATTGAAAAATGTTTTCCCACTTTATGTGTTGTGTATTATTTTTATAGTGATGATATATTTTTACATTATATCATGGTGATGTAATATAAAAGGACCTACACGTATTGTTATGGAAATGTATTGTTAATTTTTAACGTGTATAGATCATTTATACATTTTATTAATCCTTTTTTTTTTTAGTCGGATTTATTAATACGTTTGAGCATGTGTAGATCTAGGTTTATTGCTTACAAGGGTTTAAAATCATTAAAAAAAATTATACTCTTGAAGACTGTACTTTTTGTCTAATGATTTCGTTAAACTAGAAACGCATAATACACACGATGTTAGCCATTTTGTCCGGATCTAGAGATCGAGACAGCACGACAGTGATTTTCTTGTCCATCGGGAAGTTAGGGCGGTGGTTTTGTGGTGAAGAGAGAGAAAAGAGTGATTGGGGTTGATTTATTGTGCATGTGAGTTGCTTGTGAAGAAGGTGAGTGGCTGGATTGGTGGTGGAGAATGGTACTGGGCGGCAATGGTTTTCTTGTGCAAACAGTGGATGTGAGAAGGAGAGAGAAGAAAGAGAAAGAGAGAGGGAGAGAGAGATGGATTTTGGTGTGATCCGTAATCTTTTTGTTTTGAGTAATTGGGTCCCATTGTAATAAAAAGAAATAGAAATGAGCTTTTTAGGCTTTTTGGTTTCTTTAGTTAGAATGTAAATAAGTAGTTATAAAATAAGACTTTTAATATAAAATGATAAATTGTTGGGACCTATATTTATAATTGCCCCAACTAACAAAACAATCATATGTGTATACAAGATTAATGTATATTCAACTCACATTAAAAAAAAGGGTTAAGACCTAATAGGCACTTGCCATCTTACAACTTTGTTCATAATAGACACTGTCTTTTTCAAAAACAACGAGTAATGGGAAACTTTCCATTACTCAAAGTTTGAGTAATGGGTAGTTTTCTGTTACTCAAAGTTTGAGTAATTGGAAACTTTCCATAACTCAATCGACTCTTTTTATAAGAAAGAAAAAGAAAAAAGAAAATATATATGGTCTTTTATCGGCAAAAGAATAATAGTTAGGAACTTAGGATGAAAGAAAATTAATTTTAACTTAAGGACTTCTTGGGCAATAATCCTTGAAAAACAAAAAATATTGATGGAATTTATAGTCCATGGTGCCAGGCTTCGAAAATTGGTAAATGGATAACACACAAAAACAGATTTTCCAAATTCCACAACACGCGCGCATTCGTGATTTTTTTTAATTATAAATCATAATCAAATACAAAAAAATTAGAAAAATTTAAAATTGTATTTTTTGACGGGACAAGTTCATATCTACATCAAAGAATTTATTTGGTTTTTTTTTTTAAATTTTATTTTTTAATTTCGATATTCAGATTTATATATATATATATATATGTGTGTGTGTGTGTGTGTGTGTGTGTGTTACTGTAACACACAAAATTATAAAATCAATCTAAAGCATTCTCTTCTTTAACAAAATCGTTTTTTCTCTTTATTAGTCATATACAATATTTTTATTCGTTTGTAACTATCTTGATGTATTAAATTTTTGTCTAACCTTTTTTTGTTATTTTGTGTGTTGTTTTATTACACAAAACAGTCATTTGTGTATTACAGTATCACACAAAAGAACCATACCTAACGCTAAACTCTAAAATTGTGTGTATATGATACCATAGATCACATCGAAAGGGATGTAAGATAAACACAAGTCTGTAAGTCAATTTGTGTGATGCTGCAAGTCGCAAGAAATAATTTATGTGATGCAGAAACGCGTAATAATCAAAATTATGTGTTGATGCAACACATAGTTATGAAGGTGGTGTGTTAAGACACTAATGTTTAACTGAGAATGAGCTTGACGGGAAGAGAAAAGGTAAATTTGTGTGTTGTTGTAATACATAAATAATACACACAATATAACAAAGATTGTTTGACAAAAAGATAATATATCAATATATTAAAAATCAGTAAAAATAGGATATATGCGATTAATAAAGAGAAAAAAATAATTTTGTTAAAGAAGACAATGTTTTAGATTGATTATATGATTTTGTGTGTTACATGAACACATAAATATATTTTTATTTACTACAGGAACACATAAAACGGAATATCAAAATAAAAAAATAAAAAGAAAACCAAAAAAATAAAAAAAGGACAAAAATATTTATAGACGTAAATATTAATTTGATTCGTCCAAAAATGCAATTCTTTCATTTTTTTTTTATTTTTTAAGAATTAGTTATGCATATTTTTAAAATAAATCACGGACATGTGCGTGTGATGGAATTAGTTGTTGGTGATTAGTTTAGTTGAGAATTAATTTCTTTAACTTGTGAGTAAGTAAGAAGTCAAGACCTTCTTCCTTTTTTTTTGGGAATGAAAAGTATAAATTTGTAATTAATTGGGAATTATCCAATATAGGGGTAAAAACGTAAGCTAAATATGTAAAAAATGATTAATTAAGAATTAAGTTATTAATTAGTGAGTAAGTGTGAAGTAATTTGCTTTTTTTTTTTTTGGAATGAAACTTATAGAATTGTAATTAATTGGGAATTGTCCTCATTAATAATAGGATTAATGATCAATAAATTATTCTCCACTATTCCGTAAAAGACATTGTGTTTTTAAAAAAAACAATGAGTGATGGGAAGCTTCCCAAAACTCAAAATTTGAGTTCTAGAAAACTTCCCATAACTCAAACGACTCTTTTTATGAGAAAAAAAAAAAAAAAAATGTATAGTGTCTTTTATGGGAAAAAAAAAATAATAGTTGTGGTGGGGTAAAATTAATTCTAACTTGAGTGATTATTTAGACATTAATCCTTACTAAATATTATATGAAAGTAATTAATTTTTTTTCTTTTAATCAATAAAATAGCTAATAATATTATTTATATTCTAAAGCCCCGTTGCTTATTATTGAAAAAGTCTTACTATATTTACTCCTTTGTGATTTTTTATTCTCATGTATTATAAAAAAATAAAATTTAACAAACTTTTCTATTATAATTGATTATTTTTTCTTTTTCCATAATCAAGTACTATTAATTTATTTTTAAAAGTTAAATTATAATCGATAGTATTTTCCACCTATTAATAATTACACTTACTGTAAAGTACATCTCCATCGTGAAACCACAATACTAGTGCTGGTCTTAACCTAGTGATAACCAATAACAACCTAATTATACGTACTAGAGGTGAGTATGGTTGTGTTCGTCTCAGTGGTTGACCAAAATCAGAACCGAACCAGATAATTTAGTTTTTTATAATTTAAAAATTCAATTAGACGATTCACATTTGGTTCCACATTCGCTTTTTGATTCGGGGTTGTTTCAGTTTATGGATAAGTTCAGATTTGGGTGCTGAACCCAATAACCTTTGTCAGTCAATCTTGATGTACATTGTCTAGTGACAACCAATATTCTAACGTAGTGAAAAAAATATATGAAAATATTTTTTTTAGAGATTTTTTTTTTAAAAAAAATAGACTTTTATCCCATTCCTCCCAAGCTTGAAATTTGCACCCATAAGCCTAAATTAGCTCCTAAGGCTCCCAGACTAGAAATTGCCTCTAAAAAAAATTTAGGCTTACCCTCGAACTTCGTTGATTTATTAAATTTTCGCTCCTCAAAAACCTATTTTGGATCCGCCCCTAAATATATTAGTAGAAAGATAAAAAAACATATCATAAACTAAATAAAATATCACATAATTTTATAACTATCTACTTTTTAAATTTTTTTCTACCTTAACTATCTATTCAACTACATAATTACTAATAGTTCAATAACCCAACCAATAAAAAAATTTAGCTGGAAATGTTTATTCTTACCATCGAATGCATTATCTATATAATATTTTCTTTTACCTAAAAATTTATAAGCTTTTCGAGTAAATTCTATTTTTAGGTCATTCATTACATTGCTTAAAAATATTTATAGCCCAAATGTTACAAAAGTATTGTTTTAGCCTAAACATTTTTCTTCTTTGAATGCAAGGCTAAACGTATATTTTTCCATAAATCTGAGGCCTAAGGAGACTAGTAAGTCCTAACTAACTTACTAAACTCTCGAAGGAGTGCACACTATCGTTCTTGTAGTAGTCCAGCCACATTTATCTTTCGTGAGATGTTTCCATAATCCCTCGGGAGGGTCACCATAAAAGATCAGATCTTTATCCGAAAGCGTAGAGTTTTTTTTAAAATTAACGTTTTTTTATAGATAATTGGCGATTTGGCATGAGAAGATTTTTTTTTTTTACGGATTTGGCACAAGGGCGGTATCCCGAACACCGCCTTACGCAAAATTGTATTTATGTTAAGGGCCGCTCTTGTGCCAAATCCGTAATTATTTTCTTTTTACGACAAATTGCTAATTATTTATTAAAAAAATGTTAAGATCAAAAAAAACTCGAAAACGCATCCATTATTGTGCAGATTATACGACAAAAAAGGCTAAATGTATTTAAATATATCATTCTTTGACCATTTTACTATTTCTGACAAATATTTCATAAATTTTAAAGATAATTTGGATAATTTAAATGAAATGTATCTTTATTTAGTTACATCATTAAATAAACAACTTTATTTGAAATATTCAAATTACTTTTAAAATTTATGAAATATCTAACTAAAAATAACCTAAAAAAATCACTTTATATATGATTAGTCTAAAAAAACACTTTTAAAATTTTATTTAAAATATATTTTTAAGCCATAACTTTTGGTATTTGATCTAAGAATTCCTATAGATTAATGTATCTCGCTAACTCTTGTTCCTTTTTTAAATTGATGTGAAAAAGTAGTTGGTAGAGCCGAATTGCTTCAAATTTAAAGTCCCATAACGCGGTAGAGTTTCTTCTACAAGCTCCACCACCGGGGCATGGAAGAGAAGTAAAATAAACTAGTTTCATTTTGAGAAAAAATCGACATTGCCATATAGTGCGTGCATGTAGTCATGGCCGACCCAGCATGTGATTTATATTTATGTTTCACGTGGGTAGATGTTATTCCTATAAACTTTCACTTCATTCTTGCACATGAAACATGTGACTAAAAAGATTATCGACCTACAATGTAAGCCCACAACAAAGTTCCTCTTAGATTTATTATCCAAGACTTTTAGGATTCGTAAAAGTGCCATGTCTCCTCATTCATTACTTAATCAAAGGTGTGTGTGGAACAAAAAAAATAAAATAAAAATCAAAGGTGTATATTGAATTGTCAATCGTTGTTCTTGTTGTGGATGTAGCTAGATTTGGATTTTATTATTCATTCGACACTTAAAGTATATTGAATCCATGAATTTGTTATTGAAGTTGTATAGTGCAATTAGAGATATATTAAAGATGAAGGTAAATTGTTCATATAATAACTATTATTTAATATTATTTTTAATATATTATCGAGTTTGTACTATATGTTCTATTTGTTCCCAGTGTTCTAAAAGGCGCTAGGCGGGCGGTCGACCACCTTCGAGCGCCCAGGGTACTAGGCGGGCGCCTAGGCGTTTTCTTGCTAGGCGGTTTTTATATTTATTTAAATATTTTTTAAAATTTATATAATTTTTCGTGTTAAAAAATAATTTTTTTAATTTTTTTGTATTAAAAAATAGATTTTTTTAATTTTTTTTAGCTTCTGACCGCCTAGGCGCCGCCTAAACCCGCCTAGGACCTTCTGGGACCGCCTGGAGGCCGCCTGGGCCATTTCTGGAAGTTCAGGTACCTTCTAGCGCCTAGGCCGATTTTTAGAACACTGTTTGTTCCTTTGCTCGATTGTAATGATCTTTACTTCAATGAAATACTTCTACTTCTGATCCAAAAGTATATTCATTGGCTATGATCCAAACAACCCATCATAAGTCCTATTGAGTGAACCCAATGCATGTATCCAAATGAACTACAATACTCATGGGTCTTAACTAGTACATGTGATGAGATGTACCACAATATGTATTAGGGGTGAGCACGGTCCGGGTTTACCCCAGGTTGGGGTCTAGGGTAAGGGTAGGGTAGATTAGCCGGGTCTAGGTTTGGTCAAGGGTAAGGGTAGGTTAAATTTTACCCTACCCTCGGGTTACCCAAACACGGGTTACCCTCGGGTTTACCCGGGTTTACCCTATGGTAATTAAACCTGTACTTAGCAACTAATTTTAATATAAAGCTAAAAATTTAATACAAATTGCAAGTTTCTCCCTTAAATTACATAAATAACACATGATTCACAAGTTAACTATTGCAAATTACTCATTCACAAAATAGATGTTACAACTATATTGTAGTGTTCCAAAATATTACAATAAAGTCAATTTCATTCAAAATATTAAAACACAGTCTAATAATCCTCCAAAATGTTGCAACATTTCAACTCTTCTTCCAAATTCCTTCCTTGAATTCCAATTTCCTGTTACTTAAACAATTCCCAATCAATATCAGTTAGTTGAACATAACATATTAAGGCTTTAACCCTTAAGCCTCAGAACAGTGTCATCATAGGCTGGAATTGAATAGCTTATAATTGAGTAGATCATCATAGGCCTCATGTTATAAACACTTTCATCGGCCTCAGATATAATTGGAAAATAGCACGGGATTCCTGGAAAACCAACTATACCTCATCACCGGATTGTGTTTTAAACACGTAGGCAACTCACTACAAAAGGCGGCTACCAATACATGTTTATGTAAAACACAATGATAATAAGGTAAGGGCTTAGCTTACCCAAAATAATCTATTACCAATACATGTTTTGCACCTGCAGTTTACAAATTAAGGTATGATAATAGGTATTGAATGAATATAAATTGCAGTACAGAGTAAGGTTTGACAACACCATTAGCAACTTCAAAAACACCCATTCCATCCAAACAACTAAAACCGAGACCAATTTTTGCAGCTACTATATAACAAAAGGACCAATATTGCAATTTACACTCAGAGATTAAGAGTTTCGTACAGTGAATTAAACAATAATAACCAAAACAAACTAAAAAACCCTACCAATTCTGCAATTAAACCTCAATAATTTCAAATCATTAAACAAATAAATGGTTACAGGGTTATTTGTCACCTGATAAGCCCATTCTGAGGTCCAACTATAATCTATCTTCATTACACAAAGAAACTAATTAATCCAAATAAATAAGACAATATTATACCTTTAAAGATGAAGTTATTTACCTGCAATCCTTGAAGAAACCTCATGAACAGACTAAAAGTATTCCAGCTTGTGTTCCAATACAACTTTTTGACCATTCAGATCTGAAAAATGGGTATAATGTTATCCCTAATTTCAACTAGCTTTAAATAAAATAAAGACTCACCAATGACATTCTCGAGATGAAGCGCCGTTAATATCAGTTTCAATAATCACAAAATCAGGAGAAAACGACATAATTGCTATACAATAATCAAATATCGAGATCTACTAGAGGGAGAAGAGTACTGATATATACAGTAGAATTGAGTTTGATTTTAAGATGAACTCGATTGGATTGTGTAAATTAGGAATTAGAATTACTGGTAGATAGGAGAAAAGGAGAAAAGGATAAAAGCTAGAGGGGAGGGTTAGGGTTACGGATAGAGAGAAGAATGAAAAGGATAACAAAATTTCAGTATATATATGATAATTTTTTTTTTAATATGAACAGTGTCGGGTTGGCCGGGTCCAACCCGAGTGTTAAGAAGCCAAAGAGAGGCCCGGTGGTATTTGGACGGGTCCAATTTTTCAAAAGGTAGGCCCGAGTTAACATTGGGCCAATGTTAAAAATACCCATTATCCCTCTTTTTTTATCCCCTTTTTTTATCCCAATTACCCAAACCCAAAGTCATGCTCACCCCTAATATGTATGTAGTTATCGGTGGATAGTTAAGGCACCTTGTTAATGTTGTATCCCTTGTCCTATTGAAAACTAGTATGAGAGGATGTTAGAATTGATGTGGCGTGGGTGTGTCCAGGACCAGGATGCTCCATGCAATTGGGTTTAAGTAACTAGTTGATAAAAGAAATAACGTATAACGCGTAATGTTTCATGTCCTATACTTTTGGTTTTATCTTCATCTATATGCCTCCGACAACTTCTTTATGATGAATATATTTCTAAAAGTATTATTGCTCTCATACTGAGTCCTTTGTTAGGATCTCTGACCAGGTCTTAAGGCGTCGTCCTCGACCTCAATAATCGGGGAATCTAGATCCTTAACAACTTCAAATTGTTGAAATTGATATAGTGCATGTATTACTAACAAATGGAGATATTCAAGTAGTTTAAGGCTTAAAGAGGCGTAACAAGTTATGACTGGGTATTAAGGCCATTGTTAGATTCCTAAGGGCCTGAATTATCTATGGTTTCCAAACCACCGCCATGCTTGGGTTGTTCCTCAGTTTTGAGCACAGGCGGGGAGGCAAAGGACTCTCCCTCATGGCCGTGTGGTCCTCTTGACCACTATTCTGACCTCCACCCATCCTTCTTCGACTTGTTTGACGGTTTTTTATCTGGTCACTCAATGGAGAAACTAAATAAGATTTTTCCACATACGACACCAATGATAGAACAATAAACTACCATATATGTCAGTGCTCATGTACTTTGATTGAATTTAGATTGTTTTGCTTATTTAGGTCAGAGGATGACTATTCAAGATCAGGGTTGTATGTTATGGTCAGAGTGCTCCATGTATAGGTACATGTTGCCTGCAATCGAGAGGTTAGTCACCAAAGAAAGTGGCTTCTCTTGATGGCACTCTGATTGTCAAGTTAGTTTGAGGGAAATTTCATTTGAGGGTGATAACTCGAGTGAATAGTGCACATACCTTTCATTTTTGTGAACACATAGTATTTAAAGTAGATTTTAATCTTATAGACACCAACTGAGAATTTTTCATTTTCGGGAGCGCAACTGAGGGGGATTTTCCTAGGACCATTGTATTGATCTTTTAACGATATGTAGTGGTCGGCTTTGTAATTATCATGAACTAATGACATATTATGCGAATGGCTATATTAGTCACATGGACTCTTCGGGCAGACTCGTAATTTATTCAGTAGAATGCCATTTTGGAAAGGAATATTCTTGGTAGATTAGCATAGAAGTCCCATTAAGTTACCATACAATTGGTTGGAGGTAAAGTAACCTCACTTATATATAAACCCAGTGTTCTGAAACAAGGTCGCCTAGGCGCTCCGTCTAGGCGTTTCAAAGTGCGATCTGCCTAGAATTTCGCTTGAAGGTGACTCGAAGGTTCGTCTAGCACAATCTAATTAATAAACTACCTAATCAGATTAATTGGTTGCCCCACCCGTATACTTACTAGCATGCTAGCCAATAAATAACTAATTATATCTAATCCAACCCAACATATAAGCAAAAATATAAAGAAAAAATTACTTTAGGTTAGAGTTTGAACGCACGAGAAAAAGAAAAAGGTTGAATATTTTGAATTTCAAATCTAGATTTCTTGAATTGGTTATTTTTTAGGTTAATAATAATAATTATTTTCCAGTAAAATATATGTTATTCATGTTAAATTTTTCTACTTTATGTATATTAGGATGTAAGTATTATTCAAATCAGTATATTAGTAATATATATTTAATAAAATAATATAAAACCCGCCTAGGTAAAAACCGCCTATATTCTGATTAATAGGCTGCCTAGCCATCTAGGCGCTCGAAGGTAGTCGACCGTCTTAGTACCGCCTAGCGCCTTTTAGAACCATGTATAAAACTACACATAATGGATGAATTTTATGTCACACAACTTAACAAACCTTAACCTCTTATCTAAACCATCCACACATCATATTCACAAACAATCATTCAAGGATCTTTCCCTCAGCGAGAAGGTCCCTCAAATTCGTCTTCCACAAACCAATCCTTCATCGAACTAAAACTTAGATCACTCGATACACACTTTTTCTTGTATTGAAAGGATCAGGGGGCTCTGACTCAAGATCCATATACTCCCTCGTTACCATAATATGTGTCTACTTTGTTTTTACCCAGAAAATAAGAAAAAACATTTATAAACACCACCACGATTACTAAACTATCATTTTTATAAAGTATCATAATATTTTAAAATACTTATTAAATATATAAATCTTTAACATTTAATTAAGAATATATTAGATATAAATTATAATTTTTTTTTCCTAAAAAAGACAAACTATTTTTAAGATTAATGGTTACTTTAAATAAAGCATTTTAAATAAATAAAAGAGAGATATTATTCCTTTTCATCTCATCTATTTATCACATCAAGATATTTACCTAGGTTAATAAAAAAAAACTAATGAATCCCGAAATTTACATAGGTTAATACATAAAAAGAGAGAAAAAAATTAAATTAATAAGATAAGAGAAATTAATTTATTGGTTATATATAAATATTAATAAAAGAATGAAATATAATATTTATCATTACTATTTTTTTTTAAAAAGATCTATATGAAATAGAAAATAATTGTCTTAATTTAATGAGTATTGCTGAGTATCACCCAAAAAGTGATCCAAATATCACCTTCCTATGTGGTCCAATTAAACTGTTTCATATAAGAGAGAGAAAAAAAGTAACCAGGAAAGAGAAACAGTTTAATTGAACCACCTAAGAAGGTGATATTTGGGTGATCACTTTTTGGGTGATAACCAGCATTACTCTAATTTAATTAACCAAACTAGGAGAGGAAAGAAATTGTCTTGTAATATTGTTTTGTTGGTTAAGTATATTTTGAGATGTAAACTTTTATATTATATTAAAATCTTCTATATTAGGAGATCCAAAAACCTATATGCTAATTAGGTTGTTAAACAAGTGCTTAAAAATGTCTTGTTTAGTTTTTAGAATTATTTTCATCCTTTCTAATTTGCTAGACTTTTAAAAAGAGATTTCAATTCTATAGAGATAGGTTAATGTATAATTTGCTACTTTAAATTTTAATATATGTTCCTTTCGAGTAAAAAAAACATCAACTTTTATTTTAGCCGATTATTCGGAATAAAAAAGTATTGAAACGTGGATATGGGTTATGCCGTCCGATGACTTTATGAGTCCCCAAAAGTTAGGCTGAATTGAAGCCTTTATTTTTTGTCGATAAAGCCATTCACAAACAATAGATTAATGTGGAAAGTAAGGACTCAATTTGCCAAAGATAGGCCTATTAGCTTTACCATGTGTTTCAATTTCTGTATATTGAGTTTGGTAATTGTCTGCGCACGATGTAGAATGTAACGTCATGGCTTGAAAGGAACAACGAAAAATAAAAGTTGGGAAAATAGATTTGGAACTACAATTTATTATATTTTGAGGACAAAAAATAATTTTGTCATAAAAGACTTGATTTCAATAAAAGAACCGATTGTCAAATTGATTAAGGATATTATTATACTTTACCTTCTATTCTTCCATTATACCTTTTGGATGTCCGTGTGAGTTTATTTTTGGGTTTGGATAAACGATTTCATTATAAATAAGAGAAACGGCACATTATACAAAAATTACGTACATAATTTCGAAAGTTCAAGCCAACCACTATATATCCGTTAATCTACTCTCAACGAGATATAACCAATATTCCCGACATATCCATAAAGGTATGATGAGATTTAGCGCTTAGATACTTACTACCTTAAACTTTCGGGTCTAGATAGATTTTTTTTTTTCATATAGTGTATATTTTTGAAATTGTTTACCTTATCTCTCTCCCCACACACACACACACACACACACACACACACACACACACACACACACACACACACACACACACACACACACACACACACACACACACACACCCCAACAAGAAAAAAGATCACCAACTCATACATAGGTTTTAGAGTTTTTTTTTTGGTGGGGAAAAATAGCGAAAGATAATATTAACTCTTATAGAAAAATATTAATTTTTTCATGGAGTACAATATTTTGTGGGTGATTTATAACTCGATTTCTAATTTTTTTTCTTTACAAAAAAGTGACGCTATTCATAACAAAAAACATTACACAAAAATATAAATATTAGAGTTGACAAAAATCAGATAAAAAACGAATTATAAACAATAACGTTGGATAAAAACCAACAAAATATAGGATAAATTCTTGCCGCTAGTATCTATCCAAGTAATATAACTATGCAGTTGAATCAGTCGTCATTGAGTAGCCAACATATATTTAAAATTCTATAATCCAACATATGATCCTAATGACGATTAACAACAACAACCATGACGTGCAGCGGTAACACCACCACCCAAGTGAGTTAAGACCATGGAGGACTCAAGGAGTGAAAATATATCCAAATAAAACCAATTTTCAGAGAAAGTACTTTCAACACTTCCCGACCACCTAAAAAACAACAAAGCAAAACAAAAAGAAGCGCATGTTCGAGTTCATACCAAATTTAATCGAACAAAAGTCAAGACTAAAGTTCAATATGGACAGTTTTAGAGTCAACACATCTGATCTTAATATCGAGAATAAGAAAATAAGAATAACACTATTTAATGTTAATGGGAATTTAAATATGAATATTGAAAATTAAAAGTTAGCAAAGAAAGAAATAAGATAGAAAGAGATTAAGAGAAAAATTTAGAATATCATTTTCGACGTAGAGATTTTAAATATAATCAAAATGTTTTTTTCTTCTAATTATTACTTTTCTTTCTTTTTATTTAATTCTACTTAAGATAACATATGGAAGGTGATATAAGAATGAAACAAAAAGAAATCAAATTATAACATTATTTTATTTAAATTCTAATTTTTAATTCAACATGACTCTATCTTTTAACTTTCATTTTTCATCAAAATATTTTGGGTGATTGACATATAGGGTCTTGAAGACTACTTTTGTAGCTAAAAAGAACTTCAGCTCTACTAAGAGGCCACCAAAATCTTATGGGTAAAAAATACCCCTAGAGTA